>OY776677.1:17844280-18477441 GCA_963675555.1 Leptura quadrifasciata | reverse complement strand
ATAAGACTTTATTCAAGTACAAATTGATTTATACATGCCATCATTTAGTTTTAACTAGAATTATACGAATTTATTTAAGCTCAATTTGATTTATATAGGCCAGGAAAACTTGCAGGCAACTAAATTGACAAAATAATTATTATTTATGTTATTTTAATGTTACCTGGAAATTACTTTAAAAAAATTCATGGAGAACCTGGAAAAGTCAGGGAATTTTATGGCCTATTAATAGTCCGAACCTTGGGTAGAGCATTTGGCGCCTTTTTTTAAAGTGATGTCCACGATAGGCCTAATCCACAATAGTTTGAATTTTTTTAAAGTTGAAGGTCCAAGACGTTCCCTTGCTTCAATAGAACTGCGAGTGTCGGTTTCATTATCGTCTGCGTATTTGTCAAATTCAGCCTCCTCGTGTTTATACTGTTCCAAAAAAGCCAATACCTTATCTTCGGTTTCTTCAGCTTGATCTAAGTCGTCTACATATATTTCGACATTTGTACACGTTTGTCCTTGACATCCAGAACAAATCAAGTTTCAAGTTTATTAAACCAAAAAGAATACAAAGTTCTTACATAGGTTCATCCTATACTAAAGTATACAATAATTTGTGTATACGTATAATGTAACAGAAGAACAATTAGTTATATACTTTTTTATATATAAATATACAGATGAACAGCACCAAGACTACTGAGTTGATGCATTATTTAATTGTTGCGTTTACTAATTAAAATAATGAAAAAGTAATTAAATATAAGAATACAAACAATAATTATATATCATAATAAATGGAACAACGAGAGAAATAGTGATGTTTTAAGACAATAACACATAGCAGTACATAAACACAACTGCTTGTATAAGTGAGAAATTAGGAGATGATGTCTAACATAACAAATATATTATTGATTGTAAGTAAAGGCAGTAAATACAAATAAACTATCCATGTTGGAAAGTTTGACTTTTGCAACTTTATTGTTATATGCTTTTTTATATATTTCAAAATTAATTAAACGGGTAAGGATCGAATTACATTATTAATTGAGAATATTCTTTATACAATCCTGATTTTGAGTAATAAATTTTCTTAATTCAATTTTGTATTTATTAAATTTTCCTATTTTTTTTATGTGAAGTGGTAAAATGTTATAAAGTTTGATGCCACAATAAAAGACAGATTTTTGTGTATGGCTTTTACTAACCAATGGTAAAGCAACAGACATATTTTCAGTAAATCTAGTTATATAACTAGGATGGTTTTTTTTTTATACATTTATTTAACGTCGGCCTATTTCCGCTACTGAGGCCTAACACCGACGCCTGTAGACGAGCTACCCCCAACCAGGAATTTTGCCGAACTTCTTCCCTTAAGAAGAGTAGGGATCTTTTACTTGCCTAACATTTAATAGACAAGGGACCGACGGCTTTACATCCCCTCCGAAGGATGGTATATCCCCTATACAACTCTCGCCTAAGGTTGTATAGCTTCCGCGCATACACTGATATACAAGCCACTGGAAGATGTTTGAGGCGAGGATGCGGCCTTCGTTGGAACGGTCACCCATCCAATAGGATGGGTTGGTGGAGTCTTTTAATCAAACATATGTATTAAACACTGGTAGACAGAAAGATTTTTTATATTAAATACCTCTGCCTCTATGTATAATAGTGTGGAAGAAGACAGCTTTTTTTCTTTAAAATTGTCTTTAGAATAGAATTTTGAGTTGTTTGTAGAATTTTTAGTACATTGTTGTAAAGTCCTCCCCAGATAATAATACAGTAGCTAATTAATTATAGGCTCAATTAGGCATTTATAAATAGTCATTAATTTTTTTCTATTTAATATGCCCTTTAAAATATAGAATGTATGTGTAAGTTGTCTAAATTTCTTTGTGATATAAGATACATGCTCATTCCATCTTAGGTGATGGTCAAGCATAACTCCTAAGTACTTTATTTTATTAGCTTTTTCGATAATAAGGCACCCACAATTTGTTTGTTGCGAACATACATTATTATGTATATATAGTGTTATTTTAGAAGGTTTATCATTAGCTAATAATGTAAACGTTAAAAATTTGCTTTTTTGTATGTTTAAGCTTAATGAACTAAAGTTTAACCACTTGAAAATTAATGCTAAATTTTCTTCTGCATTTCTATGTACGAAGTCCCATGAATCTTCTACAAACACGATAGCAGTGTCATCACCGTACGATACTAAATGGCCTTCAAATTGTTTCAAATTTGTAATACTATTAATATACACATTGAACAAAATTGGACCCAATACTGTCCCTTGTGGTACGCCCATGGTGACAGTGAGAGGGTTACTATATATCTCATCAATTCTTACGCATTGTTTTCTATTAGCGAGATAATTTTCTATGAGACATAATGCAGGACCACGTATACCAAAGTTTTGAAGCCGATTTAGTAAAATTAACGGAACATCTTAGTCCAGCTTTTCTACAAGAAGTTGTGTCACATCCATTGAATGCGTGGAGGAATATTATGTTATCCGCAACTTCTTTTGGGTATTTAAAAGACTTCGAAGAATAAATTCGTTTGTTCGTTTTCCCCTTTCTTGACTTGTGTTTAAATAACGTGCGGATAATCCTGTAATAAGGATTAAAAGGTCAACATCTTTACCAACTATAAGTACCGAATCGTAATGGGGTGATATATCTTAACGCTGAGTTAATAATAAGAGAATCAGCATCTTCATCAGTCTGCTCAACACGGAAACCTGCAGTGGTAAGCTTTTTATGTAACAGTGAGATAAGCCTATTTTTATTTTGATCGTTTGATTGTTTGATAGAAACTTCTCCTGTTGCATTGTTGCTGTCATAGACTCGTCAAAATTTACGGTTGCAGAAACATTTCTTTGAGCTTGTCGTTGATGCTCAATAGATTGTGTGCTTTTTTGTCAGATGCATCAGTAGGGTACCCGTCGAAGACAATGATGTTATTAGCTCTATAATACTTCTGAATATTAAATATTTATAATTTGAAAATCGATAACAAGTGTATTCATTCACACATAGGAGGTAGAAAGCGTGGAAGTGTATAGGAAAGTGTCGATATACAGAGTGAATGCGATACGTTGCCTGACTTCCTCCGCCTATAACTCCAAGATGAAAAATAAAAATAACAATTTTGAGGTATAGTTTCGACAAAACTTTCGACATAATTATTATCACCGCGGGACATGGCGACATGCTGCATCAAACGACCCGACGCATATTAAAAACCTATAAAGGTAAGCGAGTCAATTGCGGTCGAGACAGCACAAAGAGTAATGATTAATGAGGTCGTAAAGTTTTTGTTGCGTTTTTTATGTCTCGGAAAGTCCTTACTTGGACTATACATTTAGAGAAAAATTCTTAGAATTTTAAAGCTAATCGGCGAACATAGATGCCAAAAACATCTAGTTAATACTACGTAAAAATGTGTCTGAACCATTTCGATAGAGAAAGTCCCGCAAAATCCCTTCGAAGTAGATTTTTGCTAATTTGAAGCATAATAACTTCGGATATGTTTAGGTAGGTTTTTTCCACCCCTCTCCACCACCCCTGAAATATTTTCTTTTGGGCATCCGGCTTTTTGTGTTCCTTAAGGTGTATGTAGACAAAATTAGAGAAATATTATAGGTTTTAATTGATATGCCTTTCTTCACATTTTAATACAAAACCAAAATATGACCAAAATTGTATGTTTGAATCATAAAATTAATCCATTATTTCTTAGTATTAACTAAAGTAAATTGCTTTAATAGATTTTCTAGAAATATGTATTTTAAAGCGTTGGTTTATTTCCTTCTTATCTTAACTAGTGTATTACATCCTGTATAAAATAATTACAACGGAATGCTAATGGGTAAATATTTAACATACCTAGAGCATTACAAATATATTGTCCTAATTTACTTATTTTAACCAATTTCATTAATAAAATTCACTTTTCCAAACAATTCCATATACGGCAAAAGTTTTGATACAAAAATGTATCCACCGTTGGATTCCTTATAGCCGCCGTCGGGGGCGATTAGAGGAATCAGAAAAGGCTATTTTTTACTACTACCATTATCTGCTTCCTCTGAAAATTTACTGTCTGCGCAGGGAGTTGATAGTTCCAAAGTCCCCACTAAAGCTGGCACTGTTTATTTCTCTGACGTTTTTTACTTCCCCATATACGTAGTATATAAGGAAAGTATAGTGATCGTGCAAAAATTCGATTTTGAGTTTTTGATAGATTACACGTTTTCAAGTCCTCTGAACCCAAAAAAGTGTTTTTTAAAAAATGTCTATCTGCCGTCTGTGGTCGCTCCTAGAGCCCAAACTACTGGATCGGTTTTGTTAAAATTTCACATGTGTATTCAAGACGGCCACACCTCGAGGCGAAATCGCAAAATCGATCCTAGCTCAAATGTGGGGGATTAGACCCCCTAAAACGGGGAAAAAATAAAACATATTTTTTTTCTCTAAAACCGCCCTAACGATTTTGATTAAATTTGGTACATGGGCGCTCCCTAATACCGATATGACATGACATGACCAGTTGCTCTTAAAAATGGAATACCGGGAGGGAAGCTGTGGGAGGGTGAGTTTTAAATAATTATTTGATATTTTTTTCTTTCTCAAACTGATCTAACAATTTTAATCAAATTTAACACAGGAATACTGACTTGGTAGTAGCATAAGGTAACATGACCGGTTGTACCTACAACCATAACACCAATATTCCTAACAATCCCGAACACGACCGCACTGAAAACGACGTAAACGAGCTAATTGGTCATGACATACAATTGACGCGACAAGAACTTCTGAAGGTTATGACCAAGCCCTCGGAAATAGTAGAAAACTTACCAAACAATAAATCTCCGGGAAAAGACTGCGTAGAATACAAGCTGCTTAAATATCTCCGAAGGAAAGGTATTATGCAATTGACGATCGATCCTGCGGCTACAGCACTGGTCTAACCAATGGAAATGCGCCGTGGTCGTTCCCATCCTGAAGCCAAAAAAGAACGCGAAGTTCGCTGGTAGTTATACTTTATACGAGGATAATTGAAACTGGTCAGTGTTAAAGCACAGGACCGTGCGCACTGAACTTGATATTTTGTTCTATATATTTAGCAATGGTATCGAGATTCGAATGGTAGTTGAAACTGTGCAGGCGAGTCCGAGACTGGCAATGTAATCAGCCTGAATGAGCCATCTACGACTGCACTGGTTTAAAGATAATAAAACGGACAGGCCTACTAGCATAAAAAAACTCGTAAATCGTTTCTCAATAGTCAACGGTGGACTTGTGCTGTGCTGTTAATGTGCCAGTGCAGTGCGTAAATACCTGTTATAATATCAAGTGTAGGAGTTTAGTTAGTTATTGTTCATATTTATAAATATTACTACTAGCATAAAAATACTCGTAAATCGTTTCTCAATAGTCAACGGTGGACTTGTGCTGTGCTGTTAATGTGCCAGTGCAGTGCGTAAATATCTGTTATAATATCAAGTGTAGGAGTTTAGTTAGTTATTGTTCATATTTATAAATATTACTACTAGCATAAAAATACTCGTAAATCGTTTCTCAATAGTCAACGGTGGACTTGTGCTGTGCTGTTAATGTACCAGTGCAGTGCGTAAATACCTGTTATAATATCAAGTGTAGGAGTTTAGTTAGTTATTGTTCATATTTATAAATATTACTACTATATAAAAGGTAAAATATTTTTAATTATTTACTAATTTACCATGGCTTTCTGGAGACCATTTGAAACAGAGGATAATATAATAACACCCGAAAATCTTATTATTTTCTTATGACAAGCATTTCTATTTACCTCCGCCCATGTACAATAAAGAGATGCCGACTGTTTTTGCCGGCTTTTAGTTTTTATACGGTTTCAATTAAGTTCGTTTACACTTTACAGGCCCATCTCGTTTCACAGTCCGCGCGCGCGGATTTCGTAGCGTCGACGGGCGCGAACGTGCTTTGAAGGGCAAGGGATATATAATGGTACTTAGCACCTTATTGAACCTGGGACAGACGACGTTAAGTATTATTTATAAACTTATATATCCTGCTATAACGCATATGATATTGTTGTTGGTCGTATTTGTGACCTGAACGAAGTTATTGTGAGTGACCTAATTAGCTGAAGGAGTGTCAAAGAATTAGGCAGTGGTGTTTTAGGTAAGCCAAAACAATATGGACACAACATTTGACGTCCAAAAATATTTCACTCCCAGGTCCCGTAACATTCTCATTTTTTTTTCTCATTAAATTATGGTTCATCCGCAATTTTTTTTCTGTAACGTGTTCTACTGTTCATATTCCTTCCAAATCTTAATAGAAAATTGTTAAAATCGGAGGCACTTGTACTTTACCAGACCCATCTTGCCTTTAGACACCAAGGCTTAATATTGCATACATGCGCAAACAACGCATGCAAATAAATATATGTAATTAAATGATAGATGGAGGTTCGTCTAATACAGTTTCAGTGAATAAAATTCTGACTTTTATGCAAAAGAAAGTGAGTTTTCTGCCATAAGTGAAGGGTTTATTGTTCTATAAAGGCCATAGTGTGATCTTAATAAGGAAGAAGGCGATATACAAATGCTGTTGGTGTATAAATAGGTGCATGAAAAAGTGCGTGTCATAAGAAAAAATTTAAAAATTTTGTTTTGGACAAACGGTTCGTATGCACGCAAAACTAATTTCAGATTCGTGTTCTACGACCCCAAAATAGGGTATATCCTGAAAAAATCACGCAAAAATTCTCACGTTCTCCTTTAGAATTACCGTTTATCCGAATTGTCGCGGGCTGGTTTTTTAATTTAATGCTCGTCAAGTTCTCTGTCATTTGTTTTCCATCTTGAATTTAAGGAATTGTTAATGTGCCTCTCATGGTTGAATATGAGTAGCTTTCAGCTAGACGTCGACATTTTGTGGTATGATTACTTTTCTCTATTAGTTTTTTTTATTGTAAAAAAAAAATCTTTTCTATTTTATATCTTTATTTGCAAAAACTGAGCTGTTGATTCCAGGAAAATGGTCCTAATTATTCTTCCGCGCTACTTTCTCCTAATATAAAGTATTACACGAGTAGATTTACTATTCTAACGATCTTTGGTTTACGGAAATTTCTAAGTGTTGGTATAAAAATGAAAATTATAGCCTAACAAATAAAACAACATGTGGCTAGAAAATGTGTCTCGATACCAAACTTTTTTCTAACCAAAATAAATCATTTCTACTTTGGAATGAAGCCGCTGAGACATGCAATATAAATTAACTGTTAAGTTTTAATTTTCCGTCTAATGGAAACACTAATAGCCAAGCCAACCTCACTGGAAAGAAAATATTGGTACTAAATTTAGTGTTGGCGTTAAATTAGGGTCGAGTTGATTTAAATCTACTGTATACAATAATAGTTTTTTATGTTTACGAGGAGGATATTAATAGATAACTAATATATTCGTGCTAATCATGATTAACAACTTGCATATTGAATGCAACCGCAACGAAAATCCAAAAAGATAAAACATTTGTCATACTACTTGTAGGACTACAGGACGTATTGTGGTAATAAAAATATGGCACAGTTTGTTATATTGTAATAAGTTGTGGTCACGTAATTATTATTCAGTATAATAAAAATTATCCAAAAAATGGAATGGCGGTTTTATTAACATGATTGTTTTGACATTTTGCTCTAAAAATCAGTACTTTACGAGATAATTTTTTGACAAAATAGAAATTCAATAAAATCCATTCATTTCTAGTCACATATCAAAATTCATCCAATTATTAAAGGATTACACTGATAATCTCCCTAGGCAGATTATCACTTATGTTGCTATGCAACGAAAAATTATTGACAGTTTTATAATTTATTTAAAATGTCACATTCACGATTTGACATATTATTAGAATTTCAAAAATTTTTGTCACCGAATTTACTGCGTGCACTGATAAATCCTTATAATTTTCTGTAATAATGACCCTCAAGCTTGTAGCTTTAAGTAATTACCCTCCGCCTTACGGCGTCGTGTAATTACTAAGCAACAAGCTTTCGGTTCATTATTAGAGAAAATTATCGCGTGATTATCAGCGCCCTTGGTCAATTACACCTGATAATCGCAATTTGTCCTTTTTCTTGTATACTCCAGTCTGTATAAAAAAATAATTGATTTAGTTTGTTACAGGTATTGATTAACAACGACCAAAGTCGGAAATTCGGGCCATAGAATTTTACAATTACGTTTTACAGAAAAGTTTAGTAAAAGTTGTAGGTATTAAAAAGACCTTTAATTCCATTTTTTATGAGTTAAAATCGATAAATGAATTATAGATTTAATGGCGAAAAACCCTCGTTTTGCACTATTTTACAAATGTTAATAACTTGCGATAATGGCAGTAAGTGTCACATTACATCTTGGTGATGAGGCCATTCTGAGTCTTTATAAGTGTGCGAAATTTCAGCCAGATCGGTTTGATAGTTTATGAATAATTTCATTTTTTTATCCCGAAGAGCGTCTGTTTAAACAATCGTCATAAGCACGATAATGGATCTAGAGATGTTTAACAAAGTGCAATGGATTCTTGAAAGGTTGAACTACAAGGTTAAGTTGAAAAAATTAACTATTTGTTCAAAACGCTGTTAAAAATAAGGTGGCTGTTTTTTTCGCTTATAAACAAATAGAATAATTTTAATAATTTATTATGATAAACGCGTGTAATTATGCGCATTGAAAAGCTGTTTGAAAAACACATATTTAAAAAAAAATGAACCCTCTGCGACCAATAGCAGTCAAGACATCTGTATTATTTATAAACATTAAGAATTTAAATTTTCACAGATTTTCAATAAAGACTTATATTTTATGATTCAGTTGATAAGTATGCAATTTATGCAGTGAGTATGAAGTCCTAGCCCTTGAAAGTGAAGGTACTCTTGCAAGAGCGCTGTGGTGAAGAGGTGGAGAGAGTAGCTTGAGTTCCGTTTTCAGGCATTATTATACTAGAATTTTGTAAATATCATTTATTTTTAGAACGCAATCTTTCATTTTATTTAACCTTTTGGAATAATAAAATTTTAATTTGCTTAATCTTTATAGGTGGGCAATGATAGATACCTTAAAAATAGTCATCATCGGTATAGAATTTCATGTGGCATTAGATCCGCCGTCCGACTGGATTCGTTTACTTGTAAATTTGTATCGAGTCGGGTCTACTGCACATAGTGCATACTGTACAATGAATTACATGAAATAAATGAAATAAATCAAATACCTTTGACATGTAAGCCATAGCTAAATAAAATAAAGACTTTTCAATGGTTTTAATGGTTAATGGTTTTCAGGCGGCGACTTTTTGAGGTCAAAACTTCAAATTGGAGGGCGCATGAAAATTTTACTATATCTCGGCTTCTAGACAATGTAGAACCTTCATTTTTGTTTAATCTGGGGTAACTCGACGAAATATTAACAACTGGCTAATTCTTATTGCCCTTGGAAAAATTTAGATGTTTTATTACCCATATTTTATTTTCAACACGAATGCTAAAATTTTGCAATAAATCTTTTACTATTGCTTCAATTTTGTTCTAAACTATTTATTTTTTATAATCTAGATATTTGATAAATTAATGAAGCAGCCATTTGTTTGTTCCAAATAAAACATTTTCAAATTAAACATAAAATTGACTGATTTTTTTCTGTGCACTATATTTATTTTCTTTATATATTTATTTTATTCGCATCAAATTATTATTAAATAATATTGTTAATAAAAATTGTTACTAATAAATGTATCACAAAAAAAATCCACATAATTTCTTAATGAAATATAAAAATGAGTATCTTTTTTGTTCTTCGAGATTTATATGGATTTTCTTTGCATTAAATTTGTTATAAATGATACTCATTATTGTTATTTTTAATGTAATAATTTTTAAACTGTTACAATCGTCTTAAAAACCAATCGTATGATAAGTGTATTTGAAAAAAGAAAAGGAAAATTTTGTATTTTCATTTAAAATAACGGTACACACATGTCGGAAACAAAGCCAGTTTCCAGCATGTGTGTGTATGTAATAATACAAAAAGGCGGGACTTTATCTAGTCGAGCAATAGCTGCCGTGCCACAGACTTGTGCCTTTGAATATTCCTTCCAAAATATTTCAGTTGTTGAAGTAATCATACGGTTATAAAAATTATTTTGTTTTCTTTGTAATTGTCAAAAGGAGAAACATTTTCTCTTTACAATGATTTTGATAACATATCGTAAGTAGGGTTTTAAAATTGTTAAATTAATAATAAACATTCTAATTATAACCCTGAATTCAAAATATCGTTACCTATACACCTAATATAACTTTTAACATCAAATGAAAGTTAAACTTTTCATTATTCTTGAAAATAAATATATAGTGCACAGGAAAGAATCAGTCATTTTTATGTTTAATTTGAAACTGTTTTATTACGTACGTACTAACAAATGGCTGCTTCATTAATTTATCAAATATTTAGATTTTAAAAAATAAATAGTTTAGAACATAATTGAAGCAAAAGTATAGGGACACACTTTATATTAACATAAAATAAACATTTCCATATTGCAAGTAAATCAAATAGTCATTTATTAACCTCTAGTAAACATATTTACTAGCAACAAAATTAGAAAGTACTCAGTAAAAATGATTTTTGTTAAGAAAGAAATATTTTTTTATTACGCATAAATTTATTTATATGAAACAAATTTTGTTAAATACGAATAAATCTATGAAACTTTTGTTAAGAAGCTTTGTTTATGAGAAATAAATCTTTATTTTTCAGAACAATATATTTTTTACTCGTAAGTATTTGAATTTATTTGACAATATGAAATACTTAGTTTTCATTTTTAAATAAATGCTTTATTGTCCCCAACTAAATGTTTAATCGGCTAAATACAAATAAATCATTTAGTTGGAGATAATAAAATTTATGTATCTCAATTAAATCATTCTCTCAGTGTAAAGGATTTATTGCAAAATTTTAGCATTCACGTTGAAAATAAAGTATGGGCAATAAAACGTAGATTATTCCGGCATTTCTCAATTTTCCAGGGCAATGGAAATTAGCCAGTTGTTAATATTTCGCCGAGTTACCTCAAATTAAAAAAATTAAGGTTCTACATTGTCTAGAAGCCGAGATACTGTAAAATTTTGATGCGCGCTCCAATTTGAAGTTTCGATCCCAAAAAGTCGCCACCAGAAAACAGAGCTCGGGCTACCAGAGATCACCAGGCAGCTGATAAGGGACAGAAGAAGCGCCAAGAGACGGGCTCAGAGGACGAGGCTCCCCGCCGACAGAAGGGAGTATAACGTCCTCAGCCGAAGAGTGAAAGCCGCCCTCCAAGAACACCGCCAGGAGGGGTGGCAACGCCACTTTGAGTCACTCGATCCACAGGACAGAAGCATGTGGAATACCCAACGTGCCCTGCGAAACCGGAGGAAGCCTATGCGCTCGATTCACGGAGAGCGAGGGATCGTCTACACTAACCAGGAAAAAGCCGAGGCGTTTGCCGACAGCCTAGAACTGCAGTGTAGAGAGAACGAGCTCAATGACGAGGACGAGGACTGGGTGGACGACGTCGAGCGCAGAGTACGTAGGATCCACCGCCTGCCTGATGACGACCACATCCGCCCGACTACCCCCGAGGAAGTCAAGGAAATCCTTAGGAGCCTAAAACCGAGAAAGGCTGCGGGATGTGACAAGATAGGAAACATCGCTCTCAAAAAACTACCCAGGAAAGGAGTAGCGGCGCTAGTCAACATCGTGAACGCGATGTTAAGGTTACGGCATTTTCCAGCCAGGTGGAAAAAGGCCGACGTCATTATGATCCCTAAACCAGGGAAAGAACTAATTTTCCCGTCTTCTTACGGGCCCATCAGCCTCCTCCCAGCCATGAGCAAGGTTGCAGAACGGGCCATCTTGAAGAGGCTTACAGAAAAGACAGAAGAGCTGAATATCATCCCGGATGAACAGTTCGCGTACCGAACAGGACATTCCACCGAACTCCAAGTACTTCGCCTCACCGAGGAGATTACTAAGGGGTTCAACCAGCGGCAAGTCACCGCGGCGCTGTTCCTAGACGTTGCCAAAGCGTTCGACAGGGTCTGGCACGACGGCCTCCTAGCTAAAATGATGAGTATGGGTTACCCCATCGAACTCGTCAAACTAGTGAGGTCCTACCTGCACCGCAGACAGCTAAGGGTGAAAATCTCGGACCAACTCTCCACTTACAGGACCGTGGAGGCAGGAGTCCCGCAAGGTTCGGTGCTGTCACCGCACCTGTTCGCTATCTACACCTCAGACCTCCCCAGGACCGACCACACAGCCCTGGCCCTGTATGCAGATGACACAGCAATAATTGCCAGATCCTGGAAAGCCAGGAACGCAACCATAAAACTCCAGGAAACGGCCACACTCCTGGAAGAATGGTGCACGAAGTGGAAAGTAGCCGTCAACGCCGACAAAAGCCAAGCCATTCTCTTCAGACGAGTGCGGAAAGAAATTCCCACAGGACACGTCTCCATGAACGGCGAGGACATCCAATGGCACGACACCGTCAAGTACCTTGGCGTGGTCATGGACAGAAGCCTAACGTGGAGACAGAACACGGACGCTATCACAGCCAAGGCCCGGCGCACGAGAGCCCTCATCTACCCGATGATGGGAAACGGCAGCCGTCTCAACTTGAGGAATAAGCTCACGCTTATCGAGACCCTCATCAGGCCTCAGCTGACGTACGCCTCGGTAGCGTGGGGCTACCAGGCAAAGTCCTACATGAAGAAAATCCAGGCAGTGAAAAACATCGCCCTCATGACGGCAGTCGACGCCCTATGGTACGTGAGAACCGCAGATATCGTCAGAGACCTGGAGTACACCACGGTCACTGAAGTCATCCGGGAACGAGCGAAGAAGCTGTACGCCCAAGCCGAGGAGCATGGGAACCCGCTGATCAGACAGGCCACTGATTATGACCCTGCCGACACCCCGAGGCATAAACGGCCGAGGGTACAGCTACTGGACAACGGGTGAGTATAACTTATATTTCCCGCTATCCGATCTGTTTCAGATACCCCAGGACGGACCACCACTACCAGAGACATGACGTTTTTCTACCCTAACCCAACCTCCTTGCGGGCGTCGGACAACATACCGTCCAACGCCCGTTGTCCCACCTGCTCCGTGGAGTCCGAAAGTGCTAAAATAAGCACTTAGGGTCTCCACACTCCCGAGCTACACAGCTCATATCCTTACCTTTCCGATGATCCGGGGTAGGATATCAATTGATGTCCTACGTACCGGCAGTCAGTCCCAGCCAAAACTTCCTAAACCCAACTCGACCGATGACTACCCCCGGGGGTGACAAGCTGGCGAAGAAAGAAAATATCAAGACAAGAAGAGCGCCAGAAGAGACCTCAGCCAGCGAGGTTTAACAGCCAGAACCAGGGGAGGTCCGCAGAAAATACCACGACACATCTCGCATTTGCGAGCTGGGTCTGGTAGAAGTAAGCGGGCCCACCTATCACGAAGGCCGGTCCAGGTCTACAGAGATAATCTAGGAGCAAAGAGTAGTAGTCCTACTCGGCCCTAGTTATCGAGACCGACATCCAGCCAATGGATATTGGCGCGCTCTCCCCATCTCCTCATCACAGCGCTCTTGCAAGAGTACCTTCATTTTCAAGGGCTAGGACTTGGATGGGTGACCAACGGAAACCGCGTCCTCGCCTCACACATCTTCCAGCGGCTTGTATATCAGTGTATGCGCGGAAGCTATACAACCTTAGGCGAGGGTTGTATAGAAGATATACCATCCTTCGGAGGGGATGTAAAGCCGTCGGTCCCTTATCTATTAAATGTTAGGCAAGTAAAAGATCCCTACTCTTCTTAAGGGAAGAGGTTCGGCAAAATTCCTGGTTGGGGGTAGCTCGTCTACAGGCGTCGGTGTTAGGCCTCAGTAGCGGAAATAGGCCGACGTTAAATAAATGTATAAAAAAAAAGGGCTAGGACGTCATACTCATTGCATAAATTGTGTACTTATCAACTGAATCATAAAATATAGGTCTTCATTGAAAATCTGTGAAAAGTTCAACTCCATATTTTTTTTTAAGTTGCTATCTTGACTGCCCTTGGTTGTAAAGGGTTCATTTTTTTTAAATACGTGTTTTTCAAACGGCTCTTCAATGTGCCTAATTACAAGCGTTTGTCATAAAAATTAACAAAAGTATTCTATTTGTTAGCAAAAAAAAAACATCCGCCTTTTAAACGGACTTTTTAACAACAATTTTTTGAACAAATAGTTTATTTTTTCAACCTTTCAAGAATCCATTCCACTTTGTTAAACATCACTAAATCATTTATCTTGCTTATGACGATTGTTTAAACAGACGCTCTCTGGGATAACCAAATGCAATTATTCATAGACTATCAAGCCGATCTGGCTGAAATTTCACACACTTATAAAGACCCATAATAGCCTCGTCACCAAGATGTAATGTGTCACTTACTACCATTATTGCAAAAGTTATTAACATTTATAAAATACTGCAAAAAGATGGTTTTTCGCCATTATCTCAATAATTTATTTATCGATTTTAACGCATGAAAAATGAAATTATAGGTCTTTTTAATACCCATAACTTTTACTATACAGCTTTTCTCTAAACCGTAATTGGAAAATTCTACGGCCCAAAAACTGAATTTTCCGACTTTTTTGTCATTGTTTATAAAAAAAATAGGGCAAATCTTTTATTAACCACCTCACCCCTCATGACCTACAACCTTCAGATATCTGTATTATATGTTTGCGTGAAATCGATCAATTTTTTATACACAGACTGGATTAGTAGTGATGGAACATCGAAGAGAAACATCAATATCGACATGAAAACATAACATCGATGCATGAGTGACATCGATGTTAGATAATGTATTTTGAAGAATTTATATTTGCAATTTTTATATCGACGGTATGGTACAAAACATCATCTGTTTTAGATTTGTAGTTTTGGATTTGTACTACCATTGAAACTACTAACTACATACATGTCTTGCAAGTTGAAAAACTATTAAAGGGTTTTGCAGACTTATAAATAATATGTAATAAGAAGTAGGTATACAAGTATATTGTCATTGGTGTAATACAAAACTCTTTGCTACCGTTGTACATTATAATTCATTTGAACACTCTAT
Organism: Leptura quadrifasciata; assembly: GCA_963675555.1. Lineage (NCBI taxonomy): Eukaryota > Metazoa > Arthropoda > Insecta > Coleoptera > Cerambycidae > Leptura > Leptura quadrifasciata. The sequence goes on along the minus strand of OY776677.1, from coordinate 18,462,191 downwards.
ACCACAAAACATATTTCTATACAAATCTCCACAAGGATATTTTCCATTATATTAAATTTAACATCGAATAGTAATCATCGATGCCACGACCTCGAATACCGTCAACTAAACATCGATGTTTCATAAGTACCTAATCGATGAACATTGATGGCTCAGCACTATTTTTTTGAAAGTTCTTAAAAAATGATTAAAAAATATTTTTAAAAAAAGCTTTTATTTAAATGCTCTAAAAAGTAGAGAATAAACTTTGTAGTAAATCAAACCCATCATTTTGTTACATTATATAATTTTTTTTATGATACAAAAGCTTGTCACAAGATTTTTCTGTGTGAAGGAGATTGCTCGCGACAAGCTTTTATATCATAAAAAAATTATATAATGTAACAAAATGATGGGTTTGATTTACTACAAAGTTTATTCTCTACTTTTGGGAGCATTTTTTTTAAATATGTTTTTTATAATTTTCTACTTTTTAGTGTTTTGATATGCTGTAATCCCCAGATATCGATTTTGAGACGAATCGGATCATAAATGGTAAAGTCGTTCGCCATCTTGAACTAAATTTTTGACTAGAAATTCGTAATCCACGACCCCAAAAGCCCCCAGATATCGATTTTGATCGATTTGGATCCAAATGACAAAAGTCGTCAGCCATATTGGCGCCGCCATTTTGAATGTCTGAATTTTGACCAAGAATTCATAATTGGCGATCTCGAAAACCCCCAGATATCAATTTTGAGTCGAATCGGATCGTAAACGATAAAGTCGTCCGCCATCCTGAACTAAATTTTTGGCTAAAAATTCGTAACCCGAAAACCTCAAAGTATCCATTTGGATCTAAATGACAAAAGTCGTCAGCCATATTGGCGCCGCCATTTTGAATTTCTGAATTTCGACCAAGAATTCATAATTGGCGATCTCGAAAACCCCCAGATATTGATTTTGAGTCGAATCGGATCATGAAAGTCGTCTGCCATCTTGAAGTCGTCATCCTGAACTAGATTTTTGACTAGAAATTCTTAATCGGCGGACCCGAAAACCCCCAGATATCGATTTGGACCATAAATGACAAAAGTCGTCCGCCACATTGGCGACGCCATTATAAATGTCTAAATTTTGACTAAGAATTCATAATTGGCGATCTCGAAAACCCCCAAATATTGATTTTGAGTCGAAGCGGATCATAAACGATAAAGTCGTCCGCCATCCTGAACTAAATTTTTGACTAGAAATTTGTACCGAAAACCCCCAGATATCGATTTTGATCGATTGGACCATACATGACAATAGTCGTCCCCCATATTGGCGCCGTCATTTTGAATTTGTGCAAAATTTCAAAGCTCTAGCTTAATTAGAACTAATCAAAATTTTGATTGCAAGATTTGACTTAAACAAACTTTTTTTTAACCTAACTAACTATCAAACATTGAAAGTTTAATAAAAGCTTTTAAAAATAGGCTAATTTCAAATACTTAAACCTCGCTGAAGGTACAAATGAGTTAGAAAAACGCGTTTTCGTGCTTGCATAACTATTGTAGTTCACGTTAATACATAACCTTTGTTCAAGAACTTATTAAAAATATTTTATAAATATTGTTCGATAAATTTGCAAAAACTCATTTTTTTCTGCATGGCTCTTCAGTACCTCGTCCAAAGTAAGAGCTTCGAGCCGAAGCATCGAAGCAACCGATACAGAATGTATAAATAAGATTTATATACTTGTAATATGGTTTCTAAAACTAGCATTTAGTTTTTTACTTGTACTGGGCCGCGGGCCATTTACACAAGTTGTATTTATTTACTTTTGTCACTTTTTATATTTTAGTTGCGTATATCAAGTAGGTATGTTTATCATAAAATTCCGTAATTAAATAAAGTGGAACAGGATTAGGATTATAGAGAGCGGGAATTGAGGCTAAACTGTTTATATTCTCCTATAAAGATTACCCAGTGGTGTACAATATCTCTATGTGGGGTCCGTCAGGTTTATTTTAGTTTGAATGAAATAAAATGACTAAAAGATTTTTAATTTTTTTATCAGGAGAAAATTTGATGAGACAAGAACGAAAAGGTACTTTTTCGTGCTAAATTTACTCGCATTTAAGATAATGTAATTAATTTTTTTACCATTTGCTTATAAATTAATTTTTGGCGCTTAAAGTTGGGCAATTTTTTAAGTGTAAGAAATACAAAATTTTAGTGCACCTTTGAATGTATTTAATTTCCCTAACATTCATAGTACAAATAAAGGAAAACCAAATAATGGATAATTTTATCAGCCATTTATAATACTAATAATAATGGACTGAATTGAATGAAATAGTAAAAAAGTATAACTAACTATCTATTACATAGGTGAAGTTTAGCTAAAAGCTACTCTTACACTTAACCTATATCCTTGATTTAATGTAATAAGCAAACATTTGTAATATAAGAGAAATAAAAAAAATATGAAAAAAATATATAAAATATATGTATACGGGTAAATCATAATACAGATCTTAATATACATATATTAATGGAGATAAGTCGCTAGTAACGATTCTTTAACAAGTTTTTCAAGTACATTTATAGTGGTGGATTTGAATTTATTATCTAAGGCATTATAATGTTAAACAGAATTATAAGTGAAAGATTTTTAGAAATTAGCAGTAGAATGGTGAGCCAGTTAATATGTTTTTGTTCTTAATGTTGCAATCATGAATGGAAGATATATTAATTTTTGATGAAGGTACATAGGTTTACCTAATATTAGACTAACGGTATTTTAATGAGGTCGTAAAGTTTGTGTTGCCATTTTTATCTAAAATCACAAACGACTATACCAGTGTAAGTAAATGAAATTTTACAAATTCCGGCAGTTTTAGTCATTTAATTCAACAGATTTTTAGATGACGTGGATATATTTTCTTAAGTTAAATACAAATCTGCAACAAGAATTTTGAATTTTTTGCAACCGATTTTTTGTAACATTATCCAAGCAAGGAAAGTATACTATATCACAGTAATTTATAATAGGAAAGATTAATGATTCACATAACTTCGCTCTGATATTAAGATTTAATACTAGTTTATTAGAATTAAATTCTTTAAAATTACATTTTTTTGGCATAATTTAGACATATATTCGACTGACTTAGCTTTTGATCTATATAAATAGTCCCAATATATTATTGGTATGACTGAAAGTTGACAAATTGTTGTGTCGTTTAGTTTATTATATTTGTTTTAAATAAACATGTTTAGGCTCCCAGCAGAATAGCATCATTATAGATTTCCATGGATTTAACTTAAAATTATAGTTACATAAAAGAATTACAGTTGTTTATATTAATAAACATTGAAAATATCGGAATAATAAAAGTTGAAAACAATTTGATTATCATCTGCATTTGTCAGGATATGACAATGTTTGGCCCATTTAAACACATCAACTGCATGAATTAGAAATAGCAGTGCGCCCAGAATTGAACCTTGTGGAACAACCGAACACACAGCTATGCACTGCGAAACATTGTCTATTTTAACTTCATTTATCTCGTTTTATATTTTTCTCTAAAGTCCGTATTTTACAAGGTATTCGCGATAAAATAAATAATTTATTGCAAATTGAAAAAAAAAACAATTACACAAAATAGTACAAAATGGGTTCAAAAAAATCCTCTCAGGATCATATAGTTGAAATATTACATATATCGTTTATTTCATTTTTTTTGTAAATTGTTAAACATATTTTGACCTTTTCTGTAAGTTTCGTTTTTTTCATACGGCAATTGCAATTGAAACATATGGATGCCTTAGGTGGTATTTTAAAGATAATTTACAAAACTGTAGTATCCAAAGAAGATTTTCGACATTTTGTTTTTTAAACGTGATCGTGTATGATAAATTATGAAAAAGCGACCTATTTTGCATAAAACTATTTTTTAACCTCACCACAATAAAATTGTGAGAGGTTACTAAAATTGGTTCAAAAACGAATATTGAGATAACATCAAATCTTTACGTTTTGAGGTCCTAGGAACCCAAAAAAGTGGTTTTTGAAAAATGTCTGTGTGTATGTGTGTTAGCACGATAGCGCCGAAACTACTGAACGGATTTGAATGAAACTTTGCATGTGCGTTTCTTAAGTGCCCCAGAAGATCTGAAAAGGTTTGGTTGAGATCGGATTACGTTTAGTGCCGTTTTGATGCAACAAGTTGTTTATTTTACAATTATTTTCAATTTGCAATGGAACCATTGAAAAGCAGTTAAAATTCTGATTTCAACAAAATATCACACTTCCACACTTTCGATTTGGTTTCCGTGAAAAAAATTAAAAACAAAGCAAATATGAAGCATTACTGAAATGCTAATGTTTCATTTAACAAAGACAGCCGCGAGTGATCGGATTGCAATGAGCAAATTTTGACGATTGTCATTGTCATCGTTTGTCATCCGATAACGTTGGTGTCATGTCATGTTAATAAGATTTCGGCATATTTCTAACTTTTAGTGACTTGTAAATTCATTAAGTTGAGGGTTTTTTTAGTGCCCCAGAAGATCTGAAATGGCTTTGGATGAGATCGGATTACGTTTAATGCCGTTTTGTCATACAATTTAGTGCTCTTTTCGGCTTTAAAGATCCACCGAGTGGGGAGGTTCCAGCCGCTTCCAGTAGCTGCCGATTTTTTATTGATTATTTTAAAAACTGCGTAGGTACCCCAACCGCCCCGTTGTGTGTGCCCATGATCGTCTCAATAAATCTTTAAAATTTTATAGCGTACTTATAGTGTTATGTAAAAATAAATTCGTTTCTTCCATCAAGTAGGTTAATAAAATTAAATCGTTCAATTTTGTTATTGAAATTTTTATTACGCATTGTTTAATTGTTAACAGGTTTATCTTTATGATGAACTCAACGTTTAAGTTGTTTAGTGTTTGATATACTGGCTCTGGAAACGAAATTAAAGGGTGTGCTTGGGTGTAATATTTTAGAGGAGTTTTATGTGGGAAAGCCAAAGTTTAAGCTTTATTGGAGTGAAACTTTTCAGTGGCGAGAATTTGCATAAACACGAAAATATCGTTCTTACTGAACAACTTGCAAAATCTTTTGTTTTATCCTTGCACTTCTTTATGTTTGTTGAAGGGCAAGGTATAAAACAAAATTTACAAAAAATCTCGGTCAAAATTTCTCCCTCCCACAAGGATTAAAAAAAATGAAATCGCCCAAATTTTCGTAAGTGCACACAAATGTGCACAAAACAAACACTTCAAGTGTTCAGGTGTACATTTAAAATAAGATATAATATTATTATACAGGGTGGGGCAATAATGCGTCGGACCTTGATATCTCGAGTTCTACGATAGCTAGAAATGTTTAAAAAAATTGCAAGTAAACTAGATAAAAAAGTCTATAACTGGAAATTGTTTTCGAACATACAGGGCGAGCCAAGACGAAATTACAGGACCAAGTGCCTTTTTTTAAAATGGAATGCTATATGTATATCAGTACATTTTTTGAGGCCTCTTTCTAGGCTCCATTCATTCCTATTGAATATCTCCCAATCACTTGGATGTAATGAATTTTTTTGTTGAAATAATGCAATCTGCAGAAAAATCACCATAGCCACAATTATGGGTTTTATGTGAATACCAGTTACGAGACATCTAATTAATGTTATTGAACCATTTTCATTTCCTAAAAGTGTGGTGAGGGTGGCCAAAAATTATTTTTCAATTAAGAACATTTTAAATTGAATTTTCTCAATATTTTCAAATGGAACACCCTGTATATTTTTCGACGATGTGATGAATGAAATGAAAAACGAACATTTTTTGTAAGTGCTTCCCTAAGGCTAATTGCAACCAATTTCGTTTTATTGAGCAATAATTACAAAATTCAAAAATAAACTTAAAAAAATAGGTTTCGGTAGAAAAAATTATAATAAATGTTCCACATGTTGCCCATTTTGATTGACACACATCTCTATGCGCTTTTGAAATGAGGTTCCCCCTGTTCCTAAAACTGCTTGTGTGATAGATGTAAAGGCACTTATTATTCTTTGCTTCATATTTTGTACTGTTGTTGGTGTCTATAAACAATTTCCCACTGTTCCTAAAACTGCCGGTATGATAGATGTAAAGGCAGTTATTATCCTTTCCTTCATATTTTGTACTGTTGTTGGTGTGTCTCTATAAACAATTTCCTTCACGTATCCCCATAAAAAGAAATCCATTGTTGTAAGATCTGGGGATCTAGCAGGCCGTTTATTGGGTCCATTTCTACCAATCCATTGATGAGGATAGATATTATTTAAGTGGTCTCTAACTGCATTTAAATAATGTGGTGCAGCACCATCTTGCTGAAACCACATCCTATTTCGAATTCTTTCAAGGAGATTTACCAATAATTGTGGCAGATAGTTTTCCAAAAAATGAAGATAAATAGCTCCAGTCAATGTATCATCAACGAAATGTGGCCCTATTGCATGTTCTTCAATAATTCCTCCCCAAACATTATAAACCATCTGTGTTGGTTATCAACTTGCATAAAAAATGAGGATTTTCCGAATCATAATAATGGAAATTGTGATCAATTTTTACGAAAAGTTGCTTCATCACTGAATAAAACAGTATTGAAGAAGTTGACATCATGTTGCATTTGAATATGATATGCATGCAACTTATTCGTTTTTAAGATTCGACCCACAGACCGTCTACTCATTCTTACTAATGAGCTCACTTCTCTGTGACTAACATGGGGATTCTCAACCGTTGCCAGCACCACAGAAAACTCATTTTCTTCGTTCACAACACGTTTTATTCTTTCACTTTTTTATATTCGACATTTCCAGTTTCCAGAAATCTATCGAGAAAGTTTTGGAAGCTGCTAACATCAGGAATCCTCCTTTCAGGATAACGTTGGTGATAAATTCTATTGGCAAGTAAACAATTTCTGACTCGCCCAAAACAAAAGTCATGTCTACAAGTTCCGCTTTATTAAAATTGATTTTGTAAAATTCCAAATATTTTAAATTCAATACAAATTGTAGCGACCGATAAGTGTGATAAATGCTCCTTTGTACACGACAATTTATACCAAACTGAGGTTTTATTGTTTGTCGAATAACGAAAACAGCAGAAAATGTACAAAAAAAACATTACAGTAAAGGACCGGTTAAATACAATTTACTCATTTCAATGGATTGGAAGAAATGGTCCCACTAAATGGCCTCATTTCAAAATTGCATAAAGACGTGTGTCAATCAAAATGGGCAACACGTATAAATTTTTCTAATGAATTATTTGAGGGAACCTCTTTTTTAAAGTTTATTCTTGAGTACTTATTTATTTATAAAACGAAAATGGTTGCAATTAGCCGTAGGGAAGTACTCACAAAAAATGTTCGTTTTTCATTTCTACATCACATCGTCGAAAAATATAGAGGGTGTTCCATTTGAGAAAATTCAATTTAAAATATTCTTAATTGACAAATAATGTCTGGCCACCCTGCACATTTTTAGGAAATGAAAATGATTCAGAAACATTAATTAGATGTCTCGTAACCGGTATTCACATAAGTTTTTCTTAAAACCCATAATTGTGACTGGTGATTTTTTAAATATCCATCTGCAGATTGCATTATTTGGTCGGGAGATATTCAATGCTAATATAGGAATGAATAGAGCCTAGAAAGAGGCTTCAAAAAATGTACTGATATACATAGCATTTCATTTTAAAAAAAGGCACTTTGTTTTGTAATTTCGTCTTGGCTCGTCCTGTATATTCGAAAATAATTTCCAGTTATGGACTTTTTATCTAGGTTACTTGCAATTTTTTAAAAAAATTTCTAGCTATCGTAGAAGTCGAAATATCGAGGTCCGACGCACTATTGCCCCACCCTGTATATATGGTATGATTTACTTTATTATAATTGCATTTTTAACATTAATTGTACATATCAAATACTAAACTATTGTATATAAAAAATTAATATTAATAACCGTTTAATAGCAATGGAATAACGCTAACCCAAATAATAGGAAAGAATAAACGCTGTACTGTAGAAATTCGACAGGAATATTTGCATAAAATAAAAAGGAGTACCGCGAGTCAAATAGGACAGTAATATTTTGACGAGACGTTTGATACGCCTGATACTATTAATTACGGTTGGGTAGACACAATCCAAAATTGTACTTTAAATACGCCATGTTCAAGGGCGAAAACGTATTATAATTCCGCATACCGGAAGTAAAAATGGGTTCGTACCCAACGCACTGCTCTTGCCAGCCAAAAATTCTGCAGCTACATGGTTGAATTAAATTTTTTGCAACTGTACGAAGGGTTGTGCAGGAAAATGTAGCCGTAGGAAAGTAGGACTGAATTGTTCAACAGCTTGTGGACATTTTCACGATCACTCCTGCTTGAATACCGCACCTATAATTGCTATGAATGAGGAAATGGACGACGTAGAATCTTATCAGAATGAAAGTAATGACAACGATTTGTCATTGGACAATAACGTTTCAGATACAGAAGAAGTCGCAAATACTGACTAATTTAAGATCCGGCATGAATTAAGGCTTCTGGGGAAACCATGTAAAAAAAGCGTGCCGAGCATTCTACCTCTAAGGTGGTGCGGAAATGAATGCATTTTTTGCCTTATTCACTGTAAATAAAATGTATAAAATATTCTAGTGGAGAATAAAGATCACCAAGCTCTATAACAGCAATATTTAATATTCATTCTGAGACATAAAAAGCAAGATAATTGCGAAATATGTGGTGCAAAAGAGGTTTGGCGGAACTAAATGCATTTTTCACTTAGTTCGCGTCGTATCTCCAAAACGTTTAGGCGTACGAAAAAAATGTATAGAACCTTTAAGGCAGAGAATTTACAGATGCACAACTTTTATAATAGGTTTTGTTCCCGTTTGGGCCATACAAACTGAGTTAATCGCGAATCCGCGACCTTCCGAAGCGATTTTCACGAATTCCTCCAAGTATATCGTGGCGTAATACTAAGTGTTATTCAGGACGTCCAAATAAACACAATAAAAAAAAAATTCGTAGAGCACGAATTTAGCACAGATGTCAATTTTACAGCTAAAACGCCTGGAGTACTTCAATAAATACAGAACATTCGCGAAATTTATTTACGATGAATGGTTTTTATTTAAATTTACTGTAAATAAGATAAATAACCATTCAATAAACTTATTCGAAAGTAGTTAGAAATTATAATTTATGTACTGTATTTCGTTGAGAAAATCTCGTCTGTTCTCTTGTATTGGATAAAATCAACTTGTTTTCGCGAATTTTTTAATACGTGATAAAACTCCCATTATATTTTTAACGACTTCAACACTTTCTTTATACATGTTTTTTACATGCGTTGCAATATTATTCCCGTACAATTATGTCACCCAGTTTAATGCAATTAACAGTAACAGCACAAATAAATTGCCAACTGTTCCATGGCGATTCAGCTTATGAATAAACAGCTTATTAAGAAATTAATCTTTTTCGCATTCCCTGAACTTTTGCCGAGTCCATTGAAATTTATGTAGGTGGTACACTATGACATGAATGACCTATCAGATTACTGTGACTGAATTAATTAGACTAAGATGGATAATAATATTGTCAAAGTAGCACATTGAGGCTTCAGTTCAGTTCAGTGGGTAGCTGTCAAGTTACAACATTCTGAATATTTGGAGTTCTGAATATGTTATGCTTTTAATTTTTCAGTAATTTTACAGAAATTAAAATTCATAATCGGGCGAGATCTTATAAATTGGTAGGTCTATTTTGTAGACCTTTTATTTATAATCTATATTTTTAGTAGTTCATAGTGGTGAGGTCTGGAGACTTTGGAGGCCAGTTTATTAAGAATTCGTCGTGTATCTACTTATCTTGAAAATGGATGTCAAACCATAATACAGTAACAGTATTATTGAATTGTAAAAGTCAGCTTTGCCATAATAGTAAAAATTCGCTTATAATAATTATAAATCGGTAATTATTTATTACAGTTTTTGATGGAATTGCCTTTGGAACGTGTTCGGATAAAGTTCAAAGAAGATAATTTATTATAGAGGGTATAGTTCATCAACTGCCATATTGATATTGTTAGGGAGTCGTAAGATAATTTGTATGTCTCATTGTTAGGGTTTATAATAATACCTTTATTTGCCCAACAAGATATACCCAATAACGGGACAAAACTTACACAATTTCAGAATAATTACAAAGTTTACAATAATTGTGAAACGCCCAGTATATAGGGCATTTACAAATTTAGTTTTTTCCTATTTATGTTTCCAAATTCAAGTAATTGCAGTTAATTCATTTCATTTTTACATTTATTTAGACATTTAATATTGAACACGGTAAAGTTACCAGAATGCATTTTTTTTTTTAATACATTTATTTAACGTCGGCCTATTTCCGCTACTGAGGCCTAACACCGACGCCTGTAGACGAGCTACCCCCAACCAGGAATTTTGCCGAACCTCTTCCCTTAAGAAGAGTAGGGATCTTTTACTTGCCTAACATTTAATAGACAAGGGACCGACGGCTTTACATCCCCTCCGAAGGATAGAATATCTCCTATACAACCCTCGCCTAAGGTTGTATAGCTTCCGCGCATACACTGATATACAAGCCGCTGGAAGATGTGTGAGGCGAGGACGCGGTTTCCGTTGGAATGGTCACCCATCCAAGTACTAACTGCGCCTGTCGTTGCTTTACATCGCATACCGAAGTATGTACATAGTAAAGACGCACCTACGCTCGCCCCGAATGCATTTTTTAAATTATATTTTTAAAGCACAGTTAAACGCTACAATTTCGAGACAGAATTTACATAAAATCTAGTCGAGTCGCAGGGTTTGTTTATCGTATATTAAGATAAAAGTCAAGTACTTTGTGTATTCCTATAGTATGGAATCGCCTACACGTTTCTAGCTTAACCATAGGAAAAGATAGAAAGTTGAGCGTCACTTTAAAGTCCTGCACAGTGTCGAATATTATAATAGCGTTAAAATAAACATATTCCCACAAGAAACAAGCGGAGATGCATAATCCGGGTAGAAGGGTGACATCAGGAATCACATAAAAGGAAGACGGAGTGTTACTTAAAAGGGAAAGAGAAGATTGACAGCATCGGAAGACAACACCTTTTAAGCTACGTCGCGATATTTTCGCCGAACTTTATATTTGTCTTTGAAGTCATTCTAAGCTACGTCGCGAGTTTCTCGCCGAGCCTAATAAATTATTTTGGGATTATTTTTCACTAAATCAGCCGTCTAAACTACTAGCCAAACAATATTATAACTTACATCTTATTTTAACGAATTCTTCTCAACCACCGACATGCTCGACGAGAACGTTCAACATGTAGAACCTGGGGGAGAGCTTTCACAAGCGATATAACGCTATACAGGGCGCACGGAAATTCAGCCGACATAAATTTCTAAAGGTGATTACTTTCTTATTTCGAGACTCTACTTTATTATTGGCAATTGCATTTATATTCTGGTTTCGTCGGGGAGTAATGGGGAAAATTGGCGCATTTGTGGTACTAAAAGAATATTAGATTTTTTTTAAATATTAGCTTTGATTTACCAGTTATTCGGTTATGATTTCATTCACGATTTTAATTCACAAAATTTCACTTTCTAAATATCTTACTAGGGAAATTTGCGTTTGCAAAGTAACAAGTTTATATTCAAGAAGTTTCTATTTATATTTCACTATATGTTATTATACTACCGACCTAAGATTTATTTAGGCCACTACTGTATACACACATACAGGTACATATATACACATATACGTATACATTTGCATACACCCATATAGCGCATTAGTTAATTTCATATTAACCGATAAACAATATAAGAAAAATAAAAAGATGTTACTTAAAATTGTTCCTAGCAACTCTCATTGTCTCTTGATATCCAGATATGACATATTTTGTTATAATTGTTACACATTGCATACTACTATGAATTAATTTATATAAAAACAAATTCGAGTTACATTTCTTTCTGGATTCTAGACTTTTAACGTCATACCTTGTAAGGAGTAATTCATGATCACCTCTAGCAGGATACAAACCGTCCTCTTTATATACTAACAATTTTAAGAATTTTCTCAACATTTTCAAGAGAAGATATGTGACATAATATAGACACCAAATAAGAGATCCATATTCAAGTTTCGAATGAATGTATGAGAAATACAGCAATTTTAAAGCTTGAATATTATTATTAAAATTTCTGCAGTTTCTGACTATAAATCCTAACATTTTAATGGCTTTAACTGATATCTTGTTGATATGCTCTGAAAAGTTTAACTCTGTGTTAAATATAATTCCAAGAACTTTGACTAATTCCGAGCGTGTCGGTGTGCTTTCATCGATATTGTAAACGAATGCTAAACTAGATCGTTTTCTTGTAAATGTTAAAGCCTTACATTTAGAAATATTAAGGCTAAGCTTATTGGAAACGCTCCAGTTATGTTTGCTGTAAATTACTTTGTAGTTTTACACAGTCCTCTAATTTGTTGATGCTCATAAAAAGTTTCAAGTCGTCAACGAAAATAAGTTTTTCAGAATCAATCATATAAGTAATGCCACTATATCGTGAACATGAAGGGCCCAATGTTAGAGCCTTGGAGCACTCCTGAGGTTGCTTTGATGATTGTGGATTCATAACCATTATAAAAAACAAATTGACTTCTACTAGAGAGATACGACCGAAAAAAGTGTATTAAAGAAGTAGAAAAACCAAAGTGATCTAGTTTAGTTATGAGTATGCGATAGTTTATGCGATCAAAAGCCTTCGAGAAATCTGTGTATATCGCATTCACCTGATTCGGCTTTTCAATAGCATGTAAGAGAAATTGTGTAAAGACAGCTAAATTGGTGACAGTTGATTTATTATTAACAAAGCCATGTTGCGATGGGGAAGGTGCGACAGAAGGCTGAATGTGATCATACAAAATTATCTCGAATACCTTAGCAACATTACAAAGTAAGGATAATTCGTTGCATCTGAAACATCGCCACATTTAAAAATGGGACAAATTCTAGCTAGTTTCCAAGTGTCCGGAAACGTCGCTGTTTTTAAGCTTAAGTTAAAAATTATGCATAACGGTGCAGCTAATACGTTCGAGCAATCTTTTAATGAAAATTAAGATAATAAATCAGATCCCGATGTCATTTTATTTTTGAGTTTTTTTTTGTTGCGACTTGAATTTCAGAAATGGTAATTTCAAGTGTTTGTGGGAAATGTATCAATAACAGTCCATGGGACTCGTCTAACGGATTTAATCCCCGACTGGAGCTCCTTCACAGACGAATGAACATTTTAGGGGACTGGGTCCGGGAAGGACCGTGTCTTCTAAAGGATCCGCTCATGTATGGTCTAGCCAATATGGTTACACCAGTAATCTATAATGTATACATGAATTGTGTTAGTTTGTTTTTAATGATGCTTTTTATTAGTTTGCGTGCAATAAAACTACATATTCCGCAGTGCGGGAAAAATTATTTTAAATTTGAAAGTTGCATCATCGATAATTACATCCAGAAGCGTTTTGATAAGATATACTATTAGCCTGTTTTTCAGCAGTGCCTAAACTACTTTCAGGAGTAATTAATTGTACTGTATTTGTAACAGAATCTAATTTAACAGGTGTAAAAAGTGTGTTCACTGTTGAGCTAGTTTAATTAAATTAAAATAGGGTTGTACCAAAATAATTAGCATTGCTTCCCTGTGTACGGCGCGGCAATGAGAACTGCTATTTATGTACATGTTTTGCATAACTAGACCATTAGGGTAACTTTTACGCACTTTATATATATAGTGGTATATACGAACCAACGATGTGTTTATTTTAACTAAAAAAACATTTTCTGGATGTAAATGCTGGCCGATTTTTGTTTAATATCGTATAATGATATTTATCTTGATATACAGAGTGTATCATGGTGGAATATCATAAATGAAGCACCATATTAGTGAAACATCCCGTATATACCCCATATACAAATTTAATTTTTTCCTAGCTATTTTCCAAATTTAAGTAATTGATGCATTTAATTCATTTCATTTTGTTTTCATGTATGTAGTCATTAAATATTGCACACGTTACATTTACCAGAAATGCAATTTTAAAATTATGTTCTTTTAAAGCAAAGTTAAACGTTACAATTTTGAGACAGAATTTACATAAAATCTAGTCGAGTCGCAGGGTTTGTTTATCATATATTCAGATAAACGGCAAGTACTTCGTGTATTCCCATAGTATGGAATCGCCTACACGTTTCTAGCTTGGCTATAGAAAGAGATAGAGAGTTGAGCGTCACTCTAAAGTGTTGCACAGTGTCGAATATTATAATAGCGTTAAAATAAACATATTCCCACAAGAAACAAGCGGAGATGCAGAATCCGGGTAGAAGGGTGACATCAGGAACAATATAAAAAGGAAGACGGCGTGGTATTGGAAATTAGAGAAGATTGACAGCATCTGGAAGACAACACCTTTTAAGCTACGTCGCGAGTTTCTCGCCGAGCTTAACAAATTATTTTGGGATATTTTTCACGAAATCAGCCGTCTAAACTACTAGCCAAACAATATTATAACTTACATCTTATTTTACGAATTCTTCTCAACCACCGACATGCTGGACGAGGACGTCCAACATGTAGAACCTGGGGAAGAGCATTCACGGGTGATATAACGCTATGCAGGGCGCACGGAAATTCTGCAGGCATAAATTTCTAAAGGTGAGTACTTTCTTATTTCGAGACTCTACTTTATTATTTGCAATTGCATTCATATTCTGGTTTCGACGGGAGTTAATAGGGGAAATTGACGCATTTGTTGTACTAAAAGAATATTAGATTTTTTAAAATGAAATATTAGCTTTGATTTTTAACTATCATAATATTATATTAACAGTTATTCAGTTATGATTTCATTCACAAATTTTAATTCATAAAATTTCACTTTCTGAATATTTTACTGGGGAAATTTGCGTTTGCAAAATAACAAGTTTATATTCATCAACTATATGCTTTCTGAGTTTATGCAATGACGAGAAACTTTCACTTCTATTATTTTTCATTTGATGTATTTATTAAGGCTACTGTGTGCCTAATTTTGGACATGTCAAATATCATAGTAATGTTTATCTTTCAAATGATTATCTGAGATTTCTTACCAGCGATCTATTTGGTTTTCTATGATTGTTTAATAACGATCCATCCATTTAATTACCTTGCGCTCACAAACTGTACAGGCCATCGGTCAGTGCTGGGTTAATTAGCCCGTAGACCTGTTCGTATTCAGAAGGGTTTACTTTTCGTCGAGTACTGAACCAGGACGTCTGGTCTGTTTGATTTACATCTACCCACCTTGTTTCACGTTGTTGGACAGTCATACAAAATTTAGTAGACTGCTTGTTTTAATTATAATCAAAGGATTTTTCCTCAACATTCTATGATGAGTTACATGAGTATTTAATGCTCACTTCTCAACTTAATTTTGATAATGTGTAAACATGACATGATTCTTGTCCTCTATTTTGCATTCGATTCATTATTTGGCTATTGCTAACAACTTTAATTATAAATTATTATTATCTAGCGATTGCTAACAACTTTATTTAATTATAAAACATTATTACCTAGCAATTGCTAACAGCTCTAATTATGGATTATCATTATCCGGCCATTGACACAACTCTAATTACTATTAAAATAACACAGCATACTTTTGTATCTCAGTTCTTGTTATTGCATCAAATCACTCAGTATATCTATAGTATGGTCATTACTATAGTGACGCATATTTTCCTATTATAATATTTAGACAATTGTCTCAAATATTTGGATTTCTTTTGATTTCATGTTCGACTATTGTTGCATCAATTTATATAAAATAAAATGGGTTTTTTTACTATTTGTTCCCATCAATTATCTCTCTCTCTCTCTCTTTTCTTTCACCTTACCTTTTTCAACATACAGTTAACAAACTAAATAAATGGTTCAATTTCAAATTAAAATATAAAACAAACTTCAACTATAAATGTACAGTGCAATCTTGAGTAATAAAACACTACATAAATAACATATATAATTAACTAGGTCTCTCAATTAATAGACAGTGTGTTCAAGTTTACCAGGTATTTCAATTAACAGAGTGATTAATTTTTTAAGGTATACAGTATCAGACAGAAACAAGTAATATTAAACTGTATATAAAAGAACCTGGGGTAAATTAAAAAAAGGGTTACTACACACACAACAAAGTTTGAGTCCTACACTAACAAAACTAGACGATCACGCAAATGGCCAATCTTATTTGTTTATCCTTCAGATAAATAAATATCAATGAATTTACTGGTGACATAGATTACCAGTACTTTCTTTAGTAATTAAACAGGGTACCCCATAACCACTTCAATAGTGGTATATACGAACCAACGATGTGTTTATTTTGACTAAAAAAACATTTTCTAGATGTAAATGCTGGCCGATTTTTGTTTAATATCGTATAATGATATTTATCTTGATATACAGAGTGTATCATGTTGGAATATCATAAATGAAGGACCATATTCCTTGCCGAAATTTAAGAAAATGTTGTCATATAAGGATTTGTCAGTAGAGCATACGTTTGAAGTTATCAAAATTAAAATTAGTTATAGTTCTAGTAAGGACTTCCATACATTCGAAAAACGCAACAAAAACTTTACGACAATTATATCACCGCGGGCCATGGCGCCTGTCCTCAAACGACTCGCCGCACATTAAAAACCTATAAAGGTAAGCAAGCGAGTCAATTTGCGAACAGCAGTACAAAGAGTACCGGTATTTTAACGAGGTCGTAAAGTTTTTGTTGCGTTTTTTATTTGCGGGGAACTGATTACTTCAACTATACTTAAAATCTTTTGAACAAATGTAGGTATTGAAATGAAATGTTGTGTGTCCAATACAGTGAATGCATGAGTAGCATTATTAGTCTGAATAATAAATAACGGAGTAACAATTATTATTATTGCTTTATTGTAAGCTGGTAGGTACACACTGGTTTCGTCGCGATATGAGGCAGCGGCCGTCATTACAAAAATGCTCCTTTTTTACGTGCTAGTTTTTGTACATAACACCTTTCCCCTAAAAATGTGAATTTTCTACAAAATTATATTATCCTTTAATCTATTATTTACAATATCTCTTAATCTAAAAAAAAATAACACTAGTCACAAATATTGATTTTACCATAAGTTTATCTGGTTCTTTGATTTGACTACGACGCCTTAACTCTCTGCGTTATACAGGGTGACTCACTAATTTCAACTGAACTTTCACCTTCCTTATTATCCAAACTATTTACAGGGTTTAAACTAGATCGTGGAATGAAGGAAACTGTTTCTTTAGTGTTAAAATAATTGTTTCGTTTAAGTTGATTTTTATGTCTTGCAAGTCGTTCCACTTTCTGTTTTAATTAATTAAATAGGTTCTTCGACCAATAACTTTGTTTGTTATGCCTGTACACCATTTAGAAGTATTTTCTCTGTAATCGCGAACCCAGACATTGTCATTCACTATAAAATAAATATTTGTTTTTTCCTTCTATAAAATATTTTTTGGTAATTTTGTATTTTCGACAACTTGTTTAGTAGAAGGCAATAATAAATCAAATTTTGGGCGTAAACTACTACCAAATTTTGAGGATGTTTCCGCTGTTGTAGTATGACGAGTATTTCTGTATTGAAGCAAAAAAACTGTTTGTGACTAAATTTACGTCTAAATTAGGATTTTCGTGTCTAGCTTTTAAGATTGCTTTTTCACGATTTTGACTGCACTTTCTCCTAATCCATCCAGCAGGATGATAGGGAGTTTCTGTCAAATGTTTTATACCACTAGTTGCAAGGAAATTGTGAAATTCTTGAGATGTGAAAGTCTTTGCATTATCAGTACAAATTTCTAATGGTAAACCAAATCTGGCAAACACTTCATGAAATATTTTTGTAGTATTATGGGTGGTTAAATTATTTACTTCAAAACATTCAATCCATTCTGATGTAGCATCTTCATTAACTAAGAAATTTTCGTTTAGACATGGTCCGAAAAAATCCGCATGTAACCTAGTTCAAGGTTTTTTAGGACAATCCCATATTTGCAGCAATAATAGGTAGACCTTTTTTGTCGCCAAAAATCGTTAACAAAGGTTTATGGTCAGTGCATAATGTAGGTATTGAAAAAAAAAATTACACCAAAAATAATTGAACACTCCTTTTTCGATTTGTCAGTAGTTCAATTCAACTTAGTTTAATAAACGCGAAGCAACAGCAATAGGTTTTTCTAAATTATCATCAAATATATGGCTTAAAATTGCGCCCACCCCAAATTGCGAAGCGTCCACCGTTAATTTAATTCTTTCTCGGGATCAAAATGTGCTAATACCGATGAAGACAATAAAACATTTTTTGCTGGTTCAAAACTTCCATTTCATTCCATAGACCAAGCCCATTTATCATTTTTTAAATAACCTATAAAGAGGTTTTAATTTTCTTTTAAACTTTAACTTGGTATTGTCTGAAAGTCCAAAGATCGCTTCGCCGTCTGAATTAAGAGTGTATTCGATGGGCCAGAAATGCCAATGGTTCTCAAACAGTTAATGAATGATAACAGATGCAGTCGCTAATTAATTATGAAAATATTAAAGATGATATAATAAAATGTTAAGAAGTATTAATTTACCAACTTCATTGTTAAGTGTAATTCTGTTAATAAATGGCCACAAATGAAACTGAGAACAAAAATGAATTACCCAATTCTTTCGATAACAATGTTAATTTTAGAAAAAAATAATAAAGCAGTAATATTGTTCGAAAACTGGTATTACTACAGTTCAGCAAAAACCGCGGGGAAGCATGAGCATTTCTCCCCAGGAAAGGAGAGGATGGCAATATTAGTAGGGGAGAGGATATTAATAGTAAAATAAAATATTCCATGTAACAAAAATAAATTTCTTT
The DNA here is from genome assembly GCA_963675555.1 of Leptura quadrifasciata. NCBI lineage: Eukaryota > Metazoa > Arthropoda > Insecta > Coleoptera > Cerambycidae > Leptura > Leptura quadrifasciata. Next base: position 18,443,152 of record OY776677.1, on the reverse strand, counting down.
TTTGTTTCTTTTTTTTAATGGTAATAAATAAAAGTTAGAAAGAGAAGAAAAACAAAGCAAAAAAGCATTCTCACAAACACTATACACTTGAACACTTTATTCAACGCGCGTTTCAAGATTGGTGTATTAAAAAATAACATTATGTAATTCCTTAATCACTTTAACTACTACTGACATTTTTTAAAAACCACTTTTTTGGCTTCAGGAGACCTGAAATCTTGTAAGTTCACCAAAAGCTCAAAATCGATATTTTGCATTATCACCATATTTTCCTCATATACTACGTACTTATACAAGAAAGTAAAAAATAAAGGCCGCGGATAATCGTCTGGCAATCGGATAAATAACTAGACCATTTATTAAACGTCCGAAAGCCGATTTTATTTACTTAGGAATTAACTCGCGCGGAATAATATAAAAAAAGTTGTTGGGGAAAAAAGAGTTTTAACAAAACTCGCGACACAGATTAATAAAATAAAATTTTTAGAAGGAAAATGTTTAACTTTCGATATAACAAAATTTAAGAAAATGGAAGAAGCCAACATGATTTGAACTTGGGATGTATTCCATTGCTAACTCAATTCGAGTATCTTTATACAAAAAAATTGTAATACGTTAAGTGGTTTGACAATGTCCGTTTGTTGCGTTGGATGAATATCCACTATTTTGCACTGAAAATAACTGTAATATTTAATATTTCATAAGATGAATTTAATTCCAATATGAAACGTTTTAATAACGATTGACAAATCTTTAAAATTTGAGAATCGCTAAATTTATGGAAGGGTGTATGTGTCAGTTCATACACACGCCAAATTAAAGTTTACTAGACTTTAATACTTGTATTAAGCAGCCAGTTTTTATGCGGATCGCCTTTCAAATCGATGTCATCCAAATCGTATTGCACGTTAATTTGAAAAATAACAAAATCAAATTATTATCACTACTACTTGACGACCTTGACGTAGCGGGATAATTTATCCAAAAATCATTTTAAAAAAATACTCTGTTGACTAGAGACATTTTGCTTAAGCACATTTAGTTAAATCTTCGTATTTTAAGCCAACTAATATGCAGTTAATTTATGTCCCATTCTTTATGACTCACGCTGTATGTAGTTCAACGGTCTAAGCTTTTCCTTTGATACGGTGATCGGATACGTTTTGGACGCTTGGTGCATACCGAAATATTAAATACCTATTTTGTTTAAAAAATAAATAACAGCTACTGCTTACTTTCCGTTAAGTATCATGAATGCTTGCCTTATTAATGTTATATTAATAGATAACAAAGCCCCTTAAAACTAATAGTACAATTTATAAATTCTATAACAAAAGTTGTAATAAGATTTTAATGGCCAACATTAAAACAAGTTGATGTTTTAAAAAAATACTTAAATACAACAGTAATTACATTTGAAGTAGAATTGTTATCGTCTACCTCTAACAGTTAAGTGCCCAGAAACCATTAACGTTAAACGTAAATATCTAATTGACCTTCTAACATTTTTGTAATTAATAATTAAAAGAAGCTATATCATACCAGTGCTATCAAAACTGAAAGAATAAGAAAGTTTTTTAAACCAACTATTATTTTAAACCTCAAAATACGTTATTTTTATTTGATTTTAAATCTTGCATTTTTCTGATAATCTAAAACCACGCGACGAAAATCTTTCTATCCAGAGATTAGTAAAAATTATCTAGCTTAGGGCTTTCTAATAATAGATTTTCAACATAATATAAGAGAATCTATTCTTAAATTCAGAGTGGGGGCGATTGGGGAACGAATTCCTCTTGAGACAACCTGTCCAATACTTGTAGCTGTTCGATTAGATTAGATTTCGTTTGTTTCACTATTAAAGATTCCTTTTGTTAAATTTTACGAAAACAGGTACGTCCGATTTTGTTAAAAGCAGATTATAACATGATAGGCTCATTTTGTAAACCAGATCTATATTTTTGCAGTGGCGGTCCCAGAATTTCGATATGGAGTGGCTGGCGATCAAAGATTGGCAGCACAACTGTATACACGCAGCATCAGCTGCAAGGGGATCGGTGGGCGAAAATTTTTTGAAAGATCAAAATTACTGTGATTCCCAGTGACGAACTGGTGTAATAAAGGGGTATAGCCATAGATGTTCGATATTTCATAAAACTGCCTCTTTTTTTATTGTTTATTTGCAAATAAAATATAACATAAACAACAAAACATAGAATTCTAAATTACAAATAAAAAAATAACAAAAAATAATGGAAAAAATGTAACTAATTGTTTATATTTGATCAGTCTGTCAATAGATGCTATTAGTGTGACGTTTCATCCCCACTTCAATGTTTCCATACTCAATTAATAGTGAACCTTATTTCCTCTTAACATACAGACACATAACAAGATATTTCCAAAAAAATAACGTAAAAGTTGACTTAATGACATTATAAACTTTCCCCCCATGCAAAAACCCCATTGCTGCAACTAGAGTAAATGTTCGATATGGTCTCCACTTACTTTTATGCCTTTTCTAATTCTATTCCTAAAAGATTTTCTTACATTGAAAAATATATTTTCCTCTCCTCTAATAAAATTCGTTGCGATTTATATTTTGCCCCACAGTTCCCCCCTGAACTATGGACTATTATTAATGGTACACCCTGTATATGTCCTTATATATGTATAATTAAGCTAGTCCATTTAATCGCTCCTTCAACATAGTTATGGTTGATGGTTGATGGTAAATATGTTTTTAAACGTTTAATTGTAGAGAAACTTCTTTCTGCTAGAGCAGTGGAGACAGGACAATAAAAGAAATACACTATTTTGTCGACGTTTCGTGTATTTAGCGCACACTTCTTCAAGACTCAATAGTTATAATGCAACATCTGTAGGCACAACAATTTCATTATTAATGTTGAATATTGGTATTGATGAAATTGTTATACCTACAGATGTACATTATAAATATTAAGTCCTGAAGAAGTGTGTACTATAAACATAAGGGATGTCGGCTAAATAGTGTATTTCTTTTTTATTGTCCTGTCTCCGACTATTTAAGCATTAATCAGTAATACATGATGTTACTACCTAGATTAAAGTTGAATAATACAGGCATTACGGGACATATTTTATTTTGTTGAAAGTAAATATATGTTAGAGAGATCTTGATAATTGGTAATCGATAGCTACAAAGTTCATGTGTCCATGGGGGGGGGGGGTCTATGGCCCACCCCTTCGGACCGCCACTGATTTTTTGCCAGCAAACGTGGAAAATTTTGAAAAACTTAAAGGTTAAATGTGAAAGAATGTTTTACATAGCTTTTAAAGATAGATTAATAATATTTTCACTCCCAGAGTGAGTTGTTTTTAACTCAGACGAAATTACAAAAAGTATGCTTACTGCCAATTTAGTTCGATACAACTTCTTATAGACGGAAGCTTTCACGACACTTTACTAAAATTATATCTCCTCATGTGATTTTCTTAATGTCTAGTTAGTGTAGCAATGTAAAAACTGTAAACCAAATAATACAAATTATTTTGGTCTCATTCCTCACATAGTGAGTAAGGAGAACCTTGTGAAGCGTTGTTTCCAACTAGCTTTCAACAATTTATTACCTAAAGACATTGCTGCCTGAATGACTTAATTCCCATAATACAACATTGAAGGGCTTAGCAAATTTTATAAAGCAAATTTTTTGCAGCCCGAATAAATCATTTACTAATAATGAATATATTTTCTTTAAACATAACAAACGATTGTTTTCTTATCTTAAGAATGGTAGTCATAAACACATCTGTCATGTAACTTAACTTGTTATTTATATATTTATTACTCCAAAAAATTTTACAAAAACAAGGCAATACGTTTTAATCGAGATAACAATCCAAGTAACACCTGAGGAGACCTAATATTGTGTCTAGCAGTATTTACATTTTCGTTTCTTTGAATAATTTGATAAGGTGGGTACAAAGTGTATATAAACAATTTGAGATGGTGTAGGATAAGAATGCAGTTTTGTTTGCCGTTTGCCTGTAGTATAAGAAATAGTGTGTGGCACGTTTGTGTTATACCACAATGAGATGGATAGAAGGGAGTCTTATCAGATATTTTTTAGTTCCTATTGTAAAACACTTTTTTCTCATTTTTTTATATGTGGTGGAAGTTTATTATATAATTTGATTCCGTTGCGCTTTATGCACTTTTGAGATTTTTTTATTTTTAAAATGGTACCTTATACGCGTTGCTTGCTCTAGTTTTTGTTTCATATTGATGTTCAACAATGGATCCAAGAGTTTCTTTCTTGCTATGTGCATAGGTTATAGCAGCATGTGTGTATATAAACCCACCACATGGAAAGATCTGCTATAGACGAAGTTTTTTTTTGAACTTATTTATGTTTATTTCCTGTTTTATTATAATAGGCAATTTGTTGTAGACTGTTCCACATAGATAGAAAGGTCCTTTCCTGTAAGTACTTAGATTGAAGTTATTAATATAAATTTTACTACATCCTCTTGTGTCGTGATCATGCACACTATCGTGTTGAGGAAAGTGTGATATGTTAAGTTTAACAAAAAGAGCTGCCTCATAGATTAACAGGCATGGTAGGAAGAAAATTTTGTTATGGATAAAAGTTTGTCGACATGATTGCAAAGGATTTAATGAAAATATGAACCTGATAATTTCTTTTTGATGAATAAATATGCGTTGAAATTCACAGCTACTTCCCCAGTATATTATTAAATATTTCATGTACGAGTATGCCAAAGCAAAATATATGTTTTAACAGATATTCTTTGCCCATAACGCTCCTTAGATTTCTAATAGCAAAATAGGCAGAGTTTAGTTTTTTTGCAACATGTTCAATATGGTTTAACCAGGTGAGTTGTTCATCTAAATATAGACCTAAAAATTTCAAACTTTGGACTTTATCAATTGTCGTGTTGTTTAGTTTCACCACAATATGTGGATTTTCCCATCTCTTGTGGAACATATATTTTGTTTTTGTAGCATAAATTATGAGCTTGTTTTATACCAGGTAGTATAGAATTATTGTAGAATTCAGTTTACCTTACTTTGGAGTAATTATGATTTTTTTTAACACAGTCGAAGGCACGTGTTAAGCCAAAAAACAGTGTCAAAACATATTCACCCTGGTCTAGCGCATTGTAAACAGGATCAATTAATGAGAAAGAAGCTGTGTTTGTAGAGAAATTAGGTCTAAAACCATGCTGACTGTTACATAAAAGATACCGTTTATTGATAAAAGTGTAAATTCGACAATGAATAATCTTTTCAAACAATTTAGAAAAATAAGATGGTAGGGTGATAGGCCTGTAGTTTTCCATTAGATCTGCATCACCTTTTTTATGTAAAGGTATTACAGTTGCCATTTTTAAATCACTGGGGAAAATTCCAGTTTTTACAGATAAATTAAAAACATAATAAAGAGGGTGGACTATGAATTGAGAGATTACTTCAGAACTTTGATTGGTATAAATACTTTTTAAGTTGTTGAATTTAGGTCAATTTTCGTATTCTTCCATTTAAATAGTCGATATGATTCAAATGTGGGTGGGTCTAAGACTAGTCCTAAGGTATTTTATAGTGGGAGCATTCCAACTTTAGTTAGGGAAAAGGAGACATATTTAGTTTTTGTAATGTTTAGCTTAAGAGGATTGGTGTTTAGCCAGGTTTTTACTTTTCTAATTACCGCAGTGGCTTTTTGTTTTATTTTATCCCAAGTCTCCTCCTCACAAATTAGTACCCTGTCATCTGCATAGATGATATAATTTTGCATGCATAATTTTTCTGTGAAAGATCATTTATGTATATAAGGAATTAGCTAGGTCCTAAGATAGTTCCTTGGGGAACCTTAGAGTTTTTATTACTTTTGTTGTGCTGTGAGCGTTATCTATTTTGACTTGCTATGGTCTGTTAGCTAGATAGTATTTAGATAAATCATATACTTCCCTCTGATACCTTTATTTTGTCTAGTTTGTTTAATAGTTGAATATGAGTTACTGATGCGTCACAGGCCTTTTGCAAATCTAAGATGGCTAAGACTTTCTTGTTCGATTCGATGTTACTTAGTATAGTGTCTGTTAGCAGTTGAAGAGGTTCTTAAGTACCAATATTCTTCTCGATATTGATTTTTTGGTATTATATTTTTTTCTAGGAATGACCCAAATCTTTCATATAGACACTTTAAAAAAAATTGCAATATTGTTAGCGATACCGGGCGATAGTTCGCCCCCTTCTAATCTTCTAAATATGCATTTTGTTCGTTTATAATTTATATTATGCATTCTATTTTAGCTTGAATGCTGTGGAATGGAAGGGCCCGGTGACTGGCGCAAAATAACCAAAAACGATTCCTTGCCTCACACTTGCTGTCCGAACACCCCAGACGATGGAACTTGTACAACAGAAGTTGTAGATAAGTATACCGTATCATGCTTCAAGAAACTCCAGGAAATATTCTATAGATATGGGTCTATTATCGGAGGAGTCGGCATAGGTATTGCAGTAACCCAGGTAAATACCTAAGATTTTTAATATTATGTTAAATATAAATGTGTAAAAATGACGTTAGTAAAGGCCCAAGTAGGATATTTAGGCATCTGATCAAAGATGTTTGCAGGGAAGCATACATAATATGATTGGTACGTTTTCAAAAATAGCATCAATGCTTAGAAATGTTTGCCGTAATAACATTATTTTAAGATAAATATATCAAATCATACTAACAGTAATGCTGTTATGATTCATAATTCCAGGGCTATTATTCGAAAAAGAAAATGTTAAGCATTATCTAAGTCATAAAAATAATTCTGTAATTATATTTTAAAGAGAATACCTAATAAAAACGTAAAAGAAAAAAATGTATGTGTCTAGTCATATGTAATTTGGATTTCAACAGAAATTGATTGTTCAGTTGGGTGTTATTTCGGTCTCTGAATTTAGATCAGCCAGGTATAATCGAGTTCAGATTTACAGTGCACTCAAAAAGACAACAAAAACTTTACGACGTCATTATTATCGTCGTTGGAGCATTCGGGCTAGTGTCATCAAACAAGCCTACGCACATTTAAAACCTATAAAGATAATCGAGTCAATTTTCGAACGAAATAGTACAGAGCTGTACTTAAAATTCGTATGTATTAGAATGTACGTATTAATAATACTAAATCATAAGGCACTGTGCTGATCTAAATATTTCAAATGCGTACCTAGGCGCAATTATTTTTGCGAGTAGTTAACTGTATTTTAATGAGGCCGTAAAGTTTTTATTGCCTTTTTTAAGTGCACAGTAAATCTGATCTCGGCTATTCCCATCATTCATTTTGTGAGTGTCTATGGCTACTTCTAAATAAATGTGCGAGGTATGTTAGTGAATTTTTCTACAATGGAGAGTGGGAAAATTCAAAAAAGATAAAATAAAACTGGAACAGTAACTGAGAAAAATCCCTATATTTGAATAAAGTATGAATGAGATTTTGGATCATATTTTTATAACAATGCATATCTTTTTTTAAAGGGCACTTTGGATGTTTTATAGAGCACATGAGTTATATTTCTATACAAATAGTTATATGTACCTTGTGCAACGGAAAAACATTGCGGGCAAGTACATGTATATCGTAAATGGCCGAAAATGGATCGAATTTTTATATTAAAGATTTTTTGAGTTATACCACCCAAAAGTACATAAAAAAAACCTGACGGGAAGAAAATTGTCGTACGATAAACGGCCAAAAAGTTAGTGTTTTTTCAAAATTTCTTAAAATTTTAGAAAAAATGGCATCATAGCTAAACTAATGGAGTAGGTATTATGAGCCACCTTCACCCAAAATTTCATCTGATTCGGGCAAGATTTGCCCAAGTTATCCCAAAATCAATTGGTGGCAAAAAAACGTACATATATATGAATTACAGGAGGGGTTGAACATAACATCACGAAAATTTAAGTGGAAGTTCGTTAAACATTGACAATAAAAGAACCACATTTTTATTGCTTAATTTACAGTTTAAAGGGTCCAAAAAAAAATTAAAATCGAAAATTTTCCCAAAACAGTGTTAACTCTTTCAGTCACAATGTCCATTACAATGGACATCAATTTTGTATACTACATATTAATTTGTTCCATGAAAATATTACTCAAGTCACAGTGTCCATGTGCAGGGTCGTGCATAAAGTTAACGTAGAAAACACTGTAGCGGCATCTGTTGCCTAAATGTTTAAGTTAGTAGTTCTCATTTAACCTGTATTTTGTGACAGTTTGCAAGGTTGTTTTCATGCGGAGAAGAAATATCCTAAATATTGTAAATAAAAAATAATTTTGGCGGTTTTTTTGCTTTAGTTGGTAAGTAGTATGTTGCTTTAGCCTGCTGTAATAATTTTTTTCAAAATATTGTTGCTGGAGAGCTCATACATTTAGTTGATTTATGATGTCCATTGAAATGGACAAAATGACTAACGTAAAATTGAACAAAAACGTTGCTTTTTTGTCAGATACGAGGAAAATTGGAAAATCTGCCGTCCACTAGCAAAAAAAATTGTTGTAAGAAACCTCTTACTGAAGAGCAACTTCTACACTATTTAATGAAAGACGATGACTCAGTAATTCTAGAATTTTCAGAGGATATGATGATGATGATGATGACAATAATATTGCGGACCTATCAGATTTTATTGACAACTGTGAGAATGATATTGAAAATACTTTGAAAGATATAATGAATGGTGATGTAATTGAGGAAGTTGTAGAAAACGAGAAAACAGAAGCAACTGAACAAACAGAAGATTTACAAGCTCAAGATCATTCAAAACAAATAAAAGAAAAAAGGCAGCATTAGAGAAAGAACAGAAAGAATTTTTTAAAATTTGTGATTCAACAGAAAAAGAAGAAATTAGATGAAGAAATAATGTGATATTTGAAACACGTCCGGTCCAATGGTTTGCTCGAGAAGATCCTCCAAAATATGATTTACCTCCTCCCATTCATGTTTATTTATTTTTTCCAGTCACAATGTCCATCACAATGGACATGTCAGATCGCCTGTCAAAATTGACATATGGAAAAATTAACGTCACCAAAAATTTTTGAAAAATTATAACATATCATGTTCCAAATTACAGAATTTTTTGACCACTTAAAAAGATTTGTGACTGAAAGGGTTAATTTACCACATTTTCGAGTTTAAAACAACGTTCCAACACTTGCAGAAGATAGATATTCTAGGAATATCTTATTTTTAAGACAACTACCCAAAGTTTGGAACCTCTACGAAAAATTGTATTATTCTCCGTTATTTTCGGTTTACCATACTCCACTATAATAGTAACAGAAACATTTACGATACCTTTATATAATTTAGAATAATAGTATGATGAAATGTAGTTACATAAGTATTTTAGTTACCCCTATAAACTTTGCATATAATGGTGTTGGTAATATTTTTGACAGCAGATTACCGTTACTTTTTTCTCAGTCTCATCTGTGACTCAAATATAAGTTTTCTCTCTTGGATATATTTATTATTTATACTTTCGTCTCACATTCAAAATATTTCAAGTTGATATTCTGTATCATTATATGCAATGAAATAAAAATGGATGTATATAATTAGCTATACTTTATTTGTGACGTTTTCGCTTAAGAAGGAAACAAAATTTTATTGGTAGAGATTTTTTACTGCAAACTTGAGCAAGATCCTTCCAAAAATTGCAGGGGGCTTTTAAAATACTCTTTAATAATCAATTTTAATTTACAGATCTAAAAATTACGTAAACATGTTTTTTTATAAATTAATATAAAAACTTGATAAAAATGTTGCCCTTATAAGATTACATCAAATAAGTGTATTTTGGCTTCAAACAGCGGAAACACAGAAAATCACTTTACTCCACATGTAACCATGCTACTTTTTCTTCAAATATTTTTAGTGCTGCTCGTGAGTTTTAAGTTCACTAAATTAGTCATAGAAGTCATGTTTTTTTGACGTTTGAAGAAAAAACATTGGGTCATGAACTTTTCAGTTGCCCTCATTTTATTGTGTTACGCTATTTACCTGATACAATTTTATTTTAGTTAATTGGAGTCATCTTTGCCTGCTGCCTGTCTCGCTCAATTCGTAAGGAGTACGAAACTGTATAAAACATTTATTTTTAACGTGCACCTTATGCACAATATATACCTTATATTCTGTCCACGTGTTTATATTTCTTGATATTTGATTGCTAATCATTGTATTTTATTTTTTCGGATATACAACTTTTTTGCGTCTTTAGCCTACATAGGATTATTTCTTTTTTTCACGTACTTTCGAATATTAAAGACAAAATGAAAGTCTGATTTCTATTTGTATAGAGTACAATTTTTAGTACTTGAATACTTTGTGTATTCTCCCCCACTTTAGTGTGTTCAACACTTACTCACAGACTGATTTTGTTACTCTTTTTCACTCTCGAATGTTTATATTTGTGCATTCAAAAGTATTTTTTTATTATGCTTTTTATTAAGAAATGTATTTTTTAGTTTGTAAGTTAAATTATTTTAGATTATGTCTAACCAAATATTCTAATTGGTGCATTTTAAAAACTAAAGTGTATCTTTGTGCGCCAAAATTATTAACTTGGGAGTCAATAACATTTTTACATATAAGAGGATATTTATTTTTTAATTATTTAATGATCTTGTACGGAATTTGTACGATGTTTAGATAATAGAATGGCTATTCTCTAAATGTTATAATTAATCTACTATCTATTAGTGTTAAATGTGAATATTTTGGACAAATCTATTCTATCGTGGTTGTGTAAACGTGTAGAGAAAATTTACATTATTTTTTTTGCCATTATGGTCGGCAAGAGTGTTATCACCTTTATTATATCGATGTTATATAAATAAAATATATATGTAAACATGTTAGTTTATTTTTTCCCTTGAGGTTAGTCATTCCGAGCCAGCTTTTAATAACGAATTACTAAGCGTATCCCTATATTTAAAAGAAAAACGATCGGTAAATTCTCAAAATTGTTATTCTTCAGAGTGTGCCCAATAAGATTGTTAGTTTGCAAAGCCTCTTTAAAATACAGAGTGTGCCCAATAAGATCGCAGCTCCGCACTCATTTTGCCAAGTTGCAGAGAATATAGACGATTTTTTGGCAAATGGTAGGTTGAGTAGGTGTCACTTATTTTGAGCATTAACATCCTGGTGAATTTCCAAGGCTTACTATGCTTCAATATGTAATACCAAAAGTGATGAATGTCATATTAGGCAATTTTTTATCGAAAATTTTTATGAGAAAAGGTTATTCAGAATCGCTTAAAATCCCCAAATCCCAAGTTTCATCAAAATCTGAGAAAATTTTCATGCAAATAAAAATAATAAATTGAAAAATCAGTTTGTTGCTATAACATTCAACTTAAATTACATCTTTTTTGACCAAATCACCCTCACACAGAATGCGTTTTTCAATCAGTCTCTTTAAATTCAGTCTTACGTTTCTCAGTTGTTGTGGAGTCACCTTTACACTGGAGTCAAAATTGTTCGTGATCGAATTCTCTACAACTTTCATTTGAAACAGTTTGCGATCCGAACGATCATTTTTAATACTTTAAAAATTTCAAAAACCTATCTCGGCTCCAATAGGTTGTACGAAGTTAAAAAGAAAAACGAAATTGTGCGGATTTTTATTACCTATAATTTCCATATGTATATATTTTACAGTAAAATTGATAACTTTCCGAGTCTTCTGCGAAAAACCGATTTTTTTTAACCTATTTTCTCCTTCCCTCTCTTCGGCCAGCGTTTACGGGCGAGGACTTTTGATAATAAGCCTGTTCTCAAAATTTCAGCCCTCTCTGAATTTTATTCCATCCAAATCGATAAATTTCATCCCATTTTATTGGGCTATAATTATATTTGCATGGAAATTTAAATTTTCCTAATTTTGATGAAATGTGGGGGTTTTAAGAGATTCTGAATAACTTTTTCTTATAAAATCCACTCGATTACAAAAAACATATTTGTGTTGTTAAATACAAAAAAACTTAGTTCATAAACATAAGTATTAATTATAGTCAAAATGACTGCATTCTTGATAAACCTACTCTTATCCTCACTGCGTTTCTTTATAACATAAAAATACATTTAGTAAACCCACCAACCCCAAATTAAAATCCTATATTTCATGCGTGAGTGGAAATGCGCATAATATAAGGTTAGCAAAACATTCTCGCAACAGTGATTTTTTAAGAAGCGTAATGCATAGCAGCTTTTCTTTGATCTATCACATACCCCACTCGTGTAGTAAGTAATAAACACGGTATGGTGTCTGAATCTGCCATCGATTACATGGTTACTGATCTCCCAACCACTATGATCGATGTATATATGAGCTATCCCTGCATTGCGGACCACTACGCCCAAATAATGTGTGTTAAAGACTGTCTGCCTTATTCAAATCAATTTACTAAACAAACTGTTAGTACTCGTATTATTACCGAGGATAACATAGCCAAATATTAATGCCTTTTACATAAGACAGATTGGGATATTATTTACACTACTGATCCAATAAATGTTGATGTAGTCTTTAATAAATTTTTGGAAATTCTGATGGAGAAATTAGATGGTTCGTTTCCTCTGGTAACTAAAAAAATCACTAACAACTATAATAATATTACAAACTCTGAAACTGGGTCACGCCTAATATCAAACGAGAAAGTGAATATCTTAAAAACTTGCACTGGCTCATTCAACGCCACAATACTCCTGATCTTATCAGTCCCTATAAATGTACAAAACGGGAATACTACAACCATATAAAAAACGCCAAGCATGAATATGCTTCCAACAGAATTTTAAATGCCCTAAACCCCACAAAGGAAGTATGGAGGCTCATTAAATCTGAACTCCATATTAATAATTCTTCCCCAGTCAATCTCAAGCTAAACATAAATGATAAAGTCACAGATAATCCTAAAGATGTAGCAGAACATTTGGCAAACTATTTCTCTTCAACCACTGTAGACAAAGTAAAAAATCACTTTGGTGTTAACTTATCACACACGTGCACTTCCTGTGAACTCAGCGAACAATCCATTTTTATCTATCCAGTTACACCCGATGAAATAAGACAGGTTATATCTGAATTAAAAAATAAACAAGCTTTCGGCCCTGATGGTTTGTCCACTAAGATTGCCAAACATGCATGTGATTTCATCATTGAACCATTGTACTTTTTGATTAATGAATCCTTTCAGTCAGGTGTCTTTCCATCTATTTTAAAAATAGCTACCATTATTCCTATTTATAAAAAAAAATGATCCACTTGAATCTGTAAATTACAGATCAATATCCATCTTAAGTGTACTCTCCAAAATAATTGAAATAGCATTTAATCGAATAATGGCATTTTTAAATTCTTTCAATATCCTGACGGATCGCCAACACAGATTTCGTAAAAATCATTCTACTGACACAGCCATCATACAGTCCTTGCACTTTGCTTATAAAGAAATGGACAAAGGTAACCTCATCATAGGATTATTCTTTGACTTATCACAAGCCTTTGATTCCCTCAATCTGTCTTTTATTGAAGCAAAATTGTTTAAGGTAGGCATTCGAGGAATTTTTTTAAAGTGGATCATGTCTTATCTAACGGGCAGGTCTCTTCATGTAAAAATCAATTAAGAGACTTCAGATGATCGCGAAGTGAGCCTTGGAGTCCCGCGGGCTCGGTACTGGGACATTTGATTTTCTTGCTTTTTGTAAATAATTTACCGTCATACATGTCAAAAGGCAATATCACCATGTTTGCCGACGACAACTCATTTGGCATATCTGCACTGAGCCTTATGGAGCTTCTGGATAGTGCTAAGGAGGTTATGACGCAATTTGGGGAATACTGTAGCTTGAATAATCTAATATTAAACATCGAGAAAACTGTATGTATGTATTTCTCACAAAGAAAATCACTAGGTACCTGATAAAATTTAACAACATGATTCTATCATTTAGCTCAAGCACAAAATTCCTAGGCATTTCAATCAATACAAAATTAAACTGGGACATGCAAATTGATGAAGTATGAAAAAAACTTAACAAAGCGTACTACTGCATACGCAAACTTAAAAACTCCTTAGACACTGCAGCCTTACTACAAGTGTATTATTCTATGGCTTATTGTCACATCACCTATAACATTATATTGTGGGGGCGAGCCACTAATCTCCAGTGGGTTTTTGTCTGCCAAAAGCGTATAATTAGATTAATTTTTAATCTCAATTTTACTACATCTTGTAAAAACACTTTCAAAAATCATGGAATATTAACAGTACCGTCTATATATATTTTCTCCTTGTTGAAATATATTAAAAACAACATGCATCTATTTAAGAGAAATGCTAGTTTTCATAATTATAACACTCGCCATGACGACTTACTGGCTCTACCGCATCATAATACTACTCTCTTTGAAAAGTCACCTTACTACTCGGGTATTACTCTTTTCAACAAATTACCTAATGAGATTACAAACATCGATAATCTTATCAAATACAAATCTAGTCTTAAAAAGTTTTTAATTGAAAAATGTTTTTATTCTTATAATGAATTTTAACTTGTGTTGCAATTATTGTATTTTATATTTTATAATATCTCAGTTTAATACTTAGCATGTACTGTATTTTTCTTGTTGACTTTCACATCTGCATTGTAGCAGCTTAAGTGGTTATATATATAAATAAATAAATAATCAATCAATATAACTATGCCATCTTAGTTTCGAATAATAATAATAATATAGTTTATTTACACAATTAACATAAACTAATGCACACTAATTTCATACATTATAATATATATCAAATATTCATCTGTAACACACAGGATCCAGACCCAAAGTAAGGGGGGTGCATACAAAATATTGAGAAAAACATACAAATAGAATACGCTAAAAATGGGACAAAATCTTATTAAATAATATAAGACATATTTTTATTATGCTTCATAAAATAAAATACAATTTTTCCTTATTAAAAAAAATTGGTGTCAATGGATTACGGTAGACCCCCTTTTTTCCTTATTTTTAAGAATATCGGAATGAAACTTGGTAGACATATTATATGACAAAGAAGACACTTTGTGGCATAACTGAAATTTTTTCCGGTTTCACCGGAAATGACCCCAACTTTTAATTTTTAAATGGTACCCTGTATATTATTATATTAGACTTAGAGAGAGAGTATTTGACAACCACGACCTTGCTTTGTCAACGAAAATGGCTGTCTACAGAGCAGTTGTCATTCCAACACTGCTATATGGATGTGAAAGCTGGGTCACTTACCGTCGTCATGTGAAAGAATTAGAACGTTTTCAGCAAAGACACCTCAGAAGTATGATAAAAATCCGTTGGTTCCATCACATATCAAACGTGGAAGTACTCAGGAGAGCAAACAGCCTTCCAATTGAGGTGCTTATTTCAAGAGCACGCCTAAGATGGGCAGGTCACGTTCATCGTATGCATGATAACCGCCTTCCTAAATGTACACTTTATGGTGAATTGCTAAGCGGTAGAAGAAGGCGTGGCGGTCAACGAAAGAGGTTCAAAGACGCTCTCCATGAAAATCTAAAATCCTGCGGTATTGCAGACGAGCAATGGGAACAACTTGCAGCGGACAGAACCGAATGGCAAGGGGTTGTGGCCAGCTATCAAGGAAATGTTGCTGCAAGAAGGCCGAATCCAAGACCTAACCAGGTCTATGTTTGTCCTGACTGCGGTCGACAAGTGCTCTCTCGAATTGGCCTCTATAGCCATAGTCGTGTGCACCGTAGATGAATGGGAATTACAATAGACTACAACTTTTACTTGTTTTTTATTGTACACAATTTATCGACTGTAACATTTTTATTCTCGGACTCGAGTAACGGCTAATAATAATAATATTATATTTTTAGAATCCTTGAAAAATTTTGAGTACGGTGATACCCTATAAGTGACATTTCGACTTCTATTTTGTTGGTAAGTCTAGGTAGAGTTACTTCAATATCAAGTTATTTCAACTTATTTTGAGTTTCCGTCAATATAGCATTGAAACATTCCGAAGCAGCTTCTCTTTTATTTTTAAAGGCTGAAAGAGTACAAGATATCATTGTGTTGTCTGTTTATCTTATGTCAGCTTACGAGATTTTTGTGTATCACGACGTAAATAAACAATTTTTGGGACACTCGATTAGTCGTTTAAAACCAAATGTGCGACGCCGGGTGTCGTAAAAATCGGTCATTTTAATGTTGATTTTTTGCAATCCAGGGGGGCTATGGCTCTTGCCTGGATCCGCGCCTGTGTAACACAAATTTGTAGGTAAATAAACAAAGAAAATACCACAAAAATAAAACTTGCAAGTGGCAATATTTCCTTAGTCAAAAGTAACTCCCAGTAATTTAGTCATATCGGATAAAATTAGGTTGCCATTTTAAACAGCGTTATTATAGTTAATTTAAAAATAACGGACACTGTTTTATCCCTATTCAACGCCAATAATTTTTTTTCAAGCCACAGTATAACGTTTTTATAAGCCATTTCTACCAATTGTAAAGGAGCATCGCATCATTTTCAATAGTTATTAGGTTCATGTCTGCTCAACAAATTGTTTGTGTTTGAACGTTTGACATAAAAAATTAAATCGTTGGCAAAAACAAAAGGACCTCAGGATCGAATCTTGCAGCCTCCCATTTTAACCTGCTAGCTATCACTCGGAGTGCCATTTATGTCAACTATTTGCAACATAACGATACATTTTCAGAAACTAAGTTTATGGACATTTTATTTACTTTCAAACTTACTGTTAAAAAAATTGCAGATATTAATAAACAAAAATCCCACACTATTGGCCCAGATGGACTTCGGCAAAAATGTTGCAACTTGCACTACAGTGGATATTGGCATCACTGACCCATATTATTAATATATCATTACAACTCAGTTTTCTTCCTCCTCAGTGGAAAACGTCTTGTATCAAGCGTTTACCTAAGAAAAAAATTCTGAACAACTTTCAAGTCCTAATAGCATGCTTTCTGTTCCACTAAAAATTGCAGAAATTGTTTCAAAATTCAATAATTCTTTCTAACCAGTCCGGATTTCGAAAAAGCTTCAGTACTTCTAACACTACTAAGTAATAATATAACTGACAAAATTTTGCGAGCCATTGACGACACGAAAGTCACCTCGACATTACTGGATATGAGTAAAGCTTTTAACCCCTTAGATATTAATTGCCTAATTGCATTAAGTTATATTATGGCATATCTGGAAATACTTTTTCTGGTTTCAAAATAATCGGAATGACAGACAACAGTATAAGTATTAATACAAAAAACTCAATACTTAACATCCCAAAATATCAGGTATCCCTCAAGGATATTCAGCTAATATTAGTTTCTCTCCTTCCGAATTTCAAATGGCAGAATTTTACATCAATAATGATTTAAGTCATATACCAAAATACTCTTATACTTAATGCCAGCAAATGTCTAAATGTTGTTTTTGGAACTTCTCAACAGTTACACAACTTTGTTACAAAGCTGAATGTTCCAATCATAATATGATCATTACATCTTAATAATGTAAATAATCTTGGTATTAACTTTGATCCTTTACTAAGCTTTTCTGGTCATGTTAGTATTACCCAAACACAAACTTGATCTAAATGGTCTCTCTAATGCACTGCTTCAGTTATTTAAGTCATATCTAAGTGGTAGAACCCAATTTGTATACTATAATGGCTATAAATCTCATGAAATAACAGTCGAATCTGGAGTTCCACAAGGATCAGTCTTGGGACCCCTGTTCTTCAATATATTTGTAAATGACATCAATAAAAACCTTAATTGTAATACCCTACTCTATGCCGATGACATGAAACTATTTACAAACATTCGAAACTCTAATGAATGTCTAAATTTGCAAAGTAACCTCAGCAGACTAAATACATGGTGTGTAAACAATGGCTTCCATCTTAATGCGATAAATGTAATTGTTCTTACTTTCAGTAAAAGTACGAAAAAATTATATTCGATTATAAAATTGACGATATATCTCTCAACAGACCTGATATGTTTAAAGATCTACGTGATGTCTTTGATAGTGAATTATCTTTTGTTCCTCACATGAATCACATAATCCAGCAATCCTTCAAAACGTTAGGCTTCATATACAGAACTGGTCGTAGTTTTACAAATATCGATACTATACAAATGCTATTCAACATGTTTGTAAGATCTAAATTAGAATACGCCTGTATAATTGAGGATATGAGACTCATGAAAAATTTAGAAAATATTCAAAGACGATTAATGATATTTCTTAGCTTTAAAATTGATGGTTTTTACTCGGCTATCGGAACACTGCAGGACCAACTACTAGAAAGATGGTCATTTAAATCTTTGGAACATCGAAGAATTTATTGCATGTGTATGTTTCTCTGTAACATTGTAAATAGCAAAATACTCTGTCCAGAAATTCTCGACCAAATTAATTTCAGAGTTCCATTTGTATCGACACATAACCGTGCAACTTTTTAGTCACCAATGCCTGTTCTAATGCTATGAACTTTTCGCCATTATCTAAAATATGTCACAATTTTGGTAATTTTTGTTCAAGTATTGATATTTTTCACACCAGCCCTAAGACATTAAAATCACTTCTATTAATGTATAAATTTTCTTTCTCTACCTCTATGAGTTATATTAAGTACTTACTATATTGTTATTATGTATGTTGTTATATGTGGTATTTATGTGTTATTTATAATTTTGCGGGACCACTTCCTGCTCTGTAATTGGATTGTTGTAATCTGTAGAGCAGTGTAAATAAGTAAAAAATAAATTATTTGTAAAAAACTTTCTATTGTTTAAAACAGTTATATAACCTTTAAAAAATATCTGAATACAAATACTGCTTTTGGAAACTATAGTTCTATTGCACTTAACTTACGCAGATATTGTATATGGTCCCTGTCTTACTCAAGCAGACAAGTACCGTTTACAAAAAATTGAAAACTGCTGTGTAAGATATTTTACAACTGTGCCTAATATGGTCATATTACTCCACATTTATGCGATTTCAAACTATTAAATATGTGTAAAAGGAGATTCATACACGTAATAAGATTCGTTTTAAATATTTTCAGATTTATTTATTTCATAAAATACAAAGACGAACTAATATAGCAGAGATTTGAGACAAGTTTGTACTTCACTTTTTCGACCATCCTTTTCCTTCATAGCAGCTTACATTACTAATAATCTGCCAATTCAATATCACAATATATTAGTGGCAATGGTTAAACATAAACTAAAGGAAGATCTCAAGATTAGAAAATTTTTCTAAATTAGAATATTTATTCGTTATTTACATTATTACATGAAAATTTGTAGTTGTATACTGCTTATTTTTTTCAATAAACGTGTACTCTATTTGATGCCTATTATCCAAAATGTCAAGATGAAACTTGCGCTGGACGTCTTACCCCACATCTAAAAAGTTTATTTTTTAGTAAAACATTTTTGGTAGGGACATTTTGAAAAATAATTCTGCCTTAATAGGTTTCATTAAATAAAACAAACTTATACATACTAAAATTTATTATTACAATTATCAACTAAACAGTACTTACTAGAAGAATAGTCCATATTCTCTTAAAATTTAGTAAAAAAAGTATACTTTACACAAGCAGCTGGAGTAAGTTATGATTTTTTCAACATGATACGTCTATACATTAAAATCAATAAATATACCTATCACATCAAAAGAAAAATTATGTAGTTCTGCACAAGCAATCTACACAGTATATTAATTGCACATTTGCAGGAAAACTATCTGCAGAAAAAGTACATCCACAAGATACACATTTAAAAAATAAAACTGTCTGATATGAAGAGAACACTGATTCATACATAATCTATTTTGCTAATATGGAAGTTTTCAACCTCAACCTGCAAATAATCGTAACCACCCCTTCGTCAGATTAAATCCGTCATTATGTTTTAAATGTGATCGAATTTATTCTACACATTAAAGAAGTTGCCGTTTACAATGTTTACTTTAAATGACGCACAATTCCATTTTTGATACGTTGGTCATTATGCACAGAGTATTATTATCTTCTGTGCCAGAATATAACAACTATTTCCTTAATTTTGAAAACACAATTACTAAGTCACGATAGAGGACAAATGTCTGAAAATAATATAAATTAAAGTGCATTTCAATTTTGTAATGCTTAAAAATAGCAGAGCAATCACAACCACACGTTATGATCTGCAATATAATCAAAAGTTTTAAGTTAACTTTAATGGGTTTTTATGTAAGACCATATTAAATACATGAAACACATGATACAAAGCAGCTTTTGAATAAGAAACTGATTATTAAATCAGTATGTCAAATTGAAAGATACCCTGTTTGGTGTAAAAATGAATTTATTTAAAAAATTGCAAAATCTTACAGATCATGACAATAATATATCAGAGAACATAGAAGATGTGAGAATAAAACTTTGTTTTTGATTCCCAAACAGAGAAATATGTGTATAAATGTACAATTTTTTTACTCATGGTTTTGTTATTTCCCAAATTGCGAGTTTTATCGTTGTATGTGTGAAAGTCTATTTACTTATTGACCCACTGGATATTATTCTTCACTTGAGCCCTGCTTAGCTGGTTTACAGGTTACTGTTGTTCCAGCATTTACTGGCGCTCAACCAACCAAACCAATCCGCTACCAACGCTTCTCTCCTCACCAGTTGCATGTTTAGCTACAATGTTGGCAATACTACTTTGCTGTCATTGGCTCTTTTTTCCAGACAATATAATTTCTGTCACTGCCAGAACTAGTATAAGATTCTACCAGAGCTTTTGACACCCCCATTAGATCAAGAAGAGTTTGATAGACATGTGGAGCAAGACAGTTCTTCATTGCATACAGCTGACGAAGAAATTAACATTTTGATGATGTTTCCATGTCGACTAACCTCTCACTGCAGGAATATCGATTGACCGCCCCCAGACATTCCATCTTGGCTAAGGAAAACATTTACATGGACAAACTACAGGTGCGGGAAAACATAAATTACGGTATCGTCAACCCAGCAAAAACCCGAGAGTAAAAACCGTAATGTTTAATGTAATAAAACGACCTGAAAGTTTTGACACCAATGGTAATTTGGCAAATATTTTTTCAAGTCAAAAAATTTCGTAAAACCTCATTAGTTTTAATGCTCTTTTTAAGTACAACTTACTTTAGTAACTAGAGATCCAAAAATGGGAAAAGGGATAGAAAAAGCCCTACTGGAGATATACTCCAGGCCAAAGACAAGCAAAAAAGTTTCCAACTTATTCCGTAAAGAATACCACAATACTCCAGGCGTTTTAGCTGTAAAATTGACCTATGCTAAATTGGTGCCCTACGAAAAAAATTTTTTTTTATTGTTTATTAGGACGTCTTGAATGACACTTCGTGAAAACCACGGAAACCGTGGAATAACTCAGTTTTTATGGCCCAAACGGGAACAACACCTATTATAAAAGTTGTAAATCTGTAAATTCTCTACCTTACTTTTAAGGTAGGACTTTTCCTGTACACTTTTTTCGTATGCCTAAACGTTTTGGAGATACGACGCGTACTATGTGAAAAATGCATTTAGTTCCGTATTTTTTTAAAATATTTTTTGTTATATTGGACAGCGCAGAATTCTTGAGGCTTGCTATTGATTCTCTTAAGTAGCCTTGAACCTCTTGCAGCTGCCAACAGCTGTCACATCACTACGGACCCCCTCATAATCTGCTGTAGCGGCTTCGGATTGTTGGTTTACTTGTCAATAAATTCGAAAATCATTTTTCATCGGAGGAAGACGTTCATTTCGATTACTCCTTATATACGTGTATTATAGCCTTACTTGTATTATCTGCGATAAACCGCTCGTGGATGGTGAAATTATAAAGCATATTTTGTTTGTGCACACCCTAACAGGATGTGATACCACCTCCGCCTTGTTTCACAAAAGAAAAAGTTAAGGTGTTCAAAATGTTTGAGAAACGACTTAACCCTGCAGCACGTGTTCATGCAAAAAAATTGCCCTTTGGACAAACTGATTTGTAATGGAATGAAGGTTATTCTTCTTGCAGTATATGGTGCTCCCAAAATGGGAACTTCCATAGATAATTACCAATATTTAACATTTGCCAAATGTACAAAACTTTCAACTGCTGTAAAATTATCTTCACTTTCTCCAACATCTTCAGCAGCTCAACAGCATTTGTGTAGAATGTATCAAGTTCAAACAGTACCAACGCAGCTACCACCGGCACCAGTCATAAAATCAATTTTTTGCAAACTGTACGAAGGGTTGTGCAGGAAAATGTAGCTGTAGGAAAGTAAGACTGAACTGTTCAACAGCTTGTGGACATTGCCACAGTCACTCCTGCTTAAATACTAGACCTACAATTGCTATGGCGAAATGACGAAATGGACGACGTAGAATCTTATCAGAATGAAAGTAATGATAACGATTTGTCAGTAGACGATAATGTTTCAGATGCCGAAGGAGTCGTAAATATTGACTAATTTAAGATCCGACATGGAGATCAGGCTTCCTGGGGAAACTATGTAAAAAAAAGCGCGCCGAGCATTCTATCTCTAAGATGGTACGGAAATGAATGCATTTTTTGACTTATTCACTGTAAATAAATCTAAGTAAAATGTATAAGACATTCTGGTAGAGAATAAAGATCACCGAGCTCTATAACAGCAATATTTAATTTTCATTCTGAGATATATATAGCAAGATAATTGCGAAATATGTGGTGACAAAGAGGTTTGGCAGAACTAAATGCATTTTTCACTTAGTCCGCGTCGTATCTCCAAAACGTTTAGGCGTACGAAAAAAATATATAGGGCCTTTAAGGTAGAGAATTTACAGATGTACAACTTTTATAATAGGTGTTGTTCCCGTTTGTACCATAAAAACTGAGTTAATCGCGAATCCGCGGTTTCCGCAACCTTCCGATGTAGTTTTCACAAACTCCTCGAGATGTATCGTGGCATAACTACCAAGTGTTATTTATTCAAGACATCCAAATAAACACAATAAAAAAACTTTTTCCGTAGGGCACGAATTTGGCAGCAAAAGTCTAAAACGCCTGAATTACAAGGCTTCTCGAACTCTAAAAGTCCCAATTAAGACTGATCACAGGCTTTGTAACAGGTCATTGCCCCTTGAGATACCTTCTCAAGAACATGGGCAAGGCAGTAGACGATAAATGTAGATTTTGTGATGCTGCAACTGATACTGTATTTGCAGCAGGCGGAATTAATGCCTGAAGACATAATTGGGAAATTAGTTCGCAGGAAAATCACAACTATTGTAAAAAGTCTTGGAATCCTGGGCAACAATTAGTTGTAGGGTAATTCACAAAAGATCTTTTAGGTCGATGTGAATTAAGGCTACTTACAGAGCCAACCGACCCCTGAAACTAGCTACTTTAGTAACTAGCCTCGCTATAATTGTGGCAACCATGTAGAAGGTGAGTTTATGGTATTTCCTAAATACGCCACTTACATACAGATACAGTGTGTTTATATGATTTTACACCTTTCTGAGTATTTCCACAGCTCTCGAAAGATTATTGCGTTGTGTAATATATCACAGTTATGTTATTTGTGAAATAAATATTGAAATCACTTTACCTGAGAGGAAACAATCAACACTTAATTTGAGATTAGCAATTTTATTCAAACTGAGTGTGTATTTCTCTCGAAAACAAATAAAACGTAAAGGAGTGGAGTTTGTAAGAGTGGCCCTTCCGTAGGATATCAAGTAAACGAAAAAACTTGTGTACAATACCCACCCAATACATGATTCTAGTTACAGTTCAAATTATGGTACATCCTTGAATGAAACCCGCATCATAAGCTTGATTACAAGGCACAAGTCAATATTTACCTTAAAAAAAATGAGGAACTGCGAAGAAATGGGATCTATGATTTTTCTTGGTTTGGTGTTTTGTAGTACATATTCTATTGAAACCCGTGTGCAGTATGTCAAGTGGTGGATAATCTTATCGTGTTCAATTAACACTTTTTACTAGTTCTATAAAGTGCTGATATTTATAACATTTAGTTATCAGACTTTTCACCGCACACAATGTGAGCTACCACGTATGTCAACATTATATACTCTAAAGTAAGTTGCAACTATGGACTCAAATTTCAATGATTATATTATAAACCTTCGATAAACCAGCAACGTCATATACATCTAATTTATGAAATACAAACAGAAATTCCAGGCCCTTATTTCAAGAAAATCCTTGAATAACTCTATTTGACCTTATCCAGTTATGCCTCTCCCAATACTGATTTGTTTTGGCACAAATCTGACACAAATATTCATTTATATGCCATACTAACAGTTCATATACTTCCCTCGAATTATTGCTGAATCGTATCGGCAGTTTAAAAGAAAACAAATAGCAAAAAGACAGTTTTTACAGTTGAAACTAATACCAACTTAGAAACATCTAGAATCATTCTGTGCTGCCAATTCTATTTTATTTTACTAAAGGATCTATCCATTATCCATAGTTTACATGACTATGTAATATAAAGGAAGTGTCGCTATGTCTGTCCATCTAAAAGAATGCCATTATGTTGGAACTACCGATGTAGATTTTGTCATTCTGCATCTTATTATCTGAGGAAGGACTGTTCTGTTGAGAGGTAAGTACAGTCCCCGATCCGATTCCCAGCTTAGGCATTGGGGTTTTTCTGGAAAAAGGAATTAATCCACTTTTTCCATTCCTTTTATTTGTAGATTTATATCAACACATTTCTCTGTATCTCTCAAAAACTATATCATTAATGTTTCTAATGAATATTCCTGGTAAAAATAGCAATACACCCTGCAATGTCCTTTTCATTCTGATCATAAAAATATTTAGTTTTCTTTTAAATCTTTTTTTGTTTATTTTAAATTGAAACAAATTATATTCCGGTTTAATCCCTTCGTTTAATAGAAATTAGGTTAAATAATACTTCCAGACACTTTTAAATCTAAAACATTTATTGTCCGAAAAACTTAAAAAAAAATCACCAGGAACTTACGTACCTAAAAATAAAACCAACGAAACATTTATTTTGGCCGCCACTAAGAAAACGATATTTAAAACGATGAACTAACTCGAAACGTTTGCATCTCCCGAAAAAACCACGTCAGAACTACGATAAGATATTTTTTTAGAGTATATTCTTTTACATTAATTTTGTTTAATCTACCTATTTAACTAAGTGTAGTACAAATTAACTTAATAAGTATATGAACATTGAAGACAGACAAATGAATAGTTCATGATTAAATGGATAGATGAAAAAACCATTTTTTGCCATTCTGGCAGAGGGGAGTGACATCAATGGAAGTGGGAGAAAGTAAATAAATCACGTAGCATAACGTTTGGTCCATAATCGGGCAATGCGGTCGTGCTCTTCACGATTTTGCAGGTATTGTGTCGCTATGCTTCCTACCAATGGATCAGCTGCAAACAATTATGTATTAGAATAAAATAAGGTTTATTGGTACCGGTAATATCACTAATCAGTGAAAATTGTAGCCGACACTGGGTGTTAAATCTAATTTAACTATTCAGGGCGTGAAAAAAAAAATAGAATATAGAGAATAACTAAATACTACTGTTACCAAAAAATTACTTAAAGCTGTTTAACGGTTTATTTAATATATGGCAACTCATATTTTTTGACATTTTAAAAATAAAAAATTTTTGGTCTCTTGAAATCGCTAGATATTTTGTATTAATAATGAAGTAAAAATGGTCACGATGGGATCGTTGCAATTATTGCGAACAAATATGAAACAGCTTTATGAACCTCTCCTCTCATCTTAATCCCTACTTTTTCAGACATTCCTAGTGTTAATCAAATCATCCTAAAAGATTTCACAGTTCCATATTTACACGGGCGCATCTAAAATTTCTGAAAATGTAGGCTGTGCTGTATATTATATTCTTTCGAGCAAATTCAAACTCAAAGTTAAGCTGACAGAAAATATCTGCATTTGTTGGACAAGCCTTAAAGCTCTAGAATATATCAAATTTAACAAAGTCAAACAAGCAAAAATTTATATGGACTCGGAGTGCTCTAGCAAGCATTAAAACGGATTATTCAACCATAGCCAAATAAATTCATATATTCTCAATATAAAGATTCTCCACTGTAAATTGCATAAAGATAATCATCTCGTTAATTTTGTTTGAGTTAAGGCTCATGAGAGAATCCCACATAATGAACATCGACCATCTTACCAAGGAAAGAGTTTTTTCTAACTTAGATATAAATGTTAAGTTATGTTTATCAGATTGTATAAATTCATACAGGTACAAAATATACAATAATTTGTCAAAATTATATAAAATTTATCAAGCGGATAATCCATTGAGCCACTATACCCACTTTAAAGATCCTATTCCCAAATCATTTTGGTATAAGGGCATTAATATTCCTAGGAAATTCATCGAAACAAATTGTAGAATAAGGCTAGGCCATACTTGCTTCCCAAAACATCTAAATAGAATTGGAGTACTCGATACATATACTTGCAATACACACGGCTCTGGCTCTATAGGTGATCTGAACCATATTTTCTTTTAACTGCCAGAATCACCAAATGGCTACTAATATTATTTAAAAAAATTTATTTGTCTGTTTATTAGATTAGCTTCGCACTCCTTACGTTTCTCCTGTTGTAATATAAACCCTCATTTCCGTGCCCTAAGTCCTGACACACCCCTGGACGAGAAGAGAGTATGCCTGGGTAATATCCTGTTATTCTATTTCTTTACATGTATATATGGTTGTGTTAGGTTAATTTATTTAGGAAATCCACTAGGTAGGAAAAGCATAAAATATATGATATAGTTGCAAATATCAAACACACCAATATGTAATTGGCTAATGGAGAAAATCCGATGCCACAAAAAAAACATTCTACATGAACACATACTACAATACATTAAACCGAACAGAAAAAACAAGTGTATATACATCAATGAGTAAACAAGTTAAACTATAGCATATTTGCATTTCAGGTTCTTACAATGTAAACCAACACATGTCCAACCAATAAACCAATAGCAACGCGACATTCATCAAATCACGCCTTGGCATGAGCCATTATAAGAATGGATAAAAAAATAGACCCATAGGGCACATATAGTTAATTTGCCATGGCACTCAACATGTTACAAGTGCCACTCAAGAAAATGTTTTTCCCATTTAAACCATAAAAAATCATTACAAGGAATCCCGAACCAGCACATATTATTTTTGTCACATATATTGCCCCAAAGTTTCAGATTTTTGAAAAATGTTCAAGGATGTCCAAACTTCCCACGTATTCAAGCACACCATAAAAATTCCGTATAATTCCCGGTCACTAGACACCATGTTAACGAATCTGCAAACTTGTCAAAACTGAAATTACAAAAAAAGACGAAAGCATGAACAGAAATTTAAAAACCAGCAACATTACGATAATATATTTAAACTGCTAATTCTATTTAACAACAACAAATAAAACTGAGATATTTGACATACACACATAGATGGCCATTTAAACTGACATGGACCATGGGAAAATGTAAATTAATATGGGATGCAAACGTGCCATTGTCTTGGACACAGTAACTCACCTACCGGATGCGGTAACCGAGGCAGCAGAACTATTTTCCCATGTGATTCCGAACTCAGCACTGGGGGACAGTCAACTCCAAACTAACTCGGCAGTTGAAGATTTGAGTATAAAATTGTTTTTTTCGAGAATTATTAACAATGGCTCTATAAATAAATATTTACTGCCGCAGCGTGAGTTGACGAAATTAAATTTTTAGAAGGATTTTTTTTCCTTTAAATATAACCAATAAACTTTTTAAAAAATGCTGCTAGAAGCGAACAGGTTTTGAATTTCGGATGTATTAAAATAATAAACAGTTTTATTAAAATTAAATATCACAAAATTCTCCCTGGGGTTGACCCGGAGCCAGCCAGTTAACCATGGCGCAATGCCTGAATAAGATAGGGCTCATTCTGGAAAGATAAACAATATAAAATAATACATAAATAAAACTTATCTCCCTTCATCCAGCAATGAATAAAATAAGCAAATACTATATGCAATTCCATATAGAAATAAAAACAATTAAGACTTAAACACTAATCAAAGTAAACGCACACTGATTTAATTTGGGTAGTTGATTCGGATAAAAGCTCAACAAAAAAACTCGTTCGACACAGCTACTGCGGCAACAGCATCCCAGCTGTCATGTATTATTTTCTGAAGAGGAAAGATAATGCGAGGGAGTATGTGAAAAGATGGTTAGAATAGAGATTGTCAAAAAGTGGGCAACGCCTGGTAAGTTAGGGTGTGTTTTATTCTGAAAGGCGCATTATGCTCTCTAATTTGTGTTATTTTGTTGGTTAGCAGGCTATCACCTAGTTGGATGTATTCCAGTACTGTATCCAATGCAGAAATCCGGGAAGTTCCCCAATCACAATGTAATCCCAGGAAAATCTCACACATTATATCTAATGACAAACATGAAATTTTTTTATACCCGTCTTTCTAAGTGGAACCTACTAACATAGAATGATTACTCCTATTAAATGGGATGATGATGAGAAATATATATCTAACAATGATAAAAGTGGTAGATTTTCCATCAATATGTGGACTTGGATATCGGCACGTGGCCCTGGTGTTTTGTGGCATATTGAGGAACGATTTAATATAGTAAAACGTATATTAGAATTTTAGACAATATTAGGCTCCCTTCTGTGTCACAATTATTTCCTAATAATGAGTTCATATTTCAACAAGACAATTGTTTCATTCATACTGCTCATACCGTAACTGGTTTCAAGATAACAACATCAATGTTCTTAACTGGCCCAGTCATGGTCCAGATCTTAACTCTGTGGAAGAAGTATGGGGACTACTCGTAAGAAGTATCCAAAAACGAAATATGAGACCACGGAATGCCGAAGAATTACTGGAAATAGTAAATAATGCATGGGAAAATATTATTGCTAATGATTATTGCAAAAGCTTATTTCATTATATGTCAAACAGACCTATTGAAGTTATAAATAGAAATGGTGCAATAACAAAATAGTAATAATTAGTTTCTTGTTAAGTAGGACATCCTTTGATTCAGGATTTTTACTAATCGTACCGTTTCTTCTCCACCTTCTTAAAATGTTACACACCAAATTTTTGTTAATGTTATAACGCAGTGCAATTTGTCTCATTAACCATCCATCATTTACTATAGCAATAACTACAGCATTAAAATAAAAAATTAATTAAAAGTGATATCTGTTTTATTTCGGCTACTCATTACATATCCAAATAGAGACAGATTTACATTAGAAAAAAAAAAGTTGTCCTATTTTTTTCTGCTCACGACAGTACTTTTTACCATAGTCACTGTAATTTTACTTATTTTTTGATAATGTAAATATATCTGACCTGCCATATGTACAGTTTGTATCAACCTTGGATAATAAATTATTATTATTGCTAATAGGGTCGTTTACCATTTTTTAACAAATTTATATTCAAGTACTTTATTAAATTTCATTTGACACGTATTCTTTTATTTTACATTCTAAACTCGTTTTATTGGTGAAATTATTTATTCAAGTTAAAAAAAATTGAATTGGCTCCTATATGGTGATGTCAGATGTGAGAGCATGCGCAGTTAACAGATAAAGGAATAATCGACGGGCGTCGTTCGTTTACTGCATAGACTTCTATGGATTACTGTTAGTCATTGTCATATTACTTTAACGCAATTCTAACCTCAAATTTATAACACTCCAGGATTCAGCTCTTAAATAGTTCAAATTGTTTACATAAAACTTGTGAATCATATAAAAGTCCACTATAGGTAAGTTTTCTAAAGTACCTTTCAAAAACTCGGGTTCCATTATAAAAAAAAATATGAATCGTCACAACACAATAGGTGCTTCCCTTTTGGACAAAACTGAGTCTGAATCAAATGTGAAGTGAATATACTAATCTCAGTAAATATGTTACTGCTCAATTGTACAAAAGAAATGATCTTCTCCTGCACACCTAACCTAAATGTTTGTCAAAGGTGGTAATATTTTACCACTTACAAAAAAATCTGCTGTAGATTTTTTCATTTTTATGAACCATGCATCAAATTAAACTAATCACTCACTGATGTACAAAAATATAAATTATTTTTCTAATTCAGCTCAAAAACAAACATTAACGTCAGTCTTCAACTGAGTGCAAAGTGAGTTTGCTCCCGAGCTAGTGCAGTTGAGTTAGAAGTGGGGGTAGAAAATCTCACTTTAGACTCACTTGCAGGAACTAAAAGAACTGAGTAATGACGTCAGATGTGAGAATAAACTGAGTTTTCGTGCAAAAGGGAAGCACCTAATGAAAACAACAAATTAACAGATCGCTACTGCCAACATGATAAACGAAAACATGAAAACTCTCTAAAATTGAAATCTTATTATATACGTCCCCACTTTTTTATTTTCAAAGCGAATCTGTTCTTTTAAATATGATATATAAAATGTATATTTAATATACTTTTTGATCATTTAACAATATTTTATAAATTTTGTTGAAGGAAACGACTCTATCGAATATATTATACTGTTACGTGCTTACAATTTTCAGTAAACACTCCGTGGATTCGAATAACTTGCAACAAGAATTTTCACAAACCACTGATTTATTTAATCACTAAAATTACACTAGTAAATACTTAACAATCACACAACTAATAATCACTTAATCTAATATAAATTCACAACTTTTAAAACACTATGTACTTTACTTTTTCCCTTAAACTAGTCAACTCTTGTCTAACCTAAGAACCATCTAAGAACTCTCTGTTTGTTAGTTTGTTTACTGAACTGAACTCTTCTTTATATTTCACTAAACTGTACTGTTCCCCCATCTGCTGGAGTCACCTCTTTATATACACACTTGGAATCCTTCTAGAACTTTTTTCTAGAATTCTCCATAATTTTCTACCATGTAATAGATGATTGTTCGTCAATTGGCTCATAGACGGCGCCACCCTACTAGTCAGGGAAGTAACTAAGCTTCTGAGGAAAACTTTGAACATGAACTTAATCACATCTTTCCTTGTTAGAGGGCAGCACATAACACTGCCCCCTCCTTAAGCCTGAACGTCCCGGTCAGGCAATTCAGATTCCCCAACATACTTCATACTTCGCCAACCTATCCAAGTGCACGATCTTCATCTTGGACTTCTTACTACGTTGAATTCGGTAAACAACGTCATTGATCCGAGTGATGACTGAATACGGTCCTTCCCAGGGTGGGTGAAGCTTCGGAGATTTGCCCTTCTTTCGTTGTGGGTTATATAGCCAAACCAGATCGCCCTCCTTGAATCCTGCTGACGTTCCCTTCCGGTCATAGCGAGCCTTCATTCTGTCACTAGCTATGCTAACTTGGTTTCGAACCAATTCGTGGACATTCCTCAGCTGTTGACTAACTTCGTCTGCGTAGTCATCCACGGACAGTGGCTTCTTATCTGGTGTACCAAACATCAAATCACATGGCAGTCTGATCTCGTGCCCAAATATTACACGAGCCGGTGTCTGTTTAGTCGTCTCATGAATGGCAGCCCTGTATGCCATTAAGAAAAATGGTATATGTCGATCCCAATCTCGCTGGTTCTTGTGAACTACCTTAGAAAGATGTTCCTTCATGGTTTTATTATGTCGTTCCACCATTCCATCTGACTGGGGATGAAGAGGGGTTGTCCGAGTCTTGTGAATGCCCAGCAACTCACAAATTTTCTGAAATACCCCCGACTCAAAGTTTCTCCCTTGATCGGAATGTAGCTCCAGGGGTACACCAAATCGGCATACAAGGTTATCCACCAAAACTCGAGCAACAGTAACTGCTTCCTGATTCGGAATGGCATAGGCTTCCGGCCATTTACTAAAATAGTCCATAGCGACCAGGATGTATTTATTCCCATCATCTGTCACTGGGAATGGGCCCGCTACATCTATAGCAATCCTCTCAAAAGGAGCTCCGACGTTATATTGCTTCATTTGGCCCCTGTTCTTCGTCTGTGGCCCTTTGGTAGCTGCACAAGCCTTGCATTTGCGGCACCAAGCTTCCACATCTTGACGGCTATTTATCCAATAAAATCGATCCCGTACTTTAGCCAATGTCTTATTCATACCAAAATGTCCCCCGGACACTCCATCATGTATTTCCTGAAGTACTTTTGGGATCCGACAGCTGGGTATCACCAGACGCATGGTAACTTCCTTCCCATCTGGACTTTCCCATGCTCTCTTTAATAGCCCATCTATAACCTTAAGGGAGTCCCATTGTGCCCACAATGCCTTCAGCTCCACACTTTTGTCCGAAACATCCTTCCATTCCGGTCGCGTTCCTTTTTCTTTTGCCCTTAATATAGGACCAATTACGCTGTCATCCATTTGTTCTCGTCTTAGAACTTCCTTTGTCCAATCATCTGGAACATCTACCTGAACTGTGTTTACTATTACCGTGCCCTGTGCTTTTTCAACCCGATAGCAGTGCTTGCAGTCATCTTTGCACGGTCTTCTTGACAGAGCATCTGCATTTTTATGAGACTTTCCAGGTCGGTGTTCGATTGTGAGGTCATATTGCTGCAGTCTTTCTATCCAGCGAGCCAGTTGACCTTCTGGAGTTTTCAGCTGCAGTAGCCATTTTAATGCAGCATGGTCGGTCCTGATTTTGAAATGTTGACCATAGAGGTACTTGTGAAAATGGTCCACGGACTTAACAATGGCCAATAGTTCCTTCCTTGTTACACAATAATTCCTCTCTGGTTTGGACAGTACCTTACTGAAATACTCGATTACTTTTTCCTCTCCATTTTGGACTTGAGATAGTACACATCCAATTGCGGAGTTGCTAGCATCCGTGTCAAGAATATAGAGGCCCTTTTGTTGGGGATATGCTAGCACAGGACTACTGCATAACGCTGCTTTCAGCTTCTTCCATGATGTTTCACAGTCCGGTGTCCACTGATATTTAACTTTCTCCTCCGTTAGCTGGTGTAGTGGCTTTGCTATATCCGCAAATCCTTCCACAAAACGTCTATAATAAGTGCAGAGGCCAAGAAAGCTTCGTAATTCGTGTACATTTGAAGGTCTTGGCCAATCACGCACGGCAGAGATCTTGTCCGGGTCTGTCTGTATTCCCTCCGAAGATACGACATGTCCAAGGAATTTCACTTCTTTTTGGAATAGTAGACACTTCTTTGGATTCAACTTTAGGCGTGCATTTCTGATTCTCCCAAATACTTCTTGAAGATTTTCCAAATGTTCCCTGAAGTTTCGTCCCATAACCATTACGTCATCAAGATAAACTAAGCACGTCTTCCAAGTTAGTCCTCGGAGTACAAATTCCATCAATCTTTCAAAAGTAGCTGGCGCATTGCAAAGTCCAAAAGGCATCACGGTGAATTGATATAAACCACTACCGGTTGAGAAGGCAGTCTTTTCCTTGTCGTCAGGGTGAAGTCCCACCTGCCAATACCCACTTCGAAGGTCTAGAGTTGAAAACCATCGTGACCCTGCCAGCGTACTTAATGTATCGTCAATTCGTGGTAGTGGATAGCTGTCTTTCTTTGTAACATCATTCAGCTTCCGGTAGTCGACACAAAATCTCAAAGTTCCGTCCTTCTTGGCAACTAAAACTACCGGTGATGACCAGGGACTGGTTGATTCCTCAATTACTCCATCTTGTAGCATCTTTTGAACCATCGCAGCAGCTTCTTCCTGTTTAGCTAGTGGCAACCTCCTAGGTTGTTGGCGGATTGCGGCTGAATCACCAGTGTCTATCCGATGCTGTACTATATCAGTTTTCGTGAGGATGTCTGTGTTTTTGGCAAATACCGTACTTTCTTTTTCCAAAAACTTGATTGCCTCTCTACGTTCATCCTCAGATAGGTGTTCAAACTGGGTACTCAACAAAGTCACAACTTCCCTGTCTACGCTGGTTGGCGAACATTTCTCCCCTTGTTCCTCGCACCTTGCTATCCACTGGACTGGTTCGTAGGATCCTATTGCCTCACCTTCCTTAAAAGTTACCGAGTGGGAATTTAAATTAGCCACTCTAATTGGAATTTTGTCTTTTGTCCGGGTTAGAGTTCTTGCTAAGACTACATTTTCTGTCTTAATTGAATCATCGTTTTCAACAAGGCCAACACGATATCCACCAGAGTTTCCTTCCAGAATGGCCTCGATTATTTGTTCTGAACGGGCAGGAATCTTGATTGTCTGAGCCGTCAGTAGCCTCACTTTTTGAAATCGGTCATTTGCTGTTGACAAAATAAATTCTTCATTTCCAATCTTTAGAACTCGTTCTACCACGTCAAGTACAAATTGATCTTGTACTCCCATAACATCCAGCCCCAAAATGAAATCATCCGTGATGTCAGCCACAATAACCCTATGACTAAAGCACAGGCGTCCAAACTGCAGATCTAGGTCAACTTCTCCATGAACCCTTACCCTGTCTCCTGTGGCTGTTCGAACGACCAATCCATTTTGGCTTTTATCAACTTTTATTCCTGATAAAAATCCGGGCCGCACTATTGACGACGTGGCACCTGTGTCGATAGTGAAGATACATCTCCTTTTGTTTACATAGCCATCCAAAAGCAGACTACTCGGGACTCTTCTAATCTGGGAAACCCGTATCTCTCTGGGGGCACCGTGTTCACCAGCCAGCACAGCCCCCAAAGTGCTGGCTATTTTTAGTTTTCCTGCGGCTCTTCAGTCATTGCGGCATTTACTCGCTCAGGGCTCCGCTGCCGACAGTTTCGCTTAATATGCCCTGGTTTGCCGCACTTATAACAACGAATCACCTTCCTTGGCTGTTCATCGTTCTGCTCTCTTTCCTGCTTCCTTGGAGCATCTGGTTTTGTCATCAACTGGCTTATCATTTTGTGTATGTCAGCCATCAAAGATTCCATATTTGATTTTTCTAAATGGTCCTCTTCTACCTTCATGGCTCGTACTCTCGGACGTGGAGTCTCTTTATAAGCGGCTTCAACTTCGAGGGCATGGATCAAGGCTTCGCTACCAGTCTTATCTCGAGATAATCTAAGGACTCGCCTGATCTCCTCATCTCTTATGCCATCGATGAAAGTACCAACTGTTAATTGTTCCTGGAATTCTTTGGGTGCATCCGGGTAAGCCAGGTATGTCAGTCGCTCAACAGCTGCTTCAAAATCTTGTAAAGTTTCCCCAGCCTTTTGTGTGCGTGATTTGAGCTGAGTCCTGTATACCTGGGCGAGGTGTTGGTCGCCATATCTTAGATCTAGTGCAGCTTCCAAAACTTTAAAATCCCGTTGCTGCGTCACTGGGATACTCTGGAGCAACTCTGAGGCTTGGCCCCTTAATGCTAGCACCAATGCCATAGCTTTGTCTTCATTACTCCAATTGTTTGCGTATGCCGCTGCCTCAAATTGTCTTTTATAGGTTGACCAAGAAGTTTGACCATCAAAGGAAGGCGGTTGTAATCGAGGACCTGATGATGATAATACCAGCTGGCCTCCTTGTTCTCTTAACAGTCGCTTAAGTCGCTCTACTTCTCCTTCAACTGCACGAAATTTTCCTTTGACTTCAGTTACTTCCTCTTCAACCTTAGTAACTTTTACTTCAACGCCAGTAACTTTTTCTTCGACACCAGTAACTTTTTCTTCAACGTCGGTAACTTTTCCCTTAATGTCACTAATTTCTCCTTCGACGTTACCAACTTTTTGTTCAACTTTATCTACTTTTTCCTTGACTTCATTAGTGGCTGACAGGATAGCATCTTGTTGCACCTGTATAATTTTTCTCAATTCTTCCTTTTCTTCTTGTCGTTTTCTTTCTTGTTCTTCCCTTTCTTCTTGACGTCTTCTTTCTTTTTCTTCTTCACGTCTCGCCTGTTCTTCTTTCTCTTCTAGACGTCGTTTTTCTTGTTCTTCTTTATCTTCTTGACGTCGTTTCTCTTGTTCTTCTTTATCTTCTTGACGTCGTTTCTCTTGTTCTTCTAGCATCATTTTGCTAAATGCAGCTAACATGTCTTGCATTTGTTTTTCAGCGGCCATGCTTCTTGTTTCCATTCAAAAACTAACAAACAACACTAACAAGTTTTATTTAAAGTCTATGCCAGGTACAAGTAGAATGTTCTATAAATTTTCTCACACTATATGGCACAAATTAGTCTTGTCTAATGTCTATATTACTTTCCAGTTCGACTCACTTCACTATCTCCAGTGGTTTCCAAATAGAACACTATGGAACTTCGTCGAATTCTTCAGAAATTCTGTTGCAATTCCGCTTCCGACACCAATTGTTACGTGCTTACAATTTTCAGTAAACACTCCGTGGATTCGAATAACTTGCAACAAGAATTTTCACAAACCACTGATTTATTTAATCACTAAAATTACACTAGTAAATACTTAACAATCACACAACTAATAATCACTTAATCTAATATAAATTCACAACTTTTAAAACACTATGTACTTTACTTTTTCCCTTAAACTAGTCAACTCTTGTCTAACCTAAGAACCATCTAAGAACTCTCTGTTTGTTAGTTTGTTTACTGAACTGAACTCTTCTTTATATTTCACTAAACTGTACTGTTCCCCCATCTGCTGGAGTCACCTCTTTATATACACACTTGGAATCCTTCTAGAACTTTTTTCTAGAATTCTCCATAATTTTCTACCATGTAATAGATGATTGTTCGTCAATTGGCTCATAGACGGCGCCACCCTACTAGTCAGGGAAGTAACTAAGCTTCTGAGGAAAACTTTGAACATGAACTTAATCACATCTTTCCTTGTTAGAGGG
Source organism: Leptura quadrifasciata (assembly GCA_963675555.1). Lineage (NCBI taxonomy): Eukaryota > Metazoa > Arthropoda > Insecta > Coleoptera > Cerambycidae > Leptura > Leptura quadrifasciata. The sequence continues at coordinate 18,406,144 of OY776677.1, read as the reverse complement.
CAGCACATAACAATACACTCAGCTACACGAGGACAAAAATTCTGCTGTAAAACGTGTAATATACAGGGTGGACCATTAATAATAGGCCACAGTTCAGGGATAGATTCTTTGGGCCAAAATATGAGGATATAACCAAATATGCTTTGGTAAAATGTTGTTGTGGAAAAAGATGTGGGTGTCAAAGTTCAAATTATTTTTTCGTTTTTTTTTTTCAATAACTCGACAGCCTCTTGACTAATCTTCGCCAAATTTGCTAGAGGAACTTTTTTTATTTTAAGAAACAATAATTTATGTATAACATCACGTTAGATCGTAGAGGGCGCCACAAGACCTGTATCGAATGATGAATTTTTCTTCATATTTTTTTTGACAAAACGTTGTGGTACTTCTGATCAGAAAATCTGATGAGGGGCGTCATTTCCACGTATAAAAGGTACACTTGGTAGAACTTGACAACTCCAACTGTTTTCGAGGAAAGTGCCGTTAAACATTTCAGTAATTTTTTGAAAGACATTCAAATTTAGTGAAACAAGTGTATTTATTGAAAAAATTACAAAACGTAGGGGAAAACAAAATCGTAATAACAACGTAAACTCTTACTCTTCTCACTTTCTTATGAACTAATGAATTATTTTCATGGTATTGCAATAAATTCATAAATCCAAAGATTGTCTAAAATACGGATTTAATCTTATTAGAAGACCAAAAAATAACGTAACAGTTGACTGAATGACATAACTTTCCCCCATGCAAAAATCCCATTGCTGCAACAGAGTAAATGTACGATATGGTCTCCACCTACTTCTATGCCTTTTCTAATTCTATTCCTAAAAGATTTTCTTACATTGAAAAATACATTTTCCTATCCTCTATAAAATTCGCTGCATTTTGTATTTTGTTCCACAGTTCTTCTCTTGAGTTGATAGTATTTGCATAGACTAAGGACTTCATGTGTCCCCACACAAAATAATCCAAAGGATTATAATCAGGACTCCTTAGTGGCCAAGCAAACTCACTTCCTCGACCGATCCATCTGCGTGGGAAAGTCTCATTAAGATAATTCCTGACTTCAATGGAGAAATGAGGGGGACCTCCATCTTGCATGAACCACATTTTGTTACGTATGTCTAGCATGAAAGCATGTAATATATCAGCAAGAGTATTTTGAAGAAAAAACAGGTAAGACTGTCCATTTAAATTTGGAGGAAGGACAAATGGTCCCAAAATTGATCGCCGATGATACCACACCAAACGTTAATCTTAAATTCTTGCTGAAAATGCCTTTCTTTAACGGCATGAGAATTTTCTACTTCCCAGTAATGGGTTTTTCTCCAGTTAAAAGTTGCTTCGTCGGTAAATAAAGTGTTCTTAACAAAATTTCGGTTCCTGTTGTGTTTATTTAGAACAAATTGACAAAATTGTAGCCTTTGTGGAAGATCCCTCGGAAGTAAGTTTTGTACAGGAGCGAGATGATATGGGTAGAAGCGTTCTTTACGTAAGACTCTTAGGACAGTCTGTTTACTTACCCCTGTTACTGCTGCTAAATGACTTGAGCTGAATTGAGGATCTTCATCCACACAAACTAAAATTTACAGTTCCTGATCTGGAGTAATTCGTTTCGGTCGTCCTACATCGTTTTTATGGCGAAATGAACCCATTCCTCCCAAACGACAAAACAGATCTTTGAAAATCTCATGGTCTGGCTGTATTCTATTTGGATATTGCAATGAGTATCTCCTCGCTGCAGCACGTCCACTAAAATTATTTTGTGCATGATATCCCTCATTCCCCTATTTGAAAAATTATTATGTCTAGGCATTGTAAATAAAGAAGTTAAAGAAATAACAGAACTAAAACGTAACCAAAGAGCACTTTTCAATAAATACGCTGTTTCACTAAATTTGTCTTTCAAAAAATTATTGAAATGTTTAACGGCACTTTCCTCGAAAATGGTTGGAGTCATCAAGTTCTACCAAGTGTACCTTTTATACGTGGAAATGACGCCCTCATCAGATTTTCTGGTCAGAAGTACCACAATGTTTCATAAAGAAAAAAAAATATGAAAAAAATTCATCATCAGATACAGGTCCTGTGGCGCCCTCTATGATCTAACGTGATGTAATACATAAATTATTGTTTCTTAGAATAAAAAAACGTTCCTCTAGCAAATTTGGCAAAGATCAATCAAGAGGCTGTCGAGTTATTGCAAAAAAACGAAAAAATTATTTGAACTTTGACACCCTTTATCTTTTTCCACAGCATAATATTTGGTTATATCCTCATATTCTGGCCCAAAGAATCTACCCCTGAACTATGGCCTATTATTAATGAAAAATTGTTTTTTCGTCTCCTGTAAAATTGCTTATTTGGAGATAAGAGGTATTTTTTCTTAAGCATCGATTTGTGACTTACAAAAATTTGGGCAATTGCAATTTTTTTATCCTTGCGGGAGGGGGAATTTTGACCGAAATTTTTTGTAAATTTTGTTTCATTCAGAGGCGTGTAGCTATGTACGGGCAATTCGGGCAGTTGCCCGGGGCCCCAGGGTTTTGGGGGCCCCGGTCCACCTGGCCCTCCGAAATATTAATAATAATTTCGTGTTCGCATTCGCAGTGGTGTGGTTTCTACTGTATGCATCAACTCGGAACTTTCCGTTTTCCCCGAGTGACCGCGAGCTTCTCGAGTTGATCGCGGGATGCAGTCGATGAGAACAATCAAAACCAAGTTTGCTTTCTATCATGTCACTTGCATCAGTGTATCTTTACTGTCTACAAAATCTGTTTACAAATACGAGTATTACAAAAGAATAATATTGATTTATATGAAGCTGATTTAGTTTTAAATAGAGTTAATGAAAAAGTGTGCAAAGTAAAATCTGAGGCGGAGAAAATAGTACAAAAATGGCAAATAGAGTATACAGTTTTAAGAAAAGAGACAATCTAAGCGTAAGAGACATTTTGATGAGCTGACAGATGATCACATATTTGAAAATCTCGAAAAAAAAAATTTAAAGTGAATGTTTTTTATTTCGTAATTGATCAAGTTGGTGCGCAACTAATACAAAGATTTCAAAAAATATTCAGAACTACTATCTTAAACTTTCACTGATCAATATATTCATATACTCACTTTAGTTAAAAATGATTTGATTGAAAGTATGACTATCAGAAATTATTTTGAACTGATAATTAAACAGTTTGGCACGCTTGAAAGTGACATGGCTGATGTTTTCATAGCGTTTATATTGTTTCTTACACTTCCAGTAACTGTTGCAAGTGCAGAACGCTAATGCTAATAAAAAATTATTAAGATCTGTTATGGGTCAACAGAGATTGAGCCAATTATCTTTGTTATCGATCGAATCAGAAAGTGCTTCCAAAATGGATCTGACTGAAACTATAAAAATAACTTTACCAATAGAATTTTAATAGAGAATAGTTATCATTATTTTTCTTTAAGCGATTAATCGGATCTCATTCATTTATATTGTTTATGTTTGGAAATATACTTTTTGCTGTTTGAGAATTTTTATATTAATGTTTGTTTTATGTTCATTTTGCATATCACTATTTTCTATAGGGGCCCCAAACTGTATGTCGCCCCAGGGCCCCATGAAGACTAGTTACACTTCTGGTTTCATTCCTTGCCTTTCAACAAACATAAAGAAGGGCAAAGATAAAACAAAATTTACAAAAAATCTCGGTCAAAAATCCCCCCTTCCACAAGGACAAGAAAAATTGCAATGAAGAAGATGCATGAATTTTAAAGATGCATGAATTTATTATTTTTCGATGACGTGTACTATATAAGTCGATAATATAATAAAAGAAGACTGAAAACGCCATGATATTACCTTGACGTCATGTTGACATCACCGATTTGCCCTGAATTTGCTAATTCACGTTGTTATCGTTAATCTTGTTATTAACCATAGGTTAATATGACGGATAATGATTTCATAAGATACTTAGCATATTCTATAGCCACAGCATTCCTTTTAGCGGTTTCAATATTTCAAAAATAATTACGTGATGTCACCTGGCACATATGACGTCACTCGGCACGGACAGAGTGTTTCAATGGTTTTATATTCAGCCAAAATAAAGAATTTTTTTCGCCCTCAATTTTAACAAACAAAAAAAAAAAAAGGAAAAATACGAAGAAGCATATATTTCTGCCTTCCATCTGTGATATAAAAAATAAACATGCAACTTCCTCATTGTCCAAATTTTTGTAAGTCACAAATGCTTCCTGCAACAATGTAGAACACGTCTATGAAAAAAAAAACTGCAAAATTACAGAAGGGGATGTTCTATAGAATTACCCGCTCATTTTTTATCATAAATAATATAGTTCAACAAAATAGTCGAGTTTCAATATTAAGTACAATTATTCATGTAATATACATTTCTACATCTTGTATTAAAAATAAGTTACTGCTATAATAATTCAACAATAATTATAAAAATTAAGGGTTGCACGCAAGAGAACCGAAGAGTGTCTGTTACAACTATTTACTATAGCAGGTACTTTTATTATCTGACACTGGCTTAAGGTCATCATATCCAAGAGAAAGAGATCCGACGGGGAATATTTACTGTTTTTGACCATAACTTCTTACTCTAAAATACATATTGCAAACAAACTATAAGACTACGTAAGTAGAATTATAACAAAAGTAGTGTTATAAATTAAATTTTCACTAAATAATTTCAAACATATGCGAAATAGTTACATTTAAATTTAGGAAATACGAGAATTGACAATTTTAAAAATTAAATCTAACTATTTTGCAAACAACTGAAATTACTGAGTGAAAATTCATATTACTACACCACCTGTCATTAGGTAGTCCTATACTTTTTTACCAATATATGTATTAAAAAAAAGTTGTGGCAAAAATCAATAAATATCTCCTTATCGGATCTCTTTCTCTTGGATATGCATATCTTAAGTTGTTCTCAAATATCTTTATGCTTTATAATAAAGAACACATCAAATCTATAAAACTGTTCATTGCAGATTTTTATAAAATATCTTATATCAGTGTCCACTTAAAGATAATATTAAAATTTCCTCTTATAGGTAGATACTAGTTATATTTAAATCTGTAATGTAAAAAAAACTCACCTGGATTGCAGTCGGTAAGTAAGGAACAAATTGATAAAAGGACTTTAGAAATGGTTAGAGCGGGAGACCAATTATCCTTCAAAATATCTAAGCAAATAACTCCTTGGCTGTTGATGTTGCAATGGTAAATCCTTGTACGGAAAGTAACTTTTGGGGGCTTAAATGGATACTCAGGTGAAAAGTGGATATCAAGGAAGAAGACACCACCCTCATACACAGATCCTGGAGGTCCCAAAATAGTGGAGACCCATTCATAGAAATTTTCTCCCTTAGGTCCAGCGCTGCAATTTGGTGGAGGATCCAATGTAATTTCAGCTAGTTCTTTCTGTATACGTTTGGCAGATGTGCCAAGAGCCTTTGACATTTTAGGATTTGGTTTGCTTTCTTTCGCTTCCTTCTGGTCGCCTACAGCTGCTTGTCCCCCCCGACCGCGACCGGAACCACTTGATCCAGCTGATGACATTTCTAACTGAAGAAAAAACAAGTAAGCTTCTTTGTTCAGGACAACACTTTATCCGGGTCAGTACGATATAAAAACATCGCAAACTACGACGTCATTTAGTATATTTACTTAAAGGTGAAGTCTCAAAACACAAAGCAGGTACCTCTTAAAGGAATGTGACCCTTCTCAAAATTAAAATTGATTCTTGTCAGCTCAGTCGGCCATTTTGATTTCTGGCTAGACACAACTTCTAATATAGAATATTCCAAAAATATTTTATTAATTAATCACTCCTAATTACAGTTTTTTACTCTACATTTCTTTTCCTAGCACGATTATGTGACATCGAGCTACTTTCTTATCGATGAACCGATTTCTTGGCTGCATTTTTTCAATCGGTTACATGACGATTATTGCATTTAATCAATTACTAATGTAACAATTATATTATCAAAAAAGTGCGGAAGTAACATGTATACTTTTGACTTACCAGAAGGTTTTATTACGCTGTAAAACTGAAAACAAATTACACTCCCTTTTCACAAGTCTCGGCTCATGGCGTACTTGCAAGGGGAACGATGCACGGCAGCCAACATTGCGGAATAGTATTCTAATGACATTTTGTTTTACACAAAACGTAACTGATTTTTTAGAACTCAACTGTTCGGTCCGATCTTTTTGCAGTTGTAATTTTCGTTATTATATATTCATAAGCACGCAAAATGCTTCATATGTATGGTTAAATACAATTTAAAAATTATGTTTAATTTAAAATACTAGGGATTTTCTTTACGTTGCTGTGTATCAGTATTGCACTATTATTGTTGTGACAGATGCTTATTTGACATGTTATTTATAAATAAGTAGTCAGAATTCAAAATATGAGAAAATTTAAAAAACCATAATTAGTTAGAAAATAAATGCAATTTTTGGGCATTTATATTGAAGTGATGCCTATTTACTTATATTCAGGTAGCTAACGATAATTTGTTTCTGATTTACCTCTATTTTACTTTCAGATACATATTGCGAGATAAATACGCTTGATAAATATATAGGGTCTCTCACAATGGGTTTTAGTTTTCAAACTGACCTCATGCCAACCCTGTACGAGATTCCGTAAACGGAGTGCGTCAGGCGTGTGGCAGGTAGCTGCGGATTCACCAAAGACAGCTGCATTCGATAAAGGTGACTGTTTGGTGTGCTATGTCCTTTCGCAGTTTGCAATTGCAGGAGCGCTATGGACGAGATGTTGAACGACATTTTGTTTAAACAATAACTTGCCAGGGAGTTTGTTCGGTGATAGTACTTACTGCTTAATGCACAAATAAAACATGAATACAAACACGTCTTGCGCTTCCAACAAACAAAGCCAAATAATATAATAGTGCCATGTTAATACAATACAATATTGAGAACACGTTTGGGATGTGGGAAGGTAGATTTCATCTTGTAGCCACATTAAGGAGTTCAACACGTATAATTTACTCTATGAGTATCCATTCTGCAGAGGTATGCTATACGAATTATTGCTGGCTTAGATTTTCGTGAGAGCTGTTGTACTACTTTTAAAAACTTGAAAATATTAACTGTAGCAGGTGTCTATATTCTGGAGGTCTATACATTTAGTAGAATGCAGGTTTTCACGGCCGTTGTCTGATGAAGTAGATTCTTCCGGGTCTTGCTGTGGTCGTCGAACTTGACTTGATGTTTCGCTGATCATCCTGTCAGCTTCTTCAGAAGGATTCTAAAGTACTTTGAAGCTGACAGGATGATCAGCGAAACATCAAGTCAAGTTCGACGACCACGGCAAGACCCGGAAGAATCTACTTCATTCCTCTATACATTTGTTTACAAGAACCAGCGCAGGTTATTTTTTGCTAATCAAGTCAGCCATAACCACAATATAAAGTTTAAAGGATTATTACAGCCACATCTCATCAAACAGCTTTGTACCACTGAATACCAATACCAAAGAAGCTTTTACCACAATGGGTGCAAATTTTTTAATGCACTAAACGAGGAGATAAAATGTTCTCTGAATTTACATGTTCTTAAATTAAAATTGAAAAAAATATTTACTAGACAAAAACTTTTAAAAATTGATGATTTTTTCTTTAAATAATAATAATAACTGTCTTTATTAGTCAACTTTGGTTGTACAATAAATTTACTGATTAATATATTACATTTAACATAAAAGGCGAAGTTCGAATCGCTAATAGGATTATAGATTTGTTCTACCACCAATAAGTACGGTTTCAATTTGGTACCTTTAATTATATATTTTTTATTAAGACTTCCCTGCATCCACAGTTTAGAAACTTTTAGCCATGTCTTACTTAATTTTTTTAGTGTATATTATATTTTATAATAAATAACACCACAGGTAATTACGACCCCTTTTATCCCGGAAGGCTCTAGACGAGTCTTGTGTGGGAGGGGGCTACACATTTAGAGACAAGGGACACACACCCAATATCCAGGTATAGTGAAAAAATCCCTCTCACAGTATTTTTCACTGGCACGACCGGGGATTGAACCCGGAACTTTTGAGTGAGAGGCCTCTCGACCACCAGTCATATATTATGTATTTATTTTCTGTTTTATTGACTAAGTATAGCCTCGTTCAGATAGTTGCGGAATGCGAATTTTTTGGTACAGATTTTTATAAAATTTGTTCTAAAACAGTCTAATTTTCTTGCAGATGTAGCAAAATGTTCGTAAGACAATTCGTTCACTTTTAACTAGAAGTTAAATTAGCAAATTAAGTTCTCCTGGAACTCATATGTCGAATTAAAAAAAATCCGCAAGCGGAAATACGCAATCTGCTGTTATGAGAACTAACCCTTTATGTTATAGATGGTTCATTTTTTTCTTTTCTTGACAAAATATTTCTTTTTTGTTTTTTATATATGTTTACAATTTTTATGTAATGTTTGATATTTATATGTTTGACTTCTGTAAAACAATTTTCTGTACTACATACCAATAAATATTATTATTATTACTATGGTACTACATAATTGTTCTTCATGACAAAAATAATAGCTTTATGAAGAGAGCTTTCTTATTATAACATGTAATATATCCTTACTCCACTTGATCCCACCAATATACCAGGAACTTCCGATACTTTATTTATTTATTTATTATTTATTACCCAACAGTAAAATCAATTACAAGGTAAAACAAATAGTGTATATAGCATAATACAAAAGATAAAAGAGAGGAGAGAATAAATCAATAGAGAGAATACATTAACATTACAAGTTAATAATTAATATTATCACAATATATAATATAGATTTGAGACTTGAAAAGTTGATATCACAATAATTGCTTAAATTCTTGTAGTTTGTGCACATAGTATTAATTGGAGACTATAACATCATATTTGTTAAACATAGATTTAGTTGAAATGTAGTCGGATGCCTTGTAGATATTCTTGGTATATTAAATTTAATTTCACTTAACAAGTTGGGGCAGTCAATATGATAATGAATTAAGTTATATAAGAAAGTTAGAGATGTATTATTAACCCTCCTAGTACTAAGAGATAATAGGTCAAATTTATCCAACAGAGAAATATGGTTTGCACCTTGAGGCGGATAAGTCCGATCCACTCTGTAGGCCAGAAACTTGACAAATTTACGTTAAATAGATTCAACTGTATTTAACACTCATCAATTGGATTGGGGTGTAATGGGGTAGTGAAGCACAAGTTATAGCCTCTCCTACTCAATTGTTAACCTCACCTTCGCGATGAGTTCAATTTGAACTTGGTGCACCCTGTTTTTACTAACGAGGCTCTAATGACCGAGTAAGGGCGGAATAACCCTTATCATTTGCCGTGAGCACATCCACCTTCTCACGAAGAGTGCGGTAAAAATAACCCACCGCACACAAAGGTTGCTTTTGGAATCATTTGGTTACCCCATCGTCGCAATCTCCTTCTGTGCCATGGGACCACACCACTCGCTTTCCGCAACCGAGCTGGTCAGTTGCATACCTGCTCCAGCTAAAACTTCAAATGCAGCTTCGTTTTCAGTCGATTAAGGCTTAAAAAAAAAATGATGGAGCGTTCAAGTGGGACAAAATCATCCTGAAGTAAAATACCCTCCCGATCGGATCTCCGGGGGAGGGTGCCCACAGGGACACCTCATCGAATGTCGAAAAAGCACCGACAAGTTAAATCCAAGAAAACTAATTCTTTCATCTACGGCGCTTGGAATGTTCGTACTTTGAATGACAGCACTCGCACCGATCGGCCTGAAAGAAGAACTGCTCTAATAGATAGAGAACTTCACCGACTCAATGTTGACGTTGCAGCTCTCAGCGAAACTCGATTTTTGGAGGAAGGCTCTCTCACAGAAACGTACTACACCTTCTATTGGAAAGGTCTTCCCACCAATTCAAGAAGACAACATGGAGTAGGATTTGCCGTTCGGAATAACTTGTATCCAACTTAACACAAGTACCACAAGGCCTATCCGAGCGTCTAATGCTGCTACGCTATAAGCTATCAGATGGCAACGCGGTAAATCTAATAAGCGCCTACGCTCCCACTCTGGACGCAAGTCACGAAACCAAGGAAAGCTTCTACCAACAGCTGGAAGAAACCCTCTGTAGAATACCTAAAACGGAACGACTCGTTATTCTTGGCGATTTTAACGCTAGAGTAGGGAGAGATGTAGACACCTGGCCAGGCATCATAGGCAAGAACGGTTTGGGCAACATGAACGCTAACGGTCAACTACTCCTAACTAAATGCGCCGAACATGATCTAGTTATAACAAACACCATTTTCCGACAAAAGGATAAATTTAAAGGCACCTGGCGTCACCCCAGATCAGGTCACTGGCATCTACTGGACTATGTTATCGTACGTAGGAAGCATCTCAAGGACGTCCAAATTACAAAGGCGCGCATTGATAGCGAATGTTGGACCGATCATCGTCCTGTTGTCTCTAAAATGAAAATTGTTATGAGACCCAAACACCGAAGAACTCAAGTAAAACGTAGACCCCGTCTCTGTATTAGTAAATTGCGTGACCAACAAACCGTCGAACAGCTAAACCAAAAAGTTCAAGAGAATTTGAGTGCACTAGAAGAAAACCAATTCTGTAGATGTCGCTACCACCTGGACACAAATTAAAGACAGTTTAAAAAGTGCGAGTGAGGAAATTCTTGGCACTGCAGCAAGTAAAAAACAGGAGGACTGGTTCAATGATAATGAAGCTTTTATACAAGAACTTCTTGACCGCAAACATATTGCCTTCCAAAACGCTATCAACCACCCCAACGACTCATCAAAAGCAGAAGCTTATACCCAATCTAAGTATGAAATGCAACGCGAAATCAGAAGAATAAAGAACGTGTGGTGGGCAAGCAATGCCAGAGAAATTCAAAGGTACGCCGATTCACACGACTACAGGAATTTCTTTCAAAGAGTAAAAGCAGTGTACGGCCCCAGTCGGAAAAATATGTGCCCTGTTAAAGATTTAAATGGAAATCTCCTCAAAGAAGGCCAGGAAATAAGAGCCCGATGGAAAGAACACTACTCTAACATTCTTAACCAGCAAAGTCAAGCCGATCACGATATTATAAATCTTATCCCTCAATATGACACCTTCGAAGACTTAGATAAACCACTAACAACGGAAGAGATCTTAACCGCCATTGGGCAGCTAAAAAATAACAAATCTCCCGGCGCCGACTCACTCCCAGCTGAGATCTTTAAAGCTGTGTCGTCAGAGCTCATACCCTACCTCAAAAAACTGTTTGATGTTGTGTGGGAAAGTGGTCAAGCTCCGCAGGAGTTTCGTGATACACTTTTAATCAACCTCTTCAAAAACAAAGGGAGCGCTGCGGACTGTGGAAATTACAGGCGTATAGCTCTCCTGGCTGTTGGAGGGAAGATACTCACTAAAGCGATGGCAAATAGGCTAACACCTGTTATGGAAAAGTTACTTCCTGAAACACAGGGTGGCTTTAGACCAAACCGAGGCACATCGGATCTAATCTTCACACTTAAACAGCTTCAAGAAAAAGCACTCGAACATCAAGGAGAAATTCACATGGCCTTCATTGATTTAACCAAGGCGTTTGACTCGGTGGACAGGGAAGTGCTCTGGAAAATTATACTCCGCTTAGGTATCCCTAGAAAGTTTGTGGAAGTATGTCGCAGTCTACATACAAACAACAACGCCCAGGTTATGTATAATAATGAGGCGACCGAACCTTTCCAAACGCTCACTGGAGTTAGGCAGGGATGTGTCCTGGCACCCCTACTTTTTAATTTGTTTACCATTGCTCTAAGAATTATTGTTGACAACAAACTGACAGTCAGAGGAATAGGTCTCAGATACCGTTCTGATGGCGGTCTCTTTAACATAGGGCGCTTTAGAGCTTTCACGAAGACACGCACACGATTCATTTGTGATCTCCAGTATGCGGATGACTGTGCACTTTTAGCCTCTACGCCGGAAGAGCTTCAAGAACTTTTAGATGTGTATGCCCAGAGCTATGATTCCTTGGGACTTAAAATCAACATTGGAAAGACTAAGATTATGTCAACTCCTCAGCAAGTGAACCAAATAGACATTACACTTAACGGAAATTCTCTTGAAGTGGTGGATCAGTTCAATTACTTAGGCAACGTTGTTAATGACAAAACAAACATGGACAGCGAGATTCGCAATAGAATAAACGCTGCATCTAGAGCACTCTGGGGACTTAGAGAGAGAGTATTTTTGACAACCACGACCTTGCTTTGTCACCGAAAATGGCTGTCTACAGAGCAGTTATCATTCCAACACTGCTATATGGATGTGAAAGCTGGGTCACTTACCGTCGTCATGTGAAAGAATTAGAACGTTTTCAGCAAAGACACCTCAGAAGTATGATGAAAATCCGTTGGTTCCATCACATATCAAACGTGGAAGTACTCAGGAGAGCAAACAGCCTTCCAATTGAGGTGCTTATTTTAAGAGCACGCCTAAGATGGGCAGGTCACGTTCATCTTATACATGATAACCGCCTTCCTAAATGTACACTTTATGGTGAATTGCTAAGCGGTAGAAGAAGGCGTGGCGGTCAACGAAAGAGGTTCTCCATGAAAATATAAAATTCTGCAGTATTCCAGACGAGCAATGGGAACAACTTGCAGCGGACAGAACTGAATGGCGAGGGGTTGTGGCCAGCTATCAAGGAAATGTTGCTGCAAGAAGGCCGAATCCAAGACCTAACCAGGTCTATGTTTGTCCTGACTGCGGTCGACATGTGCTCTCCCGAATTGGCCTCTATAGCCATAGTCGGGTGCACCGTAGATGAATGGGAATTACAATAGACTACACCTTTTACTTGTTTTTTATTACACACAATCTATCGACTGTAACATTTTTTTATACTCGGATTCGAGTAAAGGCTAATAATAATAAAATAGGATTCCAGATTAGTGAGCCATATTCCAACTTAAATCGAACATAAGAGAAGTATAGTGTTTTTAGGCAGTCTATGGTAGTAAAAGATTGAGAGTTAAGTATCCCAACATTCTCGACGCGGACTTACATATATCTGATCAATATGTGTACAGAATGACAGTGATGAATCAAAGTATATGACCAGATTTTTAACCTTTGTGCATCTTATAAGGAATAATACTATAGGCTGGCTATAACTTTCTTATAAAGAAAGATAAAGATTTCAAATTTTTGGATGTTGTGTGACTGTATAAGATGCACATTTTTGTTGCTTTTGCATCTGATTTTGATTTCCGGTTTACTGGAAACAGTATAAACTTTGTTATTTTTAATAGACCACTGTGTAGGTATTATTCAAATTTTAGATTTTTCAAGAAAATTATAAGCTAGTATTATCGTAGACACCCGGTATATGAGATGACATGCTATTTACATGTTAAAATTTATGTAGATTACCTATACTGAGTGACAAAATTATCCCTAGCACCTCTCTTTTGCCCCTTGTTTTTAAGATAACAAAATGGGTTTTGGCACAATTAATATGCATAAGCACCCCCTGAAACAACTTTTGATTTTTCATTATTATTTGAACGTTATTTCAAATCAGATGCTAAAGCAACAAAAATGTGCATCTTATACAGTCACACAACATCCAAAAATTTGAAATCTTTATCTTTCTTTATAAGAAAGTTATAGCCAGACTATAGTATTATTCCTTATAAGATGCACAAAGGTTAAAAATCTGGTCATATACTTTGATTCATCAAAAGTCATAGAGCCTTTTGCATAGATATAGAAGAATTATTGTTGCTTATGCCAATATTCTAAAGTCTTAGGAATAATAATAAATTATTAATATTCATTGTTATCATCAACTAAATAAAACTATTGAAAATTATATGGATTTTATTAGGTAGGTATTTCAATAATATGCAATAAACACATGAAGAAAAGAAGTTTTGTCATCTTAATTGTATTATACACAATGTTGTAAAACTTTATGACATTCTGATTTTTTTTGTCTGAGGCAATTTTTCTACAGAGGTGTTTTTTTGTTGTTTTTATCAGATCTTTCAAATTCTAACAAAAATACCATAAATTATTTCAAGTATTATAGATTCCATGTCAAATCTCTTTTGGTTTAGTTCATTCACCAGAGGCTGGAGAACTTATGTACTAATGTATCGTGTCTAGCATATGAAATTCCATGGACGTTTTACCCTAACCGCCCTAGAACCTAATATGGACATCCGCAAGATTTCCAGAGTGGGACATCTTGAGAAAGTACAGAATTTACGTGGTGTAGAAGTAGTATATATTTTTTATACTATTTTTCAATTATAGATGAAAAACAATTCCACCCCCTTGAAGGGTAAAGCAACTCCCGGGGGTGGTTACACAATCCTGATCGCATATTCGTATCGAGCGTATGCTATCGCAGAGACGGAAGTAACCGATAAGGCAGGGTCTTGAAGGGCAAGGGATATATACGTTTATAAATAATACTTAACGCCGTCTGTTCCAGATTTAATAAGGTGCTAAGTACTATTATATATTCCTTGCCCTTCAAGACACGTTCGCGCCCATCGACGCTTCGAAATCGAGGAAAATTAAAAATCTATCAAAGAAAGAATCCAAGGCGCTTCATTCATTACGATCATACACGCTCGATATAAAAAAATATTCGGGACCTCTCGTTCTGCGATAGCATACGCTTGATACAAATATGCATCCTGGTCTCCTACTACGTACCTTTCTCAAAGAAGCGCCTCCTGCAAAATATTAATTTTTTCTCACAAAAACAAAATATCAATTCTTCACCCCCTACAAGGGTTGGAAGCCTGGGGTAGAGCGGTAGGGGTGGCTGAGGTCAAATCCTTCTAGGGACCTTTCGTTCTACTCGAGGAGGAACAATAATTTGTCGAAGAACTGGGGAAAATAAACGGGTTCACGGAAAAGGGGATTTTGGGGAGTGGTTTTTGACCAATGTGGAAAAAATTGGTATGACACCGGGAATCAATTCAACACTCTCGGATAAATAAAAATATAATGAATTTTCGATGAAAGCGCACGACTCATCAATGAATAAAAGAACACGGTCATACGCGTAGATATATATGTTATGTCTATGGTAATACGCATCCTGCTGATTTAAGCCTCGTTCAGATATTTGCGGAATGTGAATTTTTCTGTACGGATTTTTATAAAATTTGTTCTAAAACAGTCTAATTTTCTTGCTGGTGTAGCGAAATGTTTATAAGACAATTCGTTTACTTTTAACTAGAAGTTAAATCAGCAAATTAAGTTTTCCTGGAACGCATATGTCGAATTAAAAAAAAACCCGCAAGCGGAAATTCGCAATCCGCAGTTATGAGAACTAACCGTTAAGTTCATATAGTCGCGAATTGAGATTTGCGAATATTGTTCTGACTGGTCGGTTTAAACGAAAATGTGAACTCTGAACTGTCATCTGCTGAAGGATCAGTACATGCGCATAAGTTATTGAATACGCCTAGTCTTAGCCTAACAAAATATTCTGAACTAGCAGTATGGGTCCAATAAATATATGGTCAAGAATAAGTCTTTGGGTCAAGATAATATGTTGCATCAAAAATCAGTCTTTGAGTACTTGAGTGTTTTTAATCTACACCCCCTCTAGTGGTGAGAAAACTAAAGGTAGTTCATATGTCTCAATGGAACAATGAACATCTGCAAAAATAAGAAAGTAGTTCTCTTTAATCTGTGGTCAGTTGCACAATGACCTCTCTATGTAAACGTCAACGACCAACGTCAGTTTGAGTGATTGTTAACCTATAAACGTAAGAGGTAATTAATAATTTTTAAAAAGGCTTTAACAAAATCCATCAAAAATGGGTAAACGTCAACACCAGAAGGATAAAATGTATTTAACGTACACAGAATGGACAACATTATACGGAGGAAAGAAATCGGGCCAACTTTCCAAGGAAGAGGAGAACTTTAAACGTTTACCTTTTGATCACTGTTGTTTATCGTTGCAACCTTTTGAGATACCCTTCTGCGATATGGATGGAAATATATTTGACTTGGAGGCTCTTCTACCATTTCTGAAGAAATTTAAAATTAATCCAGTTACGGGTAAACCTTTAGAGTTAAAGTCTTTAGTAAAACTGAATATTCATAAAAACGAGGAAGAGGAATTTGAATGTCCTGTACTATTTAAACCCTTTACAAAAAGTTCTCATATCGCTGCCATTGCTACTACTGGTAATGTTTATCTAATGGAAGCTATAGAGCAATTAAATATTAAAAATCGTAACTGGAAAGATTTAATTACGGACAAACCATTTGAAAGGAAAGATATTATTGTGTTACAAGATCCAAACGATTTATCAAAGTTTAATATATCCAAATTTCATCATGTGAAACATAACTTAAGGGTAGAAACCGAAGGTAATATACAATTAATACTCGAACGTGACTTTAAATATTTTATTTTTAGAGGAAATTGCCAATAAATCAAACCCACAGGCACGCTTAAAATCCGTAAATCCTGAAACAAAGTACACTTTGGAAGAATTAAATAGAGACTACAAAGCACCAACTATCGAGATAAATAAAACTGAAAGCACAGAGAAAGCTGATAAATTTAATGCAGCACATTACTCAACGGGAGCAGTTGCAGCTAGCTTTACCTCGACTGCTATGAATCGGCAGTTGGTACATGAAGCCGCAATTGTACATGAAGATGAAGTTCGATACCAACGTGTTAAAAAAAAAGGTACTGAATTTGTATTAACAAGTGTCTTGTTATAGTTAGCATTAATTAAATATATTTTCAAGGATATGTCAGATTGGTTACGAATGTGGGAATGTTGAATTTGGAACTACACTGTGATATGGTTCCGAAAACTTGTGAAAATTTTATGAAACATTGTGAAAATGGTTATTATAATGGGTCAAAATTTCATAGATCTATTAGAAATTTTATGGTAAGAAATCTATATTTTATTTGTTGATATATATTTGTTAAATTAATACTCATTAAAATGCATTCTGAATGGATCTTTGAGATCTAATATCGATATATTTTTTCAAATGTGCTTTTAGAGGGCGGCATATTAAAATATAATATTTTTAGTCGCAAACTCCTCTATAAAATCCTAATTTTAATATAACGAACGTAACCAGACTGCAACCAACAACTACTCTCCGGTCTATGGGACCCGCCGAGCACTGGATTACAGGTTACAAGCCTGGCGCGTTAAGTGTAATAATTGCATATTGCCATCAAAACGCTAATGCTTCGATTGCAACAAACACCAGCCGAAAGACTGATCCTACTTAAAGGAGCTCCCATGCATATGTTTTAATATTCCGCCCTCTAAAAGCACATTTGAACTATGCTAAGCCCAGTCAGGCTATTTGTTTTTCGATTGCAACAGACACTGGACCGCTAGATGGCGCCTGCTGACTGTTTTACAAAATACCGAAATGTACTAAATAGTCGAGTGATCCTGGTGTCGGTCGTCACATGCCTACCTTGCACTGACGAGAGCCAACAGATCGAAACTGCAGTCTGCAACTGGTGTGTGACGACTGGCATGGGAGCTCCTTTAAGTAGGATCAGGATCAATCTTTCGGCTTGTGTTTGTTGCAATTGAAGCATTATCGTTTTGATGGTAATATGCAATTATATATGCAATTATTACACTTAACGCGCCAAGCAGGTAACTTATAATAATAATAATAATAATAACAATAATAACCTTTATTTAATAGCACATAGCTAACTTACAATCTTACTTACATTTATAATAGAACAGTTAAATATATACATACATATACATACAACAAAAATAATAAATAAATATATGTAGACTTACATTACAATACAAAAAATGGAACTAGACAAAATAAATATTTATTTATATTTTGATATGTTCGATACTGTAATCTCTACACTTCCTTTTAAAAGACGAGAGTGTCTCACTATTCTTTATGGCATCTGGCAACTGATTATATTCTATAAGTCCTTTGTGAAATAAGTTATTCTGACCATCTGATGTATTGACAGTATCAATATAAAAATTCCCCCTATTTCTGGTTTCGTAGTTATGGATGTCTTGAACAAAAGTTATATCTTCAAGCAGGTGGTGTGGCCATAACCCATGTTTTATCTTATATATAACGATCATGTGAAAATGGTCTGTCTGACACTTAAAAGTTCGGTCTGCTCTAGCATGTATTTAATACTTGTGTATCTATTCCACTTTAAAATGGTCCGTAGTGCTTGATACTGTTTTTTTTGTATTTCATGTATCTGTGTGTTATTTAATAGATATAGAATGGTTGCGCAAAAGTTTAGGTGTGGTAAGATGATTGTTTTATATATTGATAGTTTAGTCCATGTACTGACATGCCTTAATCTATCTAATAAATTTGCTTTTTTAGCAATTTTGCTGGTGATATACAAAGTGTGACGAGAATGATAAATTTTCATCAATGATAATACCTAAATATTTACATTCTATAACTTGTTCTATTTGCTCTTCATTTATATATATGCCCATATGGTTGCTTGTATCAATTTTGTTATGTCTACATTTAATTAACATAAACTTTGTTTTTTCTATATTCACGTACATGCTATTTATTTTTAACCATGTTTGTAGGTCTTAAGTTCCTCATTTAAAGTGTTTATAATTTCATCTATGTCATCATCTACGTAGTATAACAATGTGTCATCCGCGAAAAGTTGAATATTGCACTTTTGTACATATTGCACTATGTCGTTCATATATAATAAAAATAATGTAGGACCCAGTACCGTCCCTTGTGGTACTCCGAATATATTCTGTTTCGACATTGATATAGTATCGTTATATTTTGTCACCTGAGTTCTATTTGATAAATATTCACTAAACCACTTAATTATTGTATCACCTAACCCATAGGTTTTTAACTTCAATAATAGTAGACTTCTATTTATGGTCTCAAAAGCTCTACGAAGATCTAAAAATACAACACCTATAACTTTTTTCTCATTCAATGCATTTTTCCATTTTACTAACACGGTTTGTATTGCTCTCTCACAAGAATTTTGATTTCTGAATCCTGCTTGGTATTTGGTCAATAAATCGTTATCTTCAACATACTTTTTGATTTGATCATTCATATGTTGGCACCATATTTATAGGTCTATGTTCTTCACATTTAATGGTATTTATTTTCTTTTCCAATGGTATAATCGTAGACAACTTCCATGTTATGGGAAAACATTCATCTTCTAGACTACTATTTATTACCTGTAGAAATCAGTCCCCTATTATTTCGAATGCAGATTGTAAAATAGATGTTGTTATTCCGTCTACACTGCTTTTCTTAATTTTCATTTCTTTTACTATTTTCCTTAATTTATAAAATTCTAGTATTTTAAATCTCTCCAATTTTGCATTACATTCAATCATATTGTTTATAACATCATTAATTTGACTTTGGTTCGGGTAAGTCACCAGTTCTTCTAAACTATTCAAAAAATATGCATTAAATTTATTAGCTATAGTTTGTTTGTTCTTTTCCATTTCATTGTTAAATATAATGCCTTCTCGATTGCTTCCTTTTTTATTAATTTTGTCTAATTGTTTTAAAGTTTTCCACATTTCTACAGGGTTGTCTTTAACTTCATCGATTTTTTCCCGATAGAATATTTCTTTCAGTTGTCTTATTTCATTTACAACCGCATTTCTTTTTTGTTTGTAATTTCTCCAATCTACTTCTTGTAATCCAACGCTCGGCGGGGCACATAGCCCGGAGAGTAGCTGTTGGTTGCAGTCTGGTTACGTTCCTTATAGTAAAATAAGGATTTTATAGAGGAGTTTGCGACTAAAAATATTATGTTTTGATATATTTTCTAATGAGCACTGTATATTTTAATAGATTCAAGGTGGAGATCCTACAAATACTGGTAATGGAGGTAAATCCATATGGGGAAATAAATTCGAAGATGAATTTAGGCCAAATTTATCACACACCGGTCGTGGAATTCTGTCAATGGCTAATTCTGGGAAAAACACCAATGGATCTCAGTTGTAAGTATCTGCATATGGATTTTGAACATTCAGGCAGCACAATTGGGCAAATGATTAATATTATATGACATTTGAAAAAAATTTGGTATGTTTAAGGGTACAATAATGGTATCTGAGTATTTTTTTGGTGTGTGGTGTGAATAAAATATAGATTGTTTAAATTCGAAACTTATATTCCCTGTCAAAAATAATGTCGATGTTGTTGGAAAATTAGACTAAGAATGTTTTGAAGGGTCACATATAACTTTTAGCACTAAATCCATATTTCTACACTTTTTATTATTGCACTCATGTAATCAATATTATCCACAAGAAACGGTCAACCAAAGACCACAACAACCATATAGACTAAATCTAAAGAGATTAAAATTTTCTCAACAAAGTACACAAAAAAGCAGTGAAAAATGCACATTTCTTGTGATTAAACATAACAGAAGTCAAGTTTTTATTTTTTAATTTTTGTATAGTCGGGTGTATATTTACTGGGCAGTCAAGAAACGCAACAAAAACTTTACGAACTAATTATTAACGCCGGTGAACCATTTGGCAAGGTCTCATCAAAGTAGCCGACGTATATTAAAAACTTCTAAAGATAAGTGATTTAATTTGCAGGTGAGATAGTACAGAGAATAACGATATTTTAATGAAGTCGTAAAGTTTTTGTTGCGTTTTTTGACTGCCCAGTAAATATACACCAGCCCAACTGTGTTTTTTAGTTTCATCACGTATCGATCGTGTAAACATCTGGACAACAAGCACACAATTTTTGGAAGAGTTGTAGGTGGAATGGAGACTTTAACTGAGATGGAAAGGATAGAAGTTGATAATAAAGATAGACCTATTGAAGATATAGTGTTACTTAAGGCTCAGATTTTTGTTAATCCTTATGATGAAGCAGACGAGCAGGTATGTTTTAAAAAATTAGCAGCTTACTTTTATTTTGATTTCCTTAACTCTATGCAGAGTGACTTTAACAATATGAAAATTTGAGAACATGGAAGTGTTAAATTAAATTTTGTACAGGTCATTGTAAGTTTATGAATGTAGATCCTCCTGTTCCAGAAGTGAGTACTATGAAACTGCAGTCGCAAACATTAAAAAATATAGTGATATTTAACAACTAAATTTTGTGTTAATTATTTATCAAAAGATTAATGTAAATCCTCCAGCCAGACGGGCGGAAAAGGTGGTTTTTGAAATTGACGATCAAGAACCATGGTTTGGTGTCCATTCTAGCTACTTTTACTACTAATTGTAATGATTGAAAGTCACCTCAATCTCCTCAAAATTTTTTCCTAGTTTCCTGCACTTTACTTGTGTATTCAAATTTTTTGCAATTCTGATTTCGTTGATTTATGTAATCAAATCAATATACATTCTTTTCTTGTTCTTATCATCTATAATCTTAGTTCACATTTCCTTCTGTTCACAAAATATCGAATACCCAATGCTTCCTGCATGTGCTATTGAAACTTTTTAACCAAGAGTTAATTATTCGGTAATAACGTGTTCAGTGAAGGGATTTGTAAAAATACACTTAAAAGAAAACATTTTGAAATTACTGAATAAGTAATATGCAATAACTAGATGCACTCCAGAGTGTACGCTATTTTCAGCATTGGGTGCACTCCGGCATATTCGCCGATCCTACTAGTATTTTTGTTGTTAACAAAATGTCAAAGGGAAGGGAAATTATCTGTCATAAGCAACTATACTACATCAAATAATATTAACATATTTATCTTAACGAACTAACCTAAAGAAATATTCATATTACATATTTTAGTTGTTAACAAAATGTAATAAAAAAAAGAACCTGTAAAAAGTTGGTTCGAACCCTCCACCTCATGTGTGAAAATCGGGCAACCTAACCACTACACCACGGACTGCTGATGAGGAACCTACATACTTCTTACTATATCAATTAGCACTACCGCGCACTCCATGAATGACATCAAACCAAGGCGTTCGTAATTTGGAGTGCACCCAACACTGAAAATAGCGTGCACTCTAGGGTGCACCTAGTCATTAGGTAAATAATAACATGATTTTACCACAGACCACTATTATATACACCTAATTTTACTCCTCAACATGAATTTGAACTGTAAATTTTGGCGAAGAGTGGGCGTGGGTAATCCATTCAATAATTCGTAACCAAACTTATTGCCTGCAGATTCTACACTGCTACAATCTTAGAGAAGAATTAATTACCTTGGCTTACATTAAAATCTTAGCGTTGAAAGTTATGAAATAAATCTTAAATCTTCTATACAAGACATTTTTTATATTTCGTGTTTTAAATTTGTTTCCAGCTAGCCCAGGAAAGATTGGAAGAATTAAACAGACAAAGGGAAGAAGAGCTTGCAAAAACAAAGAAACTAAATTCTCAAAAGGAATTGAAAGTTTTTCGTGGCGGCGTTGGAAAATATATTAACCCAAATGCTATTAAAAGGTAAACGTGTTCTACGATTGTTCGTTTATCAAATATATCAGTTTAATTAATTTTTTCAGCAACGAAAAAGAAGATGTGGAACCAAGTATTAAGAAAAAGAAGATAGTTAATTCGTTTAATTTTGATAACTGGTAATTTATATGTGTATTATATAATATGATCTGCATAGTGGAATTTAAGTCTATAAAACTTTATTGTCTAATAAATTTTATATAATTTTCTTTGAACTTCCTAAACCCTTACACGTATTGACATATTCAGAAATAGTAATCACCACGGGAAAAAAATATATACAGCGAAATTTCCATCATAAAACTCTGACCTCCATGTATGTGCATATGTATTTGTATAATATGTCAGTTTGAAAATATCTTTCGTAATAAATTTCACTGTCTCTATCAGCTGCTCCAACTTTGAAATCTTCAATAGCACTTTTTCTAATTTTCCAATCTATCTGTGACTCCCGCGACGTAGGGTAGGCATGCATACGTTGTTGGTTGTTGCTGTTCTTCTGTAGTTGTCCTCTGGTTATTTACTACTCGTTGTATATTGCTTTGGCTGTATCCGTTCTTCCCTAAAGCTTGTTGGACATTCTGTAGTTCCTCGTATTTGTTCTCGTCGTCGCATATTGTGTTGGCTCTATGGATCAAGGTTCTAATTAACGCTCTCTTCTGTTGTGGATGGTGGTGAGATGTCGCATGTAAGTAACGATCGGTGTGCGTTTTCTTACTGTAGACACCATGGGCCAGCTTGCCATTGTGTGACCTTTTCACTAATACATCTAAGAAAGGTAAAGCTCCATCTTGCTCGGTCTCCATTGTAAATTTGATACTTGGATGCTGTTTATTCAAATGGTCGAAGAAAACAGATAAAGATGATTCTCCATGTGGCCATATGATGAACGTATCATCTACGTAGCGTAGCCAGCACTTTGGTTTATTCTCACTGCAGCGTATGGCTTCCTCTTCGAAAGCTTCCATGAATAGGTTGGCTATCGCAGGTGAAAGTGGTGATCCCATGGCTGCTCCTTGTTTCTGCTCGTAGAAGTCTCCATTCCATAGAAAGTATGTTGTAGACAGGCACAATTGGGCCAGATCAGGTATGTCTTCTCTTAATCCTTTAGGTACAAGTTGTTGACGAATCAGGTTAACTGTTTCCTCAATTGGTACATTGGTGAACAAAGATTCAACGTCAAAACTAACCATGATATCATTACTCGTTATTTCCAAGTTTTCCAAAATTTCTACGAAGTCTCCGGAGTTCTTTACGTGGCTACTAGTCTTACCTATATAGGGTTGCAGTGTGTCTGCGACGTATCTGGCCAACTCATAAGTTGGTGATCCACATGTGCTGACGATTGGTCTTAAAGGATTACCTGGTTTATGAATCTTAGGGAGGCCGTAGAGTCGTGGTGGTAAGGTTTCACTTGGCAGCAGGCGGCGTTGTTCTTCTACTGGGATTAATGAATTCTTGATAGCTGTCCTCGTTTGTCTTTCAACTCTTGATGTCGGATCCTTTTTTAATTTTGTGTACTGCTCTGGAGCTAATAATGATTGTAATTTTTCCTCATATTCTTCTTTGTTCATTACCACTGTGGCATTGCCTTTATCTGCTCTTAAAACGATGATGTCTTTATTATTCCGAATATCTCTGAGAGCTTCACTTTCCTCTCTAGTAATATTCCTCCTAGGTGGTTTTGATTTGCGCAGTATTCGGCATGTTTCGTGTCTCACTTCCTCAGCTTCTTCAACTGGTAACCTTCTAATGACGTTCTCAACTTCAGTGATAATGTCTTCCTTAGGTACTTTATTCGGCGCAACAGCGAAGTTCATTCCTTTGGCTAATACAGTTGTCCATTCTTCTGGTAGTGGTTGGTCCGTTAAATTAATTACGGTCTTCCCGACGTCCAGTTTGGGTGTTGTTGATGTACATTTGGCTTGAAGTTTCTCAAATTTCTTAATCTGCTTCTTAGTTGCCCTATCATGTTGAACTTCTGCATGCTCATAAGTAATGCGATCGACTGTAGTCCAAAGATCTTCACTTAATGTGGTGGCCAACTCCAAGTGTAAATTATATAACTGCAAAGAGACTATATGCAGTTGATGATAAGTGTATCTTACCCTCTCCCTGGTTAATGCTTCTTCAGATGCAGATAAAGGCAATGCCACAGTGGTAATGAAGAAAGAAGAATATGAGAAAAAATTACAATCATTATTAGCTCCAGAGCAGTACACAATATTAAAAAAGGATCCGACATCAAGAGTTGAAAGACAAACGAGGACAGCTATCAAGAATTCATTAATCCCAGTAGAAGAACAACGCCGCCTGCTGCCAAGTGAAACCTTACCACCACGACTCTACGGCCTCCCTAAGATTCATAAACCAGGTAATCCTTTAAGACCAATCGTCAGCACATGTGGATCACCAACTTATGAGTTGGCCAGATACGTCGCAGACACACTGCAACCCTATATAGGTAAGACTAGTAGCCACGTAAAGAACTCCGGACACTTTGTAGAAATTTTGGAAAACTTGGAAATAACGAGTAATGATATGGTTAGGCTTGACGTCGAATCTTTGTTCACCAATGTACCAATTGAGGAAACAGTTACCTGATTCGTCAACAACTTGCACCTAAAGGATTAAGAGAAGACATACCTGACCTGGCCCGATTGTGCCTGTCTACAACATACTTTCTATGGAATGGAGACTTCTATGAGCAGAAACAAGGAGCAGCCATGGGGTCACCACTTTCACCTGTGATAGCCAACCTATTCATGGAAGCTTTCGAAGAGGAAGCCATACGCTGCAGTGAGAATAAACCAAAGTGCTGGCTACGCTACGTAGACGATACGTTCATCATATGGCCACGTGGAGAATCATCTTTATCTGTTTTCTTCGACCATTTGAATAAACAGCATCCAAGTATCAAATTTACAATGGAGACCGAGCAAGATGGAGCTTTACCTTTCTTAGATATATTAGTGAAAAGGTCACACAATGGCAAGCTGGCCCATGGTGTCTACAGAAAGAAAACGCACACCGATCGTTACTTACATGCGACATCTCACCACCATCCACAACAGAAGAGAGTGTTAATTAGAACCTTGATCCACAGAGCCAACACAATATGCGACGACGAGAACAAACACGAGGAACTACAGAATGTCCAACAAGCTTTAGAGAAGAACGGATACAGCCAAAGCAATATACAACGAGTAGTAAATAACCAGAGGACAACTACAGAAGAACAGCAACAACCAACAACGTATGCATGCCTACCCTACGCCGCGGGAGTCACAGATAGGCTGAAGAAAATTTTATTCAAAAAGAAAGTAGGTGTACGGTTTCGAACAGTGAAGAAAATACAGCAGATGCTTCCCTCAGTCAAAGACCCTCTCCCCAAACTGTTATCAAAAGGTGTTTACCAGTTGAAGTGCACATGTGGTAAGAGCTACATCGGACAAACAGGACAGAGTATCCAGTGCAGAATCAAAGAACACCAGAGAAATACCAGATTTGGATACACGGATAGGTCGGCGATAGCAGAACATGTCCATAATAACGAGAACTATAAAATCGACTATGAGGACGTCAATATATTAGACAGGAATACGCGCTATTATCCGCGAATCATTAGGGAATCACTGGAAATTATGAAAAACGTGAACAACTTTAACAGAGGGGATGGGTATCGACTTAGTAACACGTGGAGACTGGTATTGCCAAGTACCAGCACCGTAGTAAGTCACGGTCAACCAAACACGACGAATGAGCAGCGAAGCGAACCAAGCACGACCAATGACCAGCGAAGCGAAGCGGCGCCTAGGTATATAACGAGGAGTGTAACACAACAGATTCAGTCTTTAGAATCCTTCTGAAGAAGCTGACAGGATGATCAGCGAAACGTCAAGTCAAGTTCGACGACCACGGCAAGACCCGGAAGAATCTACTTCATTAGACAACGGCCGTGAAAACCTGCATTCTAATATTGATATAATGTTTTTCAAGTTTAAATATAAGAATCAGATACCTTGAATTCTCTACTTTCATTTAAATTTTAGATTGTACAATTCCATGGATTAGTTAAAAAGTTATAGCAAATTTATTATATGGCGCGAGAGCAAGCGCGCTTCTTGCACGCTGCCCTTCGTGGAATAAATTTGGGCGTTCAAAAAAAAATTCTACAGCCTACAGTTTTGATTTTACAATAATACTTTCGATATCATTTTGATGTAAAATTTTCCGTTCTTTCGAATGGCGATAATAGTTTTTTTTATAAAAATTTGTATTTTAAGGAATTTTTTTAAAAAATTGATATTTTGCAACTAATTTGTTAAATAAAAAATTAAGCAGGCACTCTTTTGTTGATAACTTTTTATATGTTGTTCGTAACATATTCACAAATGTACAGTAAAAAGTTATCGCTTCCCGGAATTTTTCCGAAGTGAAAACCTACTTTGACTCCACTAGAAGTAAAAATATATTCATTAAGGATATTGGTCATCAGCAAATTCTGCAAAAGTGAGAGGCCATCTGACTCGGTGAAATTCAATGATTATTTGGAAAACTTTTTTGCAAAATTTAAAGCAAACCAGTGAACAATTAGTTTAACTTTCCTACAGTATATAAATGCGGTATTTCTAGTAATTAAAAGGTATTAAAGGTGTTTTTAATGTTACCGTTTCACGTTTTCTTTAACTAAAAAAGGTTTTTCTTAAATTTCATTGAGCTTTAAATCATAATATATATTTTCTATTACTAAAAATTCAAATTTCCTGATTTATCATAGGCACAACCTCCTTCACTGAAGAGGAAAGTCGGCACAGGCGCAATGAAAAGGCTGGAGTTTCAATGAAACTGGCGAGCGGTTCGTGCACCTCTTGTTACATCCAGATTTTTATAACCAATTCACTCTTCTCTTAGTTAATAATAATAATTTCCGCATTGAGCCCAGTGACTAAACCAAAATATAATTATATCATTTAATATATAAGGGAACGGGTAGCTCAGTGTACTAAAGCGTCTGGCTAGCAAACTGAGTATGCCTAGCGAAGTGGGTTCGAGGTCCGCAAGGTGAAACCCCAAGAGTGGTTCGGAGTCCACAATAAACTGTAGGGCTTGGTCTCTCTTTACCTAAAACAAAATCATTGAGACCTTTCAGGGGGTTACTTCGATAACTTGAGAGGCGGTTAAAAAAACATTTAATATGCTCATAATCATACAAAAGAAAACAGTCAACTTCTAGAGAAAATCGAAAAAAGAAATTTGGGTAAATGCCAGCTTTTTCTGAAAAGTGTCCACCTTTACGTGACATTTAATGCTTTTTTTGATTTCAAGTAATTTAGGTCAGCAAATCTGATGAACCACCCAAAATAACTTGAAACTTTCCCATAATAGAAGTAGCTTAATCTGTCAGATTTTTTAAGCACTATTCCACAGTCTCTTATGCATTCATGCTATCTCGTATTGGTTCTATAGGAGTATCACTGATTTTTAGGAGTCCACCTCCATATTTGAGCTAACATTGATCTTGGAATTTTGCCCAGAGATGTGTCACAGGAAATGGTTATTCTGTAGTTGCCTGTGCTTATATGTGAGTCCCGATTGAGTGGTGGAGTAGCTGTGGCGAAATTCCGCCAAGACGTTAATGTAAATAAGGCAAAGTAAATCATAATCATAAATGTAATATTTCTCGATTTTTCCTATAGAGACATTTGAAATCTTCCGTTTACGAAACCTAGCTATAAAACTGAAAAGATTATAATTTAACAACTCTAAATTGTAATTAATGCATACATTTTAATATTCACTGAGGGGAAATCTTCGTAGAAGATCTCAGGAGGAATCCTGAGAAATTCTGAAAGAACTCTTACGTCTGTATGCTGAGTAATTCTGGAGAAACCCTAGCAACTCAGGATAACACTATTGTTATGTGCTGCCGTTTAACAGAGAGAAGTTGAGTTAATCCCAGCTAACAGGGTGAAAGAAGGTCTGCCTAGTGGCTGACGAATTACCACAGCTATGCGAAACTGTGGAACGTACGAGGCGGGCTAGAAATATCTCAAGTCACAGACTGGACAGATCGAGAATATATATAAAAGAAGTGGATCTTGCGCATGGAGCACAGTTTTATATTAGACGAACAAGTGAACAGATAGAATAAGAACAGTAATAAATTGTGAATTATATTAGTATCTATAGTTGTACTTAGTGTGTTATGATAACGATTAATTATTGTAATTAAGCATCAAATAAAGTGGTGGTTAGTGAAAATTCTTGTTGCAATTACTTGAACTTACTCTGGGAAGTATTTACTAGAGATTGTAAACACACGATCATAACAGAGAACTTTATATAATATTTTGTCCATGGTTACTCCTTCGAAATGTTCTCAAAAAATTAACAAACGCAATAAATATGGGAATGATAATGGTAATAATAAGTTACTTTCATTACTTTTTATTTTATTATCCCTGTGGACTTATTTGAGAAGAGCTGAAAGGTTTGGAGAATGCAAAATATGTTATTTGATCCTATTCAGCTGCGGATTTAGGCTGTTTGGGGCCCTTAACAGTGTATGGTAGTCCAGGTGCTATAGACGAATTTGAGCCTTAATCTGGCTAAAAAGTACAAATACACTGAATTTTTGGATTTAAGCAGGAAAATGTTTGCGGGGAGACTCCTGTTGCAATAAGTTAATTACCAGTTTTTTAACTCAAAAAACTGCCCATAAGTGGGCCCCCACGTAAATATTGTCTAGGGGCCTAGTAACAGGTAAATACGGTCCTGCACTGGAGTAAGTTTCATTTGTGTGAAGTCCCTTAATTTTTTTTCACAAAATTGAGGTACAAAAATAGGAAATAGATACATAACGATTTATTTTTAATAGCGTCAGTTAATGACAACGAACGGACATTTTAGAAATAATAAATATTGGTCCCTATGGATTAGTACGACCTTGAAAAATACATACTTGTTTTTGTTGCTGACGTTTTGATTTCAAACCCTCATGTAAACATAATAAAGCATGTCATGTGATCAATACCGCCAGAATATTAGTCATTTTGCGCAGCGCCTGAGCAGCTATTTACTTGTATTGGCCAACTGTATAATGCCGGAATCTTGTTGACAACTGACTGACACAAGTGCAGGCAGGGCGAAAGAATTATTTGAGTTGAGGTGCCACAGAAGTAATCACTTCCATTAATTTGTGATAATTTTCAATTATGATGGATTGTGCAGCTATAATGAGGAATTATTCTCGTTATTTGTTAGTCGTCTTCAACTTAATTTTTTCGGTAAGTTCGTTGTTTGAAGGACGACGTATTATATTTATAAAATGCCTAGTCTATATTTAGATAAACAGCTTTCATTAAGGGTATCATTAGCCGGTTTATGAATATTTAGCTGATTTTTCAGGATATATATATTAGCTTTTACATTGTACGAATATATAATGTGCTACCTAAGAGGGATTTTGTATCCTCTAATGGGGATATAAAAAGTGCAATAGCTAATGGTAGTTTGAGGCTTTCCCCTGATGTGTCAGCAGTTTATTTATCACTGAACATATCTTTTTAGGATAGACAATTGTAATATTTCATAATTTCATCAAAATGATCAAGATTTACTTTCATACTCATAAGAAAAGTATTTAGAGATGATTCATTTTATTATCTGTCTGTACTGTACCTATTTGTTTAAGGAAAATCAGTTGTAGGTGATTTTCAAGATCATTTTTATGATGTGTTTATTTTATATATGCTATGTTGATAATGAAACATTTTTATTAGATTGGTCCTATCATAGTAAAGGCGAGAAGACAATGAAAGTAGTTGCAGTTCTATGACAAGTAAAGATAACAACACAAATATATTGTTTTATAGAGAATAAAAGTGACATTTTTTGTGACGGTGATGTACTTGATGGACGAGCACAAACTTTTAAACTTTTTTTCATAAAGAACAAAAATTCTATAATAAAATCCCTATTTTCCAAATTTTCTCGATTATATTATTGCTCATCATCATGATTACAATGACCTCATATTACACAATTCGAGGAATTTATCATTATTGATAATTCAATTTGTTATTGTTACATGAATTGTTCAAATTGTGAAAATAAAATGATAACTTCATTTGCACATTATATTAATATAATAAATATACATTATTTGGTTGGTGAGAGCAATATTTAAATGGATTTCCAGTATGGAAGTTACCAGCACACAGAAGAAGACTTGTTATTGTGTACTTTAAAATGATATAGATAAGTAGACAAACGTAAAAATAAGGATTATGATAATAAAAATACAATGCCAACATGGCAATCTTTTATTTATTTATATATATATATATTAGTACAATAAATCTAGACCAATTTTTCACATCTTTTGGATTTTATTTCTCAGGCGATAATTTTATGATCAATTGATGGGGAAAAATGTCAGGAACAACATATTGAAATGTTGGGTGTTGTAGCAATTTTGTAAATAAATAAAAACTATCAATAAATTGGCCTTGCTCGACTTTAAAACAGCACAACGGCCATAAAGTACTTCTAATAATTAAAAAAGAAATATCACGTAGAGAAAAAAATTCTCTACAATGTTGATAAGGGAAATACCCCTCTACGATTAATTTTTTTTTAATCGATTTTTCAAGATTTTTTTGCCAAATTGTTTTCGTTTGGTCAACTAACTTTTGTTGCCACGGCCACATGGCGGAACGGCGCGTGCTGCACTTGGCAAAAAAATCTAAAAAATTGTAGAGAATGTCTTGCTCTACAACGTAATATATATTTTTTAATTATTAGAAGCATTTTATGGCCATTGGACCATGTTAAAGTCAAGTGAGGCCAATTTGTTGATAGTTTTTATTTATTTATAAAATTGCTACAACACCCAAGTCTTAAACATTTTAATATATTATTCCTGTCATTTTCCCCATCGATTGATCATAACATTATACCCTGAGAAATAAGATGCAAACGATAGATTACTTTTATTGTACTATATGTAAAAACTGTTCTTATTAAGTCATTTTAACATAAAGTCTAATCAGTAAAAAAGAGTCTTAATCAAAGTGTGGATTACTTCTGATCTGTCTATTATTTTATTTACCTCAACGACTCCTGACATCATTTGGATTTCTCTTTGTTGGACGACTACTGTTCAGTCATAGACAAAACAAAGGGGGGTAAAAGATCTCGTCCAAACCACCTCTGTGGCTCCATAGCCGCAACTAAATTTTTAATATGTTTGTTTGAAGTAGAATACCTTGTGGTAGTTATAGTTAGTATTTCAAATGGCAGTACATGGCTACCACGATGTTGTCGAAAGGCATCAGTGTAGGTAACGACAGCCAAATGACTGTTACTTTAGCTCCTATAATATTAGCGCACCTCGTTCATAGCCTTTGTTACTTTTGTCTCATAAAAACCCACAAAAGGAAAATTCTAATTATAAAATCTCATTCATTTATGTACAGCTAGTGGAGATATGCAATTTCCTTAAAGCTCTCGTAATTTTAAAATTGTTCATATAATATAAACTATGGAATATTGGGGTGTAATTTGTTATGATGATAATGAATGCAATGTTGCTTTTATTTTAGTATAATTGTCAATATTTCAAGGTACCGCTCAACCATACTTGCCCTCCGCCGACTAGGGACCATCATATACTTCTGCAATTAAAATAAAATTAAATATTGGAATTCTGTAATCACAAAATACATTGTTTTCCAGATTACAGGTATAATACTCATATCTGTTGGGGTCAGTGCTAAAGCTTACTACCATGAATTTGATACATTTTTGGATGATAAATACATCTACGTCTCTGATTTGCTGATCGCCATCGGTGTAATAATTTTCATTATTGCATTCTTTGGATGTTGTGGAGCCATTAAGGAGAATGCCTGTATGACAACAACGGTAAGTTAGATGATATTATATATTAATTACGTGGTATTTTTTGCAAGTTTTAAAAATTCTCTGGGGAATTAAATTGACCTAAAGCACAAAAGAAATTTGGTTAAAAGCTTCGCGGAAAAAATTAGTTTGATGGATTAATCGTTACATGTTGACCAACTCCTTTTCTAAATACAAAATTACCATTTATTCATGAGTAATAGTAAATAACAGGAGATCATCCTCATAAGTTTTTAATGTAGTTTACTTAGATTAAGAATTTCTTAATCTGGGGCAGTCTCATTGTTCTCTTCTTCAAATTTTCAAACTGACAATTTACTAAAACTAAACACTGTTGCCAATTGCCATTTTAGAAGTTGGTCGACTTGTTAATAATGTTAATCATAGTTGCCAAATTTATGATGGGGCATCTGTATGTAATGGTAATGTCATATTTTTCAAAGTTGTTGCTTGGAGGAGAAACAAAACATAACCTCACTTTATAACCTGACAACGTCAAATATCACAACTACAGCTAAATGTTTTGGCTAGGATCCTTGATTTGTTTTAGAAGCAAGCAATAACTAACTAAAGTTAAGTTACGTGTTATTTATTTTCCCCCCAATCAACGAACTTGGAAATGCCCTATTGTTTGTCAAAGATCAGTGATACGAATCTACTTTTTGCCATGAAACTTTGCTAAACTTACTAAACTTAAATTGTTATTATTCAACTGCCAATTACCCCATACCTCTTGATGAAATTTCAACTTTGAGGTACTCATCTGAAGCAAAATTTAATGCTCTTTAATTTTGATAATAGATGACTTTTCGATTGGATGCATTGTTTTTAAGTTATAGGCCACAAACTGAAAAAAGTGACCAAAATTCTTGGTTTTTCGACCACACAAAAATTAGCCAAGGATTTTGAAGGTCTAAAACTTGGATTCTACATACTCTCTACAATATATACAAGATGATAAAAAAAATCTACACTCACATGCAAAAAAAACGCAACAAGTTAATATTTGGTAAAATTTGAGGTCTTATAATTTTTTTATTTTTAGTTTAATTTTGATCAATTTTTTGCAAACTGTAGATGAAATGACTATTTTCAACTTGCATATCCAGTCTTTTGTTAAATGCTGGTGTATTAGTCATTATACAGGGTTAATTAAAAGTTCGTTGTATAACCCTAACTTTAAAACACCCTGTGGAATAATTTCGTTGCCAAATTCTTACAAAATACCAATTTTTGTTAAGAATCATCCCTTTCCTACATTTCGTTTTTTGGTTCATGTCTTTAGGTGCACTGGTTCATTTTTAAAAGCGAAATGAACTTGCCACCAACAGTTTACTTTGAGAAATGTTATTTTTTGACGAGCCGGCTTTGCTTGTTGTTGCTCTAATGTCATATTGACAGTAATTTTTGTTACGCAAGACCTGTTATACTGCTACTATGGTTTTAAGTGCGGAAAATTGCGCAAAAGCTGTTGCTCTTGTTGAAGATGGACGTAATTATGAATATGTTGCAAGAACCCTTCATGTTGATCGCGCTACCATCAAAAGAGTAGTCGAGCGTTTTAGACAAACTGACAGAAATAAACATAGGGCAGGTTGTGGCAGAAAACGAAAAACTACTGCTATGGATGACAGATTTCTTCACATTAACACTCTGCGGGATCGTCATTTAACATCAGTGCAGACAAGAAATCAACTCCAAGAGGTCCGAGGTACTAATGTTAGTGTGTGGACAGTTTGCCGAAGATTGAAGGAGTTTGGTTTGAAAGCTTGCAGACCAGCAACTGGACCTAAAATGCTTCCTAGTCACCGAGTAGCTAGACTGCAATTTGCCACTGAACATTTACCTTGGAACTTAGGGCAATGGAACAATGTTCTTTTTACTGACGAATCCAGATTCTGCTTACATTCTCCAGATGGACGGAAAAGAGTATGGAGAAGGGCCGCAGAAAGATTTGCAAAGTGCACGTTCAGTCCCCGTCTAAGCTATGGAGGAGGTTCGGTAATGGTGTGGGCAGGAATAACCCGGGAAGCCTGCACCAATTTGGTAGTCATCGATGGATCCTTGACGGCCCACCGATATATTGAGGAGATATTAAGCAATTACGTTGTACCTTTTAGTGGATTTATCGGCGATGGCTTTATCCTAATGCAGGATAATGCGCGGCCACATTCAGCATTGCGTGTTACACAATACCTCGCGGAAGTTGGTATTAACAAAATGAACTGGCCAGCATGTTCGCCCGATCTTAACCCCATAGAGCATGTGTGGGACATGCTTGGTAGGCGGATCAGAGATCGCGAAGTAGCTTCGGCTACGGTAAATGAGCTTCGTTTAGCCCTTCAGGAGGAATGGCAAAATATACCTCAAGATAATATTCGTAACCTTATTGACAGTATGAACCGACGTATGCAGGCAGTTATAAGGGCTAGAAGTGATAATACAAACTATTAAGTTAAATTTGTTGTAAAAAGTACGTTTCTTTAGGTTAATTAAGTTACAGTTAAATAATATTGTTGCCATTTCATTACTAGACTCAAAAACTAAGCTGTCAACCTGACGTTAGAGCAATAACGAGCAAAGCCGTCTCGTCATAAAGTAAACTGTTGACAAGTTCATTTCGCTCTTAAAAATGAACCAGTGCACCTAGACATGAACCAAAAAACAAAGTGTAGAAAAGAAACAGCTCTAACCAAAAATTGGCATTTTGAAAGAATTTGACTACGAAATTATTCCACAGGGTGTTTTAAAATTAGGGTTATAAAACGAACTTTTAATTAACCCTTTATAATGACTAATACACCAGCATTTAACAAAAGACTGGATATGCAAGTTGAAATTAGTCATTTCATCTACAGTTTGCTAAAAATTTATCAAAATTGAACTAAAAATAAAAAAATTATAAGACCTCAAATGTTACAAAATATTAACTTGTTGCGTTTTTTTTACATGTGAGTGTAGTACCTCGTTTATTGTAACTATAAAGTACCCCGTTATTAAACTAATAGATCAATTGGTTATAATTGCATCGTGTGTTGTGAATATAGAGTTTACATATAGCAGTCTTAATTCCTTGATTTTAGAATGATAGAATGATTGTTTCATTATATTCTACTGAAGAATAATATTGCGTAATTAGCACATGAATAGCTTAAAATTTTCACTGAAACAATTTGCAATGGAGAATTAAAATTAATATAATACAGTGGGGCTTTAATAATTGTTATTTATTCATTTGCAGTTCTCTACTTTGCTTATTGTTATCTTCATTTTGGAAGTTGTGGCTGCAGTCAGTGGAATATTATTGAAAAGTAAAACTGAAGAATTCCTTGTTAATACTTTAGAGGAAACCATTCGTCAGTATAATCATAACAATACTGAAATCACGGAAGTTTGGGATAAAGTCCAGCAAGAGGTAATTTATTTAACAATTGGTTATTATTGTTCTATTATAAGGCCCTTAATTCTTATTCTTATCTCTGTCCACATTAAGTGATTTTGAATGAACGAGTGAAAGCGGTTATTATGTAATTTTTACTATTTAAATTCATTTTCATGACGTGATAGAGAAGATGCTTGATTTTTTTTGTCATGAATAGTTGTTCAAAAAATATGCATTTTTTTGCAAAGAGTGAGGCTCGAAAGAATTGGGGAAAGAAATATCTTTAGAAAATGCAATGTTGTCAGTTATCTTGAACATTTTTAATTGTTAATTTTTTAAAATATAATTTTGAGGTTTTTATTGAGCGTTTTGAGCACTTTTTAATAAAGCGCCTAAGTAGGAATAAAAGGGTTATACTGGTGGGTGATTTCAACATCAATTTTCTAAGCAATTCATCAAAATTAACAGAACTAATTAGTCTAACAAATTCTTTTGGTTTAATTGTCTCAATTTCTCAATTTACAAATCTTGAGCAACATCTTCAAGTTGCTTTGACAAATTTAAATGAGGATAGTTGTCACACAAGTGTGTTAGATCCTTGCTTATCTGATCACCTTGGGCAATTCATTAAGGTGAAAACCATAACAAATCATCCCCATGAGGTAACATGGAGGAGACATATTGTTATTAATAAGTCTGATATGGACGTTTTAAGGTCCTCTTTACAGGAAATTGATTGGGGCATTTTTGTTGCGTCAAATTTAAATCCAAACCACTTAACAGATTTCTTGGTTTATACCTATCAACATTCGGTAAGTACTTGTTTTCCTTTAAAAAAATCGAATACAAATACCAAGAATTATCCTGTTAGCTGGTACACTAATTCATTACGTAACATAAAAAATATACTAGCATCTGTAAAGCATGTTTATAATGTTAGTAAAAGCCCAGAAGCTTTAGCTTTCTATAATACCTTACACAAGGAGTATAAGGCTGCCATTAAGAACACAAAAAAAATGTCTATGATAATTATATTTTTAACTCTCAAAATAAAGCCAAGGACAGTTGGATGTTGGTAAATTTTGAAAGAAGTAAATCAAATTTTCAGAAAATCAATACCAACTATCACCAGAAATTTTCAATGAACATTTCTCAACTATTATACAGACAATATAATTCTGTCATTACCAAACAGTAATTATAGTGTTTCTGACGTTCTAAAAAATGTTTCAGCTTCTACCTCCTCATTTTTCTTCATCAAGTAAATTTTTGAATTAAATAGTCAAATCGTTAAAGAAAAGTCTGATATCCTTGTGTATCCACTAACAGATATAATTAATGAATGTTTTGCTCAAGGTATTTCTGGACGCATTAAACATTTGAAAGTCATACCATTGTTTAAAAAGGGCGACACACAACTTATAGATCATTACAGGTCTTTATCTATTATTCCCATCTTTCAAAGGCCAGATTTACCCAGTACTTTGAAACAAATTCACTCTTGTGCTCCTGCCAATTTCTTAATAGACATTGTATATCTATGCTATAGGAGGTTTATCTCTTGAACTTACAAAATTTTATCTTAACAACAGATCACAGTATGTAGAAATCGACAATAAGCAGTCAAAATTCAATAAGAGAAATCATGGTGTTCCCTAGGGTTCTGTTCTGGGACCATTATTATCCATTATTTACATTAATGATTTATGTAATTTCATGTTGCCTAAAAATTGTGTACTGTTTGTAGATGACACAACATTAATAAATTCTAACAAAGATTTAAATCGTCTAATAGTTGTCAAGTGACATTGTCTCTCGAGCTGAAGAATGGTTCATCGCTAATAAACTAAAGCTAAGTCAGCAAAAAACACAAAAACGTATATTTTATTCACACACGGGTAGTACGCAAGGTTTGAGTTCCAAATTACTGGATGTCATCCTGGATGACAAACTAAACTAGTCCAGTCTGTAGAACGATTAAGCCATACACTTGCCAGTGCGATCTTCCTCATTCGTCAGTTGAAGAATTTTTGAATTTCGATATTCTTAAATCTACATACTTTTCTTTATTCCATAGCCATCTAATTTATGGTAATGTACTTTGGGGAAATTCACACAGTGCACAAACAATTTTTCGTTTGCAAAAAAAAGTGGTGAGAATAATAGCAGGTGCTGATATAAGGTATTATTGTCATGCCTTTTTCGTCAGTTTTTACATAATGGCTACGACATACAGTCAAGTTCTCATAATTACCGGACGAAATCTGGTTTTCTATTAAAAAAGCCAAAAAAAAACAACATGGTGATGATTTAACTCTTTTTACCGAAACTGGATTAGGCGAGGTTTGCTTCTACTTACCTCAAATATGCAGCAGTAATTTTGTGGTGATAATTTTACCATAATAATTATTAATTTTGTTTTAGTTCACATGTTGCGGTGTTCAAGGTTATACCGACTGGACAAACAATACCTCCACTAACAACACACTTCCTTTATCATGTTGCTCTGTCCCATCTGGAACTACAGACACATTTAAATGTGATCCACAGCATGCTTATAAGTCCGGTTGCTTAGAAAAGTTTGGCGATTTTGTTAGATCTCACACTTCTACTATCGAGGGAGTTGGTATTGGATTGGCCGTAGTACAGGTACTTGATCTATTTCTTTATTTTATGACCCCTTAGACCAGGGGCACTTATTGGAAACTATTTGGAAATGGGAGAGAGTAATACAGGCTGGCCATGGCCATACTACTATTTTTCTCCACTGTCATAGAAATTATACATTATATATAGTGGTTTGATTGACTCGTGGTGGGCGAACCCCCATAACATCCCACACGCACACACATTAAAAATGGCTTGAAACGGACTCGTTTTTTTCGACTTCTCTTTGTAATGTTTTGAAGTCGGACCCCTCCCCTATCTATTATCTGGAAAATTTTCCTTTTTACGGGCGAGGGGGGTGGGGGTGGTAAATTTACATGTAAAAATAGGGAAAATCAGTTTTTCGGACATAACTCGCTTAGTTTGATTCGGATCGAAAAAGTGTATAGGGGTAAAATGAAGGGCTCGCGAATGCGCGTAAACTGAATTTTGACTCGTCAAAATCGGTCCAGCAGTTCCCGAAATATTGCGATTTGAAAGTACGGATATGAATACAGATTTTTCCCAATCTTTACATGTAATTTTCCCCCTCCTCGTGAAAAGTTCGACTGGAAAATTTTCCGGATGATAGAGGAGGCCCGACTTCATAACATCACAAAAAAAAATAAATTCGAAAAAAAAATTTGCAAATCCAGATCGACCCCACTATAAGAACCTGGATTGTGTTTTTACAGGATTCGCATCTGTAATAAGCATTTATTACTCTCTCCCACGTCCAAATAGAGTATAGTTATGGAACACTCTGAATTAGGGTGGTCCTTATTACTAGTATTTTAGTGAAATTACTGGACGATTTCATTCATTCAAATGCTTGCGAGTGATACGTTGTATGACTGGTGGTCGAGAGGTGAGCACACTTGCCTCTCACCTAAAAGTTCCGGGTTCGATCCCCGGTTGTGGTAGTGGAAAATACTGTGAGAGGGATTTTTCCACTATACACGGATATTGGGTGTGTGTCCCTTGCCTCTAAATGTGTAGCCCCCTCCCACACAAGGCTCTTCTAGAGCCTTCCGGGATAAAGGAGGTCGTAATTACCTGTGGTGTTATTTATTTATGTATTTACTTATGTGATAGGCAAAGTAGAAGATATCCAGAACAAATTAAATGAGAACTTAAAAAATATATGTGAATGTACATGTGATAATAATCTTAAATTTTTTCTAAATATTCCCAGAGACTATTCTTAATAAATATATATAGTCAATTTTCCATCCTTATACAGGGTGTATATTTAAAATAACAAAGTTGGTATTACTTCTGTGAAAACTGGAAGTGATAATTGAATAACTGCTAAGGCTGAAAAAAGCCACTTTACAAATAGAAATCGATTTTGTTGAATTTATTTCTTTCATCATGAACTGTTTGTATAACGCGCCATAACAATAGCTCCGCTGCCATCCACATTTCACATTTTTGCAAGTCCTAAGGAATTATGCACGTAAAGTCAGTATTATGCTAGAACTAAATAAATTTAACTTTTTTTTTTCAGCTCTTGGGCATCCTCCTGTCTTGCTACCTAGCCAAATCAATTAGACGTGATTATGAGACTGTTTAAAATTAGTGTGTGATGTTTCTTAATCTATATAACCAAAGTTATAAGATTATAGGTTGTGTCATGCAGTACCCAGACAATTATTGAACCGCCCAGTATATGATTTCATTCAGGAAACGATTCAATTACAAAATTAATTCAAATACGATACCTTAAAGTAAACCGAGAATACTTTTAGTAAATAAAACTAGGAATAAACAAGATAACAAGGTTGAACATTTATTTGGTAACACATAGTAAACAACAATAAAGGGATAATAAAAATCAGTACTTACAGAATTGAGAATAATTTATCCCTCCGAGCCCCCGAGAGTTGCCCCACGCAACTACCAAGACCTTTCTGTTTGGACAACCAAAAGACAACTAACATTTACTTTTCTTTTCCAATTTCCTTTTCCCCGGTACTTGTACAATCAACATTTCTTTCTCAGGCTAGGGGGCCATGTACAAATTTGCTGACTGGCACAGGATTTATGCACGCCAGATTGTAACCAGCAACTTGGTTTACTTTAAGGTATCGCATTTAAATTAATTTTGTAACTGAATCGTTTCCTGAATAAAATCATATACCGAGTGGTGCAATAATTGTCTGGGTACTGCGTAACAGTATATATACCTACACTTATTTAGCAATATCATTAATTAGTGTTTAAATGAACAGTTTTTAAAAGGGATATCTGCCTTAGTTAGTACAGTTTTGGAGACTTATTTTTGCAACAGAACATAATGTGTGATATTTTTGTAAGTTAAGATAATTCGGATTTGGTTAGCTGGTATTCCTATTAAAGCCTCTGTTCAAAGGTGAATTCAAAAATCTTTGTTTTATCCATTTACTGTTATTATATATCTAGTTCCTAGTGTTCAGTGTTTTTTTATAATAAAGTGTGATTGAATATTTTTTTATTAATTTCAATCGTAACGGCCAAATATCCATAGTAAACCACAATGACGATTTGCAAGCATCGAAATCAATTACTCGCTTAGTAGGCTGGGGCCGTTACGGATTTTTAATGCTGAAAAATAAAAATTAATAGCAGACGATGACCGGCTGGAATATATAGTTGAGCTCATAAACAATGAAAAAAAAAACTTTGGAACTTGAGATGAAAGGAAGTAGTGTAATGGGGTGCTATTTAAGGGATGAAAACCGTTTTTTGTGATTTGTGGCGTAAGGTGACCTCCTAGAGAAAAGTGTTTCATACAAAAGTTGTAGATAATAAAAAAATCTAAAACTTTTTTTTTATATATTTTTCGACATAACCCCCAAGTTTGCGAGAAAATGACGAAAAACCGATTTTTCTGTTTTTATTTTTTGTCTCGCGTGAAAATTATCTAATTTAACTGAAACTTTGTGAAAGTACGTAATTATTTGCATATAATAAGCATGAATTTTTTCAATTATGGGAAATAAATATTTTTCGAGATTTTACCATTTTTCCGAAAAAACACCCCTATCTTCGGCGAACAACTTTATTGATTTTTTTTTTGGATTTTGATGTTCTACTAGTGCTCATTTTTTTCGTCGAGATGTCTACTTTCAAATGGTACGTCGATGTTAGTGATTTATTGTCATTTAGCAGCTTAAAATTAAGAAAAGCCGAAAAAAAAAATCGATCGAATTTGTCGATTTTTTTCATTATTTTCAATTTATTAGCATATTTATGTTAATAATTCATAATATTTTAATGAAAAAACTTACTTTGGTATAAAATAACTAAAGTTGAATGAATTTAGTTATTGGAAACCACGCTAAAATTGAATACAAGCAAAAAAAATACTGTTACGTATTCAAACAAAAAAAAAATTACAAAATTTGAAATTTCTCAGCATACAGGTATTTGAAATGCCCGCCCAAAACGACTGAAGGTTGGGGATAGAGAGGGGTAGAACAAAGTGAGCCTGCACAAGAGCAGCAGAGCTCGTTCTGTTGTAGTAGTAAATCTCTATTCGTCTAGTTGTGTAAAAGTATTTTTTCAGTTCAGTCCAGACATCGATTTACTAGTTTTTTTTTTTTTTATACATTTATTTAACGTCGGCCTATTTCCGCTACTGAGGCCTAACACCGACGCCTGTAGACGAGCTACCCCCAACCAGGAATTTTGCCGAACCTCTTCCCTTAAGAAGAGTAGGGATCTTTTACTTGCCTAACATTTAATAGACAAGGGACCGACGGATTTACATCCCCTCCGAAGGATGGTATATCTCCTATACAACCCTCGCCTAAGGTTGTATAACTTCCGCGCATACACTGATATACAAGCCGCTGGAAGATGTGTGAGGCGAGAACGCGGTTGGTCACCAATCCAAGTACTAACCGCGCCTGTCGGATTTACTAGTTCTTTTACACCAATTAAATTCGAATGGACAGGATATTTATTTTCACAAACCAGGCTCAAGCAACGTCAAAGATTCATTTTATACATCCCATTGTCCCACGAACCATACACAAGTGTAATAGCGTTTCTTCGTACTTTCTCTGGGTGTGATACAACTTCAAGCTTTGCCGGAAAAGGGAAAAAACAATAATAAGAACTTTATTGGA
Organism: Leptura quadrifasciata; assembly: GCA_963675555.1. NCBI lineage: Eukaryota > Metazoa > Arthropoda > Insecta > Coleoptera > Cerambycidae > Leptura > Leptura quadrifasciata. The sequence continues at coordinate 18,363,481 of OY776677.1, read as the reverse complement.
CAATAAAAATTTATTAAACCTAGCCAGTGTTTATTATCAAAAAGATGCAGACCACATAACCATAGCAAAAAATGGATCTCAACTTACAGCTAGTATTTACAAAAGTAAGAAAATTTATAACTTATTAAATCAATTACGATTTGAGCTGTATCAGCAAGCTACAAACAAATCCACTTTTAAATTGGAAAACAACACTCCTACAGAGTCTATTACCAATTGCAAACTTGGTTGGGTAATTTTGAGGATGATCAGGACAACAAAAAAGCAAAGGACTGGGGCTGGAACGAACATGTAGGAAGACTCGTGCCGAAATACATCTCTGACAGTTCCGACTTGATTCCCGGAAAGTTGTTAAAAAGCGTTAGCTGTACTTGTGAAAGTGGATGCAATAATCAAAGGTGTGGGTGCCGAAAACACGGCTTAAAAATCTATGCAATACATGCACTAAGAACTGTTCAAATAGAGACAGAGAAGTATTTGTAGATTTAAGTGATTCTGAAAATATTGATGAAGAGCCAGCAAAGAATAATGACATCGAAATTGAAGAGCCTGAAAATGCCAATGATTTTGAAGATATAGAATTTGAGAGTTTGATTGATGAAGAAAACGAACCACAACAAAAAAGGCCTAAAATTGATTAGATTTTAATAATTATTTTATTGATTTTTCTTTTTATAAGCTATACACAACCAATATTAATAAAGTAAATATTTGTAAATAAAGTAAAGAATTCGTAGCCAATATAAATAAATTGTATGTTGTATTTTATCATATGTATTTAGAATAATTTAATATGCATATAAAGTTTTCGAAACTTAACTGTAGCTTATGAAAATTAATAAAGTACTACTGATTTCCATGTAAATGTTAAGTTTCATGAAGTTTTCCCTACCTTTCCGTGATGAAATTCATTCAACTTTATTTATTTTATACCAAAGTAAGTTTTTTCATTAAAATATTATGAATTATTAACATAACTATGCTAAAAAATTGAAAATAATGAAAAAATCGACAAATTCGAGATTCGAATAATTTTTTTTTCGGTTTTTCTTAATTTTAAGCTGCTAAATGACAATAAATCACTAACATCGACGTACCATTTGAAAGTAGACATCTCGACGAAAAAAAATGAGCACTAGTAGAACATCAAAATCCAAAAAAAAATCAATAAAGTTGTTCGCCGAAGATAGGGGTGTTTTTTCGGAAAAATGGTAAAATCTCGAAAAATATTTATTTCCCATAATTGAAAAAATTCATGCTTATTATATGCAAACAATTACGTACTTTCACAAAGTTTCATTTAAATTAAATAATTTTCACGCGAGATTTTCGTCATTTTCTCGCAAACTTTGAGGTTATGTCGAAAAATATATAGAATAAAAGTTTTAGATTTTTTTATTATCTACAACTTTTCTCTAGGAGGTCACGTTTTGCCACAAATCACGAGAAACGGTTTTCATCCCTTAAATAGCACCCCATTTCACTACTTCCCTTCATCTCAAGTTCCAAAGTTTTTTTTTTTCATTTGTTATGACCTCAACTATATATTCCAGCCGGCCGTTGCCTGCTATTAATTTTTTCATCTCAAAAAGGTAACGGCCCCAGCCTATAGGTGTATCGATGCTTAAAGTAATCAAAAACCATGTTTTAGCATCATCGGATATGATTAACATATGTCGAGTGGTGTAGGTATTTGGGTAGTTGTTTGGGTGTTTGTGGAAATTACATCAGAGGTTGTGTTGCATTAAAAGATTAATTTTCTCCTGGAACAAGGAATCCAGGACCCCAAGAGTTTCATATTTTATATATTTTTATTTTTATGTCCTGTATTGCAGTGACAAAAGTGCTGCAGTTAAAAAGTTACAAAATAGGGGGAAAACTCTTTTGGCTTAATTCCGAAATTGGTAAAGAGAGGACATTGTAATTTATTACAAAATACAATTAGGGGATGTTGTTACCAAGTCTGATATTGGGGGAGGAGCTAAAATATTAGAAATTTTGTGTCACCTAGTATAACAACCTGCGGACTTATCCCAGAGCCGCCAGACGTACGTCATTTTAGCAAAGCTAAAATTTTCATAATAAATATATAATATGTAAGTAAAACCGTCTTGCGTACTCGCTAGCTTGAAAGCGGGGCCCTTTTTATAGATAATAGGTATAGAAGGTAAATAAAAAATCTTACTCTTACGTTCATATAGCAAAAAGTATGTAAGTTCATTAATTAAGCACTAAAATATTATTGAATAATTATTAAAAACACAGCATACTTTTGTATAAGTCAGTTCTTGTTATTGCATCAAAATACTCAGCATGTCTGTAGTATGGTCATTACTATAGTGACGCAAGTTTTCCTATTATAATATTTAGACAATAGGGTTTTCCCAGAAAAAAAAATTATTGCTGAAATATTTAACTCACGTAAAAAAATTATTTATGGCATATTTATTATCTTATTGATTTTACTAATAGTAACAAAAAAAAAACTTGAAGTTTGAAAAATATTGGGTTCATTTTAAACAGCCATAAATTGGCGCGTTGTGACGTCAACAGCCTGAAATCCAATCATAGAGGTTGTCTCTGTTCAAGATTGTTTATTAATCTTGGTCTCCGTTAACATAACATAACCTCTATTTATTAACAGCACTCAGCACTTTTCTACTTTAGGTAAAATATCAGCCGCACGTTTAACATATCCCTCTTCCACTTGATTCCATTTTGATTGTAGAATTAATAAAACATAAACCTGAAACTGATAAAATAATATTTTCAGTCCAAACAATACAAACATAAAAATATAAATTTGACGTTTTAGGTTAGTCATCTGATGTGTAATGTCGGTGAAGGTTAAACCTAAACTACAGTACAAAATATTAACGTCCGACGCTTTCACGAATAACTTGTGCGGCATTTATCTGGATTCTGATTGGCCAATATTTACACGTCCACTGCTTTAGACCAATCACAGTACAAGCATTACAAATTGAAATTCTGAGAAGTTTTAGAGGAAAGCTTTCTTTAACACACAGTTAGAATCTATTACAAACTAATTATATCCATAATCTCATTGGTTTTCCGGCTAGATACGTAATTCTGGCGCGTAAAAATGCTCGTTTTAAAAAGCAGTGAAATTATCAGCAAGTTGTTTTAACGATATTTTCTTAGAAATAATTCTTATTAGAAAAGTAAATTGTTGTAATTTATTAAAATGTTTTATTATATCATTTTCACGACACAAATTGTTAAAATAAAATTAGTAGGAAAACCCTATTGTCTCAAATATTTGGATTACTTTTGATTTCATGCTTGACTGCTGTTGCATCAATTTGTATAAAATAAAATGGTTTTTTTTTTACTATTCTTTCCCATTAATTATTGTCTTTTCTTTCACTTTTACCTTTGTCGTCATTCAGGTAATAACCTAAATAAACAGTTTCATTTCAAATCAAAATAGCAAACAGAGTTCAACTATAAATGTACAGTGCAATCTCGAGTAATAAAATACTACATAAATAACATGTATAATTAACTAGGCCTCTCAATTAATAGACAGTGTGTTCAAGTTTACCAGGTATTTAAATTAACAGGGTGATTAATTTTCTAAGGTATATAGTGTCGGACAGAAACGAGTAATATTAAACTTTGTATAAAAGAATCTGGGGTAATTAAAAAAGGAGTTACTACATACACAACGAGATTTGGGTCTCTACTTTGTAAAACTAGACGATCACGCAAATGGCCAATTTTATTTGTTTATCCGTCAGATAGATAAATAGTAATTAGTTTACTGGTGAGATAATTATATACCAGAATTTCTTTTAGTAAATATACAAAGGGGGCCACAAACTCTTCATTGATGCTGTGACCAGGATTTTATGTAAAATGAAACCACATACCCCCATACCCCACAACACTTCACTACTACAACGAAATCCTTACAGGAACACCGTTTCACACAAAACAATTTGCCTATCAACCTGGCAAATCGACAGTAAATGCTCTACAATGCCTGATTCAATGCATTGAAAAGACATTTACAGCAAAAGAAGTGGCTATGTGTGCTTTCATACATATAGAGGGTGCTTTTGACAACACCTCCTATGAATCCATACAAAAAGCCACGGGAAAAAGGGGAATACAGTCACCTACAATTAAATGGATACAATCCATGTTCACAAGCAGAATTATTACCACAAGTGTGGGGGATGAGTCGGCTACGGTGACTGCAGTTAGGGGTTGTCCACAAGGTGGAGTCTTATCACTCTTGCCGTGGTCAATGGTGGTCGTTGATCTCCTACATAAAATGAACTATTTAATGAACATGCTCCTGTTGCCACTGCACGCATGACAAAAAGGCCAGCTCCTTGGTTAACTGATACCATACGAATTTTAGAAAAGCGTCGGAATAATGCATTCACGAAATATAAACGAACAAAATTAGAAAGAGATTGGGAATCTTACAAATGTCTTCGAAACTAGACAAAAAGTGCTATAAAAAGAGAAAAATATGCGTTTGCACATTAAAATTCTAGAGAAAATGACAGTAAAAGTAATTGGAACATCATAAAGCAGCTAGGTTTATCAAATAAAAATAAGTCTAAAGTTCCTATATGCACCTCTCAAATATAGACGATATTAATAATTATTTTGTGAACTTATCAACAAATAATATGTGTCAGACTGTAAAAATAGCATTACATATTACAATAATAATTTAATGATAGATAGAACTTTCAGCCTTCAATTGGCCTCAGTAGAAGATGTAATAAATTCACTTTTTTTTTATACATTTATTTAACGTCGGCCTATTTCCGCTACTGAGACCTAACACCGACGCCTGTAGACGAGCTACCCCCAACCAGGAATTTTGCCGAACCTCTTCCCTTAAGAAGAGTAGGGATCTTTTACTTGCCTAACATTTAATAGACAAGGGACCGACGGCTTTACATCCCCTCCGAAGGATGGTATATCTCCTATATAACCCTCGCCTAAGGTTGTATAGCTTCCGCGCATACACTGATATACAAGCCGCTGGAAGATGTGTGAGGCGAGAACGCGGTTTCCGTTGGAATGGTCACCAATCCAAGTACTAACTGCGCATGTCGTTGCTTTACATCGCATACCGAAGTATGTACATAGTAAAGACGCACCTACGCTCGCCCCATAAATTCACTTAATAGCATTAAGTCACACGCCACTGGATCAGATGGAATAAATATAAAAATGATAAGACATCGCCTACCTGACTTATTACCTCAGTTAGTACATCTAATAAATTCATGTATAGAGCAAAAAGTTTTTCCTGATAAATGGAAACAAGCATATACGTTCGACCTCTCCCGAAAACGTCACTTGGATGGGTGAACGGCATCTCATTTCGCCGTCCTGGTTGAGTGGAAGAGTAGCTGTAGCTAAACTCCACCAGGACGTAAATATATAAAAAAAAAACCACTAAGCCAGAGACTTTTTCTGACCTTCGTCCGATAAGCATTCTACCAGTCTTGTCAAAAGTACTAAAAAAGATTATAAATAAGCAAATATCAGCTTATCTAAATAACAACAATATCTTACCTGAATGTCAGTCAGGATTTAGCCAAGGTAAATCCACTACCACTGCTTTAATTAAAATTAGTGACGATATTATAAGAGCTATAGATAAAAATGAAGTGACTGTGTTAATATTACTTGATTTTAGTAAAGCGTTTGACACAATTAACCATGAATTGCTTTGTGCCAAATTACATTACATAGGCTTTGATGAGGATGCAATAAAATTCTTGACAAGTTATTTAGGAAGGAGAAGACAAAAAGTAGTCTTAAACAACTGTGTGTCGAACAGCTTATTTACGTACAAAGGAGTACCGCAGGGTTCCATTTTGGGGCCGTTACTTTATAACATATATACGTTTGATTTTAGCAATACAACAACTAATATGAATGCTCACTTTTATGCTGATGATACACAGTTGTATAAGTCATTCCCTATAACTGATATTGCAAATTCACTCAACTTCGTTAACAACGATCTCAACAATTTAATAACAGTAGCGAAAAATCATAATTTAAATATAAATATCAGTAAATCCTGTGTAATGTATTTTGGTAGTAAAAGAAACTCACTTAAAGTTACTGAAACTAACATATCAATAAAAATAATGGATACTCCTTTAGAAATAAAACAAACCTGTAAAAATCTAGGTCTGATAATAGATGACAGCGTTAAATTTGACCATCATGTAAACAGTTTAATTAGAACGGCCTATGCAAAACTCAAACTCCTTTACAGATAAAGACTCTCCCAGAAAGATTGAAAGAATTATTATGTAATTCATTAATTTTATCAAAATTTAACTATGTTGATGTAGTATATGGGCCTGCTATAAATAAAGCCGTGAGTACCAAAATTGAAAGAGTTCAAAGATCCTGTTTACGTTACATTTTTAACTTACGTAAATACGATCCTGTTACTCACAAATTAAAAGATCTAAACTGGTTAACAATGGAATAAAGACGACAAATACATTTAGCTAATTTTGTACATAAGGTTATGAAAACGGAGTCACCTAAATATTGAAAAAATAAACTCGTTTTGCGATCGCATTTGCATACTGTAAATATCAGAGCTCAGCGCGCGCTTTGTATACCCCAATTTAATAGTACCTATGTTTTTCAAAAGATCATTTACTTATGCAGCATGTCATTTATATAATAAATTACCACAAGATTTAAAATCTTTGTCTGTAGCTGCATTCAGAAATTCCAACCGAACTCATCTACAAAGTCATTGGTAAATAATTTTGGTGAGCATTTTTTTTATCTTAATTTTTTTCTTCCCTCCCTTTTTCGTTAAATTTCTTATCTCTTTTATTTTATTTGTTATATCATGTTTGTCACCTACTTAGTTTATTAATGTTGGAACTTCGTCACTATACTTGTAGTTACTATTTATTATTATTGTTATTTATTATGTATTATTATTATTATTAATTATAACTGTATTACACAGTTGTGTTTGTAATATGTAGTTGATAAAGCGAGGGTTAAGTGGAAGAATGTCGTATAGACAAACTTCGCCCTCAAAATAAAGATGTTTATTATTATTATTATTATTATGATATTAACTAGCTAGAGCTATATATATGGTCGAAGATTTATTTATGCATCTTCGCCCAGAATGTATACGTATGCAACTACCAATATGCGTCAGAGTTTCATCGGTTGCATGTCTCAATAAACAAAATGTCCTCCTGCATAGCTTCCGATGAGACCAAATTTAAACGTGAGCGCAGGTAAATAAAATATAAGATAAAACATCAGCCACGTAATTTAATTTGTATTATCACGTTATCTCTTTTATCCGTAATTAAAATATCTCCTCATGTGATATATCGATGCGAGAATTACTTTTATCAGTGATACACATAAACCTGTAATAGTGAAAAGTGAAATTTTGAAAGAAAAGTAAGAGGACAAACTGGTTCTGGTGTTATTATTTTTTTACCGCAAAATACACAAACAAAATGAATTACACGTGCAGCAATAAGGTTATTAAATACCTTATGTTTATTTTCAATTTTATTTTTGTGGTAAGTAACATTTTAGGTTATTTATTTATTAGAAGGTACTTTATTTGCGAGCGGTATTTAGGTGCAAATATTGTTATATTTAACAGCTGGATTGTGTGTACTAACCTTCAGAAAGGTTGTTATTGCCGAACAAATATTTAATTAACGTTGCATGAATTAATGGATTTTGTTGAAATAGAAATGAAGCGAATTCGCGATATCTTTTAATACTTTATCTAAATAATGATTTATTTTTTTTATTATCAGATAGGTACTGAATCATGTTTATCGCAAATCTGACTATTGGGCAAAATAACATGTTATTTTTTAAATTTTTAAAGAAAAATATTGTTCGCGGCTATGATGTCTGATAAATAAGATTTTTCTCGTATATTATCTGAGTATAAGTACTTCTTTAATTATACATGCGAATATTTAAGATCATGAACACGTAATAATGCGTTCATTAAAACAAGATAAAAAAAAATCATTTATCATTTGTAATTTGGATTTGGAATAATACTTGTAACAATTTTTATATACAGCGTGTCCCATTTTGCTTGGAACCGCCCCTATAAAGAGTTTATTTAACGTTCGATTTAGATAATTTTTAAAAAGATATAGATCTTTGAAAAGCGCATCTTCGTGTTATATTAAATTTTACAAAATATAATAGCGTGGCCTAAGTACTTTGAATTTTTTTTTTTGGGTCAGAAAATGATGAAATCTTATTAGCGATTTCTTAATTTCAAATCTGAGTGCGCCACTGGATTCAGCAACCGCCCAAATGTGATGTGTTTGTACAAAATTTCATTGAAAAATTCGTATTTTGGATTTTTCCTGAAAGAAATAAAAATTCAGAAATTGCCGAAGAAATTTTTTTATTTATTTATTTATTTCCATAAAATATCCAACGGGTATCAACCCAACTTACAGGATAAGTACAACAGCAAACTGTAAAGTAGTACAGTAAAGTATAAAATACACAGTGAACATAATACGTGACATAAAATTTAACTGTTTCATGGGTCGTGTATTTATGATAAGAGTGATTTGACTGAAATAACTCTCAATTGAATGATTCATTGTTAAAAAAACAGTAATGCCCAATTTAGAAATTTTTAATTATCAAACAATGTTTACTCTTTCACACTAATGACTAACAAACAAATAATTAAAAAGAAGTGACACAAAAAAGTTTACCTAAAAATACTACAAAATAAAAAAATAACAATTAAATGCAGGTTCTCTCTACTAAGGCACCTTCAACTTCTATATACATTTATCTATCCTCTCACGATTATTACGAGCGACATTTCTAAGTGCTTCCCTCGAGATGTCTTGACAAGCTAATGTAATTCTGTGGCTGCCTATTTTGTGGTCGAGATTTATAAACTTTGCCTTTAAGAGTACCCCACAAATAAAAATCAAGGGGTGTTAAATCCGACGATCTTGGCGGCCAGGCTATCAGTGGACTACTATACGTCCACCACCAACCTGGAAAATTTTGGTTGAGCCACGCCCTAACAATTACTGCATGGTGTGGGATACATACATCTAGTTGGAAATATAACTGTTGTCTTCCCTGTAGGTTTTGAATCTAGTTCCAAAGCTGATTTCTTAAGAAGAACCTCGGAAAATTTAAACTGTTAAAATTTTCATTTAAAAATAGGGACCAATTAAGAACTCGTTCAAAATACCGCACCAGATATTTATTTTTTGTGAATATTGACTTCTGCAATTGATTACCCAATTGGGATTTTCCTCTACCCAAAATCTACAACCACACCCGTTTGTGGTCCATGTAGCCTCATGAAAAGCTCGTTGACGTTTCAAAAATGTCAAATAATTTAGAGTCGCATAAAGATCATCGTCGCGGAAATAGATCGTTTTGCGTAGCAAGTTGCACAAATCGGTACAGCAACACCGGGAAAAATGTTAGTTTTTATAAATGTCCTCGAAAGGCTCATGAAAAATATCGCTGCGATCGATGGATACAAATAATAAGAAAAACATAAATATAAAGTATGTGCAAATAATAACTTTAATTACATGTAAAATTGGCAACTTAACACTCCAAGATTTGAGAAAAATTACTAATGCTTCTTTTAGCAAATATGATGCAAACTGGGAGCCAGCAGAAAACGCCAGAATTTGCAGCGTGCACTTCATTGATGGGCAAAAATCTAACAATCCGGAATAATTCCTCTATTTGTTCTCCCTTGCTGTACTTTTCCTCTGATTTTGGTATCTTCGGCGCTTGCCATTGTACATCCTCACTCTTCACTCGTTCGTGACTTGTCCGATTCCCAATTAATATATTGAATTACAGCCGCGCTAGCCGCCGCTATATGCTTCCAACGCTTCCCGGAGCCGGCTACATATGCACAATATGCATGGGTTATTTCTCTCGCAGTGTTTAGCTAGTTAAAAAAATAATCAAATTAATAAAATCAAAAATTATTCATAGAAAGTAACCAAACAATTGAAAAGGTTATAACTGACAATTTTTCTTCAATTATCGGCTTTATCGATAGTTGTGAGAATTACATAAATATTTACTGAGTGTCCGGCCACATTTTTCGAAGTTTGTCGAATAACTTGCAGTAATTACATTGCAATCTGAGTATTGCAAATCCCGCACGTTCAGGACGTCACCACTTTCATATAAATATTTTCCCTTCTTAAGCGTGCTATCAGGCAAGTTTGATGAGCAGATCGCTTGAAATCCACGTTATATAACGATAATCTCCGCCATTTTAAGATTAATATGCGGATGTTTTGATAAAACTTTAATTTTACATATTGACAATAATAGATTGTGCATTGGCAGTTTGAAATTTTTCCTGCCTAAACTTGTGGCTCTAGCCACTAGTTGGCGTTAGTGGCGTCATTTTAAACGTACGCAAGGAGCCTATACTCTCCTTGAGTCCACATGCAATACCCAAACCTTCTTTCTTCATCACCTGCTTGCAAAGTATGCAAAAATTTAGGTTTGCATATAGTTTTCGGTTATGATTTGCCACACTAATCAGAATTACGATTTGCCCTACAGCACAAACGATATTTTTTTATGCGAGTTATAAAGAACCATTTAATGGTTCGATAAACATGGTATTAACACTTCCTCTCCCTTTACTATAAGCGTAAAATATCGCCCCTACGGGAAAAATTATAATAATAATAAGTATAGTTATAGAGTATACATTTTCTACTTTTAGTACAATCAATGAACCGATTCACCTCCGAAATCTGATCAATTCAACCTATTTCTTTGAAATTTTGACAGTAGCTCAAAAATCATGCAAATAACAAACCTGACTTAGTGCCTATATGTGCTTCCACCCCGGGGGTGAATGCCACCCTATCTCGGGGGTGGAAATTTAAAAATTCAAAATGGCTCGATAGAGGATACAATTTTAAGTAGAAAATGTAGTATAAAGTTTTTTCTACAACCTAATAATTTCTGAGTTATTCGCGATTGAAAATTCCAATAAAAAAACACAACAGTTTTTCGTGAATAACTCGAAAATTAAACGTTTTCTGGAAAAAACTATTCTTATCAAAATTGAAGCTTATAAAAAAACAAAACGTTTCGTCGGTTTTTCTTTAATGTATTAGGTCATATTAAGCGACTTATGAGTCATTGAAGACGAATTTTTGTTTGTCGTAAATTTATCTAAAGATTTAAACTCAAATAACGGAAAAATGAATAATAAAATGTTCATAACCTTTTTTAAAGAGCTTTATTAGACCTTTTAAATAAGCTTTTATAAAAGCCTCTAGCATAAAAATTAAGGAAGTTATGACGAAAATAAGTTGTCTCTGGAATTTTTGAAAAAAAAAATTGACAATAAAATTGGCGCCATGAGCGGCAAAATTAAAATTAATCGTAGCCCATGAAAAATTAACTTTATTTATGTCCCAATAATACGTCCCAAAAGTTTGAATGGTTTAGAGAATGTACATTTTGAAAAAAGTTGTTTGAAGTAAATTTTTTTTTCAATTTTTCAAAAAATACGTTGTTTTTTCAAAATAACTCAAAAAATAATGGTTTTACGAAAAAAGTGTTCTCAACAAAAATTTAGCTTTCTTTTTACTGAAAATTTTGCTTTTTTTTAAATTCTGTAGCTTAAAAATTAAGCGAGATATGGGCATTTAAAGCTTTGATTTCTATGCGAAGGAAACCTCTTTTTAGCCCTTCAACCTTAAAATTCTCTGAACGAAAGGGTGTAGAAATATTGCAATCATCATGACTTTATAGCTTATGAAATTCCCTACAAAATGATGTGTGGGTGAATGCAAAAAGCTTAAAAGGAAGCCGAGTTATCGTTAAAAAACTAAATACATTTTTCTAGAGATAACGTAGGAAAATTACGGAGCGCCTAAATTTTGAACGTTTTGGAGCATTTATTTATTGCAAAAAAGGGTGTGGCTCTACTTGTGGGTGTCGCAAACTTGGGTTATATTGCAATGAAACTTGCGGCACTTGTTCAGGTGACAGTTACCAAAATTGCCCTCCAGTCGACCAAGAAGAAAAGGAAGTTGATAGTGAAGAAATGGATGAATTTGAAAATTAAAATTAAATTATTAATATTCACTTTAAAAATCATCTTAATATTGTAAAATGACTATTTTTATTATAACTACAATGTGAAGTTTTAAGAGTTTAATTTCCCTGAAAGGGATGTTTTTAAGGGATGAAAATTTTAGAAAAATTTCATTATATCATAAGCAGCAATTTATTTTCATTTTTTACGCATTCCACTACTTGGAGCTTTCAAACGGATTTTTTCCATAATTTTTATTGTAAGGGGCGGTTTTTAGGGGTTGAATCATATTGAAAAATGATGTATCAGGTCGTTTACACTTAAAGAATATATTTTTTCTATTCAAGATCCAAAATAAAAAGATTTTATGCTTTTTAAACCGTTTTTTTTTAATAATTGCGTGAGGGGTAATTTTTAAGGGTAGTTACATAGTAAAATATCAAAATATTAGTTACATTATAAAAAACAACAAATATTTAGCATATTTGAACATAATGATAACCTATCACTGCTTCCATCTATTAGTTTTCAATTTTTCCTAAGTTTTATTGTTAGGGGTGGCTTTTGGGGGTTGCATCATTAAAAAAATGAAGGATCAGATTTCTTATACTTAAAGGGAAAAATTCTCCTATTACGATCCAAAATAAAAAGGTTTCATGCTTTTGAAACACATTTTTTTAATTAATTTTCGCGTGAGGGGTTGTTTTTAAGGGTAGTTAAATAGTAAAATATTAGATCCATGATTAAAAACAATTGATATTTAACATATTTGAACATAATTATAGCCCATCACTGCGTTAATTTATTAGTTTTCAATTTATTGGAGTTAGGGGTAGTTTTCACCCCTTAAAAACAAAAAGCACACTTTGCGGTCAAGTCAGGTTTGAAGAGGAGGGTAAGATGAACTTAATTCTAAATTTTCAAGAAGATCGGAGGAGTACTTCAGATTTCGGAGATTTGACCCCTTTTTAACGTTGAATGATTGTACTATTTGGTTATTATCATTTTCACTCAAAGTTAAAAATAAATGAATTATTTAATAAAACTAAAACAAAGTCTTCAATTTAAATCGCGGCTAACCCAACACGGGTTGGAATCCCGAAAATATGAATTTATAGACTACCCATAGTACCCATGGATGGTTCTCAACGATTAAAAAAAAGAGAAGGCGTCCGTGGATTAATGCAATTTCATCGACTTCCACAGTAGATAACGAATGGAGTATGATGGGATTCTCGGATCTCAGCCGAAAAGTTCCTAGGTTCGTCCCTGCTACATGGACAGATAAATTGTAATAGTAGTAGTATTTAAAACAACATTTAAAAATAAATTTTTATTACATTCTTATTTCATAATGTATGCACATAAAATATTAGAAATACCATTACCTAACAATGTATTAATAGCGTTCAACTTGAGATCTATACAGAGCGTTTTCGTTTTTAAACTGAGGAGTTTCGGAATTTGATGAAAAGTTGTATTCAGCTATATTAAAAAATTCACAGACCTCTGTATCTTACGAGAGTGACCTAAATATCCTAGGTGCATTGACATACATGACACAGCTGCTAGTTTTCTTATTTGAAACTTATAAAAGTTTTAGAAATATCAAATTCATCATAAAGCCACCGAGTAAGCATATTGTGATATTTAAAACACAATTTGTAGAATTTTTGTGGTTTTATATGTATATTTGTATATTTGGCGGATATTTTAAAATCTAACTTATCGAATGAGAGATCTTAAGCATAAGGGTTATTGGAGTGGGAAGGGCCTCTATTTAAAGAGAAAATGAGGATATTCAGTACTATGCATTCTAACATTTCAGTGATGCATTGTGGTGCAATTAAGCTCAATTTGCGTAAGAGCAATAGGCCTCTGCGAATGCATGATATCAGTGGCGATCAAGTGGAATTCGCCCATCAGCCTCTATCAACTTCACCCGCAGCTCAAAAGCGCAAGATTCCATACATCGCAAGCTCCACATGATATGTAGCAAGGGCAAGGACTATGCTAACTTAAAAAGAAGACTAGTGCAGAATGGTTGAACATGCATGTTAGTAATTTATTATTATACCCAATGTTTACGCATGACGACTCAAGCATGCAGACGTGGGCCAGTTGGCGATATATTTTGAATTAAAGCTGCTGAGGGCTGGAGAAATTTCGACCTGCTGACAGCTAAATCGGATCACCCAGTCCAAAACTTTAGTAGCAAATGGGTAGGGTTTAAATCTTAATCTGCAAAAGAGTACACGATGGCAGCGAACTGAATATTCCGCTCAAAAGTCAGAAAGTGGGTTCAATTCGCTTTGCCTCTCTCTTCAGTGGGCATCATCAGGTGGCTAAATATTGACATCAAAAATATTCTCTCTTGTGATTTTGTGCAGTTAATTTTTATAAGAATTTTAATCACTGCTTGGTTGAAATCGGACAAAGTTAAAGGTAAGCCCTTTTGAAATTTTTATAGCAAACGATCATATTCGATGAATAGAATATAGTTGTTTCCAAATTTACTAGGCAGATAAAAAAGGCAATCAAAATTTTCCGACCTCGTTAAAATCAGGCGCTGTCATGGGGGGGGCTTGAGGACCATGATGGAGCCTCTGAGAATTTACATGGAATACTGTCTCCATTCAACTCTAGAATAAATTACTGCATTTAGACGGCCGTATTCCTATTTTTTTATTTAAATTCAAGAAATTACTATTTTGCTATAAATTGACTACTTAGTGATTTGTTAAAATAATAATAATAATAATACTTTATATACAGCATGTCGCTCTTAGGAGTGTAACGCCCTTAATTTTTTTCTTTTTTTTGCGATTTGAGCCAAATTTTACTCAGATATAGAACAAAGTAGGATCTATCTATGGCCAAAAAAACATTCGACCTCTACAAATGCAAAGCTATCTACGATATCAAAATTAACGGAAAAAATCAGAAAATCTTATTAGACATTTCTTATCGGAAATTTTTATTATTGCGAGTTGTTCAGAAAACCTTGAGTCTAAAATGTCATCAAAATTAAAATAATATTAAAATTTTGTTTAAAATAATGTCCAAGTCCAAAAATATAATTGGAATGTGTTTCTTTGCTTTATTATTATTATAAAAATATTGTATTATGTTGTATGTTGTGTATGTCTTTTATATTTGATTGATTTTCATATTTTTAAAACTTGCAATATTTATTTGTTAGTTTGTTTATGTCAAATCTTGCAATCAAAATTTCGATTAGTTCTAATTAAGCTAGAGCTTTGAAATTTTGCATATGTGTATAGGTCCGGTAACAAAACAATTTAACATTTTCATATAAGAAAAAAACAAGATGGCGGCTTGAAGATGGTGGACGACTTTATCGTTCATGATCCGATTCAATTCAAAATCGATATCTGGGGGTTTTCTAGGTTGTGGATTATGAATTTTTAGTCAAAATTCAGAAATTCACAATAGCGGCGCCAATATGGCTGAGATTTAGCCGTCATTTAGATCCAAATCGATCAAAATCGATATCTGGGGGTTTTCGGGATCGCGGATTACAAATTTCTAGTCAAGAATTTAGTTCAGGATGGCGGACGACTTCACCGTTTATGGTCCGATTCGTCTCAAAATCGATATCTGGGGATTATAGCATATCAAAAGACTAAAAAATTAAAAATAGAATTATGTAAAAAAATATTTAAAAAAAAGCTTTTATTTAAATTCTCTAAAAAGTACAAAATAAACTTTGAAGTAAATCAAACCCATCATTTTGTTACATTATATAATTTTTGTATGATATAAAAGCTTGTCGCGAGCAATCGCTTTTATATCATAAACAAATATATATAATGTAACAAAATGATGGGTTTGATTTACTTCAAAGTTTATTTTCTGCTTTTTAGAGCATTTAAATAAAAGCTTTTTTTTAAATATTTTTTTTATGTTCATAACAGATATTTTGTAATTACTAGTATATGTTTTATTTTATAAGCGTTTTTATATATTTCATTTTAATAGAATTAAATTTTGTTTAGTAAGTGATTAAATTTTTACCTATACGTGTTGAAGTGACCCCCCCCCCTCCCCTTGAAGAAGATATATGACCGCCCCTGGTTAAAATATCATAACTCTACCTACCTTTATAAGTTTTTAATATACTTCTTTGATGACACCATACCGAATGGTTCACCGGCGTTAATAATGAGCTCGTAAAGTTTTTATTGTCTTTTTTATCTGCACCGTAAGTCTGCAGTTTACTATGCCTATAATATTTTACTTCGATCAGACATCGTGAAATTAAAATACTGGTGTTTTCATAGAGCTCATTCACCTAGCCTATTCAACAAGCATCATCAAATTCATATCTAATGACTTGAATTCAAAGCAACTAATGTGAGGGTATTTAAGCATCATCAGGTGGCCAAATATTTTATTTACTAGCTGATCAAAAATATTATGCCGTGTGATTTTCTTCGGCTAATTTTATAATGAGTTGTAATCTTTGTTCGGTTGAAATCGGACAAAGTTTAGCATTTTAACGACAAACGATAACATTCAATGCCTAGTATTAATACCCTCGTAATATTTTATTTTTCAGTCAGACATCATGAAATTGAAATACTGACGATCTTTTCTCTTTTTCGCTGCTGCGTCGACACACAAATCTGTCGCATGTCGGCTTTTTTTTTAGGGTTCCGAGTCCTCATACCAAGCATCGTATAGGTATTTTCAATCGCTACAAATCCATATTCAAAAATAATCTCAACTATAATAATGTTCACTTCAGATGAGGCCAAACAAGTTTTTCGAATTCGGAATATTTGGATAAGAAAGTTGTCTCTAGTATTGCTGGTTCACACGTTGGGCAACTAATTAACATCATTAAATTAAATACATATTAAAAATGTTCAATTGCTTTCCGGTGATAAAAGATACCTAAACAGGTACAGGTAACAAAGATTTTATTATTTTACAGACAGAATAGGATTGTTTTGTATTCAAAAAATTGTGCGTTAAAATAATATGTCTGCAAGTGATATAGCACATGGGTATTGAAAAATTGGAAACATACCTACCTAATTATTTTATCCTGATATGATATTCTTAAAGTTGCCTACAGGAGTGGTCCACTATTCATTTACACTCGGTATAGTACAGATTCCGAGAAATATAAGTGTAGTGTTAATAATTTGTTTAAACATTTATGTTATTTCCAACATGATTGTTATTGCAGCCCATGTTTATAATAATTCTACATGCTTTATATGTCTCCTCCATCTTAAATCTAAAAGTCTAAAATTATCCAAGTTGTTAGTATTCTATAACAGACTCGCTAAAATTGTTGGGTTCAGTTTTATTCCAGTATTTATAAACCGCATAATTCCACATTTATTTGTTTTTTCATTCGATCGAATTTTTAGACGTTAATTTTGTGAAAATATATAAGACTTCCATTTACTTATAGGAAAATAAGTAGACCATTTTTTATAAAATTATATAAGATACCCCAACTAAAATAGCCACCCAACAATAAATTCAATTTTAATAAAATCGACAAGACAACATTTTCATGGGAAACTATCCCCAGTAACAATTTAAATATATATAGTCGAGGAAATCGTTGTACTAGAATGCGGTTGCGGTAAGACGGGCCGCGTGGGGCGGAGTTTATATCGCGCCACCTAATCCGTCCTTTACATCGCTTACGTGAAAGCGAGACACATGATTTTTATGTTGTTACCGCGCGAATGAATGTATGTGTCCAGGATCGGACTTGTTTGTAGTGGAGCTAAAGAGAGTACATAGTAGAGCAAAAAATCAGCGGCATTCTCGCCAAAGGATTTAGCTGTTATTTAATACTGAAGCGGCACATCATTCTACCATAGACATATATTAAATTTTATCCGTTTCTCCCTCCTACAAAGAAAGGAAAACCACGACTAGGACATCCTGTGTAATTGCCATAGTCGACCAAATGGGTTGAATGTGTGAACGTGCCGCATATATAATTTGTTGATTGCTGTGAAATAGGCGGAGCTTTTATAGACGAAGGTCAAATATTGGGGTAGCTCGTCATCCAATGGCGCCATACATATATTTATATAGGTATATATAAAATAATAATATTGTTCATATTTCATCATTCAACTTTTTTTTTACTGTATAGAGAATCCATAATATTTTAATCTAAGTCATGGTAGCTCATGCATAATTAACACAAACCGAAGGCTTTTATTTTTTTAAAATATTATAGAATTATGTAATCTACGAAATTCATAAATCCACGTGCCTCTGACTCTACAATTTACTCTTTTCGGCCAGAGTATAGTCGAGGAAATCGTTATACTAGGATGCGGTGGCGATAAGACTAACGGCGTGTGGCGGAGTTTATATGGCACCACGTAATCCGTCCTTTACATCGCTTACGAGAAAGCGTGACACATGATTTTTATGTTGTTACCGCGCGAATGAATGTGTCTAGAATCGAACTTGTCTAGGTACAGATTTGAGTGAGTTGAGTTGTGGAATATTGTGTTGGCTGGCGAACTTGCCATATAAGCGAAGGGCAGTGGCGGTCCGAAGGGGGACCGTAGCCCCCACCATGGATACGTGAAATTTGTAACAATTGATTACCAATTATTAAGATCTCTGTACCATACAGTTACTTTCAACATATCACTGGATTGGGGTACTTGAAAAACACAGTATTTTGATCTTTCAAAAATTTTCGGCCCACCGATCATCTTAATGTTCTCTATCTTTTAATAAAGTAGAGCCTCTTGAAACAACTTACTTTTTACTCTAAACAGCAGGGTGAGGGAAAAACCGGATTAAAGAGAAATAAACAATGTTAAATTTAATCCTATATTACAGCAATAAAATTTATGACCCTGAGACCGTGGAATATAAAAATACATCAATGTCAAAAACAAAACAAAAGTTCTTTAAAATATACGGTATTCGAATACGCAATCAAAGTCATGAAAAAAATAAATAAACTAATACATGGAATTTTCATAGTAACTAAAAAAACTGGTAATTTACAAACATGAACAAAATCCGGAGTATAACTGGAGTCAAATCTCATTTAGATACTCAGACATTAACACACAATTATAATTTTAAAGTCAAAATTTCGAAAAGAAAGTTGGGCACCACTGTTTTTATTTTTTGATAAAAAGCCGAAAACCATCGAGTGAACTTAACAAGAACGTACTTACAGTTTATGTTGCACTTTGTCACATGAAACAATAATTGGCACTGACGGAAAATCTTCCAAATACCTACTTGGAGGGCGTATTGTTCGAAATTTACAACGTAACCCCTAATTCACGAAGGGTTGCTCGCACTAAACAAGAGTTTTTGCCCCAAAAAGATATTTCACTAGGAAAGTTTCTAAGGTTTACACTTTAACAAAACAGTACAGAATACGGACCAATGGCGTAAATATAACAGAACTTAACATCGGAAGCTTGTATTGTGGCGTACTTGCTGTTTATACCTCAAATAAGAGGCGCCTTTCACTAACCAAATTAAACTTCTCTCTATACTATAAAATGGAACTTACGAGGGTAATCTCGCCAAACTTTAACATCAAAACGACTCAACACTTATAGTGTACCACTTTACACATTAATTAACTCTAAGCAAGCTACCTCCATCCGAAGGGAAGCCTTCAAATTCAGAGCTCCCGCTCGGCTTCACATATCACCGCCCATCTTACCGGTCTCTCCTGTCGTGAATTCTCCTCCATGCATTCTCTATCTCTCCTAAAAACGAAATCAAATACCTAAACCATTCAGGGAATTGGATCTAAATCTAAATATGCACCAATCGAATTCCTAAACAGTCAAAATCATAACTACTGGACTCTGCCGCGGTATTTTAAAAGAAGTAAGAATGGTATTACAGATTTATGCATGATATTTTAATAATATTTCAATAAATTTACATACGAGACAATGGACCGTTAGGCCCTTCTCATGAATAATTTTCAGATTAACACATGTCGCCCTAGAGTTGGCACCCTTAGATGTATACTTATAAGGCATAGTCAGAAATCTGACTCTGAGAGCCATATTTTTTGAGTGTGCCACAACATTTTTACGCAATAAGCTCTGGTGCCCTTAAAGGTTGGGGACTTGTTTGGTCACCGTTACTGTACAACTCGGGCCAGTTCGCCACTGAATGAGGTTAATTTATGTTGTTAAAAACATTACCATAGTGCTGACGTACAGTAGGTATCTTATCGTAGTGTTATTTTTATATAGACATAATAAAAAGATTGATAGGGACTTGTTTACCTTTTATTACTTTTATTTACATGTCTATTAAATAAATAAATGATTCTATTGTTAAATCTGAACAGATGTAGGTATTGGGAAGTGTGACATTTGAAGTTTGTTATTTTGACACGCTGATATTTTGGGAGAGCGCATAAATACCGATTTCCTATGATTTTGTTGAATTTTATTCCTTAAATTTCAATACCCTACCAGTTAGCCATGAGCATTTATTATTTTTTTTATCTGGAGAGAGAAAGGTATTACTTTTCTCACTTGATTTATGATTGGACTAGGACAAGTATCTGATATGATTACAGCAAACGACAAGTATGACGATATCGGCTTGTCAGCATATATATATATATATATATATATATATATATATATATATATAATACAGATTCGGCAAAAGTAGTTTTATATATCCTGCTGAAGTAAACGAGTACGAGAAAGAAAACAACAAAAATTATAAAAATAGGAATTATAATATTCCAACCTATCTGCAAATGCCTTATATACAGGGTGATGCAATAGTGCGTCGGACCTCGATATCTCGAGTTCTACTATAGCTAGAAATTTTTTAAGAAATTTCAAGTAAACCAGATAAAAAAGTCTATAACTGGAAATTATTTTCGAAAATACAGAGCGAGTCAAGACAAAATTACAGGACCAAGTATCCTTTTTTAAAATGGAATGCTATGTATATCAGTACATTTTTTGAAACCTCTTTCTAGGCTCTATTCATTCCTATATTAGCATTGAATATCTCCCAACCACTTGGATGTAATGAATTTTTTTGTTGAAATGATGCAATCTGCAGATGGATATTGAAATATCACCACAGTCACAATTATTATGGGTTTTAACAAAAACTTATGTGAATACCAATTACGAGACATCTAATTAATGTTTTTGAATCATTTTCATTTTCTAAAAATGTACAGGGTGGCCAAAAATTATTTTTCAATTAAGAACATTTTAAATTGAATTTTCTCAATTTTTTCAAATGGAACACCCTGTATATTTTTCGACGATGTGATGTAGAAATGAAAAACGAACATTTTTTGTAAGTACTTCCCTAGGGCTAATTGCAACCAATTTCGTTTTATTGAGCAATAATTAAAAAATTCAAAAATATACTTAAAAAATGAGGTTTCTTCAAATAACTTCAACTAACTAAAATATAATAAATGTTCCACATGTTGTCCATTATTTTGATTGACACACATCTCTATGCGCTTTTAAAATGAGGTTCCCACTGTTCCTAAAATTGCCGGTGTGATAGATGTAAAGGCAGTTATTATTCTTTCCTTCATATTTTGTACCGTTGTTGGTGTGTCTCTATAAACAATTTCCTTCACGTATCCCCATAAAAAGAAATCCATTTTTGTAAGACTGGGGATCTAGCAGGCCATTTAGTGGGTCCATTTCTTCCAATCTATTGATTAGGGTAGGTATTATTTAAGTGGTCTCTAACTGCATTTAAATAATGTGGTGGAGCACCATCTTGCTGAAATCACATCCTATTTCGAATTCTTTCAGGGAGATTTACCAATAATTGTGGCAGATAGTTTTCCAAAAAATGAAGATAAATAGGTCCAGTCAATGTGCCATCAAAGAAATGTGGCCCTATTACATGTTCTCGAATAACTCCTCCCCAAACGTTTATAGAACATCTGTGTTGGTTATCAACTTGCATAAAAAAGTGAGGTTTTTCGAAGCATAATAATGGAAATTGTGCCTATTAACAAATCCATTTTTATGAAAAGTTGGCTCATCACTGAATAAAACAGTATTGTATAAGTTGACATCATGTTGCATTTCACCTCTGGCCCAATTACAAAATTGTAGGCACTTTTGAAAATCGTCATCAGATAATTCCTGATGCATTTGAATATGATATGCATGCAACTTATTTGTTTTTAAGATTCGACCCAAAGACCGTCTACTTGCTCACTTATGAGCTCACTTCTCTTTGACTAACATGGGGATTCTCAACCGTTGCCAGCACCACAGGAAACTCATTTTCTTCGTTCACAACACGTACCGAGAAGGTTTTGGAAGCTGCTAACATCAGGAATCCTTCTTTCAGGATAACGTTGGTGATAAATTCCATTGACAAGTAAACAATTTTTGTCTGACTCGCCCAAAACAAAAGTCATATCTACATGTCAAATTCCATATATTTTAAATTCAATACAAACTGTAACGACCGATAAGTGTGATAAATGCTCCTTTGTATACGACAATTTATACTAAACTGAGGTTTTATTGCTTGTCGAATAACGAAAACAGCAAAAAAATGTACAAAAAAACATTACACCGATTAAATACTGTTTACTCATTTCAATGGATTGAAAGAAATGGTCCCACTAAATGGCCTCATTTCAAAACTGCATAAAGACGTATGTCAACCAAAATGGGGAACACGTCGAACATCTATTATAAATTTTTCTAATGAATTATTTGAGGGAACCTCTTTTTTTAAATTTATTCTTGAATTTGACATTTATTTATTTATAAAACGAAAATGGTTGCAATTAGCCATAGGGAAGTACTTACAAAAAATGTTCGTTTTTCATTTCTACATCACATCGTCGAAAAATATACAGGGTGTTCCATTCGAAAAAATTGAGAAAATTCAATTTAAAATGTTCTTAGTTGAAAAATATTTTTTAGCCACCCTGTACATTTTTAGGAAATGAAAATGATTAAAAAGCATTAATTAGAAGTCTCGTAACTGGTATTTACATAAGTTTTTCTTAAATCTCATAATTGTGACTGTGGTGATTTTTTAAATATCCATCTGCAGATTGCATTATTTCAACAAATAAAATCATTACATCCAAGTTGTTGGGAGATAATCAATACCAATACAGGAATGAATAGAGCCTAGAAAGAGGCTTCAAAAAATGTACTGATATACATAGCATTGCATTTTAAAAAAGGCACTTAGTCCTGTAATTTCGTCTTGGCCCGCCCTGTATGTTCGAAAATAATTTCCAGTAATAGACTTCTTTATCTAGTTTACTTGCAATTTAAAAAAAAAAATATAGCTATCGTGGAACTCGAGAGATCGATGTCCGACCCACTATTGTCCCACCCTGTATACAATAAGGATTACACAAATTAAACCGGAAAGTATTACTATACCTATACTTTATTTGTTGAAGTTCGATTAAAAAAATAAAATCTATGACGTTGTTGTTTTCGATTATTTACTTAATGTATCAAGATTTTATCAATAGATATTTTACAGTCATTTTAAGCTATACTTAATCGAATTTTATAACTCATGTTTTATCGAGGTCTCTATGAAATATTCTCTGTATATAATTTATCTATACTGAGAAATTGTCAGTGAGAATAACGAAGATAATTATCTTCGTTCTGTCGCCATTAAAAGGATTAGGTATATGAATTTATCACGTACTCCTATGACAATTCGTATATGATCACAAGTTCACAAAAGGTTGATTTTGTTCTTAATTTCCACAAGATAAGTCTACGTTTGAAACCTTCAGTTACATTTCAGATTTCAGAGGAAGTATTAATATTAATTTTTCTGAATTGAACACATCTGAACATAAGTGGTGTAATTTACGAATTAATTAATAATTAACCAAAAAATAGTTTAAAGCCAATAAAATCCTTATAAAATAAATACAAGGTACTTTGCAGCTCAGCTAAGGAAGGATTGCAAGTATTAAGTCATTTAGCATATTCTTTGATATATTTAGAAAGCTCATCTCAAGTCGATTGCAACTCCTTCTGTAGTTCACGTAAATTGCAAGTGTTATTAATATCTACAGCCAATATAAGTGAAAAATATTACTGCAAAGTTCCCAAATAAAATAAAATAATATAGTAATAATAACTTTATTGTCGTAAGATCTTATAATAGCTATTTGTATGGCAAGGGAGAAAAGTGTATAATTTCCTCCCGCTTCGCGTCGGGCATCAATATCCAAGGGAGGAAATGGCACTTTGCTCCTGTGTAATACATATCATTTTTTCTACGACCATTTACAGTATTACATTGGTTTTACATATATTTTATTATATTTTCTTATGCATGACAATCAAAAAACCAAATATGTCAAAATATCATAATAGGTATTTAGATAAGTAAATATTGTTAAAAATCAAAGTACATGGAACGTTGCTAAGGTTGCTTCTTGTTTACAAAATAAACAAACTTCCAAAAAGTTTATAATAATGTATTCCTAATGTGAAGATGAAGTTCCTCAAGATATTCTGGAAGAAGCAAACGTGGTTTCGTTAAATCTATTACCGTTAAAGTCTCGTGAATTTTCAGGAAGTTTGTGTATCAATAAAAGAAGTCTATACACTACCATTACAGCTATTTGAAGTTTCTACTTGTTTGCCTCCAGAGGGAGCCAAAGTATTTTCCTCCCGAGGGAGTAAAAGTACTACTTTGTTCCCTGAAATAAAGGAGCAAAATAGTATTTTCTATGTAGGGAATAGAAAAAAAATATTGACAACGTCAATTAATTACTTGCCACTATACATCTAGGAGTAAAATAAAAAACATTTTTCTGTGTAAAGGAGATTGCTCGCGACAAGCTTTTTTATCATAAAAAAATTATATAACGTAATAAAATGATGGGTTTGATTTACTTCAAAGTTTATTTTCTACTTTTTAGAGCATTTAAATAAAACTTTTTTTTAAATATTTTTTTATATAATTTTATTTTTTACTTTCTAGTCTTTTGATATGCCTTAATCCCCAGATATCGATTTTGAGACGAATCTGATCACAGGCGGTAAAGTCGTCCGCCATCTTGAACAAAATTTTTGACTAGGTATTCGTAATCCGGGACCTCGAAAACCCCCAGATATCGATTTTGATAGATTTGGATCTAAATGACAAAAGTCGTCAGCCATATTGGCGCCGCCATTCTGAATTTCTGAATTTTAACTAAAAGTCATAATCCGCGATCTAGAAAACCCCCAGATATCGATTTTGAGTTGAATCGTATCTTAAAAGGTAAAATCGTCCGCCATCTTGAAGTCGCCAACCTGAACTAAATTTTTGGCTAGAAATTCGTAATCGGTGAAACCGAAAACCCCCAGATATCGATTTTGATTGATTTGGGCCATAAATGACAAAAGTCTTCCGCCATATTGGCGCCGCCATTTTGAATTTGTAAATTTTGACCAAGTATTCATAATTGGCGATATCGAAAACCCCCAGGGTGGCTATTCTTGAGCGCGAGAGAAATCGTTACTCCCTGGAGAATTAATTCCCTCGCCTTTCACTTGAAATTCCCTTATTCGAAAAACATGTATTCTTAAACAAAAGGAAAAACGAGGGAGCGATGAAAGTTTGAGGGAGAAGTCGACAGTGTTGTCATATTGTTCTTCACGGTATAACCAATCAGAGCTCTCCTATATCTGACTATTTCAGCTGTCAACTCGTGGCGGCGTGATAGTTGACGTTGACAGAGGTTAATTACCTGATTCTTAATCTCTCCAATTCTGCAATATCTCTGGGAAACTGCACCCAAGTATTAAAAATATTTGGTGAAGTTAATGCAGTACAAACTTCTGTTATACAGCGACTTACACTGGCTTGGCTTATTGCAGTATAGTGATTGCTACCAGTTATTTCTTGGTAAGTGCCAGTAGCCAAAAAACGTAATGTAACAAATATCTAAAAATGTGGTTTAGTTTTAAATAAAGTAGGTAGGTACTCTGTTTCATATACCTAGCGTAACCTACAAAACTAAGCAATATGTAATGCACTTTAATCTAATTTACCTTTGTCTGCACGACAAAGCAATGGGTTTAAAATATCTATAAGATCCCTCACTAATGGTTTGGACAACCTAAATAAACGAACAAAAATTTTATCCGACAATTCAAAAGGATCAGTTTTTTCTAAAATTCGAATCTTTTTCCCATTTTCAAACTGTTCCTCCGCATCTTCTAAATCATCCAAAACTTGTATAGCCACTAAATCTTCAATGTCCATTATTTAAATAAAACCGAATTAATAAGGTGTACGTCTCCACAGGCACAATCATAACCTATAAAATACTTAAAAAATGTTTCTTTTTGCTTTCCCTCGACTTTCTCTCACTAAAAATAAGGGAATTAGTAGGGAGTGTTTTCGTCTATCTGGCTGAGGGAAAATAATTCAGGAATACAAATTTTACATAAGGGAGTAGAAAAAGATTACTTTCTCTTACTCATTCTACTCCCACAAGCCCAAGAATAGCCACCCAGATATCGATTTTGAGTCGAATCGGGTCATAAACGGTAAAGTCGTCCACAATTGAGCCACCATTTTGTTTTTTAACCTTTCCACAATAAAATTCTGAGAGGTTACTAAAATTGGTTCAAAAACGAAAATTGAGATAACATCAAATCTTTACGTTTTGAGGTCCTAGGAACCCAAAAAAGTGGTTTTTGAAAAATGTCTGTGTGTGTGTGTGTATGTGTGTTAGCACGATAGCGCCGAAACTACTGAACGGATTTGAATGAAACTTTGCGTGTGCGTTTCTTTAGTGCCCCAGAAGATCTGAAAAGGTTTTGGTTGAGATCGGATTACGTTTAGTGCCATTTTGACGCAACAAGTTGTTTATTTTATACTTACTTTCAATTTGCAATGGAACCATTGAAAAGCAGTTAAAATTCTGATTTCAACGATATATCACACTTCCACACTTTCGATTTGGTTTCCGTGAAAAAAATTAAAAACAAAGCAAATCTAGTAAAATTACTGAAATGCTAATGTTTCATTTAACAAAGGCAGCCGCGAGCGATCGGATTGCGATGAGCAAATTTTGACGATTGTCATTGTCATCGTTTGTCATCCGATAACGTTGGTGTCATGTCATGTTAATAAGATTTCGGCATATTTGTAACTTTTAGTGGATTGTCACAAACTTTAAAGGTAGATGTAACAATATCAATAGCATATGCTTTCTGTACCTTCGTTGGTGAATTTATTATAGATTATCACTTTACCAATTTTCAGTTTGGTGCTTTACAAATCTGTGGTATTTAGGATAACTAGACTTTCTTAGTCATTCAAGTGATGTTAAAGTTGTTAATATCCTAATAGTATATTAATCAACGAGCGATAATGTAGGTAATAACTCGCATAGATGATTGTAAATTCATTAAGTTGAGGGTTTTTTAGTGCCCCAGAAGATCTGAAAAGGCTTTGGATGAGATCGGATTACGTTTAGCGCCGTTTTGTCACACAATTTAATGCTCTTTTCGGCTTCAAAGATCCACCGAGTGGGGAGGTTCCAGCCGCTTCCAGTAGCTGCCGATTTTTTTATATGAAAATGTTAAAGTGTATTGTCACCGAACTTATACACATATGCAACATTTCAAAGCTCCAGCTTAATTACAACTAATCGAAACTTTGATTGCAAGATTTGACTCAAAGGAACTAACTAACACACATTGCAAGTTTAACAAAGGCTTTTAGTGCTGCTTAGTGTTATGCTCTACGTGAAAACATTTTATAAAGGCGGCAGTAGCCTACCGATTGCATTTACGCTGCTTCGAAAATTTTGTCTGTATATAATAATTTCAGTAAAATTTTAGGTGGTATAGCGTTTACCGAATCTTCACTGGAATCACTCATTTTTAATTATTTTTTAGCTCAAACTGCACGAATACACATTGACAATTACTTTGACAGCTTACGCACTAACTTGAATTTTTTAAAACGAATAGTTGCCTATGTACTTAATACACGAACTGTGATTGGTCGATTTTATATCCATCCTAGAACGTATATGAAATGAAATTATATCCGTTCAGTTAACTGGAATGGCCCACTTATCCATTCTACAGACTGTATGGAAAACAGCAAATAGCAAATTTACATAAGGGAGTAGAAAAAAAATATTTATACATAGTTATTATTATTAGCCATTTTGTAATAAAACAGTTATTGGAGTGAGATACTACTTTGTGGCACTCGGTATATTCATGTGAAGGAGAGTTTAAACTTTAATTTGGCAAAAAAGGAAAATGTAGTTTTATACAGTAGAAGTCTGAAAATGTATCCATTTGAGAAGAAGTCTGGTAGGTCTGAAAAAAAATGCAAGGCAGAGAATGGTAATTGTATATTTCGCTATAATATTTTTAAGTAAATTTTATCAAGTAATGCTGAACAGTGTACGAGATACTGACCTTTTCCTATTAATTAATTCAATAAAAAATTATTTAAAAAAATCGAATTGGTTTGCCAGCGATTTGATGTTTTTCATTGTATTATCTGTTAAAGTGGCTAATAAAATTTTAGTAGCGTTGCCAGTAGACTTATCTGCCGTGGCAACTTGGACTCTAAAGTTATCGATCTGAAATTTTGATGATATCTTTGTTAAATTAAGCAAATTGAAAAAATGCAGGAAAACAGAGCTCTTGGTATTTGGCTAAATGATCCTAAACCTGATGCTCCTACATATGTGAATTAAATAATTTTGAATTTTCGATAATATTTAGGATGACGTATAATCAATAAAATGACGCTATCGTTATTACTAATATTTTTCTGAGAGTGAGTTGAGTGAATTTTAATGGAAACATTAGTTTGCACATATTTTAACCTGACTGAGGATTATATACTGTACTATAAGAAAGTAATACGTCCCCTTCAGATTATTTTCCTTTACATTTATCTTTAAACTTACTGTACACGATTCAGTTTATAATGGAGTGCTTATCTTTTCAGAATGTCATTAACCTCTATTTTTAGAATAGGCTAGATTAGATACAATTTTTCGACAATTTATAAAGAATAATGAAATATACTATTGTTTTATTCCAGAAATGGAATGCTCCAAGCATCGTAATTACTCGCGTATTTAGGTACTCAATTATTTTAATATCGTAGGTAGGAACTTCTCTAGAATTAATAAGTATGATTCTAATTTTTGAATAACCTCGTCCTAATCCATTATTACGTCCAACTTAATTTTTTTGCACAATGTCACGACATACTTTATCTTGTTTTCATATTAGTCCAGGCGCCAGGGCAAAAAAGGCCCAATACGGAAATAATTCCCAGAAAGCTGGGAAGCCAGCTTATTTGTAGTTTGTCTTTAACATACCAAATTTTCCCCCTCATGCGAGGTCTGCGTTGGAAGTCATATTGCCAAAATTGCTGCAAAATTAAATTTCTCGCTATATCTCCTGAACCATTCACTTTCTGAGAAGGGCAGTTATTAACAATATCATTGAGTATTAAATCCTGTACAAGAAGTTGTTTAGCACTTTTTGCCTACAATTAACCTTTTCGGAGATGCAGGCGCGACAAGTTCGGCGTATTTACGCGACTATGAAAGAAAACGGTTTCCACCTCTGGTGTACTGCGTTTCAGGTAATATGCATAATTCTTGCATTTAATAACTAATCTGGCATCAACGTTTAATCTATCATTAAATATTAATGTCCTACATTAAACATTTGATGTATAATATAATACCAGTTTCCACACCACCATGTAGCAGGGTAAATGATGCGTTTTTTTATTTGGTGTCCCCTGTAGGCCTAGTCCATGAAATCCCTTTCAATGCCTTTCTCTTCGTTTTGATGTTGAAGCTTGCTTGCTCTACTCGTTCTTCAACTTCCACCTCGTCACTTTCCTTGTCTAAAACTTATTCTTGCTGGATTTCTTCATACATTGCATGCTCCATTCGAACGTCGATTTCGTCATCTTACTTTTCTGTTTCTTCTATATCCTTGATGTTCATACAGGATTGTCATCGGCGATTAATGCAGATGGTAGAACGTTGGAAATCAAGTTTTCTGCAACCGCAAGCTGCCTAACAGCCATTTGAACATTTGCAAGATATAGTTTTCAGGAGCGTGCGCCTGTGGAGCTGGATCCTCGGTGCTTGTGATGGGAAGTGTTATGTTTGCAACTTGAAACTATTTTTTATAGATATAGATAGTAGTCACTACACTCACTAACTTAACCACTACGCCATAGTGGTGATTCGAGACGTCACAAATAATTTAATGCAGTATATCAGAGATAAGCCAGTCATATAATACATTAAAATCGCAAAGTAACGGCTAGTTCTGATTTTTTAATATGTTGTTAAGACCACTACCAGTATTGTATATCCAAATTGCAGCTTCGAAAGACCTGTGCTAACTTCGTAGCACTCGAAAAACTGCGAAATTTTCGCACTTGTTTCGCTATATCTCTTAAGCCATGCGTTTTTTCATGCCATGCCATGCGTTTTTTCATAAACTATGTTTTTAAAGTAGATTAAATTTGCTACAATTTGAGACCGGAACTAGCTCTGTAGGTCTAATAGTTACCAAGATACAGCCCTCCAAAAATTGGCAATTTTTTCCATAAAAGTGAAACCCATGTACATTCACAAGAAATATATATTTACCCTATTAATAATATATTTACAATGTAATTAATTCAACATTTTTATTTATTGATATACAGGGCGTTGCATCATGAGAGGGACATAGCTTAATAGGAGGTAGAGAACATCAGTGGTAACCGGAACCTCCCATAGAAATGTCTCATTGGGCCTTCATTACGAGGTTGCTGGGTGTTAAATAATTTTTGGCCAAACCTGTTTTTTGTCATAACTTTGACAGGGAAGGAAATAACGGATTCATATTTGGTACGGCTAATGTACTAACGAGCCCCAAGAGGTACATGTATAAAAAAATATATATCCAGGTCCGGACTCACTATAATTTATGTTTCTTCTTTGCATCAATAAAACATCACCCTGTATATATTTTTTTGAAATTTCGATACGATATTCGAAAAGAGCAAGAAAAAACAAACAAAATGGCCTATTTCATTTTTTTGTTACACCTTCGTGGTTATTTAAATACGTTGTTAAATGTGCAAGAAAATGGATTACAGAACCCTATTAAATGAGAGGCACGTGAAATAAATAGTTTTATAACTAAAATTTGCAAAAATTCTATTGAGCCTAGGTGGTCTGGGTGAATCCTAATTCCGGCACGTTTTAAAGGTCCATTTTGGTAAAAAACTGTGGTCCTAATAAGTAATCGGGTATGAAATAACAAAATTTTTAATCAATCACAGTAGGCTTGTTCAAAGAATAAAAGTGACAGATAATTTAAACCATTTAGGCCTAAGCAACCAGTTACTTTGATCAAGAAAATCATCAACATTTTATACTTAATAAAAATTGGAAAAGAGAACAAACTAAAATCTAAATAAATAAAATATTTTCCATTCAATTAACAATAAATAACAAAACAATAACTAAATATGTTTAAAAATAAAACGTAATTGACACTAAAGTAAATTTTCAAAATGTCCTCCCCCACATTCTGTGCATTTTCTTGCGCGTTTAGAAAGGTCACCAATTGCTCGACGTATCATTTCTGGATTATTCCGTATTTCGTCGCAGGTTGTAACGATGCGCTGGATTAAATGTTGTCTACTTTCAATTTCAATGCTATAAACCTCGTTTTTTAAGTGGCCCCATAAAAAGTAATCACAAGGGTTACAATCAGGAGATCTTGGTGGCCATTCATGTGGACCCCCGCGTCCAATCCATCTATTAGGATACACATTGTTTAAGTGTTCTCTTACTTGAAGGTTAAAATGTGGTGGGGCCCCATCATGCTGAAACAACATGCCTCTTATACCGATATTTTCTAACATATTCGGTAAAATGTTTTGAAGAAAATCAAAGTAAATTTCACCATTCAATCTTTCTTCAAAAAAATGTGGCCCTATCAAATGTCTATTCACAAGTCCGACCCAAACATTTACAGAAAACCTGTGTTGCGAACGGCGTTGGCGTACCGCATGGGGGTTTTCCTGTGCCCATTTATGATTATTTCGTGAATTGTTTACTCCATCCCTTGTAAATTGTGCCTCATCCGTAAATAAGGTTCTGTAAATGACTGGGCGATGGTTAGACAACCAATGACAAAATGCCAGGCAGGGGATATCGTCGCCTTGTTGAAGACGCTGTACCTGCTGGATATGATATGGATGAGAACGTTCTCTTTTTAGGGTTCTCCATACTCGCCAGTGAGGAATACCAGTTGCCAAACTGATTCGTCTAGTGCTCATATTTGGGTTTTCTTGAACTACGTTTATAATATTGTTTTGTTCCTGCACACCTTGTTGTAAAACACGCTCCACAACTGCAGAATTAGGAAATTTTCCGTGTTGTCTTGCATACTGGAACACCGTACTAAAGGTTTTATGATTAGGGCATCGACGACCAGGAAAACGCAGCCGATATTCTCTTTCCGCCGACCTACCATTTCCATTACAGAAACCATAGATGAATATTATGTCAGCATATTCCACGTTTGTAAATTTTACTGGCATAGTTAAAATATTTTCACAAGTTTTCACTAACTAAATGCGGATTATTGACACATTAAATTACTAACAAACAATTATTCAACTGTTTAGGAGATTTCTTTTTATTATCTGTCACTTTGAACAAGCCTACTGTGATTGATTAAAAATTTTGTTATTTCATACCCGATTACTTATTAGGACCACAGTTTTTTACCAAAATGGACCTTTAAAACGTGCCGGAATTAGGATTCACCCAGACCACCTAGGCTCAATAGAATTTTTGCAAATTTTAGTTATAAAACTATTTATTTCACGTGCCTCTCATTTAATAGGGTTCTGTAATCCATTTTCTTGCACATTTAACAACGTATTTAAATAACCCCGAAGGTGTAACAAAAAAATGAAATAGGCCATTTTGTTTGTTTTTTCTTGCTCTTTTCGAATATCGTATCGAAATTTCAAAAAAATATATACAGGGTGATGTTTTATTGATGCAAAGAAGAAACATAAATTATAGTGAGTCCGGACCTGGATATATTTTTTTTTATACATGTACCTCTTGGGGCTCGTTAGTACATTAGCCGTACCAAATATGAATCCGTTATTTCCTTCCCTGTCAAAGTTATGACAAAAAACAGGTTTGGCCAAAAATTATTTAACACCCAGCAACCTCGTAATGAAGGCCCAATGAGACATTTCTATGGGAGGTTCCGGTTACCACTGATGTTCTCTACCTCCTATTAAGCTATGTCTCTCTCATGATGCAACACCCTGTATATGTATGTGCATATTTCCAAGAGATATTGTTGGGTTGGAATAGTTCATTTTGTCCGCTTCGTGGGTGGTTCGAAATCGTCCGATTCAGCTTGAAAAATGTGTAGTGGATCGTCGGCGTCGTCGTTGTCGTCTTCTCCTCCTTCGGCAATCTGAATTACGGCGACGTTTTGGCAAGAGACGCCGGAGCAAAATTTGCAAAGTGCCGAGCATTTGAGGCCTGCTTTTAGGCAGGTACAGCCGCCTCCGCTACAGGCTTTCTTGCATCCGCATGTTAGTAATTTCATAAGGTGGTTGGGTGCCACTTCGTTCATCATTGTTGTTGGAATGAGTCTCTGATCTGCCTTCTTCCATTCCCATTGAGTGGCATCTTTTTCCACCCCCAACCACTTGTGAACTTGGTGGTCAGTTGGTGTTGTAGGTTATACGTATAATCCGTATGTAGAATGCAGGGAAGAATCTACTTCATTCAATCTGTATGTGTTTCGCATTATAGTAAAATTTGTCTAAGCAGATATAAAATAATAAAGTAAATTTGCAGTGCGTGAACACATTAAAATAACTTGTTATTTGTGTGACTGGACCGTGTTGCCGGTTATATGCGTAATCTGTATATGTTTCGCATTATAGTAAAATTTGTCTAAGTAAACAGATATGAGATAAAGTAAATTTGCAGTGCGTGAAGAAATTAAAATGAAAATTTCACACCTCTACTTTTTAACCAATAAGATACCTTAATTTTGACTAGTTACCATGGCAATTAAAAAAATTTCCGGAAATTTTTTCGAGGCGCCACGATATTTAAGTGAAAATTTTTTGACAGTTGAAAAGGTAAACATATGATCTACAACCATTAAATAATGTAGATGTACCTGTGAATAATGCAAAATTTCTGAATTAACATTATTATTTATTATTCGCTATAAAGTTTCATTAAACAGAAAACACAAATTTGTTAAATTATTATGCATTAACAATTTATAATTCAAAAAACGTAGGATGTACAAACATAGTAAGATTTAAATGTTGCTTGAATTCTAACCCATCCTCTCTTCTTAATGGTGAATAGGGAGGTGACGAATTAATTAGATATCTGTGTTTTAAGACATATATGTAATATTTTGAAACAATTTTGTTCAAATCTCTTTTACGCAAAAGGCCATATTTACTTGACATCTGCAGCAGACTTTCTTGAATTTTCGTAAACAAACCATTCGACTCTAACGCTGCCTGGTCGCAATCTTCCATTAAATTCGCTAAATATATTAATCTTGGATGACATATTTGCGCTTGACTCAACTCTTTGCAGTATTTACATAAATTGTACTTTTCAAAGCATTCCATTTTTCTCAAATTGTTTAACGCAAATACTTACAAGAAATGTTTTACATAAAAATATCTTTGTTTGCTGGTTTACTATACAGTAACTTAATGTAATTTACCAATATAAACCTCATCTGTCAAAAGCATGGCCGCCTATATCACGGCCACCTACCGCAACAAACCATGGTAATATTATATTTTTTAAATTAAAGTGTTATGGATTACTTTAACAAAAAATACATTTCTACCACCTTTAGTAACCTAAAATTATGAAAGGGCGATAGACTGAACTAATACCCATCTGAGTTTTAGCATTTGGTGTAACTAAATTTGGTAATTTTTTTTTATTTAACGAAATATTGTGGATATACCTATATGACTTTTTTTTGAATTTATTTCATGTTGAACTAATATCTTCATTGGCAAATCTCTAATGATATCGACTAATAAGCAAAATAATAACGAAATAAATTTAATTATTATAGGTTTTATTAATATTAAAAACACAATTATTATAAATGTTTGTGGGCTGGTTTGAATTGGTGGGTTGAATCTGGGTACTTTCTGTTTTATTTTGCATTGTGCTCTGATCATGATTAAACTTGCTAGTACTTGATGAAATTCTCCTCATGGATTCAATCATCTGATGATGATGTTCAACGTCCAATTGTAAGTAAGATTTGATTGACTGACTATTACTGTGTCCAATAATTTTAATGAGCTGTTGTTCACCAACTCCTTCCTTGGCCAATTTCGAAACAGCTGTTGCTCTTGCAGGATGATTAGTTATTTTTACTTTTTTAGTGTCAATTCCTATATCAGAGGCTGCTGATTTAAACCATGAAGATACAACGTTCTTACCAACTGGGCTATTTTTATACCATCCTTTCGAATTGGGTTGACTCCAGTATGGGTTTGGTGTTAAGAATAATCTGTCGGTCTGAATAAGATTTCCCCTTTTTTCCATCAACTTCTTAAACAAACGAACCGGACACATTTGTAGATTGTCGAAATTTGTAATCAACCATTTACTATCCAACAGTTTTTTAGAACCACCTTGTGTGGTTTTGGAGAATATTGGATTATATTCTATCCGACCTTTTGGGTTTCCGAAATTATCAGTTTCTTCTTTGAAGTATTGGATACACGCAGAATATCCTTCCACTCCTCTCCATGCCAGCTCATGTGAAACTATGTGAAAAAATTTACGCTGCAATCCATCTAGAGTATTTTCATCCCACATTTCAATATTTTTTTTGTATTCGTCACTGGTTAAGGCTGAAGCACTCACTTTTCTTTTTAATGGGTCTCTCTGTAATTTTTTGCGCTTAGCATCGCGTGCAGCTCTGGCGGTCGCAAATTCCACATCAGAAAACGGATTAAATTTTATTTTATATTTTTCGTAATAAATTTCTTGTAACTGCTTAACAGTAGAGTTCCACATCATTTTGATCACACTTTCCTTATAATCTTCAAAATTTTTCTTTTTCATATTAAATGCGTAGTCCTCCAATATAGTAGCCATCTGTACTACGCTTATACACTCATGAATATTATACAACTTTTCGTCACAAAATTCAACAAACTGTTTCCATACACTTGATTTTGATTTTCGGGTGTTATCTGGTGTTATATTTTGAATTTATTATCTAATTACTTGTTGAGTTTCTTTACCAAATCGCGACATTTCGCTATGCACTTATTAAACTCAACATACAGACCTTTTAAACTAGTAATTATTAAGCTTTATGACAGAACCGGTTAAACAAAAATAACAAATCAACATATGCCAAAAACAACAATACCCCGGCCAACTTGACAAGCAGTGAAATTAATTTAAAATGTCAGGTTGGATTAATAATTTTTTTCCAAATTATGGTGTTAAGTGGTGTGAAATTTTCTTACCGAATACCACGCAAGCTTAAATTATTCCTGGAAATAATTTAAGTTCTTGTGATATTATAAGTGAAAGAACGTTATTCTTGGATATTTTTGGATTTTCAAGCATTGTGGAGAAACTATCAGACCTAGGGACGTCGTTCTGTGCTTAAATTAAAGCTAATTATATTCGCTACAACTCCCTACAACTTTATGCGTAAAATGAGTATTTTCCCCGAATTATGGGACAAAAGTAGACCAAATCTTAAAATTTCACTTTTATGGAAAAAAATTCTAATTTTTGGAGGGCTGTATCTTGATAACTATTGGACCTAAAGAGCTGGTTCTGATCCCAAATTGTAGCAAATTTAATCTACTTTACAAACGCAAATAACATATTTTATGAGAAAACGCATAGTTTAGGAGATATAGTGAAAAAACTTAAACAAGTGCGAAAATTTCGCGGTTTTTCGAGTGCTACGAAGTTAGCACAGGTCTTTCTTCCGAAGCTGAAAATTTGGATATACAATACTAGGAGTGGTCCTAACAACATATTAAAAAATGAGAACTAGCCGTTACTTTGCGATTTTAGCGATTTCTAGTGTACCATTTGACTGACCTAAGATGGAAACTCTTTTCGTTCGTAGTCGTGCAAATACGCCGAAATTATTGTCGCACCTGTATCTCCGAAATGGTTAATTGTGGGTAAAAAGTATACTAAGCAACTTTTCTGTGATTAATACTGATTGGTATTGATAATGACTGCCTTTCTCAGAACGTTAATGGTTCAGGCAGGGACAGATGAACATGGATGGGGGTCTATAGGCAAAATTGAAGTGGAGGCTTGTTCAAGAACGGTGATTTGCGGAAAATCAACCTCCATAGCTTTCTGAAATCTGAGGTGTCAATCATGAGGGCCTTTTTATTTACATATTGTTTAGTGACGTTTTTATATTTATAATTTTTGGTGATTGCTAGGTAACAAACGTAGAAATGTTTCATTTTACATTAAATTTATAAGCGAATATCCCAATATATATCCTACACTAAATTGACCTTTCGAGATTTTTGATTAGCGAATTCTTTAATAATCGCGGAAAAGTCCAACGCTCGTAAGATATCACTATTGATACTCATAATACTAATTAAACGATTGAGCCTACCTTGGCTCATAGACAACCTTAATCTATTTTTCGTCAATTTTAGTTTTGGAAATGATCTCTCATCAGCACAATTCGTGGTCATTATTACAAACGTCTCCACATTGGGGAACGAATCTATTAAATTTTTATCTACCAATAGCTGATAAAAACAAACTTCATAGCTAA
The DNA here is from genome assembly GCA_963675555.1 of Leptura quadrifasciata. Lineage (NCBI taxonomy): Eukaryota > Metazoa > Arthropoda > Insecta > Coleoptera > Cerambycidae > Leptura > Leptura quadrifasciata. The sequence continues at coordinate 18,325,468 of OY776677.1, read as the reverse complement.
TTTCTTTTTGCTCATCATCATCTTCAGAAAGTGGAATCAATATTCTTGCTAATACTTTAAATTGGAGTAGCTCAGTGTACATATATTCATCCAAATGGGTGTTATAAATATTGACTAGATTTGTCGAGTGTTTTTTAATATCACCATAAGAAAGAGTCTCCAACTTACTTAGAAAACCAAAACGGTCCTCAGTTTCTTCATATGCGGATATACGGTTTGCTCAACAAGTGAGTAAATTATCAAAAACAGGTAGAAAACCTCGTAGAAAACTCTCTATCCGGTATTTGTCAGCAGCGACCAAAATACATTCTTCGCCCTCTTCGTCATCGAAATGAGTATTATCCCTTATTTGGTCGCAATGGTCACTATATTGCTGACAATTAGACAGTACTTGTACAATAACCGAGGGGCGGGAGTTTGATATGGCATTCCAAATTTCGAAAGAAATCGGAAATCATTCATTCTTTTTAATAACATAAATTTTTAAGGTAATTTGGTGGGGGTCTCGAGGCATGCCTCACTGCCTTGGGGTTAATCCGGCACTGCGTTCAGGAGATACAAGCGAGAAACTGAATCCTGCCGTAATTTTGACAATATGGCTGCTAACGCAGACCTCGAACTAGGGGCAAAACTTGGTATGTTAAAGACAAACTACAAATAAAGCGATTAAAGGAATTTCTAGCTTTCTGGGAATTATTTCCTTATTCAACTACCTAACGCCTGGCCTATATAGCGAAATTATTGGTATAATTGTTATTTACGCTCAAGTAACTGTTAAAGGACGAGCTGCAGCAAGACGGTATCGTAGAGTGCTTGTTACGTTTTAAATTGTTAGTCCACGGGCACTAAAACGTTTAAAGATGGCATATGGATAGGTTGAAAATTAAATCCTTAAATATTATAAATTTGTCCAAAAATTGTCATGTGCAACAGGATACCGTTTAAAAGTTCCGAGTTATTAATATGAGTCCGACATGATTTTCTAATATTGGAAGGGTATCTGTGGCCGTCTAGGCGTAAAAAGATCGAATAATTTTCAAAAGTATTGTTTCTTTTTCATACATAGCATTTAAATATTTCTTCTACTTTATTAACAGAGCTGAGCAGTACTCGAGTACTTGAAGTACTCAGTACCAGGTACTCCAGGGGCGGTCATATATCTTCTTCAAGGGGGGGAGGGGGGTTGCACTTCAACTTTTACATACTAAACTTTTATATACTAAATAAAATAATTATCATTTATTGTTAAAGGGACTTCTATAATACCTTTATTCAATAGAATGGGGTATTTTCTATTGTTTTAAATGTTAGTTTTGGTGATATATAGTGTGTTGCACTTAAAAGTGTAATACCCTTATTATAACTTTTTGTTTTCCTATTTGGAACAAATTTTACTCAAATATAGAACAAAGTAAGAAGTAGTTGAAGTATTTATGGTTGAAAAAACATCCGCCCCCTACAAATGCAAAGTCACCTGTAATACCAAGATAAACGAAAAGAATGAAAAAAATCATATTAAGCATTTTTTTATTTGTGAAAGTTGTTCAGAATTATTTTTAAAAACCTTTAGTCCAAAATTTCATCAATCATTCATCATTTTTCCGTTAATTTTGATATCGTAGGTAGTTTTGCATTTTGCATTTGTAGAGGGCGAATATTTAGATCCTAATTTGTTCTATAGCTGAGTAAAATTTGGCTCAAATCGGAAAAAAAGAAAAAAATAAGTCCTTTACACTTCTAAGAGCGACATGCTGTATATAAAGTATTATTATTATTTTAGCAATCACTAATAGTACAATGAATTTAGACCAATTTTTCACATCTTTTGGATTTTACCTCTCAATCGATGGGGGATTTATAATCTCCAGTAAACACCCTGTATGTAGGTTCAATAAATCGCAATAAGAATCTTCACAAACCACTGATTTATTAATCACTTAATTATAATAATTATTCCTTATACTAAAACACACTAATTATACTATTGATCTACTATAAATTCACTACTTTAATTTACCACTTGATATTGTGACTTATTTCTTCTTAACACTTGCTTGTCTCATATCAAACTATTTTAGTGCGCCGATCCAATCATCATATATACCCGCGTCGAATGTACCCGAATATTCTAGAATAATCCAGCGTTGTTCCCGATGTTTCTCGCCCTTCGCGTATTTTCTATATATTCCAGTGGCGTAGGCGTGCACATAACAATATTAATATGTTTTTTTAAGACTTGGGCGTTGTAGCAATTTTGTAAATAAATAAAAACTATCAACAAATTGGCCTTACTCGACTTTAACACGGTACGACGGCCATAAAATGATTCTAATAATTAAAAAGGGAATATCACGTTGTAGAGAAAGAAATTCTCTACAATTTTGATACGGGAAATACTCCTCTACGATGCTTAATTTTTTTTTTACCAATTTCTTAAGATTTTTTGCCAAGTTGTTTTCGTTTGGTCAGCTGACCATTGTCACGACGCCCCTTTGTGACATGGTGGATCGGCGTGTGCTGCACGCGCATCCAGAAACTTGGCTTGCGTTTTTCGCCGGGATCACAAAAAAAAACGCGAAACATGCTATCTTTAAACGCTCACATCTCGCGAAAAACTCTTCGCGGAACGCCGTACCGTGTCGATATGGAAAGGACGAGAATGGCAATGAAAGCGCGTCGACGGGCGAAATCGAAATTTAAAGACGCCAGGAACGAAGAAAAACGGAAATTTTTGACGTTTACCGAAATCCGCTCGCGTACACGTCATCAAAAGCGACGCAAATTCATTTCGAGGGTCGTAAAAACGTATGGGGAAAGAGATAGCCGAAACGAAAACAACTTGGCAAAAAAATATTTAAAAAGTGATAAAAAGAAAAGTTAAGCATCGTAGAGGGGTATTTCCCGTTTCAAAATTGTAGAGAATTTCTTTCTCTCCAACGTGATATATATTTTTTAAGTATTAGAAGTATTTTATGGCCGTTGTATCGCGTTAAAGTCGAGCAAGACCAATTTGTTGATAGCTTTTATTTATTTACAAATTTGCTACAATACCCAAACATTTTTTAATATGTCATTCCTCACATTTTTCCCAATTGATTGATCATAAAATTATTCCCTGAGAGGTAAAATCCAGACGATATAATAATTTTTTTGTGCTATAAGTAGTTAATTTATAGCAAAATAGTAATTTCTTACATTTAAATTAAAAGAATAGGGATACGGCCGTCTAAATTATTCTAAAGTTGAATGAAAGTAGTATCCTATGTAAATTCTCAGGGAGGGGGGCATGGCCCACATGACTATGACCGCGCCTGAGGTACTAATGAGTATTTTATTTTGATGGTCGGAAATTCCGAGTGCTTTACATTATTGTTGTACTCAGTACTTCTGATGCCCATAGGTGACGAGTACTGCGCACGAGTACCGACGCGCGACATAACATTAAATTTGATATGTACCACTGACGATGCAAAAATCATTCATGCCAATGCAAATGTGCGTTCCCGGCATACAAATGTGATATCCAAATGTTAGGTATTTTGGAAGAAGACAGCACTACCAAAATTTTCAGATATTGTAAAAGAAATATTAGGCCGACAGTTATCCTGGCCCAACCCGATGGAATTCTTTTTTTGATTCCCTGAAGCAAATTTTAAATAGTCGAGAAAAACTACCACAACTTTATGAAAACCTTGGCCTTAAAGGTGGTTTAAATGCAAATGATATTGAAGGACCCCGTATATACCCCATATATATAAATTTATTTTTTCTTATTTAGTTTCCAAATTCTAGTAATTATTGCAGTTAATTCATTTCATTTTCACATTTATTTAGTCATTTAATATTGGACACAATAAAGTTACCAGAATGCATTTTAAAATTATTATTTTTAAAGCAAAGTTAAACGCTACAATTTTGAGACAGAATTTACATAAAATCCAGTCGAGTCGCAGGGTTTGTTTATCGTATATTCAGATAAACGTCAAGTACTTCGTATATTCCCATAGTGTGAAATCGCCTACCCTTTTCTATCTTAACCGTAGGAGGAGATAGAGAGTGGAGTTTTAAATCTGAAACGCTGCACAAAACTACGCCGTATCAAATATTGAAGTTGTTAATGTAAACAATTCCCACGTCCGACTTGGGGGACGGTTAAACTGTGACGTCATTTACAATATAAAAGAAACTGCAGGGCCCATGAAAAGGGGTAATCAGACTCGAGCTACATCGCAGGACATTGGGTTCGCTGTTGCTCCCTGGAGATTACAATTGCACCACTCCTTGGGTACATCGCTGGACATTGAGTTCGCTGCACTGACGCCGCAGACAACCATTCTTTGGCGTACTCTTTATGAAGTACCATTTTAACCTCTCTGTTGTACTCGACGAGTACACTAAACATGTAGAACCTGGGGGAGAGCATTCATGGGCGATATAACGCTATACAGAGCGCACAGAAATTTAGCTGACATAAATTTCTAAAGGTGATTACTTTCTTATTTCGAGACTCTACTTTATTATTTGCAATTGCATTCATATTCTGGTTACGGGGTGTTTAAAAAAGGTTTAATTGACGCATTTGTGGTACTAAAAGAATATTAGATTTTTAAATGAAATATTAGCTTTGATTTTTAACCATCATAGTATTATATTACCAGTTATTCAGTTATGATTTCATTCACGAATTTAATTCATAAAATTTCGCTTTCTGAATATTTTCCTAGGGAAATTTGCGTTTGCAAAATAACAAGTTCATATTCAAGAACTATATATCTAGAGCTATGCAATAACAAGGTACTTTATCACAGACTAGCCAAACTTCATGTCTGTCATTATTCTGCAGTTTTTATAAAACAAATAGTGGACTTTCGTTTCCATCACATCTCATGTAAGGTTTTTCAAGAATGCTTTATATTTAAAGCACACTAGGAATATTTTCCTACTGTAACCACAAGGTTTTCTGATTGTTGGACATTTACCTATAACAAAATATTATAGTTACATGAATTCGGCGTACTTTGCGTTAACAAAAGTTTGAAACATTGACTACGGCCAATTGGCTGGTTCTGTTCTCCAATTGGGTTCAGTTACAACGAGGGATATGTCAATATTTCAGACAGTTGTCTGGTCACTTGTTTCGATTGAAGGGTGATGCAACCGCACTTTCTTACCTTCGCGGATTCGCGGCTCCGTATGTTTGACAATCATAGGCAATCTTCTATTTAATTACGATAGGGAGATTTCCCTAGCATTCTAAAAGATTTTATGTGAGTGTAAATTATCACCTCAGCAAGGTTAATATGATTATCTGAACTATTGTTCCTTCTCTAGTTTCAATCAATAAACATTGTATAATTAAAGGATATTTCCTCAACACTCTATATTTTACATGAGTATTTAATGCTCATTTCTCAATTTAATTTTGATAATGTATAAACATGACATGATTCTTGTCCTTTGTTTTGCATTCGATTCATTATTTGGCTATTGCTAACAACTTTAATTATAAATCATTATTATCTAGCGATTGCTAACAACTTTATTTAATTATAAACCATTATTACCTAGCGATTGCTAACAGTTCTATTAAAGATTATCATCATCAGGCATTTGCCACAACTCTAATTACTATTAAAATAACACAGCATACTTTTATATAACAAAGTTCTTGTTATTGCATCAAAACACTCAGCATATCTATAGTATGGTCATTACTATAGCAGCGCAGATTTTCCTATTATAATATTTAGACAATTGTCTCAAATATTTGGATTACTTTTGATTTCATGTTCGACTATTGTTGCATCAATTTATATAAAATAAAATTGTTTTTTTTTACTATTTTTTCCCATCAATTATTGTCTTTTCTTTCACCTTTACCTTTTTCTTCATATAAGTAATAAACTAAATAAATGGTTTTGTTTCAAAGCAAAATAGAAAACAAACTTCAACTATAAATGTACAGTGCAACCTTGAGTAATAAAATACTACATAAATAACATATATAATTAACTAGGTCTTTCAATTAATAGACAGAGTGTTCAAGTTAACCAGGTATTTAAATTAATAGAGTGATTAATTTTCAAGGTATATAGTATCAGACAGAAACAAGTAATATTAAACTTTATATAAAAGAACCTGGGTAAATTAAAAAGGGTTACTACACACACACAACGAAATTGGGGTCCTACACTAACAAAACTAGACGATCACGCAAATGGCCAATCTTATTTGTTTATCCTTCAGATAAATAAATAGCAATGAAGTTAACTGGTGACATAATTACCGGGATTTCTTTTAGTAATTAAACAGGGTACCCCATAAGCATTACAATATTTTATATATGGAAGAATATTGTGGCATTCTTGAACCAATTGCTACTACATTAGACGTTCTTCAAGAAGAAAAAAATACATATTACGGTATTTTAAACCAATTAGAGTAGTTAAAACGTAAAAAGTTTAAACAAGGTGGACTGGCTAGACATTTGGTAGATACTTGCTTAGATGGGTTGTGGAGAAGATTTGATTCTTTTTCAAATTAGAAAAATCCGTAACTGATGCAGTAGTAGCTACCGTAGTTTATCCCCGCTTTAAATTAAAATGGTTTGATACTGCTAAGAAGACTTGTGTATCTGATATAGATATTAATTACATCGGAAGACTAATTATTGAAAAAGGTACCAAATTCATAGATCCATCTGAAAGTTAGGCTGGGTTATTTGGAACTCTTGCAGAACAGGATTACGTACCGAAATTCGCCCTTTAAATGTTTTTCTATTAATATTGTAAATTATTTGATTAAATTAAGTCCATTTATTATTATTAATTTAAGATCCCAGACGTCGTCGAAACCTTAGCATATTCTCTCCTACTCGGTTGTTTATGAAAATTAAGACAAAATATTTGCTATAAACATAAACAAAACAATAATTTATGTATCTGTACATTTATTTTTCTTTTATTTTAATTTTTTCAAAATTTATTACATAAGTTATAAACACAGACAGCAAAAAGAAAAACAAAAAATTAAACCGCAAACTCATGGACGCAACTTGACCATTTCTTAACCATCTATGATTTAATTCAACTTAGTAAATTGTTACGCATATTAATTTCAATTATTTTTATTTAAACAGCATATTTACATATTTAGCATCGTATGCAATAAATTTAACATCGATCTCCTCTTTGCTCAAAATATATAAAAATTAGCAAATTAGTGAATTCTGGAATAACATTAATTGTAAATATTTTGTTTTCTTTCAGATAACTGGTATCATCATAATAGGTATAGGAGTGTCAGCAAAAAACAATTACTATGATTACGACATATTGCTAGATAGCAAGTATTTCTCGCTACCAAATATGCTTATAGCAACTGGGTCACTAATTTTCTTCATTTCGTTCTTGGGATGTTTTGGAGCGATGCGAGAGAATTGGATGCTGTTGATGGGAGTAAGTATTTTAGTTAATAAGTGTTGACGCAAACTTTATAAAATAACACACACGAGGACTACATACCCATATACTTATTAGACCAATACTGCTATATATTTTATAATATGCTGTTAAGCCAAAGCCAGGACTCTAGCATACTCAATAACTTATGAGCATGGTAACTATAAATGAATACTTATTGGAAAGTCCACTTCTTCAGAGGCGTATTACAAGCCTATGAAACTTGCAATTAATGCTATTGAACTTTTTATAACGTATGTCAGAGTAATCTTGTCACAGCGGAGTACATCTGTAATTTGATAATACACATAAATCAACCATGAAAACACCACCAAAAGTTTGGCGCATGAGTAGAAGGTTCGCGGTACGCTAAGTCTTGGCCTAATCTTACTGCAAAGGAGATATGGGAAGCTAGCCAGTATTGGTTCTAATAAGTATATGTACATACCAAATACAGACAAGGGATGCTTTACACCTAGCCAGTCAAATGGATGTGTGAAGCGCCTGATGTTAAAGAAGAAAATAGTAGGTAAGTATTTTCAAGTGCCTGAAGCAGTAGCGGCCCGTGGTTTTTAGCTCTGGATGGGCAGGATGAGGGCTAGAACCGAATAATAATGAAATTTAGTGAGTGTAAAAATCACGCCCGAAAATGAAACGATTCTCGGCGAAACATCACGACACTGTAAAAGAAAAGGGAAGGGATGAGGGTGGCAGTGTCCACATTCCACGGAGCGCGAAGTCTCATATTTGAATATTATACATTTATTTCATTTACATATTATATTAATTTCACATCTAAAACTGCTAAAATAAAATTAAACATTATTTTAGTACTTTTTGGATAATATAGAGACATATGTGTTCTAATACATTATACCTTAAAATGCAAAGAAAAATAAAATTATAGTTATAGGTAACTTTAACCGTATGGCACCGCTGATATGTATTTTAACTTTTTTTTGTTCCTATTTATCAAATTAGAAATTGCTATCATATTTGATATTCATAAGGGATTGATTAATCAATTTTAACACATTAGTTATTTTTCTTGTTTGATATCTTTTCAATTGTGATCATATTCTATTCAATATTCATATTGTTTACTACAAGTTTTGCTCAGGGATGGCATGCCCACTTTAGGTTGTATAAATAACCTCAGCATGCAAGACGTACGTCTCGTTTTGATATGCATTACAGGCGTATTTATGATTGAATTCACGATTTCTGAGCTATGCTTACCCGCCCTGGCTTGACACTTTCGACAGTATTACGCCCGGCTTCTAAACGGATTCATAAGTGTACCTATATGAGGCAGATTAATATGTAGAAAAAATAATATTATGGATAAAACTAACTTTTTAATTTTAATATTACAATTAATTAACCGTAAAATTTTACTTGATAATTTAACTACAAGAGTATATAAAAATATAAATATACCTTTATAACTACCGCTTATGTAATTGGGTGGGCACTGCCTACCCTGCTATCCCTGACGGGCCGCCACTGGTCATAGGGCCAGCGCTACACGATGTGTCAAATGTTGGATCCAACATTGCTCCCACTATTGGCCCAAATGTTAAGAGCCAGTATTGCACGATGTGTTAAATGCCGTCCAACGCTGGACACAAGGTAGTTTGCTGCATCGTGGGGCTGTTTGACTGTTCTCTAAATACGTAGAGGCGAATTTATGTGACAAATATTGAATGCATTACCATGTTCTTGTTGGTAATTTTTACCCACATCAATAGTCCAGGCGGTATCTGCTTAAAATCACCTATATTTGAGTAAATCGGGTAGTATTGCAGATTTTCGGCCCAATCGCTCCTAAAAATCATAAGGAATGATAATTTAACAATGCGCTAGTGTGAAACGTGGGCTTAATTGTTTATTAAACAAAATGTGAAAAAGTTCCTAAAAATTCCGTTTCTTTCTTCCTATTGTTTCATATATCTCAGTAACTATTGCTTTTAGAGAAAAGTTGTAGAAATGTAAAAGTTTTGTAATTAAATTTTAAATACGATGCAGTTGGTTGCGAATCCAAAAATTCATTTTTACTATTGCAAAAGTAGTAAAAATCGAAAAAAAAATTTGAAATAAGTTATTTGTGGAATTTTTTTCAAATTCTTATATTTACGTAGGACCTTCATACTTGGCTAAAGAAAACTTTTTAATTCTTCGCACCAAATTTCATCAAGATCGGACTTTTAGTTTTTGCATAATAATTTTGCAATCTAAACTTCGCAAAAAAATTTGCAAATTTTCAAAATGTTGCTGAGACTAACTAAAGCATTTAGAAAGTTGAAAATTTTTTGACATATAAAAGAGCGCTAAGATTTTCAAATCCATATTGAGATATTAAAATCCGTTAATTAGGAGAGCCTAGGGAATTGTAAAAAAAATTGGTTAGCAAAAAGTTAAAATAGGCCCAGTCGAGCCGGAGCTCCGCCCCCCAGAATGGCTCCCTTAGGACTCCAGGGCCCCTGTGCTGTCAAAGAAATGGGTCCCCTATGCTGTCAAAAAAATGGGGCCCTTGTGCTGTCAAAAAATGGGGCTCACGTGCTGTCAAAACTGGAGCTCTGAACCAGGGCCCCCTTGGCGTTCCGCGGCCCTCGTGCTGTCAAAGGGCCCCGTGTGCCCCCTAGTTCTGCGTGCTCCCGCTCGGCTGATGCAATTTTGGCAACGCGGGAAATTCAAACTGTTCTAACCTCACCAATAAACCCCATTTCGACATAACCTAACGCGTCCTCTGTGGGACATAACCTCACTCAGCAAAAAAAGGTCAAATACCACCCAATTGACCCAACCCAAAACAAATACCGTCTGGGCCATCAAAGGATGTTTCGAATATTGTAAGAAACACGTACCTACTTTTATTCGGTACACGGCTACACAGGTGATCTATTTCACCCTGTTTGCTCTCAATTTTATATGATTTTATTGGTGATTTTCAATAAAATGGATGGATAGATTTTAACCGTTTTCGAGATATTTGCTACTTGTGTATTATTTGAGCTAAAAATCAAATACTTCGGAACTTGTAACTCTGTAAAACTGTATAATTTTGCTTTTGTTGAAGTAGAAACTGTTTTTAAAATTGCCGGTCTGATCGGTCAAATAGCAGTTACTATTCTTTCATATTTTGGATTAAGAACAATAGCAACTTCATTTCAAAAACACACATAAATGTATCAATGAAAATTGGTTTACATCTTGTCAGTTTCATTATCAACGTTAGAGACTTAAACATTGACTTAATATCCAGATAGTAAATCAAATCATTACCTTTAATTCTTACAACGATGTATGTTTAAGGAATGACAACATTTTTAAAAAAACTTAATGAAAATGAAATTGTGCAAGAATTGATTTATTTTTATCTCGGGTCCTATTTATTGGTGAAATTTGGTTCATTCTTTAATGAATGATTTATATATACATAGCCCAATTAAAATGAATAAGACACTCGTGGCTCGTGTGATATTATTTTTTGTAATCATATAGAAATTAACGATTGGACACTATTATCAATACATTTAACGACAGGATATTACAACGTTAAATGTTATTGACTAAATGAGCTTCACGTGCCTTAAGGCATCATAACGTTCGAGTAGTAAAATATGTGATTGTTAGGCCAATTTCTATAATACGCATCAAAACAATAGGTAAGTATTTCTAAAAAAATGTAAAAGGTGCTCAGATTAAGAACTTTGTTAGTCTGAGAAAAGGTGTGTGTGTATTTACTTCGAAGAAGTGTATGTAGTATGTATGTCAGTTGAACAGGACAAGGCAGTTCACCACCAAACACGTCGATAAAAATGTTGAATATTGGGAGAGTTGTATATTACATAATTGTCCTTGTTATGAGCCTATCAAATATTTTCTTCAACTTCCGGTTTAAGCGGAAGACCCAACCTTTGCTATTTTAAACGGTACCCTGTATTTTTCTTTTACCTATCTGATTCACCTTCAAAGTTTCTTTAAAATCACGTATCATAACATGGCTTTTCTTTTTAAAATGACAGTTAATAGCAATTTTACTATATTAAGTCTAGGAGGCCATGACATGAACCTTGGCAGATATAGATGCCTAGCGTGCCATGATATCGAAAAACCTCAGGTTCGCAACTTTGTGTCTCATATTTTTTTGGGCATAATCAGTAGCTGAACAAACTAGATTGTAAGATTGTATTATTAAAAAAAAATCTAAACAACCCCCGATATCATGAAAACCAAGATAGGAACCTACTTAAAAAAATTCTTATTTATCTTTTATTGTAGTTCAATACAATTGCTGTATATATCATATTTTGCTTTCTTCATTAAAATTAGTATAGAAAATTATTGCATATGAACATTATTAATATCTAGTTCAACAGAAATATTTAGTAGGCAGGCGGCGGAAACAAAATAAAAGAAGGTAAAACGAATTTTTCGATAAATGAAAACTTATTAAAACACATTTGAACAAAATTAATGAAAACCATTACAATATGTAATACACGCTTACAACAAAGGAATTAAATTAAGATAAAAGATTTACTGAACCACTAAATACGAGTAATATGTTTTACTGTAGATGCTCAAAATGTTGTCCATCATTGTCTTTGCACAATGGTGTTTTTGTGATGGTAGTATAGTGTGTTGTTGGTGGAGTCCTATAAACTTCTTCCATGAGGTAGGCCCATATAAAAAATCAAGCGTTATAAGGTCCGGTGACATTGCAGGGCAGGTCCATTTGTTCCCCTTCAGTTTTCTCCAAATCTTTCGTGTAAATGAGTCACCACAACTCTGCAGTTATATGGTGGAGCCCCATCCTGTTGAAAAATTATTGGATTAACATTAGGTGGCAGTTCCTCCAAAAAAACCTTGAATCTGGTTTTGCAAAAACCCCATATCTTCCTCCACTTAATGCCCTGCCAAAAATTATTGATCCATTAATTCTTCTGCTAATAACCCCTAGCCATACATTAAAACTGCACTTGACATACACTTTCTCTCATATTTCATAATAACCCCAAATTAGTGAACCTAGATTTGCCAGAAAATAAAATTTCTTGATGAAAATACGTTGTTATAAGAAGTTAAGATTTTTTCTCGATAATTTCATCATGCAATGGACTCAATTAGCTGTGACGTCACAACTTGTGCAGCCAAACATACTACTGTCATAGAAATTTTGATCCCGTAGAATAATATTGCAATTTGAGCCTTATTAGCTGCGATAATAGTCTTTATTATCTAGAGCATGAAGAGTCCAGTTCTAGTGCATTTATAGGTTTTGATTTAAAAGCATGTTATAGATGGACCAAATCTGAAATTTTATGAGTAGTCTAAAAATGCACAATGCCACGCGATCCATTTAAGGGTGCGTTACCAAGGTCAAATATGCGTAAAATATTCTCATTCTTATTTTACACTCTTTTTAAAACGAGGCAACAGAATTCGGAATTGATTTCATTATGTAAACTAACCTATTATATTTTATATTGTACTGTCGTGAGCAGAAAAAAGTAGGTCAACTTTTTTTTTCTAATGTAAATCTGTCTCTATTTGAATATGTAATAAGTAGCCGAAATAAAACACATATCACTTTTAATTTATTTTTTATTTTAATGCTGTAGTTATTGCTATAGTAAATGATGGATGGTTAATGAGGCAAATTGCACTGCGTTATACCATTAACAAAAAATTGGTGTGTAACATTTTAAGAAAGTGGAGAATAAACGGTACGATTAGTAGAAATCCTGGATCAAAGGACAAAGGATATCCTATCCTATATCCTACTTAACAAGAAACTTAACTATTAATATTTCGTTATTGCACCATTTCTATTTATAACTTCTATAAGTCTGTTTGGCATAGAATTAAATAACCTTGTACAATAATCATTAGTAATAATATTCTCTCATGCATTATTTACTATTTCCTGCAGCGCTATTCTTGACATACTTCGCAGTTGCGCGTATACGTGTTAATGCGAGTGGTGTATTTGCGAACACTTCCAACAGATGGTATTCTCGACTGCACTTCGCATATGTACACGAATGAAATTAATCGCATGTAAAATAACACTTGGCAACATCTCAGTTTCGAAAAATACCTAATTTCACACTGTTAGAGATGACAGGACGACTCAGTCGACTGACATTTCTTGATTGTTAGTTTGTTGTAGGTTATATTTGTATTCACAAAGAAAAATATTTATTTGCTAATAATTTATTGTGTAATGGAGACTCCATGCAGAATTGTTAATGTTTCTACTGAATATTAATACTGAAATTTATAAAGAAAAATCTAAAACTCGCGTCTGGTAAATGGTCTAATGAATTTACTCAAAAAGATGGCCAACGTAGAAAACTGGAGGAGGGCCTTTTGAAATAAATTCGTTTTCCATATTTTCAATGTTCGCAATATATTGTAAATCGTCCATTATCAACAAATTACAACACAGGAGGTTTTTTGATTATTACTATATCACGAACATAATAAATTTAAAGATTTAGGTTAGGAAATTAGGTTATGTCATCATTCGCATATTTACCGATTGTCAAAATCCACTCGCTGTTTAATGCGAATACTCGAATGTTTTGCGAATGATCAAGAATGTCTAGTATGAATTTTCATTCGCATTATGGTGGTATGCGAGTGACTTTTAAAAATGCGAACAGTCGAGAATAGCGCTGCAATAATTCTTCGGGATTACGTGATCTCACATTTCGTTTTTGGATACTTCTTGCGAGTAGTCCCCATACTTCTTCCACAGGGTTAAGATCTGGACTATGACTGGGCCAGTTAAGAACATTGATGTTGTTATCTTGAAACCAGTTAGTCACGGTATAAGCAGTATGAACGGAACAATTGTCTTGTTGAAATATGAACTCATTATTAGGAAATAATTGTGACACAGATGGGAGCATAATATTGTGTAAAATCCTAATATACGTTTCACTATTAAATCGTTCCTCAATATGCCACAAAACACCAAGACCACGTGCCGATATTCAAGCCCACATATTGAAAGAAAAATCTACCACTTTTATCATTGTTAGATATATATTTTTCAACGAATCGAGTATTCGGAGGGCGGTAAACACGAATACGGCCGCCGTGTGTTGACTGGAAAGTTTTTTCGTCTGTAAAGATTACATTGCTCCAAAAATTTACATCATGCGCTAAAAATTCAAGCGTCGACCAGTACTACTGGATCCAGGAAAATTCGTTTCTTCAGCAGCCTGAATAACGGAGTAAAATGAATTTTCTACTAAAGCATTTACTAATTGCCAATCTTGTCGTTGACTTGATATTCTTCGTCGCCCTGATCCAGGATTTCTACTAATCGTACCGTTTATTCTCCACTTTCTTAAAATGTTACACACCGAATTTTTGTCAATATTATAAAGCAGTGCAATTTGTCTCATTGACCATCCATCTTCTGCTTTAGCAATAACTCCAGATTTAACTAAATTGTTTATATGAGGCATATTAGTTTTTTGCACACTTGCAATAAATTATGACAACAAACTGACAATGTCACAAAAATAAAGTTAGATGTTAGATGTACACAACTAGATTTTAGCAAAATACCGTTATAAGACTTGTCCTATTTTTTTTTACTCACGACCGCAATTCTAGGTAAAATTAAGTGTCATTTTCTCCTCCTTGATTATTCAACGCGAACGTTCTACTCATTCGTCCCAAATTCATTATATTCTACAAAGGAACTTAAATATTCAAATAAAATATAATACGATGTAGTCTAAAATAAAATAACATGAAAAAAGTGAAAAGTCTGCGTAATATTTGTTCCTATTAAAGTTTAATGTCGAATACGAATTTGTTGAATTTCGTCTAAAATAGTTGGGCGTTTTGCTACTAGAGGCAGCATCATAGCGATGACCATTGCTAGACGTGTGTCAAAGCTCATAATTTTTCATTTAGCCTGAGAGCTTTGAGTGGCAGTATCATATGTAAATAAATATGTTATGTGTTTCTGATAGCTGAATTCGGTGATTTATTAATATTTCGTCTTTTATGCCAACTAAATACGCGCAACCCATAATACTTCAAGATGTTTTGTGTGTCACCGAGATTTTGTTTGTAATTGGTATGTATAAACATAAAATCACGTCGCGATTACATTCGTACGGCCCTGTATACCGCCTAGATTAGTGTGGCTTCTGTGTTATCAAGAAGGACGATGTAATTCGATTACTTACAAATTTACTCGCTACGGACTGGTGCGTACAAACCCACTCTTAAGGTAACAAAATTAAGTAACATTTCCGGTATAAATGGAAATGCCACAAGTATAAAAATATTTTTCTTTGTTACGCCATATCCAAGAACCTCTTTATAAAAATGTTCAAATTCTAAACTCTACATCTCGAGAAACGTCTAATACCCACCTTTCATGAACAGCTCTGTATATACATGAATAAATCCATAAAATTTATATTTATATGTAGAAGGTGTAAGTAATCTGAAAATGTCCGGTCGGATTGTGGTGTGAATTGATCCATCCCTATTTGACCTCTCTAAATTATGGAATTTATAGGCGCTTAAATTGTGTCATGCACTCATGAATATGCAGCACGTATGATGTCATTGAGGTCGAAGGGACAAAAGTGCATCATAACATAGCAAATCCGAGTATGATAACCGGGCTGTAGCCCACATGTGAACGTGAGATTTATCTGAGGGATTACATTTTTCGTAATACATTTTCAACTTTAAGTTCATTCAAGGGGGCGAGCGTAGGTGCGTCTTTACTATGTACATACTTCGGTATGCGATGTAAAGCAACGACAGGCGCGGTTAGTACTTGGATTGGTGACCATTCCAACGGAAACCGCGTTCTCGCCTCACACATCTTCCAGCGGTTTGTATATCAGTGTATGCGCGGAAGCTATACAACCTTAGACGAGGGTTGTATAGGAGATATACCATCCTTCGGAGGGGATGTAAAGCCGTCGGTCCCTTGTCTATTAAATGTTAGGCAAGTAAAAGATCCCTACTCTTCTTAAGGGAAGAGGTTCGGCAAAATTCCTGGTTGGGGGTAGCTCGTCTACAGGCGTCGGTGTTAGGCCTCAGTAGCGGAAATAGGCCGACGTTAAATAAATGTATATAAAAAAAAAAGTTCATTCAAAAAATTAAATGAAAACCTATACTTTACATATTAATGTATAAATATCTCCTGTCAAAGAATGGAACTTTCTAATTTCAAGGCATCATCTGAACTGCTCCATCTCTGGAAACCCAATTAATGAAGAAGATAATTTACCTGGCAATAAAGAAAAATTGATAAAAGAAGAAACTTCGTATAAATACAAAAAGAGACGGTAGTGAAAATTAGGGATCCTAACTCTGCTTTTGATATGATCATATATTGATTAAGTTTTATGTTAAAACGTAAACCGTGAGATTTTTTAAATTTTTGCTTTCTGCAAAAAAAATAAATTGACAAGGAATGTTTTTAAATTAATTAACCTTTACAGTAAAGTATTTCTTTTCAGTAGAATGCAGGTTTTCACGACCGTTGTCTAATGAAGTAGATTCTTCCGGGTCTTGCCGTGGTCGTCGAACTTGACTTGACGTTTCGCTGATCATCCTGTCAGCTTCTTCAGAAGGGTTCTAAAGACTGAGTCTGTTGTGTTACACTCCTCGTTATATACCTAGGCGCCGCTTCGCTTCGCTGGTCATTGGTCGCGCTTGGTTCGCTTCGTTGCTCATTCGTCGTGTTTGGTTGACCGTGAGTTATTACGGTGCTGGTACTTGGCAATACCAGTCTCCACGTGTTATTAAGTCGATACCCATCCTCTCTGTTAAAGTTGTTCACGTTTTTCATAATTTCCAGTGATTCCCTAATGATTCGCGGATAATAGCGCGTATTCCTGTCTAATATATTGACGTCCTCGTAGTCGATTTTATGGTTCTCGTTATTATGGGCATGTTCTGCTATCACCGGCCTATCCGTGTATCCAAATCTGGTATTTCTCTGGTGTTATTTGAGATAGGCTAAAGAAGATTTTATTCAAAAAGAAAGTAGGTGTATGGTTTCGAACAAGAAAATATAACAGATGTTTCCCTCAGTCAAAGACCCTGTCCCCAAACTGTTATTAAAAGGTGTTTACCAGTTGAAGTACACATGTGGTAAGAGCTAAATCGTACAAACAGGACGGAGTATCCAGTGCAGAATCAAAGTTTAATACCAATATTACTTTACTTTTCTGGTCACATTTAGATTTCGGCGTGGAAGCCATGCCATAGTCAGATTTGATATATATCATACAGTATGATTATTTCAATCAAATGGCATCACATTCAGTTGTGTATAGTCCAAGTAAAGACTTCTCGAGACATAAAAAACGCAACAAAAACTTTACATAATTATTATCGCCGCGGGCGACGGCGGCATGCCTGCATCAAGCGACTCGACGCACATTAAAAACCTATAAATGTAAGCGAGATGATTTTCGGTCGAGGCAGCACAAAGAGTAATGGTATTTTAATGAGGTCATAAAGTATTTGTTACGTTTTTTATGTATCGGGAACTTATTACTTGAACTATATATACTTCATCACCTCAAAAATAAGATCAGATAGGAGTCAGATTAAAGTATATTGTGGACTCACCATCTGGTTGCTTCATTTGTTTGACAAAATTTTAAAGAAAAATATCCCAAGAAATATTCATTTTATTAATGGTAATTATTATCTTGATATTAATACAATGTTTGGTGAAGGATGGATATAGATTATAACTGATTACAAAAGATTTTTAAATGATTGATGGTGTTTGAAACAGATTTTTATTAATTCGTGGCCCCGCATTGGGCGCCAATTAGGGGAATTACCTGGAATGAGGAAAGCCTACTTATATATATTTATAGCCACTGTTCATGCAAGAAAGTTGATTAAAATTACATTTTGAGGTTTCTTATTATTTTGGACGTAGTTAAAGGACGCTTTCTCGTAAAAATTAGCGATTCCAGATCGAGAAATTTCGAGCACATCTCCAATCAGAGTAATTTACTATTTTAGTATTACGTATATAGTCCCTGAAAGTAGGCAGTCTTGTAGTATATAGAGTTGTAGCGCGCTCAATGAAAATTCGTCATGTATTATTATGATAGCCTTACGTGCATTATACATAAGGACCAAAATTAAATCGCATAAACAGTCGTTCCATATTTCATATAATTTCGTATTTATATGGGATATTTAAAGATTTCTACTCACATATAATGAATTCTACGTCTACTCAGAACATTATAATAATAGAGTACATAGAAATATTTAAATGTTTTGTGTGGGTTCGCATTTTAATAAAATGTAGAGCTTAATGTTCATAGTCCTAAATTCGACCTAAACTACTTCCATCACAAGGTTCAATTTGTTTAGAATTTCCACCGCGGTATACATGGCTCGTTGCAATGTTTGATCGCATACATTCGGGCGCTTTTAACTAATCTTGACCCTGATGTCACAACTAAAATGACGAGACCCATAAATTCGTTACTCTTAGCTGCTGTAACTCACGCATTTAAACTAATTAAACTTCCCTTTCTATATCAAAAAGTATTTCACATTACCAATGTACTTTTTCTAATTTTGACATTTAATGTGAAGCTTTTCAAAATGAAATAAAATTTTGAAATGTCTTATTTTTCACAACTAATTACGAAAAGTAACTGTTCGCAAGCCTTAGGATCCACGCACACTCCAAGTAAAACAAGCTTCTAGATTGGAAGTTTGTGACAAGCAATAACCTACTGTTCATACTCGCTTGATTTTTATTGATGTATGTTTCTGTAATAACTTTTTTAAAACTTGAGCTAAAAATAACTAGTCAAAATTAATTTATATGGGTATTAATACAATGTTAATAATGTTAAAAAGTTGATGTCTGAAACAGATTTCTATAAATTGGTGCCCCACGTTGGGCGCCAATAAGGGCATTTAGGTGGGCGTGTTATTGTCGTATAGGGGAAGGTCGTAAAATCTTGATTTTGTATAAAGTTACGCCATTTTGAAATTTTATTTTACACTGATTTTTAATTCGTAACATTAAAATTGTGAAATTTTTTAAAAATCAAGATTTTTAATAAAATTGAAAACCTATGCAATTTTGTTCCCTGTTCTAAAAAAAGTTTCGAATCTTTTACAAGTATTTTCCTACAAACCACAGTGGGCAAGACACTTTTTGAAAACAAATTTCGCAAATTCCAATTAAATATTTTTCCCACAGGACATCTTTGTTTGGTCTTGGTAGTTATCCCTTAAAGTTTGGCGTGGATCCCTTGCTACATTACTAAGTTATATCTTACCAAAACTTCACGAGCCACCACTGCGTCGTAGCTCGAATATTTACACTAGTTAAACTTTTATTTGTATACAAAAGAATGTCGAAAGTAATTGCCCCACACTGGGCGCCAATTAGAAAATCTGTAGCTTGGTGCCCCGCGTTGGGCGCCAATTCTGGAATTCGAACCGGTAACCATATTACTATCGCGTCATTACAGGGTGTTAATTACTGACGCTTCGTAATTTGACAGAATATTTCAATTAAATAAGCACGTAAATATAATTTTTTCAGTAACAATCATATAAAGTATTAGTTAATGACCTTCTTTTATCAGCCTCGTTAGTACCCACACCGCCATCCATATTAAAAGTAAATTTAATATATAGGTAATTTGTCACATACTTTTAATCATTCCATCAAATCGTTTTAGCGATTCTCGGCTTATGTTGTGCGTATGCTTACCTATGTATGTATGCTCAATACATTGTGTGGAGCATATTAATTATAAATTATTTACAATTTATGCAGTTTATATTGGTATGCTTGATATATCTTTTTTTTTTATAGAATCAGTTCCCGTGTTCTACTAGTATTGGAAAAAACGTGTACTTTCCTATCTTTATATTGTTGAGGCAATAAAATTGATTAAAACTAACTGCATTTTAAAATATTTTACTATTTTAGGCGTAAACATTTTTTACAGTACAGTACAGCCCGTTGTTACTTAACTTCTTCAACGATTCTTTTTTAAATCATTGTTTGATAATGACTTCACTATCGATACTACAGTCACAAGTTTACGTGTGAATATAATGGTAAAAAACCTAGTATAGTGTTTTACTTGGTCCCGTGAAAATTAGCTATCACATAGTAACGGCTTCCTGCATCAATTTTTGTATAAAATTATCTTTTTTCTTTACTTCTCAGGAAATTCGGTCATGTTATAAAACCAACGTTAATATTTTTAAGTTTTTTCCTAAATAACCTGAAAGATTTTTCTGATCTTATATTTCTGCGGCTGATAGTACATCCAAAAATCATGGTAGTCTTTTATATAAACTTATTTCCGAAAATGAACAATAAGGGAGATATAAAATTTCAAGTTTTTCTGCAATATCTTCCGACTCCCTTAAGTAGGATTAGTCTTTCGGCTAGTGTTTGTTGTTTGGAGCCATTTTCAAGAGAAAAAGGGGGTCAAGAAAAAATTGTCAAAGAAAATAATGCTAGGAGTTCGCGAAACTGGTTCGATTCCGGGGGTCTCAATCTGCCTACTTCCCAGATCTCACCAGGATCCGTCTCTAAGGCCTCAATCTGCCTACTCCTTAGAGCGAATTCGCTGGCAGCATCTGATGAAGTGTTATTTATACGAAAGCTGTCTGTGGGTGGGAGAGTGGTGGGGGTTGAGAGTCTGTTGATGGTGGCATCAGAGCAGAACGGCTGCTATCAGGATTATGAGGTGTGGATGAAGATTGTGGGACTAGCTTAAAGATCAATGATTTCCAAGCGACTGGAAGACGATGACCGTCATCCCTTTTGATTAGACAATTGGGACGTTTTTCAATCTCAATTGACTCGCGGATGATTCGCGGTTTCTGGAAAAATGAGGGTGCAATGGTTTTGGTGTTATCGAAGTCTATATTATGGCCTGTTAGGAGGCGGTGTTGGGCAAGTGATGATGTGGGATCGGATTTCCTAACTGCAAGACGATGTTCATATATTCTATTGTTAATCCGTCTATTGCTTTGTCCAATGTAGGTTTGGGGACAGTTTGAGCAAGGTATTTCGTATACATCGTGGGAATCATTAGGTATTTGGTCTTTTGGGGTTCTGATTAAATTGGAAATTGTTTGGTGTCTTGTGAATATGGTTTTTATGTTATTGGATTTCAGGACTTTTGAAATTTTGTCTGACACCTTTGATGTAGGGTAGGAAGGCTTTTTGTTGAGGAGGAGTTTCTGTCTGTTGAATTTGGGAAGGATTTTGTGCTTTGTGTATGGATCGCATTATATGTCCTTTGTCGTAACCGTTGTAGAAGTGCTTCTTCTAATGTTTGTAGTTCGGATTGTCTGTTGTGATTGTCTGTTAGTCTGAGGGATCTGGTTACAAGAGTGTTGACAACGGAATTTATTTGTGATGGATGGTGGTGTGATTTTGAGTTAAGGTAACGGTTGGTGTGGGTTGGTTTTCTATACACAGAGTAGGAGAATTGATTGTTGTTTTGTTTTGTAATAAGGGCGTCTAGGAAAGGGAGGGAACATATGTTTTCGATTCCAATAGTGAACTGGACCTGAGGGTGTATATGATTAATATGAGATAGGAAGTTGTTTAGAGAATCTCTACCATGTGGCCAGATAACGAAGATGTCATCTACGTATCTTAGCCAGCAGGTAGGCTTCAGTTCGGATGAATTCAGGGCATGGGTTTCGAAGTTGTCCATGTAGATGTTGGCTATGACAGGGGACAGAGGTGATCCCATTGGAGTTCCTCTCACTTGTTTGTAGTAGTTGCCTTGAAAGAGAAAATAGGTGTTGGACAGACAATGTTCTAGAAGGGTCAGAGTGCTGGGAGAAATATTGTGTTTAGTTTTGAGAACGTTTAGGGCTTCAGTGAGTAGGATATTGGTGAATAATGACACAATATCGAAACTGACTAGAATGTCGTTCTGGAATATAGAGTAATATTGAAGAAGATCAATGAAATGGGTGGAATTTTTGACATAAGAAGGGGCTTGTTCAGCAATGGGTTGTAGAGTATGGGCTAGATGTCTCGCTAACTTGTGAGTTGGGGAACGAAAAGCACTAACTATTGGTCGTAAAGGAATGTTTGTTTTGTGAATTTTAGGAATCAACATATATATATACCAAAAATGACAAAAAAGCAGTTAAATAAAAAAAAAAGTTATTTTTAATTACATCACATGAAAGTACATAAAAATCCTTTATTTTGGTAAAAAAAAATTCGTAGGACCATTTGGACAAATTGGGGAATGTTTTGAAAATATTGTGGAATTTGGACTAAAAATGGAATTGCGGCCAAACTACTTCACTTCTACGTCCAGTGAAAGTAAAGTAACGCAGAAAACAATTTTTTTTGTTTTTGTTGAAATAGGCTTAAAATGTAAGGGGCGAGCGTGGGTGCGTCTTTACTATGTACATATTTCGATATGCGATGTAAAGCAACGTTAGGCATGGTTAGTAGTTGGATGGGTGACCGTTTCAACGAAGACCGCGTCCTCGCCTCAAACATCTTCCAGCGGCTTGTATATCAATGTATGCGCGGAAGCTATATAACCTTGGGCGAGGGTTGTATAGGGGATATACCATCCTTCGGAGGGGATGTAAAGCCGTCGGTCCCTTGTCTATTAAATGTTAGGCAAGTAAAAGATCCCTACTCTTATTAAGGGAAGAGGTTCGGCAAAATTTCTGGTTGGGGGTAGCTCGTCTACAGGCGTCGGTGTTAGACCTCAGTAGCGGAAATACGCCGACGTTAAATAAATGTATTAAAAAAAGGCTTAAAATGTCATGAGATTTTAAATTTGAGCGACAAAAAAATTTTCTGTCTGTCGATCTGTCTGTCTGTAACTTTTTTGTGCGCACGTTTACTCTGGAACCGTTTATGATATTGACTTGCAATTTGATACACTTATGTATTATAACGAGATCTGGAACTAGATTATATTTTGATCTCATTCCGTTGAAGTGTTCGGGGGTAAATGGGGTAATAAGGGTAAATAGGCAAAGCAAGCAAGTAAGAATCCATAAAATTGCAATATAGGGTATGTACGAAAAGTCAAAGTCTCAAAATTTTGTTTGGTATCAGTCACCTCGCACCATCACTCCCAATATCATCCCCACACTATTATGAAAGGGAGTAAAAGAAATTAAGATATGATTTAGTGTGTATACAAGAACGAAGAGTCTCAAAAATTTTTTTTGGTGTTAGCTATACCCCCTCTACCACCTTGCCACCTCCACCACATTATTAAAGGAAGTAAAAAATTAAATTTGGATTTAGTGTGTGTACAAGAACCAAGGGCCTCTAAAATTTATTTTGGCGTTAGCCACCCCTCAACCACCCCCACCTTATTATTAAAGAGAATAAAACATTAAATTGGGATTTAGTGTGTATACGAGAACCAAGGACCTCTAAAAATATTTTGACATCCAGGAGACTCAAAATTTGCCAACAAATTTAAAAAAATATAAATATAATATTTAAATATTTCAAATGAGTTACACTGCTTATTCAACATAATGATAAAATATATCAAATTATGGTAAAATCCCTTCTCTGGTAATCTTCCAATAAAACAAAAAGTTACTTTCAATATTATGTTTTAACGTAAAACGAATGAATTAAAGATAAATAAACAATTTTTTTTTTTCAGTTCTCAGTCTGCCTGACTATCATATTTATATTTGAGCTGTCCGTTGGAATAGCTGGTTACGTGCTAAGAGACAAAACCACCGACTACCTGGAAACAAAATTAACCGAAAGCATGGCAAAGTACAATTCTGATCCCCCCATTGGCAAAATATGGGACGTAATCCAGACTGGGGTAAATATTTGCTATTATGAAATATTCTCTGAATGTTTATGTTGTGCAATAATCGGTGTTACGATCAATAAAACTCATTTATGCTTTACATCTGCATGAGGGTACACAGAATATTTTTAGATGCTGTGATTTATGAATCGAATAAAAATTGAGGATTAACATGTTCACATACATCTATTTTTAAATGATACTGACGCCAATTAATAGTAATGTTCAAGAAACTACATACAGTTTATTATCTCTACAGAGTCCTAAAAAAACTACATCATATGGTAAACTCCGTTGTTATTGACTCTCTGAAAAATTCTATTTTTGACAAAAACTAGTGCATGGTCTGAAAAAAAAAAACGGATGCACACGTTTGTGTTAGTACTGATGCTTAAGAGTCCCGTCTGCAAAGCACACAACTACTAGGCCGGTAAATTTTAATAAAAACACTGTACCGAGGGGTGGAGCTTGCATTGCGGTTATTGTTTTGCTATTGGCGTAAATATTACCTGAGATTTCATCAGAGTTGGAGTCGAGCTCATTGTGCCGTTTGTGGAGTGAATTATCGTCAGAAGATCACTGTTTTCAGGTCAGGATGGTCACTTTCAATTTTGTTTATTGAATTCTTATGTACTAAGTAGTCTTAGTACTAATAGCATCAATTAATTCACTTGAAATGTTTGAATAGGTACTGTTCTTTTTTAATTTGTTCAATTTGTTCGGCAGTAAATGAGGCCACAAATAACACTGAATACGTATAGAGACGCGCAGAAATATTGCACAATTAAAAATACTTACAGTTAAGATAATTAATTTTTTTTTGTGATAAATGTTATTATATTCTACGTTGCTGTGTTTTTAGTTTTTTGATTTTCGCATTTTAAAATTTTGAAGATTCGTAAAGAAAAAAGTAATTTTTTTTTCAAAAAATTCCACGCAGCGACACAGATTGAATTTTTATGTATTTACCCTCCAAATTTCGTATTCATATCTTCTCTAATTATGTCACAGTTATCTGGCTACGATTTCATGTTTTTTGTAAACGCAAACGGCACTCTTAAGTCAGAAAATTACATTTACTACATTTATTTTTGAAGATATCGAAAATTGTTATTTCAAGAAATTGTTTATAATGCCAAGCTATACCTAAATATCAAATTGGGCAACTCTATTATAGAAATCAAAGTTTTCCATGTTTTCACGCATAATTCCAGAACTATTTCCATTCGGTATATGCGCAATCTCACATGCGCCGCTTTACTAACAATGATTCTTTAACAATTAGTAGCAATTTAAAAGTTTTGACTTATGGTAATGATATATAAACAAAATTTTTTTTAAGCCGTATATGGATGGTCGGAAAATTTAGGATTAATGGTATATAAATGGAGAAAAATTAATCGGACCACAACAATTAACCAGAAGTAGGGTGGGTGTTGTTAGAGGTGAAACGTGGTTTTTTACTATTTCTGGCAAAACTAGACCTCCTAGCGAAAAAAAAAAATAATAAATGCAAAAGTTGTAGATAGATAATTGAAAGATCTACAACTTTTATTTCAACTATTTCTTAGCATAACCTCAAAATTATTGAGAAGAACGCCAAGAACAAATTTTTAGATTTTTTATTTTTATCTCTAACAAAAATGATTCGATTTTAATGAAACTTGATGAAAATGTACGTTTTTATGTCTCAAATAAGCTGTAATTTTTTTGAAGCGAAATATTTATTTTTTGGTTTTATGCGAATTTAATTTGAAAAAGGCCTAATTTTCTATCAAAAAGGTTGATTAGTAAAATTTAGATTTTTGAAAATTTCAGGACGGAATTTTTTTCGTTGAAACCTCTACTTTAAGATGGTATAAAAAAATCATACTGTTACTGTGGCAAAACATTGTCAAAAATGGGAAAACCAAAACAAAGATTTTTTCAATATCGATTTTTTCGTAAATGTCACGAATTCTTCATTGTTTATTGAAATGAAGTGTTGAGAGTGATGAAAAATGGTAATTTCAATGTAATATCAAATAAGGGGACTTTGATTAACGGTTTAAGGTTCGGGCTGTTGAAAAACAAATTGCTAAACAATAATTTTACATAAAAAATTGCTAAAAATGGCCATTTTTGTGCAAGAAATTTTTTTTTGCTTCATGGATAAAAATAAATTGAAAATAAATTTATTAAAACAAATATTTAAAATTGTTTCAATTTACAAAGTAGAAATATAAAAGCAAAATTCTATTTTAATCTCATTCTTTTATTAAAGCTGCACTACGTCATCACATTCAACATAGTTTTCGGTTTCTTCAGGATCTCCGCAGTGGCGGATCTTGATTTTGTGAGGCGCAGGCGCAACCTGATCTGGGAGCCCCCTATTGACCCTATTAAGGATGGGATAGTTCACTAAAATGAACAATGCAAAAAATCATAACGTTTTAAATTTTTTAAATCAACAAAAACAAAGACATAAAAATAAGATAGGAAATCACATTTTCATTTAAAAGAAAAAATCACATTCTGAGGTAAAAAAATCACAGTAAAATTCTGCACCATATTTTTGGTAATCTAGTATTACTAATTAATAAAGACGAGTAGTGCTCGTTTATAATGGAACTTTTCTAGCCTTCATTCTTGCTTCACCGCTTGCATTCCACAATGCACATAGGTATTGCCAAGAAGATTCTCAAAAGTTTTTACATTAGGAAATTTAGACTGCAGCCCGTCAATTAGTAATTTATATATATCGACAGGATCAGATACGTTTGCTTCCTTAGCATATTTAATGAAATGGAGAACTTCATGTTTATAATATTTAATGTCGATTGCCTATCCACATTCAATAATGTCATCCCTACTAATTTTTTCATTGAAAAAAAACTTGAAAATCATTCAAAATATCTCTGTAAACAGTGGATCTCCTGAATATTTCAGATATGCGTACATCACATATCACATTATATATATTAGCTATAAAAAATTGCCTACCATCGAAAAGTGTGTCATTATTGGATGTTTTTTCAAACTGCAATTTTCTTTTCAAGTTTTGGTGATTTGGAACTGGCTATCTTTTTTGTTTAATTTACCATGTTTTTTTAGCTGGCATCAATGACTATTACCCAATATTCACTATGAAAATAAGTTTTAGGTAATCCGCCACTGGATCTCCGACAAGGTCTTTTACTTCGTCAAGGTCCTCAAGTTCACCAAGATCTTTATTTCCGATATTAATTTGAAAATTTGTTGTTGCTTCGTCATCAATTTCCTCCTAATCGCTGGTTTCTTCCAATGGAGCATTTTACTCCATGTTTGCGACAACCCCATATTTTACTATCACAACCAGTTCACAGCTGCAGCAGATAGTTTTCTGCAAATTTTCAGGAATTAGCTCTCTTTTTGTCCATTTAGGCATTATGGTGGCGGTTAGATGGTGTTTCTATCCCCAATCCCTGGCCGTAAGCTTGTTACCAAGCCAAGTTTGAATTTGAAAATAAGCCCTGCAGGAGTATTGTTCAGCTGCTCCTTCAGTTGATGGTAGTTTTTTTAAATTTAATGAAGATTGTACCGTATCACATCCAGGGGACAATACAAAAACGCAACGATATTTTTTTATTCATGTTTGAAGCTGTTTGAGGAGTAGAATATGTCTTCTGTATTACCTGAACCTTTGTGAAAATAAATATTAAAATTATTTGAATTTAATTGGTTTAACAGAACTAGAAGATCAATCAATATCTTGACCTACAATGGCTATAATTTTAGTAGGATCTTCAGCTATTTCAATGGCCGTATTAATAATTAGGGCATCGGCATCTTCTTTTGCCTGTTGTATCAATTTTTTCTTATTTTGTTTATTAGACAAAAATTTCTCTGGAGTAAATGGAATTTTTGTATGACTCTGAAAATCACATGTAGGAGGGATACCTGCTGAGGTTTTTCGATTTATTTTTGTTCATGAAGCATTAAGTAGCTATTTGTATGACAAGGGAGAAAAGTGCATAATTTCCTCCCGCGGATAGTCCAAGGGAGGAAATGGCACTTTGCTCCTGTGTAATACATATGATTTTTTTCTACGACCGTTTACAGTGTTTTACATTGGTTTTACATATATTTTATTATATTTTCTTATGCATGACAATCAAAAAACCAAATATGTCAAAATGTCATAATAGGTATTTAGATAGTAAATATTGTTAAAAATCAAAGTACATGGAACGTTGCTAAGGTTGCTTCTTGTTTACAAAATAAACAAACTTCCAAAAAGTTTATAATAATGTATTCCGAATGTGAAGATGAATTTCCTCAAGATATTCTGGAAGAAGCAAACGTGGTTTCGTTAAATCTATTACCGTTAAAGTCTCGTGAAAAATATGAAAAAGAGTACCAGCTATTTGAAGTTTCTACTTGTTTGCTTCCAGAGGGAGCCAAAGTATTTTCCTCCCGAGGGAGGAAAAGTACTACCTTGCTCCTTGAAATGAGGGAGCAAAATAGTATTTTCTATGTAGGGAGTAGAAAAAAAAATTTCTTACACAATTTTTTTATATTAAAATTATTGTTTAAACAATTTGTTTTTCGACAGCCCGAAACTTAAACGATTAATCAAAGTTCCCTTATTTGATATTACATTGAAATTACCATTTTGCATCACTCTCAACAGTCTAAACAATTCATTTCGATACATGATGAGGAATTCATGGCATTTACGGAAAAATCGATCCTAGAAAAATCTCAGTTTTGGTTTTCCCCATTTTTGACAATGTTTTTCCACGATAACTGTGATATTTTTACAACATCTTAAAGTAGAGGTTTAACGACGAAAAAAATTCCGCCCTGAAATTTTGAAAAATAAAAATCTTGTTAATCAACTTTTTTGATTGAAATTTTTTTTTCAAATTAAATTCGCATAAAATCAAAAAGTAAATATTTCGCTTCAAAAAAATTACAGCTTATTTGAGACATAAAAATGTACATTTTCACCAAATTTCATTAAAATAGTCATTTTTGTGGGAGATAAAAATAGAAAATTAAGAAATTGGTTTATCCCAATAATTTTGAGGTTATGCTGAAACATGATCGAAATAATAGTTCTAGATCTTTCAATTACCTACAACTTTTGTATTTAGCTTTTTTCGATAGGAGGTCTAGTTTTGCCGGAAATCGTAATAATTCATGTTCCACCCCTAACAACACCTCTTTTTCCACTCCCACCCTATTTTTCCCCATTTATATACCATTAATCCTAAATTTTCCGACCATCCATAAACTGCTAAGAATTTTGTCGATTTTTAGCCTCTGAAAACCCGTTCGGCATTGGACTACTTTATATAATATCTGGATTCACAGGCTATTGATTATGCCATAAAAACAGTGAAATAAGGAACTAAGATGTTTAGGGTTTTTATTGCATAAATCGTTCAATTGGTCATTTAAGATGAAGGGCCAAAGGGTGCAAATTGGAGACAGGGGTTTCAGTATTTTAAATAGAACTCGAAAACGAAGCAAAATTCAGGTGTAGTTAATAGGAAACTTTTTGTAGAGAATCAAATTTCCCATAATCTTATTTAAAAAAATAAAAAAACAATTTTTTGTGCTAAAAGTACCAAAAAACAATTAAAAAAAGCAAAAATCCCATTTATTGTTTTTTTTTCTTTACTTTTTTGTCTATAATTTTTTTTTGGCAGAGATAGGTAGCATTGCTTTGTAGAAAAAAAAACTTGATGAAATTTCCTTTAAAATGGTGACGTCAAAAAGTTTTTTTGATGAAAATTGACTGAGACATAGTCGCTCAAACTCGATTTTTATGGCGTTATGTTGTTTTACATCTTATTGTTTATAACAAAATTGATTTTTACTCAATAAACAATGTATTTCAAGTTAATTTGTTAATAATGACTAATTATTTCACAAATGTATAAAACTGCGTGGTTTTTTAAACAAAGTAACTAGGATTAACTTATTCTATGTTTTGCAAAGAATGTATGGGTGTCAATTGCGACAATATACAAGAAGCAGAGACTGCAGAAGATGATGTCCTTGAAGACGTGGATAAAGATATTGATATTCAATTTGAAAATGTCATTGAAGAGTTGAAGAGATGGAAATGAAATGTTTATAATTTGTAAATAGTTTAATAAAATATTCTAACTTGAATAAGCTTTATTGAATAAAGTTCTCAAATAATATTTTTATTAGAAAAAAAAACAAATCTCCGTATATCAGATAGATAAAAAAGGAATATTTTACTATAATTGATTGTCACATTGTTTAAAAAACCATCAGAGTTTTATACATTTGTGAAAATAATTATTCATTATTAACAAATTAACTTGAAATACATTCTTTTTTTGAGTAAAAATCAATTTTGTTATAAAAAATAAGATTTAAAACAATATCAAGATAAACGCGTTAAAAATCGAAAAAATGGCCATCGATTTTCATGGAAAAAACTTTTTTAAATCATCATTTTAAAAGAAATTTCATCAACTTTTTTTTTTACAAAACAATGCCTATACCTGTTTCTGCTCAAAAAAAAGGTTATAAGCAAAATTGTAATTTTTTATTGTTTTTTTGGATACTTTTCTCACAAAAAATTGTTTTTTATTTTTTTTAATAAGCTATTTTGATATGTGACATTTGATTCCTGACCTGAATTTTGCTTCGTTTCAAGTGATATTTAAAATACTGAAACCCTATCAGAAAATTATGCAGAATTCAAAAATGCAAAATATGCAAGGTGGTTCATTTAACAGTTTCAATTGATTTATCGACGTTATATTTCAGTTCCAATGTTGTGGCGTTGCCAATTATACCGACTGGCAAGGAACGTTTAAGAATTACTCTTTGCCAATATCCTGCTGTCCAGAAGCTAGCGGTACTGTAGGAGTTTTCTACTGCAACGCCTTTCCACTACCAACAACAGTGCCCGCTGGTTCAACAACAGCGGCAACTGTTCCTACAGAAACAACTAAAGCTTCAGAAGCAACTGATGCTACAGAGACAACTAAGGCTACAACACCAAGTGTTGCTACAGAGTCAACTAAAGGTACAGGGTCAACTAAACATACTCCTGATGAGCCAAATAAGAATGCGGCACAGTCAGCAAATTTTGTCAAACCACTTGTACAACCTGCAGAAGACGATCCCACAACAGGTGAGATTTCATACACGCTCAACACGACCTATTCGACCGATATATACTGCTATTGGCACACTCTGTAGATCATGATACTAAGATATGCTCACTAAAATTCCTAATTTTGTTCGATACTGCGCATGACGTGATTCTGTGACAGTTGGACGTCAATACATTATGCGAAACAGGCCTTTGAAAATCTTATGGTCTGGCTGTATTCTATTTGGATATTGCAATGAGTATCTCCTCGCTGCAGCACATCCGCTAAAATTATTTTGTGCGTAAACACATATTTTTTTTTTTAATACATTTATTTAACGTCGGCCTATTTCCGCTACTGAGGCCTAACACCGACGCCTGTAGACGAGCTACCCCCAACCAGGAATTTTGCCGCACCTCTTCCCTTAAGAAGAGTAGGGATCTTTTACTTGCCTAACATTTAATAGACAAGGGACCGACGGCTTTACATCCCCTCCGAAGGATGGTATATCTCCTATACAACCCTCGCCTAAGGTTATACAGCTTCCGCGCATACACTGATATACAAGCCGCTGGAAGATGTGTGAGGCGAGAACGCGGTTTCCGTTGGAATGGTCACCCATCCAAGTACTAACTGCGCCTGTCGTTGCTTTACATCGCATACCGAAGTATGTACATAGTAAAGACGCACCTACGCTCGACCCCCCCCCCCCCTATATATCTGTCATTGGTTTGAAAGTAACCTCGTGAAAATCACAGTTGTCACAGAACTACGTCATTAATTTGATAAGGACAGAGCAATATATGCGCGTGTGCATATTTTGTATCATGTATATAGACATGACATACTAGACTGATATTGATATGACTGATCCGACAGACGCGTCACGAACAACTATTGTTGTCGTTGCCGCAGACACTACTCACTACTTGGAGTAGTAATGAAACAACTTCTAATGTTACAATATCCGCAGCTGCTTATCCACCTTCGTCATCTGCGCCCTATGATTCTGGATGCGAAGCAGCTTTTGGCGCTTTTGTTAAGAAACATGCTGTAGATATCGGCGCCGTAGGGATTACATTAGCAGTAATTCAGGTGAGTTTGTGCAAATTCAATCATATATAGTATAGCATACATATAATAAATAAATAAACAAAGAAATAAATAAATGAAGGAATGAATGAATGAATCAATGAATGAATGAAGGAATAAATAAATAAATTCACATTAAATGAAGCAGGATGTGGAAGTAATGTTAAGAAAGTAGAAAGTCCTTGGTTTTATTCAAGATCGATTAAGGGTACTATGTAGTCTATTCATTAGTTCTCCAATGGTTAAGTAGAATCTATTCATCATGAAGACCTTCAAAGCGCTGCTGGTCTTTTCCGAACTAGTCCTATAAGTAGTATATGCAATAAGTCAGACAGACATATCACATCTCAGATTAAAGATAGAGGTAGTTACGATCAATGCTCAACCATAACCAGACCAGCTAGAATACGCGCCCACGAAACTCTTGACCGACTGCATATCTGTTTCCTCAAATGCTTAAATTTGGTTGGTGTGTGATACCTCATCCATGGATTATTAATCAGCCATAATGCCGCTTGGAGTTGACTTCCATAAATAAACAAGACTCTTATCCATCACTGTATACATAGGGCTATGTTCCTGGAAGTATTAAGTGAGTATCAAGACACCGTAATAACTTATACATATGGATCCGTGGTATAGACCGGAGTCGGAAGTTCAGTTATTGAAAATACTGGAGAATTACACTCTTGGGTTCTTCCAACTCAGTCGTCAACAGTGAAACACCCCGTACTAGGGCGGCTTCTATTCTAAATTAATTCATATTTTATTTCAAATTTATGCCAAGGTGAAGCGAAAAGGACGGAATTTGGTAACACACGTAAAACAGAGAAAGTGTCCGTCGAAGAACGCTTATCTCGGTAACGTAAGAGAGAAGTACGGTAATAGACGCTTAAAGCAACACCAGCACGATATACGTAGCACTGTTTGAAACGAACCTATCAACTGAAATAAATTGCAACCAACCTTTTAAACATAACGGCTTAACCCAAGACTATTTATTGATGTCTTTGTTTTATTTATATTTAGTAAATAGGCCAAATATAAGAAAAATCGATGGTAGTTGTGGTTATGTAAATATGGCATCTTTGCCAGATACAATCGGGTGCGATCTGTGGTCCCATCCCCATTATTCGGCTCGATACGATACGTTTTATGTATATGTACGAACACGCAAGTTTACGTCAGGCGTAAGTACAAACGTACAATAATTCACAATTGCACGTGCGTTTCTGTCATTTTATACGTTTACGTCTACGTTGTTGCTTTAAGTGTGTTGAGCCAAAGCGAAGTTCTGGTCAGCCGAAGGAATGTCCGTATAACCAGTGCATTAAAATAGGTAAAGAGTATAGTTCCCACTCACACGCTAATGATATAAAAAGCAAGCAAATGCATCTTGTCGGGAGAGTTTGGCACTGTACGGTAACCACCGAAGTGCACGACTCCATCGTACTCGAGACCTGGTGTAGCTAACATTTTTTCAGGGCACATTTACAAGCCTGCAGGCGAACTTTCTTATGAATTGGGGCGTAATCTCAAGCTCACGCTGGGATGGTTACCTGCATCGGCATCAAAGGTACAGTCTCCGAAATCGAAAGTGACCTGGCAATTTACACGTTACCAGGTAATTTCGCTGACATCATTTTCTAACGTTAACTCTGCATTATTTTTAAAATTGAATTTACATTCTGGTTTTGGGTGGAAAATGGGTATTTTGCGTGTTTATGGTACTAAAACAAATATTACATTTTTTATGAAATTTTTGATTTGATTTTTAACAAGAAAGTTACATTAAATTACAATTTATTATTTTCAATAATATTAGGTAAAAGTTCACGCATTGTAAGTATTTTTTAGGGAGATTTATGTTTGCTAAGTTACAAGTGTGTATCATCGAGTTGAATATGTTCAGAGTTATGCAATGGCAAGAGAATATAACTTCAATTATACTTCAGTTAAAGTGTTAACAGTGGCTTACCGTGTGCCCACTGACACGTAGGATTTCACAAGAATGTTTGCTGTTCAAATTTGTGTGAAGTTTCTCACGGGCAATGTGTTCCGTCATTATAATTATTCAACGAATTTCTTGGGCCCACGTGCCCGGTACCTTGCTTGTATTCTGAAGGGGTTACCTTTTTGACGAAGTTCTAAGTCTTGTCTGTTTAAAATACTTCGACCAGCTGCGTGCTACGTTCTTGGATCATCATACACAATTTGGTAGTTGCCGTTTGTGTAATTAATTAAAGGATATTTCCTCAACATTCTATGGTATTTTACGTGAGTGTAAACTCTCATTTACAACTCACTTAATATGATTAGCTGGCAATTGCTCCACCTCTAATTTAAACAAATGACAATCATTATATCGTTCATTGCCGCAACTCTAATTTAAACCAAAATAACACGGAAATTCTATTCCATAACATGGTTCTTGTTATTTCCATGATCAACACTGAAACATATACAGTATGGTCCTTTAACAACGTAAACTTTCTTATATATAGATTTCTGCCTTTTCTTCCACTTTTAACTTTCTAAAAATACAAGTAATAAACTGATGATAACGATTTAGTTTCAATCCACAAAACTGTGAAACAAACTTTAACCTTAAATTCACAGAGGAATCTTGAGCAATAAAATAGAAAATAAATAAAATAAATAATTAACTAGTTTTCTGAATTAATAAACAGCGTGTTACAAATTTCAAGGTATTTAAATTAAACGAGTGATTAATTTTCTAAAGACATAGGTAAATAATGTCAGATCTGGTAGGAAACCGTGATATCAAACTTTGCATAAAGAGCTTGGGTACATATACCAGAAACACAACGTAATTTGGGTCCTAACTTTGTAAAACTAAACAATCACGCAAATGGTCCATTTGTTTATTTATCTTGATATAAAATCTAGGTAAATAATCAGGATTTTCAATAGTAAGTAGAAGGGAGGTAGGGTCGCTTCAATATACACAGCCGAACTGTACGCGGTATGGCAATGTCTGTGCCATTTTATATATTAAACGCTAAATCGAATTTTTTTTATTATATCTGACTCGCTCAGTGTTATTTTAGGTATTCGCCATGTATTTTCAAGAGATTCTTTCGTCTAGTTTATACTTGCCAGCTTACATAGCCTTCAAAATAAAGACAAAATAAATAGTGGGTTTCAAGCTAAACTACAGGTATTGAGGGTATTGAAATAGCTGATACAGAATAATGATAAAAACTACCTGAAAACACGCATTCTCGTTGATTGGTAACAGGAATGGAACATACAATTGCAAAATTGAGACCTATTAAATCATCTGGAAACGTACCCTGGAAACCTTACACTCACAAGAAAAAAATGAGTAACGCTTACCCGTCTTACAATAGGGCATTACTTCATAACAACATCACATTTGTTAACGAGAGAGGGTGCCCAGGCCCGGCTTTATACAGTAGGCGAGTTAGGCGACCGCCTCAGGGCGCCAGTTCCAAGGGGCGCCAAATTGAAATTTTTAAAAGTAGAAAGTCGGTATAAATGCTATTAGGTATATATATATATATATTTTTTAAATGCCCCAGATGTTTTATTGGTCCATTTTTATTGCGCTATTGCCGCTACATTTTATTTTATTTACGTGTTATCATCAGCCTTTTTCTCGTGAACTATAATGCGGCATGCCGCCAACAGAGCTGGAACTACGGGTTGGCAAGGATATACCATACCTAATTTCCCTGGTGCGGCGGCAATCGCTGGTAAATAATGGTGCGGTAGATAACTGGGCACATAAACGGCGGCGTCTTTGTTCCTTCAAAGATGTTCCACGTTTTTTATGAGCTCAGTTATTTTCTTCCGCACCACTATAATAGGAGACAAACATGTGTATGTTTTATTATTTTATTATTTCCACCCAATAATATACACTAACCTAACAAATTGTAGATTTTTGTAAGCGAATTCTATCCATTCAGTATTATTTTAGACAGCAGTGACAGCAGACTACACGAGTATTGCTTCCGTT
Source organism: Leptura quadrifasciata (assembly GCA_963675555.1). Taxonomy (NCBI): domain Eukaryota; kingdom Metazoa; phylum Arthropoda; class Insecta; order Coleoptera; family Cerambycidae; genus Leptura; species Leptura quadrifasciata. The sequence goes on along the minus strand of OY776677.1, from coordinate 18,288,948 downwards.
CCTATTTACTGTAATGTAAATCGAGAGTGATTGATTAATTAATCGGTAATTTGCTGTAATCGCCGCCAACCATAAATAAAATAATTATACGTACCGTGGTATCGTATATTTAATATAATTATGTCCGATCGAAAAAGATTAAAGTTATCAGGGTATGAATACCGAAAACGAAAAGCCCAACGCGAAAGTTCGAATACAAAAATGAGGGGCAGTTTAAAAAGTTTTTTTAAATTTAACATGTGATATTAATCAACCATCTTCGCCTCCTTTACCACCTCAACAAAGTGATAGTGATAGTAAAGATGAAGAAGAACATATTCAACCATCGTCATCGGTATTGGAAAGTTGTGAGAATCCAAGTTCAAGTACGTCTAATAAACCTGTTGAAAAATCTGCATGTTCGCCCTGTTCAATAATCACACAATCGGATTCCGACGATGAGCAAATTCCTATCATTTGTTTTCCTGATGAAACTAATGAAACTATTACCAATATCGATTTCAATTTGTTTTTGTCTAAAGATCCCGCAAATTGGCCAGGAGTTATTTCATCTGAAATGTGTGCCAATATAACAAAAGAAGGGCCCGTGCAGTTAATAAAACATAATTTTCCTAAAAATAATGCTGGCCGGTCGTTCACAGTGGCAAATTATAAAAGACTTTTATTAAATGGAGAACAAGTGCAACGTGATTAGTTGATTTTTTCTGAAATAAAAGATTCAGTGTATTGTTTTTGTTGCAAGTTGTTTAAAAAAAAAGATGACGATAGTTCCAGTTCCTTGTCGGGAACTAATGGTTTTTGTGATTGGAAGAATTTAGCTCGGGTTTTGTCGGTTAATGAGACTAGTAGAAAACATATAATGGAACATCAAAAATGGAAGGAATTAAAATTAAGATTGGAAACATTTACTACAATAGATGCAGTGCAGCAAAAAGTTCTAGAAGGCGAAAAACAACACTGGATTAAAGTTTTGTCCTGGATTTTTGAGAGTGTTAAATTTCTCGCTCGACAGTGTTTATCATTTCGTGGAGACACTGATAAAATTTATTGTAGAAATAACGGTAACTTTTTAAAATTAATTGAAATGATTGCAATTTTTGATGCAGACATGCGTGAACATTTAAAAAAATATATTGATAAGGAGAATGAATCTGGTATAGAAAGAAAAACTAGAAAAAGAGTTCCAGTCCACTCCCAAGTAGCACAAATTGCATTTTAAAAACTCTATGACTATCTACTCCACCTTTTTATAAAGCTTTATGCTTTATAATTAAGAGTTAACAACAATAGTCCAGTATTAATGAAGTATCCATATACCCAAAATAGGCACAGTTTATACAGCCTTAGTAAACTCTGTAAAAGGTACATAAATGCTTAAAGTACCATTATGGCAACCTCTTTGTTTCGTCTTACCAGTTGTTATAAATCATGTTATGGCTGCTAAGAAGTTGTTATATAATTGCTGCAAGTAAGTTTTTCTACAGTAAAAATTCCTTTAAATGTTGTGATTTACTGTTTGCAGTTATAAAGCATCGATACCACAGTGTCTCTAACAGTTTCAATGTAATAACTTTCTTATGGCAAATTATTAGGAAGCTGAATGAATATTTCCTGCGAATTAGTGTATGCTGTGGTTCATAGAAAACTAAATTTGTCATGCGAAGAAAATTTTTCTCTTGAAATATGCTATTCTACTTCGAAATAAATAGACGCGCCTCCAAAATTCCTTGAATTTGATAAGTTGAAAATTATTTTTAAAAATACATTTTTTAATTTTTTTCTATAGAATTGTTTTAAAATGATAAGTCACGTATTTTGAATACCCCATAAGTGATTGCTGTAAATATTTTGTAAAGTTTTTCTTTTCAAGTGTTAAAAGTTAATAATACCTCAAACCGGTATGACAATGGCCGCCCTGTCATATTTACTTTTAGAAAATACAATATGGTTTCCTATAAGTATCCAAAGAAGGTCACTACAGAAGCAGTTATAAATTCTTAAAACACCACTTTGGCTGTGTAGAAGTAGTAGTAGCAGACAAAATCCTCGGACAGGTGAATTTACTTTGATAGAAATCCACATTTTGAGAGATATAATATCAGTTTTGTTTAAATTTCAGACCTAATTTTTTATTGACTTTGCTAGATTTTTGTAGTTTGTATTGAGAAAATGACTGTATAAAAATTTTTGCTACATAGCAAGAAAAATTCTAAACCAAATCAAATGACATTGGAGGTTATAAAATGCAGTAAGTTTAGCTGTATAAGAGTTCTATAACAGCGGAAGTTTGCAGCTACATAGCTCCAAAACAGAATTTCAGTTGAATAAATGCTTTATAAAATACACCTTATACTATACGTAAAAATAATCTATATCAGGGCTGACATAAAGGGCATTTGGTTTAAATAACTACATTGCTGTAAAATTTTGCTTTAAAAACCTTTAAAACTCAATGTTATAAAGCCATTATAGAGAAATTCCTAAGCTGTAAAACAGGTGTATAAACGTTATATAGAGGTTTATACATCTCTTATAAATATACATGGTGTGTATTGTATAATAGACCTTACTAAGCCTTATATAAATTTAAAAAAACTGTATGAGATGCTTTAATAAAGAAGCTTTATAGTTATGCTGTGAAAGCATTTTACCAGCAATCTTATTCCACCAAGTTACTTTATAAGCTGTTTAGTGTTGAATAAAGCTTCAATATAACCAATTTTCTGTACAAATTGCCATAATGTGTTATTTATAAAGCTTAAAGTGTAATAAGAGGGCGACGTGTGTTACTTGGGCTATCTGGGAAAGAACATACAAAATGAGGTTATTCAAATAATTAGCACGCATATTATAAATTTGACAAATAGAGCAAAATATTTTTCAATTATTTTAGATTATACTCCAGATGTTAGCCATCAGGAACAAATTTCAGTTATTGTTCGATTTGTTTCCTTTGATGAAAATAAAAAAACAAAAATTAATGATTGCTTTATTGGATTCTTTCCCGTATATGATACCACTGGCGAAGGTTTAACTGATTTTATTGTAAAACAATTGGAATTATATAAATTGCCAATAAAAAATTTAAGGGCCAGGGGTATGATAACGGTTCGAATATGACAGGAAAAAATTCTGGCGTACAATCTCGAATATTAAACATAAATCCAAGAGCATTTTATGTTCCTTGCTCAGCACATTCTTTAAACTTAGTGGTAAATGATGCAGCAAATGTGTGCATAGACATAGTAAAATTTTTTTCAGTCGTTCAAGAAATTTATAATTTTTTTTCTTCATCTACTAAAAGATGGGATGTCCTAAAAAAATATATTGTAAACTTAACAATGAAGCCATTAAGTGATACTAGGTGGGAAAGCCGAATAGAAGCTTTGAAACCATTGCGCTACCAGTTAGGTGAAATATACGATGCGTTATACGAGATTTATTGTTCTGGAACAAATGATACTAGTACTAAATTACAAGCAAAATCATTATCGGATAAAATTTAAAGTTTTCATTTTGTGTGTTGTCTTGTTCTTTGGTACGACATTTTGTTTAAAATTAATTCTGTGAGTAAAATTTTACAAAATGTAGAATGTAATATAGAAGAAGCAATGTCTTCACTAGAAAAAACTAAAAAATATTTTAGCTGTATTAGATCAGATGAAGGATTAAACAACGTTTTAATTGCTGCAAAAGAAGTAGCTAATGAAATAGATATTAGTCCAAATTTGATTTTTGATAGTAGATTTCGGCCTAGGCGTAAAAAAGCACATTTTAATTATGAACAAGCAGATGAAATTTTAGAAGATCCAATACAAAACTTTAAAGTTCATGTTTTTTATAGAATTTTAGATAAAGTATCAACTTCTTTGACTGATAGGTTTGATTTGCTGCAAAAACATTTTAATAATTTTGATTTTTTTTTTATAAAATTTATGATTTAAAGAGTAAAGATAAAGCAGATATAGTGAAAAAATGTAAAGATTTAGAAATGATATTAACAGATGGTGATGACAAAGATATCAACGGACTAGATTTGTGTGAGGAATTATGTGTTCTTTTACTGCATGTGTCTAAAAATATGAGTCCTACAAATCTATTGGATTATACAGGGTGTTGCATCATGAGAGGGACATAGCTTAATAGGAGGTAGAGAACATCAGTGGTAACCGGAACCTCCCATAGAAATGTCTCATTGGGCCTTCATTACGAAGTTACAGGGTGTTAAATAATTTTTGGCCAAACCTGTTTTTTGTCATAACTTTGACAGGGAATGAAATAACGGATTCATATTTGGTACGGCTAATGTACTAACGAGCCCCAAGAGGTACATGTATAAAAAAATATATATCCAGGTCCGGACTCACTATAATTTATGTTTCTTCTTTGCATCAATAAAACATCACCCTGTATATATTTTTTTTGAAATTTCGATACGATATTCGAAAAGAGCAAGAAAAAACAAACAAAATGGCCTATTTCATTTTTTTGTTACACCTTCGTGGTTATTTAAATACGTTGTTAAATGTGCAAGAAAATGGATTACAGAACCCTATTAAATGAGAGGCACGTGAAATAAATAGTTTTATAACTAAAATTTGAAAAAATTCTATTGAGCCTAGGTGGTCTGGGTGAATCCTAATTCCGGCACGTTTTAAAGGTCCATTTTGGTAAAAAACTGTGGTCCTAATAAGTAATCGGGTATGAAATAACAAAATTTTTAATCAATCACAGTGGGCTTGTTCAAAGTGACAGATAATAAAAAGAAATCTCCTGAACAGTTGAATAATTGTTTGTTAGTAATTTAATGTGTCAATAATCCGCATTTAGTTAGTGAAAACTTGTGAAAATATTTTAACTATGCCAGTAAAATTTACAAACGTGGAATATGCTGACATAATATTCATCTATGGTTTCTGTAATGGAAATGGTAGGTCGGCGGAAAGAGAATATCGGCTGCGTTTTCCTGGTTGTCGATGCCCTAATCATAAAACCTTTAGTACGGTGTTCCAGTATGCAAGACAACACGGAAAGTTTCCTAATTCTGCAGTTGTGGAGCGTGTTTTACAACAAGGTGTGCAGGAACAAAACAATATTATCAACGTAGTTCAAGAAAACCCAAATATGAGCACTAGACGAATCAGTTTGGCAACTGGTATTCCTCATTGGCGAGTATGGAGAACCCTAAAAAGAGAACGTTACCATCCATATCATATCCAGCAGGTACAGCGTCTTCAACAAGGCGACGATATCCCCCGCCTGGCATTTTGTCATTAGTTGTCTAACCATCGCCCAGTCATTTACAGAACCTTATTTACGGATGAGGCACAATTTACAAGGGATGGAGTAAACAATTCACGAAATAATCATAAATGGGCACAGGAAAACCAACATGCGGTACGCCAACGCCGTTCGCAACACAGGTTTTCTGTAAATGTTTGGGTCGGACTTGTGAATAGACATTTGATAGGGCCGCATTTTTTTGAAGAAAGATTGAATGGTGAAATTTACTTTGATTTTCTTCAAAACATTTTACCGAATATGTTAGAAAATATCGGTATAAGAGGCATGTTGTTTCAGCATGATGGGGCCCCACCACATTTTAACCTTCAAGTAAGAGAACACTTAAACAATGTGTATCCTAATAGATGGATTGGACGCGGGGGTCCACATGAATGGCCACCAAGATCTCCTGATTGTAACCCTTGTGATTACTTTTTCTGGGGCCACTTAAAAAACGAGGTTTATAGCATTGAAATTGAAAGTAGACAACATTTAATCCAGCGCATCGTTACAACCTGCGACGAAATACGGAATAATCCAGAAATGATACGTCGAGCAATTGGTGACCTTTCTAAACGCGCAAGAAAATGCACAGAATGTGGGGGAGGACATTTTGAAAATTTACTTTAGTGTCAATTACGTTTTATTTTTAAACACATTTAGTTATTGTTTTGTTATTTATTGTTAATTGAATGGAAAATATTTTATTTATTTAGATTTTAGTTTGTTCTCTTTTCCAATTTTTATTAAGTATAAAATGTTGATGATTTTCTTGATCAAAGTAACTGGTTGCTTAGGCCTAAATGGTTTAAATTATCTGTCACTTTTATTCTTTGAACAAGCCTACTGTGATTGATTAAAAATTTTGTTATTTCATACCCGATTACTTATTAGGACCACAGTTTTTTTACCAAAATGGACCTTTAAAACGTGCCGGAATTAGGATTCACCCAGACCATCTAGGCTCAATAGAATTTTTGCAAATTTTAGTTATAAAACTATTTATTTCACGTGCCTCTCATTTAATAGGGTTCTGTAATCCATTTTCTTGCACATTTAACAACGTATTTAAATAACCACGAAGGTGTAACAAAAAAATGAAATAGGCCATTTTGTTTGTTTTTTCTTGCTCTTTTCGAATATCGTATCGACATTTCAAAAAAAATATATACAGGGTGATGTTTTATTGATGCAAAGAAGAAACATAAATTATAGTGAGTCCGGACCTGAATATATTTTTTTTATACATGTACCTCTTGGGGCTCGTTAGTACATTAGCCGTACCAAATATGAATCCGTTATTTCATTCCCTGTCAAAGTTATGACAAAAAACAGGTTTGGCCAAAAATTATTTAACACCCTGTAACTTCGTAATGAAGGCCCAATGAGACATTTCTATGGGAGGTTCCGGTTACCACTGACGTTCTCTACCTCCTATTAAGCTATGTCCCTCTCATGATGCAACACCCTGTATATATTTTAATAACTTGGATACTGTTTATCCTAATATATTTGTTGCTCTACGGATTTTGTTACCTTTACCTACAACCGTTGCATCGGCAGAGAGGTCATTTTCAAAATTAAAAATTATTAAGAATTACATGCGATCCACCATGACAAATGAAAGACTGTCAGGTCTTGCCGAGATTGCAATAGAGCAAGATATATTAGAAAAAATAGATTTGAAAGACATTATTAGGGTTTTTGTCCAGACAAAAAAAAGGCGTATATTATTTTAATTTAACATTTGTTTTTATATAAGAAAAAATATATTTGTAATACACTATTGATGTTTTTGTTAAATATTTTTTTGAGTATTTCTTATTTTTTCCTGTAATAAATGTTTTTTAAAATACGAGTTTTTTAATTCAATTTTTGGGAAAGTACATTAATTTTTTATAATGGTACGGGGCTTCAAATCAATAAGTTGCCTCACTAGTCACCGATGTCTAAAGCCGGGCCTGAGGGTGCCCCGTAGTGTAATCATTATAACAGACCTATTACTATGAATGAAACATCTTTAAGGAATGTATAAATTTTACTGAGGCGAAAAGAAGCGGGCTCAGAGAAACATTAGCCAATGCTTTTGGGAAGTAACATAAAAAATACTCGAGTTTCGCCAAGGAAAGAGGTTGTTTTCACAAGTTATGGTACAATACTTATATAAAACTGTTTGGTTGTGAATTTTAAAGTATGCGTGACTGCTGTGGTTATTATTAGATGCTATCATAAACCGGATAGATCCATCATCATACTAGCATACTCTTTAAACAATCTACCCAGATAGTACAAATACGCCCCTACATTATTTTCAGAATATTTCTTTAGAATATTCAATGTTTCAATATATTCTTTTTGGAATATTCTTAGACGAGTCGAAATGGGATTCGCTTTTCTCTATTGAGTGCAAAATTGCAGTACTATGGTCTTTCTGAGCTATCGGTTTCCTTCATTAAATCATATCTAGCCAATCGGACCCAAAAGGTTGTATTTGATAATGTCTGTTCAGATAGTATTTCAGTTCTATCGGGCGTACCTCAGGGGTCAGTTCTGGGGCCTTTATTGTTTTCTATATACATCACTGACATATTACGCTCTGCAAATACGTGTAAAATTCAGGCATATGCTGATGATACTCAGGTTTACTTAAGTTTTTCGCACCGAGACTCGGCCGCTGCCCAGAGACAACTCAATCACGACCTTAATATTTTAAAAACTGAGTCCCTACAGCATAATCTAAAATTAAATCCAAGCAAATGTAAACTTGTATTATTTGGCTCAAACAGAAACCTGGACAATTTTTAAATAAAAATTGATGACAAACTTTTAACTCCTGAGAATGGTGCGAAAAATCTAGGTCTCTATGTTGATAATAATTTAAAATTTTCTCAGCATGTTAGCTCTATGATGTCTAAGGCCTATGGTGCGTTAAAGCTACTGTACGCCAGTAGACATATTTTGGAGTTGGACCTAAAGAAAAAGCTGAGTGAATCTTTAGTATTGTCTGTCTTTAACTACTGTGACGTTGTGTATGGTAACTGTATAAATAGTGTTGATAAATTACGCATTCAAAGGTTGCAAAATTCGTGCTGTAGATTTATCTATGGCCTGAGAATATATGATCACATATCGCATACATTCAGTAGTCTTAACTGGTTAAACATGGAAAACCGCAGGAAGTTACATTTTCTTCTTTATGTTCATAGAATAATTTTATCCCGCACTCCTCCCTATCTTTTTGACCGACTTAAGCCCAGATCCACTATTCATTCAAGGAATATTAGATCTCCTCATATACTGCACATTCCAAGACATAAGTCTGCATTGTTCAAAAAAAGTTTTTCTTATTGTGCTGCTAATCTTTATAATAAATTGCCAGATGAAATGAAAAATCTATCAGTTAGTACTTTTAAAATAAAATTAAAAAAGATCTTGTTAAATGAGCAACGTATTTAGCTTCGATTAAAGACAATGTTCAAGTTAATTGAATTAAGGCATTTGTTTAATTCTTTAAATGCGTAGTTGTAATACAAAATTCTATTGTTTTTGTCTCTCTTTTTTTCTACTGTTGTCTTGTTATCATTTTTTTATATATTGTTAATTTATTTATTTATTTTGTATCCATGGCATTAGTTCTCAATAAGGAATTTGCTATGAAATATTCATGGACATGTAACGATTTCCTATATTACTTTTTTCCTACTATTTACTATTTATTTTTTATTCTTTACTTTTGAAAAAAATTTGTTATTTTTTTTTTCTTTCGGGTTAAGTGTAAGAATAGCTAGATATACTAGCTAAACTTCGCCCTTTACTCAAGTTACTGTGTATGTTATACCTGTATCTTAGTGTAATAAAGACGTTTATTATTATTATTATTATTATTATTAATATCCTAGGTATACGTTTCAAATTATTGTCAGGTTATTTTAAATCGTTTTAAAAGTAACCCTAAAATATATCTTTGTGCTTATTTTTAAAATATTTCTAACAAATCTAACAGAATACTTATTAGATTAATCACATGATGATTTCACAATTTTTCATATTTCCAGTTTATCTTTTCAATCAAGTGATTCAGAGGAATAATGACGAATGTGTCTATATCTGAAAAAGTATCAATTGGAAAATATCTAATATTATTATCGAATCTTATATCTACTAGTGTTTAAATATAGTAATATTTGTATACATGGTAGCCCCTATTTAGGAAAGTTTTTGGAGTACTGGAATGATTAAATTTTGTGAACTAGAGTTAGTTTTTCTCATTCAACCATTAATGTGAAGCAAAATAAATATTATTAATTTACAATTTTATATAAATGAAAACATAGACGTTAGATAGTCTTATAAATTGCACATATTAAATCTTTTTGACGTAAACCGGTTTGACTGTCAACATAGAAATTATAACGTATAGCGTTTTATGCTGCCTATGGTGAGGTGGAGACTGTGGAGGGGTTACGGTGGCGCGTCAATAATTTATCAAAACTTTGGCAGCCTGTTTCTGGTAACAATGAAGACAGTAGGACATATGTTAATATGAAGAAAATCTTTTTAAGGCAAGAAGTCCGCTGAAAAATACTGACATAACTTTCTTTAAGATTCTTCAATTGCAAAATCAAATCATAGCTGTAAAAATATATGTTTTGAAACAAAAAAGCAAACACGGAGAAGAAGCATGCAGTTATCTCAGCCTCTGTAGACGGTGTGGAGAGAAATGTATCTTTGGCACTAGAGTATCTATAGGGGTTACGGTGCGGTACGGCTGCGCGGGCGCCAGTTCCTGTTTTAAATGTGGAAGCAACACTAACCTACAAGCCAGTTACGCAGGGCTTAAGAAGCTCAAGTTGGGAAATGGTGATGTCCAGTGGGTCAAGGCAAAAATTAGATTTCACAAACAGCAGTTTTTACTGTGCCTTCCGGCACAGTTTTCAATATTATAATATTTATTGAAATATGACCTACTATGTACAAATCTACACTATCAAACTATTAATAACAAAGCCACACTTATAACAAGGGTCTTAACACTAAAAGCTATTACGAATTACGGATAGTAGTTAGCAAAGCGGAAGCATAGTAAAATACTAATGAGCAGGCGGGAGTTAACGCGCTAATACCAGTAGAAGGAAGCAAAATCTCGCAGTTATTGTAGAGGAAAACGATAAATGAAAACGGTCACAGACGTACTGGGGAATAGAGAGGGTAGTGGCTATGCATAACGCATAGCTGTTTGTATCACATCATGTTTTATGTCTTTTATGTCACGTACATTAGAATGAGAGAGAAGGTCAGGCTTGTGTTGTTTGCCAACTAGCACGAACGACATGTGAGATATGGTACTTCAGAGGCGGACTTAGTTTACTTTCATATACGGCGGAGTGTACGGGTGTAAGTGTAATTAATACATTAATACATTAGTTTATATTTGTCTTTTTGCTGGTATGTAACTTATTTATTACAAAAATGAGTCGATCGAGTGATTGTGAGTGTGAAAGTGACAGTTATAGTGATTTCAGTGATAAAGAAAATAAAATTCCAAATGAGTTTCAAGGGAGAAAAAAACGGCATTTAAGCAGTGACGGGAAACAAATTTGTTTAAATGTGTATAATACTCTTTTGCAGCGACAAACTAATGACATTAACTTGCGTGATTTAGATATATTAAGGGAAACAGAATCTTTAACCCACGTTCCCTATTCCACATTGTACAAACTAGTGAAAACAGGTGTTACCGAAAGAAAGCAATGTTGCGACGCTGGTATATCAAAATTTTAGATCCATCAATAGCAAAACTTTTAAAAAATGTAATTTATGATGCATATCAGAAAAATTAAATCCCGACTGTTGACGTGGTAGACAGAAAACTAAAGGAAATGGATTGTCCTTTGAAATATACGACAAGAACTTTAAGGAACTGGCTGAAAAAAATTGGATTTAAATTTAAAACAATTAATAAACGCGTGGCGATTATGGAAAGCAGACGAATAGTGGATTGGCGACATTCATATCTAGAGGAGATTAAAAAGTTCAGAAGGGAAAATAGAACAATTTATTACCTAGATGAAACTTGGTATGACACTCACGATACCGTAAAAAAAGGATGGACTGATGGAACTAAAAAATGTCTACCACAGTCATTGCCTCCAAATAAGGGGACTCGATTGGTTATATTACACTGTGGATCAGGTGATGGATGGGTAGATAATGCATTGAAACTATGCGGGAAAAACATGGAAGAGTGTAACGTGGATTATCACAAGAATATGGAGGGAGTAATTTTTGAAAAATGGTTTGAAAATACTCTAATTCCAAAATTAAAGCCAAATAGTGTTATTGTTCTTGACAATGCGAAGTACCATTCAAGAGAATTATATAAAACTCCTAATAAGAGTTCGACTAGATTGGAGTTGCAAATTTTTTTAACGGATCACGACCTATATTATATGGATAGTTATACTAAAGCAGAATTGTTGGAAGTCCTTCATACGAAAACATTTGAGAATAATTATGTTATAGACAGTATAGCTGAAAGATTTGGCCACAAAGTTTTAAGATTACCACCATATTATTGTATTTTCAACCCAATAGAATTGATTTGGGGAAAATTGAAAAAAAATATCAGAAAAGGAAATTCTTTTCCAAAATTCGACAAAAAAGTGATAGACTTAATTAAAACGAAGTGTCCAAAATTGAGAATTGCCAAAGTGATTAGAATTGAGGATGATTATTTGAAACTTTGTGAATTTAATAAAAATGGGGAAAATAAATTCATTATAAATTTAGAAGAGGATAGTTCATCATCTGAAAATGAAGAAGAGGGGGAGAACGCACAGGATTCTGAGGAAAAAGTGATTGTGATGACTTGTGATTGAAGAAGTGGTAGTGATATATATAAGTTTATTATTTGTGTCCGTTTTTGTGTTCAATGATAGTGATCGTGATATCAAGCTTATTATTTATGTCATTTTGTGTGTTCGTAAGTATTTTAATCTATTTTTATTTATTTAAAGAATTCAATTATATTTAATTTTATTTATTTGGAGAATACATATTTTATTTACGAAAATTTACTATTTCGAGTTTTGTTTCTGTTTTTAGAGGTTTATTGTTATTTTTTAATTTATTTTGAGAATACCTATATATTTTTTTACTGTTACTATTTTAAGTTTTTTTTGCTTTTAGATGTTTATTGTTATTTTTTTTTATTTATTTTGAGGATACCTATATATTTTTTTACTGTTACTATTTTTAATTTTTTTTATTTTTAGAGGTTTAGTTTTATTTTTTTGTATAATTTTCTTTATCCTGTACTAATATTCTTTACCCATCCTATCATGGCAAGATATGCTCATACCTCCCCGTGGTTCTTGCTAGGTAGTAACAATTTACTCAAGTATTAAGTGAACTAGGATACTGTAACTACTGTATAATCAGTAGTGTAAATTGTTGCCAGCTAAATGAGCCCACACAACAAAAGCCAACGCAATTTTCTTATGTAAAAGTGACTTCTGTTAAATTGGTTGAATTTTTGATATGTTGTGTATCATATCTCTGTATCAAATGCATCAATGTCTCAGATTTGTTTAATAACACCTAAACAGTATAATTGATTGTCTTATCATATCATATGACGTCATAGCAGGTCATGTCGTGTCACAGAACCTCATAGTGGTCACTTTGAATTTTATTGTGATCTGAGCACCTAGAAGTAAGAGAAAAGAATGTTATTTAAATCATGATGTTCTATGACACGATATTACATGCTATGACGTTATATGACGTGACAACGTTTGAGATTATATGATGTAATATTTCAATAAATAAACCATGACAGTTATGAGGTGTTTTCAAACCACTGTGAGACCCTAGAAGCAAAAAAAAGAGTACTGATTTAACCCAGACCCATACACCTCAAATAAACGATAATTCTTACTTTAGCAAGCTGTATCTCAAGACTGTGAAAGTTTGTCAATTTGTGCCAATTGAGACATTTGATCAGAGAGATGGGATACACAACATATCAAAATTTCAACCAATTTAACGCAAGTCACTTTTCCATAAGAAAATTGCGTGGTCCTTTAAAAGCGTAAACAGACATACGTACACAATATAGTTAAGTTCGGGCCTGCCTTCTTAGCGTCTCACCTCGCACCCCCCCTCTCAATTTCCTCTTTCCCGCACTATACAAATATGTTCAAACTACAAATTTATACTACAGATTTGATTGTATAAAAAAAATAAGCCACAGAGTTGACTAGTGCGCCTTAAAGCTGGAAAGAAAATGTAAGAGATTACTGCTACTGACAGAACTGAGAAAGAACAACTAGCATTAGATGTATGTTACATAAATTAGGATGGTTATTGGTTGACAAGATGGTTGAAAAAGCAACAATGTGTCTGATATTTAAAATTACGAAGAATATTTTACCGTCATATTTGCGTAATTTCCTCTCTAAAAATGTGATATACATTCATATAGTACAAGGACGTGAAGATTTTAATACAAATTACACAAAATTATCAATGGTTAAGAAATCTTTATTTTATAACGGAACTTGTATTTTCAAGAATCTGCCAACAGAAATAAAATTTCCTCTACTTTACATGAATTTTTACATAAATTAAGAAACATGTATCTACTTATAATATAATTTATAATTTATAGAGCACCTATTTTTGCAAAATTACTGTTGTGATCTGCTTGTAGTTATACACTAAATAAACACTTACTAACTCATTTTCTTTTAAAGTTCATAAAAAAATATTTTTCATCGCAAATGCAAATTGGAATAAAGGTCAGGAATGGGTAATAAACTGTAGTATGCTGTTGTTTGTTATATTATCATAATATAAAAATACAAAGATACCTACTGTAATTGTGCAACAGGACGGAAGGATGGGTGGACAGACAGACGAATGGTCAATAATTGCCTTATTGTCCTTAATTATTCTTAATTACCCTTATTTTGACCTACATTGCCCTTAATTATCCTCAATTACCCTTATTTCTACCTGCAATACCCTTAATTACCCTTAATTATCCTTATATTTAACTTATAAGCATATTAATATAATCGCCTTAAAATTTGCCCCCACCACGCTAATTACCCCGCCCTTTGGCTCTTTCATTCAAAAACTTGGTTTACATTCCACATGAGTTATCCTACGAAATAAAACAAAATTTGTTAAAATCCGACAAACGGCTCAGAAAAAAAAGGTTAATTTCTTTATGTCCTTTTTCAGAAATAAACTCCACCAATATAGTAATGATGTTAAACAGCTTTGTGTAGAATGACTCGCAAATTTATTTATAAGATAATTAAAAACAATGTGGTATTTTTTAGCTTTTTGGAATCATCTTCTCTTTCCACATGTCTCGACAACTGAAGAATGGATACTACAGCACGTAGAGCTTGAAAATGTCAGTATTAACGAATTTACCTGCTCCTGGCCTAAACTTTTCACTAAGTACTGTATAATAATCTTTTTTTTATGTAAATTTCCTATTGTATGATTTATTTTTCGAGTAAACTATTTACTTGCGACTGGAACAGGTAAAATTGTCTCATGACTCATGAGACAATGTACTTTTAACTGTTTATTATTGTTTTGTTATTTAAATTTTATTCTACGTTGTTTTATTTTGTCTTCATATAGTTAATTACAATATCGTTATTTATGTTAATTTAGTTAGCTGATAGATTATAGAAATCTGAACACTTTGTATATAGGTACCTAATATAATTACCATACCATTATTTCATATTTCAAAAGATTATTAACTAGGTATATTTTCAGTTGAAATAATTTAAGTATGTAAGGATTGAACCGAGTAATAAATACCTACCTAATTACTAAATAAAATTTTGTATTATATTTTATTTTGAAATAAAATATAGATAAGTTTAATGATTCACTTATTTTATTCGTAAAGTCTTCGCAGATGTTTTGTTACTTCCCTTTACTGTATAGCACGTCTTAAAGTCCCTATAAAGTAGTCTAGCCACAGGGAGACACTGATTGGTCCGTATGAAAAGTGGATGCATAATGGCGGAGCCAATAGGAGTTGCTTTTGTTTTGACGGGCATACTGTCATTAGACTCAATGTAATGTAATGTTAAAATTAAAATAATAGTCTGTTATGACTGATTTGGCAACGAAACAATTAATTATAACATTATTACTTACATATATTTTTCCACTTTGTCCAAACAAATACTGCAACCTGCTTTTGACACTTGCGATTCGTCGTAAACACACTGATTCACACGCGCACACTCAAACCATAGCCGCCATTATGTATCCATTTGGGTAGAGTGGGGCCGAGTGGTCAGATTTTACTTTATAGGGACTCTAGTACGTCTTACAGAATCACGTCATCTGATGGGATTGGCTGATAAGTATACGACCTCATCTAAGCTCCTTGGCAATTTCAACCTAACGTTTTGGAGGTCGTCCATTTCGTACAAGCTTGGTGAGAGGGATGAAGAGGGAAGGGCATTTATGGGGGGCCTCCAAGGCCAGCATTAAAATACTTTTGCTACATTCAGTCACATGGGGGGGGGCTTGCTAATAATCATTTTCCGCGGGGCACAGGCCGGTTCCCAACGGACCTGCTTTCATCGTTTACCATCGGTATCATATCATATTTCTAATTGTCATGTTGAGACCTTTTATTTAATACCACAATCGATAGTTTTTGAATTTTATAGTAGTTTTTTTAGATATCGACACCGTATACTTCAGGCGTTTTAGCTGTAAAATTGACTTCTGTTCTAAATTCCTGCCCTACGATTTTTTTTATTGTGTTTATTTGGACGTCTTGAATGACTTGGTAGTTACACTACAATACACCTGAAGGATCTCGTGAAAACCGCGTCGGAAGGTCGCGAAAACTGCGGATTCACGATTAACTTAGTTTTTATTGCCCAAACGGGAACAACACCTATTGCAGATTAGCAGATTCCAGATTCCAACAGCTCTCACGTCCCTACGGACCTTATATTTGCTGTAACGGCTTCGGGTTGTTGGTTTATTTGTCAACGAATTTAGTTGAAAATCGTTTCTCTTCCGACTAAGGCGTTTATTTCAGTTATAACCTTACTTGTAATGGTTGACACTTGTATTATCTGCGATAAACCGCTCTCGGACGGTGAAAATATAAAAGTGAGCGTGGTTTGGAGACATAAAAAATGCGAGTATCGCTAAGAAAGACGGGCTCATTGACTTTTTTAAAAGCGTGACTTCGGTGACCGTGCATTCTCGCTGTCGTTTAGATTACACGAGGAAAAAATCTCTGGAAGTGTTAAAGAGACGCCATGATGATGAATGCCCAGTACATCGGCATCTTCTCGTAAAGTTACGCGGAGAAATGCTTTTAAATTCGAAGAACTATGTTTGTTTTGTGCGACTGAAGCCCATGAAATAGTTGAGGGAAGGAAACGGAAAATATGTCGCATTAGTAATAATGACTTGAAGATATCTACTTTAAAACTGACAGATATATAATGATGCATTGACAAAGCAAGTATAAATATACGTAATCGCGTGGATTTAGCAGCTGTCGGAGCTAGATGACGACGTAGAATCTTATCAGAAGGAAAGACAACGATTTGTCATTGTACGATAACGTTTCAGGTACCGAATTAGTCGGAAATATTGACTAATTTAAGATCCGGCATGGATTGGATTTTAAGAGCGAAATAGCCGCTGATTTTTTCACGTACAACAAACTAAAGTTTGTGGACGTTAACATTTGGCGCGAATTAAACATAGGTTAGGTCACCAGGTACCCAATGAACACGAATAGTGTTACCACTTTCGTAGAACATCAGATGTTCATGCATGAGTATGTTGTCAAATGTATTTACTATCAAATATTCCTGGATGTTTAAGTGGGAAATTATATATGCTACAATTGCTTGAAATACTTTGACAAACTTTGTTTCTATTTACTCTGCAGTGGCTATACACAAGGTTTGTATCTTACTTTACAAACCTTGGGCACAGACTACCCTTGGGCTATACACCCCGTTTTACGGTACATCTGTAATTTGATAATACGCATACACCGACCATGAAAACAGACCGCCAAAAGTTTGGCGCATGAGTAAAAGGTTCGTGGTACGCTAAGTCTTGGCCTAATTTTCCTGCAAAGGGGATATAAGAAGTTAGCCGTATTGGTTCTTGGTTCTAATAAGTATATGGTTTAACACCGAGTATTAAAGTTATATTTTGCTAAAACCTATTTTATTTTGTTGATTTCTAATGTATTAAAAAACATTTAATACACGGTTACTTTAAAGAGACATAAAAATTTAGTTTTAATATACCAGGTGTCAACGGATCATGGTAGACCCCTATTTTTTCCTTATTTTTTAGAATATCGAAATGAAACTTGGTAGATGTATTATATGACCAAGAATACCCTTTGTGGTATAACTGTCATTTTTTTTCACTTCCGGTTTTACCGGAAACGACCCCAACTTTTTATTTTTAAATGGAACACCCTATATATTATTATATGTTTGTAAACTTGAAGAATTCAGAGTACGATGATGCCCCATGAGTGACATTTTAGCTTTACGAAAAAAAATTGGCTTAAAATTTAAACAAAAACAAAAAAAATTAAAATAAGAAAAAGTTGCTTTTGGACACACCCACCGATTCCTTAGAACATCCGCTATTTTATATGGTAGTACTCTACCATTATGGTTCTATTTGAAAAAATTAAGTTTTGGTAAAAAAGCTGCTCAGGCCAAATTTAATGGCCCACAAAATACACATTCTCATATTTTTATGCTCGATTTGATTTTTGTGACATTACACCGGTCCATTACAAGCAATTTTTTCTAGTCATAGCACTCTAAATGCACCAACAAATTTCGACTCAATTTTTTTTTCATGGAGCCGAAATGTCACTATGGAGGATCAGCCTACTCAGAATTTTTCAAGGATTTGGTCATATAATACATCTACCAAGATTCATTCTGATATTCTTAAAAATAAAGAAAAAAAGCGGGGTATACCATGATCCGTTGACACCCGGTATTATACAATTCAAATTTTGTGGCCCACCTAAAAACTCCTCTGTTGCGACCCCCGCCCCCTTCCCTACAAACCAAATTCTACATCCACCCCTGCTTGTGTATCCATGCGTGTGACTTATTATTAATGGTAATGGAGAAGGTTATTCAATTCTATAAATTCTGGAACTGAAGTATAAGAAAGTTATCTCGTCGATCTTCGATCTATGTTCGAAAGTTGTACATCCGTCAATTTTTGATGACTGAGTTTGGTAACAATGGGGAACAATCCAAGCCAGTTCTTAATATATCCAATAGATGACGCCATGCGTACTCGGTTTAATTACATCCTCATAGCTGTGCTCATAGTTTAAATTTCCCGATTTAAGAGAGTTTCGTACGGAAGCGCTGAGGGGCCAAGATAAACTTCTTTTTTTTAAGTCGCTTGTTAGACGCGTTTAAGTCGACTAACAGAAACGTTACTGTTAGGCGAGTTTAATAACGACTAACAGATGCGCGATTCTTAGGCACGTTTATCTCGACTGTTAGACGTGTTTAATTCGACTAACAGATGCATTACTGTTAGACGAGTTTAATATCGACTAACAGACGCGCGACTCTTAGGCACGTTTATCTCGACTGTTAGACGTGTTTAATTCGACTAACAGGTGCGTTACTGTCAGGCGAGTTTAAATTTTACTATTAAGCATCACTCCATACTTGAATCTATCTTCACCATAATATGTCTAGCGCCTGCGCAGTAAACACGGACGTGTTACTTTGATAGGTACTTGGATGGTTTCCTCATTTCAAGGATATACAGTGTAATCGCTCCACCCTTTAGCGGCTTATATATAAATGTATGCGCAGAAGCTATAAAATCTTAAGCGAGGATTGCGTAGCGAATATACCATTTTTCGGAAGGAATGTAAATAAGCTGTTGGTCCTTTATCTACTAAATGTTATGTAAGTAAAAGAACCCTATACTCTTCGAAAGAGAAGAGTTTGGCACAATTTCTGGTTGGGGGTAACTCGGCTACAGGCGTCGGTGATAGGCCTTAGTAGTGGAAATAGGCCGTCGTTAAATAAATGTATAAAACCACAGAACAATGAACACGCCTAATAGTCGCGATAAACATGCCTAAGAGTCGCGCGTCTGTTAGTCGATATTAAACTCGTCTAACAGTCGAGATAAACGTGCCTAAGAATCGCGCATCTGTTAGTCGTTATTAAACTCGCCTAACAGTAACGTTTCTGTTAGTCGACTTAAACGCGTCTAACAAGCGACTTAAAAAAAAGAAGTTTATCTTGGCCCCTCAGCGCTTCCGTACCTCAGCGCTTCCGTATTTTTCCATATTGACATTGACGGATAAACAGAGTACTCTGGTGGATAAAATCATGATAAAATAAAAGAGAATGTTCCCCATTATAACATATACTTACAGCACTTTTCAATATTCATCGGTGAGTATGTGAACGATTCATCTTTTGGAGTCTGAAGGACTTTTAATATATTTCAAAAGTGAATGTTAACGTTCACAAAACTTAGGGTTCAAGATGACTGTTTCAGACGGAGAATAATATGAAAATTTATACTTACTGTTCATTTTTGCTTAACTGCTGCTCTAATGGTATCTATTGGACGTCGTAACACTATAAACCTAACACTGGATGTACCACACTTTCTTAAAATTATATCTGAAAGGAAATTTTGTTAGAAAACACAATTAAAAGACAATATAAAGTTCAAAAATATATATTGAATCTTCAAAAAATTTATGTTTTTACAACAACTTATATGTTTAACAAGCACTAGTCTGGCCCGTGTGCAACACATGGTGAGGAACGGAACGATTCATAATGTACCAACTACCATCCAAAATGCAGTTTTGTGAGCTAACGATTACACAAAAAGATTCAAGAAAAGTTCAATGTTTCTGAAATTTAGTGGGCTTTTGCTTGCCTGTCTTATTCACGTATTTGTATTTCAATATCAATTTTGGTCGCTCCTCAGAGCTTGAAAATGCTTGAAGCGCTACTACTTCGAATTGTATTCTGCAATTACAATTTTATACGTTCAGGCAAGGCGGTCCCATGCACATATGAGTACATGGTAAAGATACTTTTCTGACACCGAATCACTGAGGAACCGGTTTAGGGCAAATCCCGTTAAAACTCATCATTTCCCCGTCAAAATCGACTGCTAGGAAATGATGGGGGTCCCATGTCGCTAAGGGCTATTTTCGCTAAAACTCACGATATACTTTGGATAGAAGCTGGATTAACTTGTCCTCATATTTAAGACCTCGTATGAGTTGCAGTGCTTAACAACGTGGATTCGTAAAAGGGTTTTTAATTCTGAAATTTCGAATTTTGTTATAGTTTCTAAATTTAGGTGGTCGGGGCGACATTACGTCCCTGTGCAGCGACATTTACTACACCTTCTAAAATGACGCTCCTTGAGGAGTTATGGAAATGTTTGCATAAAAATCGCCCCGTATAGCGAAAATATGATTAAAAATATTAAAAACCTCTTCCACGATATTTTTACGTGAAGCACGCTTTTCATTCGAAATATTTCCTAAGTCGGATTTTGTTACAACGTCGAAAAGTATACCGAGGGTTTTACCGTGTTCTTTAACAAGTTAAGTTAATTAAGTTAATAGCCGTTACTCGAGTCCGAGTATAAAAATGTTACAGTCGATTAATTGTGTACAATAAAAAACAAGTAAAAGGTGTAGTCTATTGTAATTCCCATTCATCTACGGTGCACACGACTATGGCTATAGAGGCCAATTCGGGAGAGCACATGTCGACCGCAGTCAGGACAGACATAGACCTGGTTAGGTCTTGGATTCGGCCTTCTTGCAGCAACATTTCCTTGATAGCTGGCTACAACCCCTCGCCATTCGGTTCTGTCCGCTGCAAGTTGTTCCCATTGCTCGTCTGCAATACCGCAGGATTTTAGATTTTCATGGAGAGCGTCTTTGAACCTCTTTCGTTGACCGCCACGCCTTCTTCTACCGCTTAGCAATTCACCATAAAGTGTACATTTAGGAAGGCGGTTATCATGCATACGATGAACGTGACCTACCCATCTTAGGCGTGCTCTTGAAATAAGCACCTCAATTGGAAAGCTGTTTGCTCTCCTGAGTACTTCCACGTTTGATATATGATGGAACCATCGGATTTTCATCATACTTCTGAGGTGTCTTTGCTGAAAATGTTCTAATTCTTTCACATGACGACGGTAAGTGACCCAGCTTTCACATCCATATAGCAGTGTTGGAATGACAACTGCTCTGTAGACAGCCATTTTCGTTGACAAAGCAAGGTCGTGGTTGTCAAATACTTTAACAAGTACACCGATCAAGACCGGTTCCTCACCGAGCCGTTTCAAAATTAACCGGCTAACAAAAGTATGGTGTCTCTAAATTTATCGGTGTGATCAGATGTTTCAACCGGTTAGACACCACATCCACCGGGTTTTCGAGTTGGAATTTCGGTGAAATCTCGTTTTTTTTTTTTTAGTAACCTCACTTTTTTAGTAACCTCACTTTTTTATTTATGTTGTTTATTTGTAGAGTTTGTTTAATAATTATAAATATGGAATCCTGGAAACCTGCATTTAATGAAAATGGTATGATCATGATAAATGGTGAGAATCTAGTACTACAAAATGTAAATAGTAAGTAAAAATGTAAGAAGTGCAGTATATTTTTGTTTATGAATAGAATTTGAATACCTATATTAAAAATTGTTAACATTTTCCCAAAATGTATATATTATAAATATATAAATATATTATAAAATGTATATATTATTTTATTTGTTTTTTTATCAAATTGTCTATAATAAAATGTTTTTGAAAATCGGAAGGTGCATACAGGGCCGTTCCTAGGTGTACAGCCGCCTGCGTGCTGAGCAATTTTTCGCCGCCCCCCACCCTCACCTTGACAATGGGAAAAAATATTTAACCGGTTTATTAAAATATATAATGAGAACTTCAGAACATAAGGAATTTGTTGTATTAACGCATTTTATAAATAAATATCTCATTCGCGATTCCTTGAAATTTTAGAGTGGCGCTTTACGAGCTTTTTTCGCAGCAAACTCGTCTATGACTTTGGCATAATCAATTTTCTCACATATGTCGTGCTCTATTGATAAAAGAGCTAAATCAGATGCTTATGCGCTTGCTCCTGTGTCATGGTTGGCCTTAAATAATTTTTTACAATTTTTAGTTTTGAAAAAGATCTTTCTCCACTTGCAACTGTTACTGGCAACGTCGAATACAGTCTAATTGCTATTGCCAAATTAGGAAATAAGTGAACCAAATCGTTACAAACAATTTTTTCCAATATATCCTTACATTTATAAACCTCAGAATTAAATAATGCCTTGAATGATAAACATTCATATATAGCTCTACTCCATCTATATCTTTTGAAATTGATAAACAAGTTATTTATAAAAGAAGAGATATCACTGCAATTGGTCGAATCTTTCCGAGAGCGGTTGGCTTTGCGCCGCGTCGACGTCTCTGCTGATGTGCTGATACTGACAAGTGACAAGATGCTGACAAGTGACAATTCGCCCGGTGGCGCGGACGCGTAATTGGTTGCGGTCGGTTGCGCAGTCGGCTGGCCCCTAAAATCGGCCGCCTACGTGCGGGCACACACTGCACGCCTGGTAGGAACGGCCCTGGGTGCATAATTTAAAACAATAACTTGAACGAAATTTTTAACTTTTCAAGTTTTTCACATTCAATCGTCTTGGCCATTATCGTTAAAATTTCGTCGTCAGATGAAGAGTCAGAACTTTCAGAACTATACTGCCTCTTCTACGTTTTTTTAAAGCTTCTTCAACATTACCATGCTAGCAGCTGTATGTAGCTGTAGTAACATTGTCCATGCCGCAATATTATCGGAAAGTTTCTAAATAAGTGAATATGGAACACTGTCAACAAACAAAAACAAAACAGATGAAAAACCGGGAATACTAACCGAAACGTTTCAAAATTTTTAATCAACCGGACATTTACCGGAATAAAATGTCTCTAACCGGTTCCCTCCACTGGTGAATTTTAAGGTGAATATAGAAAAGTGCTCTTATTAGACATGCCACATTATCGCGATACATTTGTTGACGCGACCTCTATTGAGGATGGTGCGTGAATGTTGTTTATAGCTTCGACCTTTATAGTAACGAGAAAATTAGTTATCTTTTTTTAAGTAGACTTTCCTTTCTGGAACTGTATTTTTTAAAAGTTACAACTTGAATTGATGAATTAAACATATAGGTAGCAGTAGTTAGATATATTTATTAAATACTTATTTATTACAGAGATTTATCGTATGATGGTCGAGAGGTGAGCGCACTTGCCTCTCACCAAAAAGTTCCGGGTTCGATCCCCGGCCGTGGCAGTGGAAAATACTGTGAGAGGGATTTTTTCACTATACACGGATATTGGGTGTGTGTCCCTTGTCTCTAAATGTGTAGCCCCCTCCCACACAAGGCTCTTCTAGAGCCTTCCGGGATAAAGGGGGTCGTCATTACCTGTGGTGTATTTATTTATTATTTATTTATTATTAACATCTAATATTTGAAAATCAGTCGATAGATAGTAACTGTAATTAAATATATTGTTCTAATATATACCTAGACGTCAGTCAAAAACAAGTGTAGTTAAATTTGACTTTGCAGAGATATAAACAAAATTATAAAACAGGTTAATAAATTTATTTTAAAATATTATTTCTTCAGGTCAACTTTCAGTAAAATTGGGATAACCGTTCCGACTGTGAAGTGGGATAATACGAGACATCTAGGAATTGAAATCTAAACCTACACACTTAAATTTATCGGAACAGGATTCTACGATTTATGTTTCTGGGGTATGAGGAGTGGTAACTATTTTTAACTTTTACTGTCAGTGATTCGACTGACAGGAGTTGAAGGTTGGTGACAAGTGACAATTAGAATTAGTTGTCAAACATGTCATCTGATATCTGTTCATAGTTTTCGCGATGCCTTCGAGGGCAAAAAGGTATAAATTTAGGTAGTAATAGTAAACTTCGTCAAAATGAATGCCGAAGATGAGGAGTGGACGTTGTACACCGCTGCTCAACATCTACCGGCTGTCCTGACAGACCCCAACCGCGGAAAACAACTTAATTTCTTCACCAAGACTTGGGGGG
Organism: Leptura quadrifasciata; assembly: GCA_963675555.1. Lineage (NCBI taxonomy): Eukaryota > Metazoa > Arthropoda > Insecta > Coleoptera > Cerambycidae > Leptura > Leptura quadrifasciata. The sequence goes on along the minus strand of OY776677.1, from coordinate 18,264,434 downwards.
ACACGTTTGTGGAGAAGACTGCAATAGAAAAGAGCCCCTTTTTACCGGAAATCACGTATGCACATTTTGAAACATACCTACGAAAGTTTGGCAAGAGATATAAAAGGCATTTACGGCTGTCCCAAACAAAGTTCGATAGTGTACACATCAAACAAAAGCCCAACTACGTTAACACTGACAGTATTCCAGAAATATATTTAAGACAGAACTTTAATTTAAACGATCCAAAAGTATTTGCGGAAGTATTCCAGGAGAAGAAAAATGAACATGATTTGCAAGACGAATTAAGTGTTTACTTAGATATAGTTGAAGAGCAAATAGCTCATCAGGTTTCTCAGAAGTCAGGTGCTTTCTTCCATGCCATGACATCTCATGATACTATAATGGAACAAATGGGGATAGCATGTAATGAAGTACGGATGCTACGATCGAAAGTAAAAAAAGTAGATAAAGCGTTAGCCACGGACTCTCTTCGACTAATTGGTTTGTCGAGATCTAAATCGAATACAGTTACTTTACTAGATAAATTAAAGTTGATGACCACCGTGGTACAAACGCAGCCAACTATACAATTATTACTGAGTTCTTCGGATTATGTTGCTGCACTAGAACTGATTTCAAGTACCCAGGAAGTGTTAGCCAAGGAATTAGCAGGGGTAACAAGTTTGAGATATTTGCCATCCCAACTTAAAGAATTGGGGAAATTGATAGGCAATTTATTAAGCACTGAATTCAAAAGGTACGCTGCGGCAGACCTGCATCGTCCACTAGATGCGAAAGATGGAGTCTTAGAGCCAGAAAGATTAGTTAGTTTGGTGGCCGGTTTACTGAGACAGAACCATTTGCAGTTTCTCGAATCTTACAAACAAGAGGCAGTGATAGCAGCTCAGGCGATATTGAAGCAGCTGATGATCGAGCAGTTGGCTGATGCGGAGGAGGAGTTGGATGAAATAAAAGGATCTGGAGAGGTCGCCCCAACTATGGACGCAGCTCGTTGGTTGAAAGTTCTGAAATTGGCTAGCGAGGCCTTAGGTAAGTAATTCATAAAATTGGTAATATTTTAAGCTGGATCCATTCTTCTTTTAATATAATGGTTTGCAATAATTTTTGCCGAATATTTAAAATAAAGCGGAAGTGGCTGAATATCAAACCAAAACCGTAGCTTGTTATCCCTGTTTAAAATATAAAAATCGATCTAACGTAGGCTTTCAAAATCCCAAAGGGTGGTAAAGAACATTTGAAAAGTAAAAGGAGATAAAGTTACGTAATAATTCCATTATAGATTCTTTCTGATTCTTTGTATACCTTCAATGACGTGGAGTTGTCAAGAGCCCAAATCATCAAAGGGCTTAGGAGTTTAATTCATCCACAAATTCGTCATTAACATCGCTAAGTTTTATAATAAGAAATTGCAAACAATTTTGTAATGTATATGCACTTAAAGCGTATTTCTGAATCGTGCCATCAAAACTTGAGTATGGTGCAATGCTTTGGAACCCAATTTATAACTTACAAGCAACGGATAATATTCAGCGAAAGTTCATGAAGTATATTTAGTCTTTGGAATTGATGCAAACTATCCAGAGCAGGGCTATCTAAACGATTTGTTATTGTCAAAATTACACATGACACTTTTACAGGACCCATTTTACGTTAGTATTTTTGTACAAATTATTTAATTAATTGGATGGAATCTGCAGTAGGTTCTTGATGAAACATATTCAATAGAATAATTATAAATATTCAAAAGAATAGTTACAATACGCACTTAGTTTATTGTTTCATTAGTTTTTTTTCAGATTTCTCTGACATATGTTTCGGCCTTGCAACCATTATCAAAGAGTCTTAAAACTGACCTGAAAGTGGTGGTTCACAGTATATATCTTACAAATGCTCTACCCACCTAGAGGGGGATAATAACTCGATTTGTTATTTCTTAAAATTTAACAATACAGGCCGGAACTACCAACTTAATTTTAATTTTATTAGTGTCTAGTACAGGATTGTTCATAAATTCTGTTTGTGTATTTGTAACGTTTTTATGGTTTCTTAGGGCCTTCTTAATTTCTAAAATTTCAAGCCTGTCTAGGATTTTTCCTTTGTTTGCATTATGCAAAAGTTTAACGCTATTACCGTTAAAAACGTGATTTTGCTCAATGCAATGTTCGGCGAAACCAGTTGATTTTTTATTATATAAAATAGACTGTTTGTGTTCTCTTAACCTCACATCTATGCTACGGCCACTCTGACCTATATATACACGGCATCACAGTCGCCACACTTTATTTCATATACCCCCGATTTTTTTATATCTTCTGTCTTTTCTTTATTATTAACCAACAAGCGACCTCATCATAGCCATTGTTTTTTGCTAGCGTCTTAAGAATTCTAACTTCTTTTTCAAAGTTAACCCCATTTAAGTTTAGAGATAATAGTCTGTGTACATAGCTATGAAACAGTGACATTTTTATCTTCCAAGATTGATTACAATTTGCATGTGTAAGAGTGACAGTAAAAGTTGGTTTTCTGTAAATATCAATTTCTAGCCTATGTTCTTTACGTGTCAGCATAATATCTAAAAAGTTTATTGACCGTTCTTTTTCCATTTCAACTGTAAACTGAATTTTGTTGTTTAGGGAGTTAATAGAATGGATGAAATGTGACAATTGTCTCTCAGTACCAATCCATATACAAAACACATCGTCAACATGTCTTACCCAAAAATGTATGTATTTAAGGAGATTATTGTTGGTGGTAAAAAGATTGTTTTCAAAATTTGCCATGAATATTTCAGCTAATAATGGGCTTAACGGACTACCCATAGATAAGCCGTTTACTTGTGTATACACTTTATTATTGAATTTAAAATAATTTTGTTTGATACACATATTAATTAATGTTTGTAAATCTTTTTCTTCATTTTGAATCAATTCACTGTTAGAGATAAGATGTAATATATCCTTAAGCTCTTGAATAGGGATAGAGGTAAATAAACTTTTAACATCAAAGGGAACTAATTTGGCATTTTCGGGTAAGGTTATGTTTTCCAATTTGGTCACAAGTTCTAAAGAATTTTTTATACTGTAGGGGATTGAAACTTGATCAACTGTGGTAAAATCGAATTGAGTTTATTACATAGTCTATAAGCCGGTGCATTGATATAAGACATTACCGGTCTCATAGGAAAACCCTCCTTATGAATTTTTGGTAAACCCTAAAGTATGGGGGCTGTAGCATTCATTAATAGAAGGTTGTTTGTTTGAAAATTTGTTATATTGGGTGTATTTTTTTTTTAGTAATACCTAGATTTCTGACTGAAATTTTTTCGTAGGGTCATGTTTTAGTTCTTTAATATCACCAATATTTAATAATTCATTCATTTTATTATTATAATCAGATCTAGATAAAACTGTCACAGTATTACCTTTATCTGCTTTACATAAAATTAACTTGTTAGAAGACAATTTACTACGGATATCGTTTACTGTTTTTTGTTCTAATTTGTTAGAGGTTTTGTGAATTTTTTATAACCTTTGACAGAAGGTATTTTTCGCCATTGTTATCTAATGGCTTAAGTGCCAATTCAGTGTTTACAGCTAATAACTATAAGTCTTTCTTGTTGGTTATTTTAGGACAATATTTTAGGCCTTTTTCGAGCAACTTGGTTTCATTAGCGTTAAATTGTACATCGGTTAAATTAATTGATCTAGGATAAAACTTATCTGAATCCCCAACTGGCAGGTTCATATTCGAGCAGTTTTTCGGTGGTGAATTTCTACGGTGATTTTCAAGTTTATTCAGCTGTCTAACGTATTGACTGTGTGAATTTTCATGTATCAACGATGTCAAAAACAATGGGATGCAGAACGTGGGAGAGTTCAGTATGTATGAGTTTCAAATGCAAGCATAAGTTGCCACGTCTTTTGTACCATTTTTTCATTTCTTCTTTCAACCAAGTTAAGCACTATCTACTGCTTTCTTTGCCTCTCGTGAGTTATGCCGACACACGATTTTCATAAATTTAGGGATCAATTTTTCTCTGATACACTGTTTGTTGAACCACAAATCATTGTTGCACTTTTTCACTTTTAGGAGAGTTTTTTATACATCACCGCAAGTTTTGCTTCACTGGCACTTAAAATGAGGTAGGTTCTTGATGAAACATATTCAATAGAATAATTATAAGTATTCAAAAGAATAGTTACAATACGCACTTGGTTTATTATTTCATTAGTTTTGTTCAGATTTCTCTGACATATGTTTAGGCCTTGCGACCATTACCAAAAGTCTTAAAAACTGACCTGAAAGTGGTGGTTCACAGTATATATCTTACAAATCCTCTACCCACCTAGAGGGGGATAATAACTTGATTTGCTATTTCTTAAAATTTAACAATACAGGCCGGAATTATGAACTTAATTTTAATTTTATTACTGTGTCTAGTACAGGATTGTTCATAAATTCTGTTTGTGTATTTGTAACGTTTTTATGGTTTCTTAGGGCTTTCTTAATTTCTAAAATTTCAAGCATGTCTAGGATTTTTCTATTGTTTGCATTATGCAAAGTTTACAGAAAGCCAACTTTTACTGACACACTTACACATGCTTGGTTCATTGTATATATTTGAAGTAGCTTTTGAGAAGGTGATCAATTACCGAAAATTGAAAATATCATAAATGAGTGCTAGGAAATTCCAGGTATTCTATACATGAATTCTCTTTTATTCAATTTAATGGTTTTCAATATTTTTCGGCAGATATTTGTGAAGACGAAAATGAGAATGATAACGCTCGAGAATCTGAGAAAAATCTAGATTTGGAAGATTATTCAGATAGCACTTCCGAAGAGGAAGATAATTTAGAATACAGCAGTGAGACTGGTTCAGATAAGAATTGATTTGTTTTATTCGTATTAAATGTGCCAAAAGAATACAAATATTAAGATTTTTATATTGATTCTCATTATTTAATGCTCACTATTCTCAATCAATGATTGCAATCTCTAAGTATTCTGTAATAACTATCATATAAATAAATTTCCGCTTTGTTCAAATAACGAATTTTCACGTGTTTTTCATACATATTGGCTAGGGCAGCTGACAACCTTCGCACCTTACCCTATGAAGCTGACACTTTTTTTTTCATTTATATTACATAAATAAACTATTTATAGTTTTGTAACTTTGTTGGATTGATGCAAAAACAAATTTTTTTTTAACATTTATTTAATGTCGGTCTATTTCCGCTGTTGAGGCCTATTACCGACGCTTGTAGATGAGCTACCCCCAACTAGGAATTTTGCGAAACCTCTTCCCTTAAGAAGAGTAGGGATCTTTTACTTGCCTAAAATTTAATAGACAAGGGACCGACGGCTTTACATCCCCTCCGAAGGATGGTATATCTCCTATACAACCCTCGCCTAAGGTTGCATAGCTTCCGCGCATACACTGATATACAAGCTGCTGGAAGATATGTGAGGCGAGGACACGGTCTTCTTTGAACGGTCGCCCATCCAAGTACTAACCATGCCTAACGTTGCTTTACATCGCATATCGAAGTATGTACATAGTAGATGCATCTTCGCTCGCCCATAAAAAAAAAACAAAATTATTTTACCAAATGCGCAACCTCTCGTGTTCTTCATCTCTATGGTCACGTCAGCTGACACTTATTTTAGTTATTTTTCGAACGAAAATTAATATTAAAAAAAAACAAAGAAGTCGTGCTGAAATGACACATAAAATATTGACGCTACCTCCCGGACTGTATGTATGAGTTTATAGTATGTATTAGCCACTGAGTACACTGGCTTATACAATGATTCCTATCGTTGTATTGGTGTTGTTATTAGCACATTTATATGGTCCTGTCCATATGCACGTAAATTATTGGATGCGTTTCCATTGTTGCATTTCCTAAATATATTAATCATTTTTAGATATTGCCAACATTAAATTCACCCTTTTAAGTTGTAAGCCTCTGTCTCTAAACTTACAATTTAACCTTAAAAACATTCATGCACAATTGATTTGACAAGTTCTATTTAAAATTCGAAATACAAGTGCCAAACGAAAGCAGTGTAGCAGATTATAAAGAATGAGTAACTGAAGGAAATATAAAGCATCATTTAGGTTACAGGTATATAAAGGCCAATGTTGCAAAGCAAAAAAATACTTTTAAAACTATGTTACACTTCTAGTCGTAAAAATATAAATAGTACAATATACAACCGTCAACTGTATTGGTAGAATATCTGGCATATGCGAACATGTATTTGCCTTACTAGTATGACATCTAAATGAGTATAATGGTGCGTAATTTAAAATGTGACATGGCGATACGTTACTTGTGTTGGTAGTATCTAACAATAATTTATTTTTTTACAAATTACAGCACTGAAAACGCATCCAAAAATTACATGCATATGGTCAATTGGAATATTCTGTTGGGCAATAACATTTAATATTATTATTATTACTATATATTATTTTATTTACCATTCATTCCAATTATTAATTTGACATAATTTCATTGCAGTTAAGCTAGCCCAAAGAGTGAAAGCTGTACACGACGTAATAAAAGAAACGGCAGCATCTAGTGCAGGTCTTCAATCCAATTCCCAACTGAATATGGGAGACACCGATCATTTCCTTAGTTTAGAAGAACACAATAGGGCAGAAATCAAGCTTAAAGACCTTCTGACCTCGGTTTGCGACTACTGCAATGAACGACTAGCTTCGCTTGTCAGTACCCAGTCGGATAAACAATCCATAACTGCATCGCAAGTTACTGAATTGTCCAGCATTGTAGAAAGCTTCACTAACACATGCGAGAACATTTGCGGTAGGCAGAGTGCCGCTTTGAAAGCGGCCTTCAAGATCCAAGCAGGCAACTATGTTAACAAGTTTCACAGCCAACGAAAAAACAAACTTACTCTACTTTTAGATGCTGAAAGGTGGAAAGTAGCCGAAGTGCCTACTGAGATCCAAATACTAGTTGATAAGTTAGCGTTAGGTGCCGTAATTAAATCTCTGCCTGGTTCCCCTACAGAAGAAGATATAACCACGAATAAGTATGATACTAAACCATCGCCCGCTTTGAAAGTGGGTTTGCAGGATTTTTACACCGTAGGAACCGTATTGATCCTAATTAGACTTGTAAGTGAATATTGTGTTTGTTCGTTTGACTTACAGCTTCTAGCTCCGGTGATCGGTAGGCATCTAATCGAGCTGCTAAGGACGTTTAATTCGAGGTCGTGCCAGTTGGTGCTTGGTGCGGGTGCTTTAAGAACTGCTGGACTAAAAACTATTACCAGCACAAACCTGGCACTTGCCTCACGGTCTTTACAGTTAGTTTTATGGATGATACCGCATATTAGGGCGCACTTTAATGCTTTAATGAGTGATTCTATGGGTGGGTTTGATATAGTGGAAAAGGATATCGGGCATCACATACAGCAGTTGGAGACAAAAGTTTTGTCGATTATGAATACTCTATTGGGTGATCAGTTGAACGAATGGGACGCCAAACCACCTGTGCCCTCTAAACAGTTCAGGAATATCTCCAGGCATCTTACGAAGTTGCACGAGGCTGTCAGTTCGGTACTTCCTGAGGAACAGGTAAAAATTATTTTAATTTAATCTCTGTTTAGTCAATTCCATCACTAGTAGAATAAACTAAAATGGAAATAAATGAAACATAAAGTAAAACATTATTTTAAGTACTTTTTTATATCTGTTGTTATAATTTACAATATCTCGAATTTTATTCAGCAATCAATTATATAATAATAATATGCAGCTGTGAAAAGGTGAATGTTCATACTTTGTTGTGGAATGCTTAGCTATAGATAGTAATTGCGCATATGCAAGACATTATAAAAATGATTTTCAGACCAAGTTTTAAATAATTGTTTTTTTGTAAAGTATAAGGCTTTTAGTATGTAGATACAGGGTGTAGTGAGAATATTTTTTATCTTAAAAATTTCCTGAAAGGTTTTTCTAGGTAGCAGATTCTATATTAGTTTAATAATTCTTTTTTGAACTGTAAATATACGTTCTCTATTATTATATTGTTATGTGCTGCCCTCTAACAAGGAAAGATGTGATTAAGTTCATGTTCAAAGTTTTCCTCAGAAGCTTAGTTACTTCCCTGACTAGTAGGGTGGCGCCGTCTATGAGCCAATTGACGAACAATCATCTATTATATGGTAGAAAACTATGGAGAATTCTAGAAAAGAGTTCTAGAAGGATTCCAAGTGTGTATATAAAGAGGTGACTCCAGCAGATGGAACAGTACAGTACAGTTTAGTGAAGGATAAACAGTTCAGTTTAGTATCCAGTACAGTTCTGGGTAATCTGTGGTTCTGGTTATAGAGACAGTTTGTAGAAGAAGAGTTCAGTTGAGTGAAGTATGCAGTTTAGTGAAGTAAACAGACAAGAGAGTTTTTAGGTTAGACAAGAGTTGACAAGTTTAAGAAGAAAAGTAAAGTGCTTAGTGTTTTAAAAGTAGTGAAATTATATTAGATTAAGTTATTATTAGTTGTGTGATTTTTAAGTATTTGCTAGTGTAATTTTAGTGATTAATAAAATCAGTGGTTAGTGAAAATTCTTGTTGCAAGTTATTTGGAATCCACAAAGTGTTTACTGAAAATTGTAAGCACGTTACAACTGGTGTCGGAAGCGGAATTGCAACAGAATTTCTGAAGAATTCGACGAAGTTCCATAGTGTTCTATTTGGAAACCACTGGAGATAGCGAAGTGAGTCGAACTGGAAAGTGATATAGACATTAGACGAGACTTATTTGTGCTACTGTGAAGAAATTTCTGCAACATTCTGTTTAGAAATTAGTGTAGTGTTATTTAAGTGCTTTCAACTGAGAAGTGATATAGACTTTAAATAAAATTTGACTTGTACCTGGCAAAGACTTGTTAGTGTTGTTTGTTAGTTTTTGAATGGAAACAAGAAGTATGGCTGCTGAAAAACAAATGCAAGACATGTTTGCCGCATTTAGAAAAATGATGCTAGAGGAAAAAGAAGAACAAGAGAAACGACGTCAAGAAGAAAAGGAAGAGCAAGAGAAACGACGCCAAGAAGAAAAAGAAGAACAAGAGAGACGTCAAGAAGAAAAAGAAAGACGACGTCAGAAAGAAAAAGAAGAACAAGAGAGACGTGAAGAAGAAAAAGAAAGAAAACGTCAAGAAGAAAAGGAAGAATTGAGAAAAATTATACAGGTGCAACAAGATGCTATCCTGTCAGCCACTAATGAGGTCAAGGAAAAAGTAGATAAAGTTGAACAAAAAGTTGGTAACGTTGAAGGAGAAATTAGTGACATTAAGGGAAAAGTTACCGACGTAGAAGGAAAAGTGACTACAGTCGAAGAAAAAGTTACTGGCGTCGAAGAAAAAGTTACTGGCGTTGAAGAAAAAGTTACAGGTGTCGAACAAAAAGTTACGGGCGTTGAAGGGAAAGTTACCGATATAGAAGGAAAATTTCGTGCAGTTGAAGGAGAAGTAGAGCGACTTAAGCGACTGTTAAGAGAACAAGGAGGCCAGCTGGTATTATCATCGTCAGGTCCTCGATTACAACCGCCTTCCTTTGATGGTCAAACTTCTTGGTCAACCTATAAAAGACAATTTGAGGCAGCGGCGTACGCAAACAATTGGAGTAACGAAGACAAAGCTATGGCATTGGTTCTAGCACTAAGAGGTCAAGCCTCAGAGTTGCTTCAGACTATCCCAGTGACGCAGCAACGGGATTTTAAAGTTTTAGAGGCTGCACTAGATCTAAGATATGGCGACCAACACCTTGCCCAAGTATATAGGACTCAGCTCAAATCACGCACACAAAAGGCTGGGGAAAGTTTACAAGATTTTGAAGCAGCTGTTGAGCGACTGACGTACCTGGCTTATCCGGATGCACCCAAAGAATTCCAGGAACAGTTAACAGTTGATACTTTCATTGATGGCATAAGAGACGAGGAGATCAGGCGAGTCCTTAGATTATCTCGAGCTAAGACTGGTAGCGAAGCCTTGATCCATGCCCTCGAAGTTGAAGCCGCTTATGAAGAGACTCTACATCCGAGAGTACGAGCCATGAAAGTAGAAGAAGAGAACCATTTAGAAAAGTCAAATATGGAATCTTGGATGGCTGACCTGCACAAAATGATAAGCCAGTTGATGAACAAACCAGATGCTCCAAGGAAGCAGGAAAGAGAACAGAGCGATGGACAGCCAAGGAAGGTGATTCGGTGTTATCAGTGCAGCAAACCAGGACATATGATGCGGCAGTGTCGAGAACGGAATCCTGGGGAAGTAAACACTGCAAAGAAAGAGGAAGTTCGCTCTGATAAGATGAGATTGATTGTTATGTTAACAAACATACAGAAAATGGTCGCACAATTACTAAACGAATTAAGTTTGCGACCGGAACTGAAACAGGAACCGCAACCGCCGAAACAGGAGCCGAAGCAGCAGCGAAGTGCTGGAGGTCCGACAAAAGTAATCCACTGTTATAATTGCGGCAAATTGGGGCATGTCAAGAGGTACTGTCGCCAGAGGAGTCCGAAGGAAGTGAATGCCGGGAATGTAAAGAAGCAGCAGGATATAGCAGAAGTGAAGGCAGTTAAGATAGAGGTTCCGAAGGACTGGTCAAAGGAAATTCTAAGAGAGGAACAACTGAACGACGATGAAATTGGACCAATGTTGAAGGCGAAAGAAAAAGGAATCCGCCCGGAATGGAAGGACGTTTCCAGTAAAAGTGTTGGACTGAAGGCTTTATGGGCGCAATGGGATTCACTTAGGGTTATAGATGGCCTATTACGGAGAGCATGGGAGAGCCCGGATGGGAAAGAAGTTACCATGCGGTTGCTGATACCCAGGTGCCGAGTACCAAAGGTACTTCGGGAAGTGCACGAGGGAATCTCCAGAGAGCACTTTAGCAGAAATAAGACTTTGGCTAGAGTACGGGAGCGATTTTATTGGGTAAATAGCTGTCAGGATGTAGAGGCTTGGTGTCGCAGTTGCAAGGTTTGTGCGAATGTGGCTGCCAAGAGGTCACCTACAGGGAGTGGTGATCGAATGAAGGCTAGATATGACCGCAATGCCAGTTCAGCAGGATTCAAGGTGGGAGACTCGGTTTGGCTGTATAACCCACAGCGGAGTGAAGAAGGATTCTCGAAGCCTCGCTCACCTTGGGAAGGACCGTATTCTGTCATCACTCGGATCAACGACGTTGTTTATAGGATTCAACGTAGAAAGAAGTCCAAGATGAAGATCGTGCACCTGGACAGGTTGGCAAAGTATATTGGGGAATCTGAATTGCCTGACCGGGACGTTCAGGCTTAAGGAGGGGGCAGTGTTATGTGCTGCCCTCTAACAAGGAAAGATGTGATTAAGTTCATGTTCAAAGTTTTCCTCAGAAGCTTAGTTACTTCCCTGACTAGTAGGGTGGCGCCGTCTATGAGCCAATTGACGAACAATCATCTATTACATGGTAGAAAACTATGGAGAATTCTAGAAAAGAGTTCTAGAAGGATTCCAAGTGTGTATATAAAGAGGTGACTCCAGCAGATGGAACAGTACAGTACAGTTTAGTGAAGGATAAACAGTTCAGTTTAGTATCCAGTACAGTTCTGGGTAATCTGTGGTTCTGGTTATAGAGACAGTTTGTAGAAGAAGAGTTCAGTTGAGTGAAGTATGCAGTTTAGTGAAGTAAACAGACAAGAGAGTTTTTAGGTTAGACAAGAGTTGACAAGTTTAAGAAGAAAAGTAAAGTGCTTAGTGTTTTAAAAGTAGTGAAATTATATTAGATTAAGTTATTATTAGTTGTGTGATTTTTAAGTATTTGCTAGTGTAATTTTAGTGATTAATAAAATCAGTGGTTAGTGAAAATTCTTGTTGCAAGTTATTTGGAATCCACAAAGTGTTTACTGAAAATTGTAAGCACGTTACAATATTATAGTGTAGATGAACTATGTGGTGCATAATATGTTTATAGATCTTCATTCAGTCTCGTACATCTTTTAGCTGTAGAATCGTGAAATAAGCATTATTTAGTCTTTTACATACAAAATCGATATGAACATCGAACGATAATTTCACATCAAAATTAATACCTAAAAGTTTACCATATTCAGGTAGAGTTAGATGGTCACATATTAGTGTACTTAAATCTCCAAAATTTACACACACAGTTACTCTGACACAATATGCTTAATTCATTAATGACATTGGCACCTCCCGGTACTCAAAAAATGCAAACAAAACTTTACGACATAATTACTATCGCTGCAGGCTATGCAGCATGCCTGTCACCAAACAATTCAACGCACATTAAAAACCTATAAAGGTAAACGAGAGAATTTGCGGTCGAGACAGCACAAAGAGTGGTAGTATTTTAATGAGGTCGTAAAGTTTTTGTTGCGTTTTTTGAATGCCAGAAAGCGCTAATTTCAACTATATCTGTTTTATTTCTTCGGGGCTATTCGCAGATACCGTAATTGTAGTGTCACTTGCGAACAAGGTTAGGTGCCCACTTTTAATGTAGTTGGGCATATCATTCAAATAAAGCAGAAACAAGAATGGGCCAAGTACAGATCCTTGAGGAACTCCAAGATTCCTTAATGCAAAGACTCGTTATTTAATTTTATTCTTAGTGTTCTGCCTTCCATGGAATCAGTTTAAAATATTCCCACGGAATCCCATATTGTATGATTTTTGTTTTAAAAAATTTATATTGACTGTGTCGAATGCTCTTGACAAGTTGGTGTTACAATATATTTACCTATATCTAATGACAAATATACATAATTTAATAGGTGAAACCGATTTCCCTGAGTTTAGAGACATTTATTTTGCATGCTTATTTTAGAAAATATATGAAAAAAAATTTCTACCTGTTTATCGTCACTTTACATATATTTAAAAACATTTATGGTCATTAAACAGACCATGTAAATATACCGTAGATTGACATGTATTGTTTTCGCAATCTGTTGAACAATAACAGTAAAATAATAAAACATTATTGAATCCACAAACCTTTGCCCACCCAGTAATATTAATAGTAAATAATTTTTGTGATATACCTAAACCAAGTTTTGATAATGTTATTTGTACGTTTTATAACTCATTTTATAACATTTACATAACTTGCGTACTTCGTAATAAAAAAATAAAGATATTACTAATTTAGAACCTTTTAAATTAGTACCTATCTATAGAAAATAGATTTAAAAGTTCTGTTACAATATATTCTTGAGATTAAACAATATTGTTGTGCCTAAAAGTGGAGAGTAACTTCACATACACGAATTTTTCTCAGAAAGCAGATCAGCTGGTCAATCCAGTCAGAAAATTGCCTTAGAAAGGTCTTACTGTCAGAAATATTCTCACTTGCCCTTGCACGTGAGACACTCTGAGTATACAGTGTGTCCCCAGATGGGGTACAGCACTCTAAAAAAATAAAGTGCAAAATCAAGGGTATTAGTCTTGTGCAAGTTCAAACTTAGGAAGTTGCTAGAACCGAGTAGAACACCTCATTGGTTGCACATTATTACGTTTATCGTTTATTATTTTCCAAGTTTATTCAAACTTTTATGTAGGTATTTACCACCTGATATCTACTTTTTAATTATTACTACCCATTTAATTAATATAGGTTTGTAAACTCCATGTATGCGATATTAATTCTATGTGGTGCATTTCATACCACAACTTTAATACTATTATTCGATTATTCGAATTTCTTCCACTTTCACTTAATGGAATTACTTATGTAATGTTCAAAAAACCTGAGACGGTTATGGTCCAATTAATTTGATATCTCACAGTATGAAAATATGGGTCTGTATCTAATACCTATAATCTTAGATTAATTGTAAACCAAGTTAGCGAGATTTTGGTTATATGGCTCTAAAAATGGTTTAAGGAATTATCACCAAACGTAGATAGCATTGTATATAATCAATAAATAAAATACATAACTGGAAATTCAGACAATCTTGCAGTAAATAGAAAAAATTGTAACACTGATTAGGTCGAATTATATTTTCAAGGTTACCTACTAGATATTTTATGTACCTGCAATATGAGTGAGAGCAATGTACGTTATTTGTAATACTATCGATACACTGTACAATTATTTGGACATGTTTCTCTCCTGACCCTTGAATAAATAATAATAATAATTTATTACACTCAACACAATAGAATAACATTGTATAAGCCAGTCACAAACAAAAAACAGAAATGTATAAAGGACAATATTAAATAATTTGCCTATATAAGAGACATTAATAAATAATTACATATATAAGACATTAGGTTCTATTTCTAAAGTTAAGTTAACATTATCACTTAAAGAGTTAGGTTCAAGCTCACAAAGAAAAGGGATTAGATCTTTCTTTATTGTATCAAAGGAGTTATTAGTTTGTAAATTGTTAGGAAGGTGATTATATAATTTTATGCTAGCATAATATGGGCTTGTTTCCGTCAGAGATAATCTATGTGAAGAATAATAATAATGTTCGCCATGCCTTGTATTGTATGGTCCTGCTGGCATCAGGTTAGTTAGAAAGCTATTTTTGTTGTTATATAAAAATTTTATAGATTCATATATATACAATCCAGAGAGAGTTAAAAATCCTGAGTTTCTAAACTGACCTCAGCAAATGTCAATAGGATGTAATTTCTGAATTATACGCACTGCTCTTTTTTTGATTTTAAATGTGTCTACAGTTTAAGGGCTATTGCCCCAAAGGATAATGCCATATCTTATTCGCGAGTAGAAACACGAGTAATAAAATGTTTTAGTTATATTGCTGTTTACATATTTAGTGAGGATTCTTAAACCATAGCAGGTTTTACTTATTTTTTTATTTATATATTCGATATGTTCTCTGAATCGTAGAGTTTGATCCTCGGTTTCAGCTAAATGTATACCTAAGCACTTTACTGATTTTGAAAATTTTATTTTTTGTTTATTGAGATTGATACTGTCTGGTGTGTCAAGTCCTTGATTAGTTTTAAATAGAACTACATTTGTTTTTTGTTGATTTAGGACTTGTCCGTTATTATTGTACCACAGCTCCATAGATTTCACAATGGCATTGCCATCGTTTATTATATCTAAAAACTTTTAATAATAAAATTAGTATCATCTGCATAGTTGACCAATAAAGAATCATCATTAATAAGCAATTCAATATTATTGATAAAAATTAAGAATAATAGAGGTCTAAGGGTGCTGCCCTGTGGTACTCCCGTGGATGAAGCCAAAGGTGCTGAACACACATAATTGCCATTATTTCTGTCAAACTTTTTTACTACATGTTTTCTACCAGTTAGGTAAGAATTGAACCAGTTTAAAGGAATGTCACGCACTCCATAGTGAGATAGTTTAATCAGTAAAACATTATGATCGATAAGGTCAAAAGCCTTTGATAAATTCAAGAAAATACCACCGGCAATGGATTTGTCGTCCATCGCAAAAATCCATGCTGAGATTTATTGAATAATTTATGCAGTTTGAAGAAACGCACAATTCTGTTATATACTATGATTTCAAAGAATTTAGAAAAAACATTTAACAAATGGATTGCACGATAGTTTTCAAATAGACATTGATCACCTTTTTTGTAAAATGAAAATTTTAAGTTATCAGGGAAGACCCCAGTTTTAAGTAGTTCGTTTATGATATCACATAAAGGTGTAACAATATATTCGAAGCATTTTTTCAAGATAAAAATTGAGACATCGTCATACCCAGAACTTTTTTTAGGTCCAATTTTATTTATAATTTCCCATAGCTCCGGTACAGTAACTGGCTCAAAGACATTATAAGTATAACTTGAGGTTTGTATTTATAACTATTCATATCATTTACACGATTGCCAATGTTTTTGTATAAGGGTTGACAGTCTTGTTTAGAGCTCCCACCATATCCGATATTATTTCCCAGCTTGTTTTTGATTTATTTTTGGAATTTGCAGGTCACGAAACAATTTGTCACGAATTTCTAGTTAATAAAAATAGTTAAATTAACATATTTTCCTCCATACTCATCATTACCGCCCCCGTAAATCATCAAGGGGTGGTTTTTTTGAGCTGATTCTTTTTCAAGAATTTGCCGTAAGGGACAAAGGAATTTGTTGCGAATTTCTAGTTTCCAAAAATAGTTAAATCAACATATTTTCCTATGTACTAATCATTATCACCCCCGTAAATCAGCAAGGGATGGTTTTTTGAACTGAATCTTTTTTATGAATTTGTCGTGCCACGAGACAATTTGTCGCGAATTTTTAGTTTCCAAAAATAAAATGAACAGATTTTTTGCCGACCTCAGCATTACCACTCCCGTAAATCATCAATGGATGGTTTTTTTGGACTGATTCTTTTTTAGGAATTTGTCGTGCCACGAAACAATTTGTTGCGAATTTCTAGTTTGCAAAAATAGTTAAATTAACATATTTTCCTCCGTACTCATCATTACCACCCCCGTAAATCATCAAGGGGTGGTTTTTTTGAGCTGATTCTTTTTCAAGAATTTGTCGTAAGGTACGAAGGAATTTGTCGTGCCACGAAACAATTTATGGCGAATTTCTAGTTTGCAAAAATAGTTAAATCAACATATTTTCCTCCGTACTCATCATTATCACCCCCGAAAATCATCAAGGGGTGGTTTTTTTATCTGATTTTTTTAAAAGAATTTGTCGTAAGGGACGTAGGAATTTGTCGCGCATTTCTAGTTTGCAAAACTAGTTAAATTTGCACATTTTCTCGATTTCTCCGACTCATCATTACCACCCTCGTAAATCATCAAGGGATGATTTTTTTGGACTGATTCTTTTTCAGGAATTTGTCGTAAGGGACAAAGGAATATGTCGTTCCACAAAACAATTTGTCGCGAATTTCTAGTTTCCTAAAATATTTAAATCGACATATTTTCCTCCGTACTCATCATTATCACCCCGGTAAATCAGGAAGGGATGGTTTTTTGAACTGATTCTTTTTTAGGAATTTGCCGTCCCTTGGAACAATTTGTCATGAAATTCTATTACGCAGAAATGGAGAAATTAATACGTTTTTGTCCGGACTCGGCACTACCTCCCCAGTAAATCAAGGGGTGGTTTTTTGAGCTGATTCTTCTACAGAAAATTGTCGTTCCACGAAACAATTTGTCGCGAAATCGTATTACGCAGAAATAGGATAATTAATACATTTTCGTCGAAATTCAGCACTATCACCCCGTAAATCATCAAATGGTGGTTTTTCGCATATTCACGACAAATTGATCATTTTAGACTTTTTGGGAATGTGGTAATGCTAACCTGATTATCAAGTTGGCATTACCACGGGTATTTTTTATATTTTATTGTACTGATTTTATTTTTCAGAAATTTATCATGAGTGATCTAAAAATGTGTCGTGCCAGAAAACAGTTGTCGCGAATTTTCGTTACGCAGAAATAGGAGAATTAATACATTTTCTCCGTACTCACTACCACCCCTGTAAATCATCAAGGGGTAGTTTTTTGGACCGATTCTTTTTCAGGAATTTGTCGCAAAATTATATTACGCAGAAATAGAGTAATTAATACATTTTTCTCTGTACACAGCACTACCACCCCCGTAAATCATCAAGGGGTGGTTTTTTTGTACTGATTCTTTTCTTAGGAATTTGTCGTGAGTGGCTCACGAATTTGTCGTGCTCAAAAACAGTTGTCGCGAATTTTCATTACGAAGAAGTAGGAGAATTAGTAGGTACATTTTTCTCCGTACTAACTACCACCCTTGTAAATAATCAAAGGGTAGTTTTTTAGACCGATTGTTTTTCAGGAATTTGTCGCAAAATTGTATTATGCAGACATAGGGTGATTATTACATTAATTTCTAAATCAGCAAGGGGTGGTTTTTTGTACTGCTTCTTTTCTAGGAATTTCCATTACGCAGAAATAGGAGAATTAATACATTTTTCTTTGTACTGAGCACTACCACCCCCGTAAATCATCAAGAGGTGGTTTTTCGCATATTATTTGCTCACGATAAATTATTTTCATACTCAGAGCTCTTTTTTCCACATTTTAGCCCGTTTCGAAATGTGGTAATGCTAACTTGACTATCAAGTTGGCATTACCAGGGGGTTTTTTTTTAAATAAGGCGCGACAAATTTTTTCTTTTCACGATAAATCTACGACAAAGCGACAATTAATCAATATATTGACATTGCAAAATTTCGATATGGTAATGCTAACGTGATGGATGTTATTACATTTTGTATCAACATCGGGCATTTCGTACACAGTGTGAAAATATTCATCCTTAATATCACCACAGGATTCCTTTATAGCGGTTTTAAAGAAAACTTTTATTTTATTAGTTTGTATTATTTTTTTACCAATAGGGCTATAAAAATCAAATTTTGATTTATTAAAAAATACATCTTCAATGTCTTTGCATGTAATTTATGCCATCATATAAAACGTGAAATTTCTGTCTCTAACCCAAAATAAATAAAATTTTAGATGTTAAAAATATAATCAAATAAAGCCATTGCTTGAGGGATTTCACCATATGTGTTAAGAGGATAAAATAATTTTATTTTTTTAACTGTATATCAGTTGTGTATTTGATAAAAATGCAAGTATGGTGTAGGTATACAAAACAAACGCCGATAACATTATCGTACTTTTGTTAATTATCTTGTTAAGGCATACGCAAACATATAATTATTCATAATGAAATGGTTTAAATTGCTGCACTTTTATCATATGCAAATACTTATCGAACTAAATAGTCTTATTATTTTAGGAGCAGGTTTATATTACAGAATATCCTTGATATCTATAGCAAAAAAAAATTGTAAAAGAAAAATAAAACGTTTCGAAATATGCCATTATAAAAGTATTAAAAAATATTTTTGGCGGAAAGTTGTTTTTCCTATAAGAATTCTCAGTACCTGTTACGTTTGATAAACTTCTCTTAAACATATCTTTTCATTGATCACAACAGTGGCGGTTTTTCCTTTGGGTCATTTGATCAATGCCCTCATACATGCAATATGTACAATCACACAGCTTTATGTGGGGGCATTGACTAAATGACCCAACATGCAACTTAAAAAAAACAGCATTATTGACCTCGCAATTAACTACCTAAACCTTTTTAGCAGAAAATATGGTTAACTAGCATTACCTTTAGGAAAAATAAAGTAGGAAATAAATAGATAAATAATTTTTAAAATGCAAAAATTTCCCCATCTAACACCCTTATAACTTTTTCTTTTTTTTTTTTTCCAATTCAAACCAAATTTTACTCAAATATAGAACAAAGTAGGATCTACTTATGGAATTTAAACCATTTCATTACCACACACTATTAGAAGTGACCAATTTTTTAAATAAAAATTTAGCGCTGCAGTTAAACTATTTCTAAATATATTCATATCTATCTCCATTTGGAGGGCGGTATATACAGATATGTGTTGTGCTGTCAGAATTGATACTATATAATTCAATATGAAATTCAACCGAGAAATTATTTATTTTATTAACCACTATGTTTTTAAACGAACTTGTAGTTAGTATTATTGATCCACCATGAGTGAATAACTACTTTCACTATAACTTGCTAAAAACAAGGAAAATGAGAAAAACATTTTTCACAGCCTTCAGTTTTATCAATCTCATGCTGTAAATCACAAAGTACTAGTCCTATATAAAAAAATCGGCAGCTACTGGAAGCGACTGGAACCTCCCCACTCGGTGGATCTTTGAAGCCGAAAAGAGCATTAAATTGTGTGACAAAACGGCGCTAAACGTAATCCGATCTCATCCAAAACCTTTTCAGATCTTCTGGGGCACTAAAAAACCCTCAACTTAATGAATTTACAATCATCTATGCGAGTTATTACCTACATTATCGCTCGTTGATTAATATACTATTAGGATATTAACAACTTTAACATCACTTGAACGACTAAGAAAGTCTATCCTAAATACTACAGATTTGTAAAGCAACAAACTGAAAATTGGTAAAGTGATAATGTATAATAAATTCACCAACGAAGTTACAAAAAGCATATGATATTGATATTGTTACATCTACCTTTAAAGTTTGTGACAATCCACTAAAAGTTACAAATGTGCCGAAAACTTATTAACATGACATGACACCAACGTTATCGGATGACAAACGATGACAATGACAATCATCAAAATTTGCTCATTGCAATCCGATCGCTCGCGGCTGTCTTTGTTAAATCAAACATTAGCATTTCAGTAATTTTACTAGATTTTAGAGGAATATTTGTAGTTTAATTCTTCGATTTGTCTGTATATATATTTAAAAACGGCACTAAACGTAATCCGCTCTACTCCTAGAGCAGTGAAGAAACCCTCACACGTGAATTGGCACGTGATGTGACGAGTTTCACGATGTAACCGCTACGTGCATCGATCATGTCATGCGAAGTGCGATCTATGCCATATTTGCTTTGTTTTTAATTTTTTTCACGGAAACCAAATCGAAAGGGTGGAAGTGTGATATATCGTTGAAATCAGAATTTTAACTGCTTTTCAATGGTTCCATTGTAAATTGAAAGTAAATATAAAATAAACAACTTGTTGCGTCAAAATGGCACTAAACGTAATCCGATCTCAACCAAAACCTTTTCAGATCTTCTGGGACACTAAAGAAATGCACACGCAAAGTTTCATTCAAATCCGTTCAGTAGTTTCGGCGCTATCGTGCTAACACACATACACACACACAGACATTTTTCAAAAACCACTTTTTTGGGTTCCTAGGACCTCAAAACGTAAAGATTTAGTGTTATCTCAATTTTCGTTTTTGAACCAATTTTAGTAACCTCTCACAATTTTATTGTGGAGAGGTTAATAAGGAAAATTGTTGATAATTTCGATCTCTAAAAATTTTGAAATGACTATTTTTTACTAGGACTACCGTACGCTGGCCAATCAATCAATATTCATAGAAAGAAAGATATTTGAAAAGAACGTAACTCGACTATTTTTTCAAGATGACAACGTTTCTACATACACAGGGTGGCCAAAAACTTGAATATACATTCGATGTATCCTCGTTACAACCTCGCGAAACTATTTAATAATTTAATTTGCAAGCTGTAGAATTTGTTAGGAACATATTCACTAGGTTATCTTTGAAAATACAAATGGCTTACTTACTGCTTGTTATATATACTTTTTATTTTTTCAGGTCAACGACATTTATGAAATATTGCACAAAAATTTCAAAACTCGATTAAGGGATCAGCTCGTGAAAATGAACATTCAAAATAACGGAGGTCCCCAACACGGTGTTGTCACAGCCGAGATAATTTTCTACTTGGAAACGATGAAAACCCTGAAAGCTTTACCAGAAAAGTATTTATCGGACAGAGCCATGGATGATATTTGGGCGAGGTAATAGTAAAAATTTCTAAAGTAAATTAATTTAATCTGACGATGTAAGTTGAGAATGTGTACGAGTGATAAAATTTTGTTATCTTAAAAAATGTGTAAATAGTATTAACTTATTTTGTAAAAGTTGTTATTATACATCTGAGTAATTAAATGAATTATGTGATGAAATATTTGTTCCCTAAAAGCATTAAAATATAATGTAAGAGAAATATTGTGAGTTTTTTTATGTATCCAAAATGATAGATAATAATTATAGCATTTTAACAAGATATAGTATAGTGCTCAAGGCATGTGTTGGCCCACCAGGATACCAGGAGCTTTTCAGTGGGCCCTCATAAAGCGGCCTGTAAATGCCCTAGATTCCACAATTTTAAATTACAAAAGTAAAAAGTAACTTTAGGACATCCCAATATACAATATAATTTCAAAGAAGAAACGGAATTATAAATAGTCCAATAAAATGGGACGAAATTTGTCAATTTGGATGAAATAATTCAAAGCGGACTGAAATTTTGGGAACAGACTTATTTTGTGGTACTTTTTATCATATCAAAAGTGAATTTTTCACGAGTTACAGCTGTTTAAAGCTATCAGCAAAAATTTATTTTTTATTATAAATTAAGATTTTTCCTGCAAGAACAATTCTTTTAAAAATATGGGCCCAGCATAAAACGACTCAGAAATTCCCACAGAATAACTCCTGATACTTCAAAAACTGGAAAAATATTATTAAATGTACTTTTTTGTACTTCAAACATGATGAAAATTGCCTCTTTGCTGAAAATTAAAAATCAACCGCATTTTCAATCGTCAGTTTCTTGTCGCTACTTATTGAAAATCATACACGAACAAGTGTTTTTTGTAGGAAATTTTGTAAGCTTCCATTTAGGTCTTATCAAATTTTGTCGTAAAGTCAAAAGAAAAAATGATATATATCAAAAAGGGGATTAAAAAATAATATTACTTCGATTTTTCTGAACACAAACGGTTTTCAAGAACCCTTTGCTTAAAGAAAATATACCTTGTGAATGACTTATGCTATTGCATTACTTTCATATGTATAGAAACTAATAAAAATAGGCCAAAACCAATTTTTTAAAAATTGTTATGCACAGTTTTAAATTTAACTTTCTTCAAAAAAGCTTTAGTGCCATTATTGCCTAAAGCCAATCAAAAAACAGCTATTTGTCAAAATGCACTTGAAAATGACAATTTTTCATGTTTTTCCCTTTTATCTCCATTCACTCGTCATCAAAACGATTTTGTACATAGGCCAACATATTCAAAATTTGATTCCCTTTAACTTTTATTAGATACACTATATGCCTAGGATCTATCGTTTTTGAGGTTTTATCGAGACAAAAGCAAATTGTTCGTAATTGAATTCTCCACAACTCATTTGAAATATTTTGCAATCCAACGACCATTTTTGAGATTTCAGCGAAGAATGCGCTCGTTTCCGTTTCGTCGCAAAACTGTCAAAATTTCAAAAAGTTTTTCTCGGCTCCAATGGGTCGTACGAAGTTAAAAAAAAAAAAAACGAAGTTATACGGATTTTTATTACCTATAATTTTCATGTGCACATATTTTACAGTAAACTTGATACTTTCTGAGTTTTTTGCGAAAAACCGATTTTTTAAAACTATTTACTGCCCCCCTCCCCTTCACCGGCGTCTACGGGTAGTTAAAAAGTATCACAAATTAAGCCTGTTCCCAAAATTTCAGCCTGCTGCTCCCATTTTATTGGTCTAAAAAAGCAAAAAGAATTTCCAAGAGTTCCATAAGTTAGAAAGTGAAATTTAAGCTGATAGATCTCCAGATAAGGACTGGATAACAAAAACAGAAAAGAAGAATGAAACTTGGAACATTATCACAGTTAAATAAATCCAACGTCAATGTGCAATATGGGATCTCGAAACAACCAGTTAATGCACCAATATTTTCAAAACAACACGATAAAAACTTACTACAGATGAAAAAGGATGAAAATCCTGGTATACATCAAAATAACGCACACAGCACAAAATCAAAACACAAATAAAATGAAAAAGTACCTATTGCAGTGCGAAGCATCTTTTGAAAAAAATATAGAAATGTCTAACTAATATGCTACAGCTCTTGAATGTTCAACTCGCATGATACTCACAGAGAAATGTGGCTCAATGTTTCCCAATGCCCAAGACATAATACTGATAATACAAACAAGGAACAGTTCTTTTATTAAGTTGAATAATAAAAAAGAACACAGGAATGATATTGAAACAGATATTATAGTCATATGCATACCAAGTCAAATTGCTAAAATTTTTGAAGGGTCATATTACATAAGACTGGCCAATTATTTAGAGAATTTTAACTTGATCTCAAATGTCCAAAACGGTTTTCAAAGAAATAAATCCACCAATACCGATATCTTAGATGGCATTGATTTTATCAATAATGCACTGAACAACAAGATAAGATAATTTTATTCGTTTCTAAAAGTTTATACAGAATATAACATACAATGTACAGACTTTAGTAAACTAGTAACCACAAAACATTCAACATATAATTAATAAAATAGGTATAGAGGTGAGCAAAATCAACAATTAAGGAATTCATCTGTCATAAAATGTTTTATCACACAAAAATTTAAATATTTTATTCCTAAATGACATGTTGCTGTCATTGTTTACACTGACTAATTTTGTTAAAACAATTGGTACCAATATTTTGGCAGAAACCGTATATAGCATGTTTTATTTACATTTAAATTTAGTCCGTTGTTGCTACAGTAATGACTCATTTCCTGTGATGCATTGTTACTATTTATGACAATCTGTTCAATGGAGTTACGGGACATTAGCATATTTGTATCATCTGCATATAGAAGAAGTTGATTTAAAGTGATACATGTGTTGGGTATATCGTTAATAAAAATTATAAAAAACAGAGGTCCCAGAATCGAGCCTTGAGGCACTCCCAGGTTTATATTTCTAGTTTTGGCGTTAACGCCATCTACAACAGTAGTTTGTGTGCGATTTTGTAGATATGAGGCTGCCCAGCTGTATGGTGCCCCTCTTACTCCAATGCCCTCTAATTTTGTAAGTAACAAACTATGATCTATAGTATCAAATGCACGACTTAAATCATAAAAAAGACCTGACACTTGTTGTTCAGTGCATTATAGATAAAATCTATGCATTCTAAGATAGCAGTATTGGTGTGGATTTATTTTCTTGAAAACCATTTTGGACATTTGAGATCAAGTTAAAATTCTCTAGATAATTGGTCAGTCTTATGTAATATTCAAAAATTTTAGCAATTTGACTTGGTATGCATATGGCTCTATAATTAGTAATGTCTGTTGTGGGACCTTTGTTTTTATATACAGGTATACATTTGGATTCTTATGTTGGGAAATAAACCAGCTAAGAATGACTCATTTACTAAGTATGCTAATGGCTCATTAATAATGTCTTTTACTGATTTCATCACTTTTCCGTTGATGTCATTGATACCAGCGGCCGGTTTAAGATAAGTTTTCCCAATTATTTCACTTATTTCTTGTGGTGTCGTCGGTGTGAGAAAAAAACTGGTACTTGTCTTTTCGATGTTGACATTACAGTTAGATTTTGATTGATTTGAGGCAAGATTTACTCTTCTCCATGGCATTTGATATTAGAATACCCTGGTTATCACATATGTCTAGTTTTAGGTCTTTTTTATGATTTAAGTAATGTATGTGGTACTATAAATCACAGTTTGTTACTCACAAAATTAGAGGGCATTGGGGTAAGAGGGACACCATACAGCTAGGCAGCTTATATCTGCAAAATCACACGCAAACTACTGTTGTAGACGGGGCTAAATCTAAAACCAGAAACCAAATCTCTGCCTCAATTAATGTCTATACATTGTATATAGACCAGGGCCAATCCTGTTTAAGGCAATAAAAATTCTTAGCAGTATACGAATGGTCGAAAAATGTAGTTAATGGTGTAAATAATTAAGGAAAAATCGTCCAGACTGAGTAAAAGTTCTGGAAGGGGGGTTGGGGTGGTAATATATACGTTTTTAGGGGTTGGTACTCGTTTTTTGCGATTTGCGGCTAAACTATGCATCCTATCGAAAAATGTTGAATGTAAAAGTTGTAGATAATGAAAAAATCTAAAACTTTCTGACCATAATCTCAAAATTATCGAGAAAAATGCAAAAAACCGTTTTCTCGGTTTTTAATTTATAACTATCGCAAAAATATTTATATTTTCATGAAAATTGGTGAAAATGTTCTTTTTTGTGTTTCAAACAAGCCCAAATTTTTTCAAAGCGAAATATTTAATTTTCGATGTTTTATGAACAAAATAAAAAAAAAATCTAATTTTCAATTGAAAAATTTGGTTAGCAAATTTTCGATTAATGAACTTTACTAGTGCTCATTTTTTTCGTTGAAATCTCAACTTTAATATAGAATTAAAATATAATATTGTTTATATACAAAAATTCGTTAAAAAAGCGAAAAACCGAAAAAGTACTTTTTAAAAATCGAGTTTTCGGTGAAAATCATGAATTTCTTTTTCTTTATTGTAAATAAACGTTTATATTCATAAAAAGCGTTAACTCTCATACAATACTATGTTATACAAGTAATTTACATGTACCTAACTATTCTCGGCTTTCAAAGTCCCGAAAACATTATTTAAACTGCAATTAAATAGGTAAAAATTCAAAAAACACAAAAGCTGTGAACTGAGAAAATTTGTTAATTATTTTTTGCGATTCGTAAGTATTTACAAATTATCACGTCAAAGTCTCATATTTGATTATAAAATACAAAAATTAGAAGTAAAATAGGGGGCGAGCGTGGGTGCGTCTTTACTATGTACATACTTCGATATGCGATGTAAAGCAACGTTAGGCGTGGTTAGTAGTTGGATTGGTGACCGTTCCAACGAAGACCACGTCCTCGCCTCACCCATCTTCCAGCGGCTTGTATATCAATGTATGCGCGGAAGCTATACAACCTTAGGCGAGGGTTGTATAGGAGATATACCATCCTTCGGAGGGGATGTAAAGCTGTCGGTCCCTTGTCTATTAAATGTTAGGCAAGTAAAAGATCCCTACTCTTCTTAAGGGAAGAGGTTCGGCAAAATTCCTGGTTGGGGGTAGCTCGTCTACAGGCGTCGGTGTTAGGCCTCAGTAGCGGAAATAGGCCGACGTTAAATAAATGTATAAAAAAAAAAAAAAGTAAAATAATTTTATTGAAATCTTTTTTTCTTTGTGGGCAATTCTTCATCGCCAGAATCAATCAAACTTTCGATTTCTTCACGTCCATTTTCTATATCTTCAATTTCTTGGAGTTCTTCTGGATTGTCCAGTTCAGTATCATTATTTTTATTATTATTTATTAGACACTGGGTACTGTCTTCGTCTTCGATGTCCTCGAGATTATAATTTTTTTCGTACTACGATTTTTCGGCATTAGAACATTTATCAGAGCCGTGACAATTTGAGCACAAATTTGTGCACTTTAAGCCATGCTTGCGACACCCACATTTGTTATTACTGCATCCTGTTTCGCAGCTGCAGCAGATAATTTTCAATAAATTTTCGGGAATTAATTCTTGTTTTGTAAATACAGGTACGATGCCATTAACGTGGTGTTTCCATTCCCAATCTGTAGCTGTTAATTGATTACCAAGCCAACTTTGTATTTGAAAATACACTCTGTAACAATGTTGCTTAGCTGCCCCTTCAGTTGGAGCTAATTTTTTCAAATGAAATGAGGATTTAGCACTAGCCGTTCGGTAGAGTTCAAATCTTAAATCGTGTACAGATGTATATATATTTTTACTTTTGTAAATAGAAGCTATTATTTTAATCCATTTTCGGTAATCGTTTGTTTGTCTACATTTGTATTGTAAAAAATTTCTGCAAGATTAGGTAAATGTTTATCGGCCAATAATGATTTTATAATTGTTTTTTTTTCCTTTCCCAGCAAAACTGGAAGTTGTATCGCAGCCAGAAAAACAATGCAAAAATGCTACAATATGTTTATCTGATTTATGTTTAAAACTAGAAGTGTAATGAGTATCATGAATATTTCCTGCATCAGGTTTGTGGAAATAGATATTCAATTCATGTGAACGCTTTTTATGAATGTAAACGTTTATTTACAATAAAGAAAAAGAAATTCATGATTTTCACCGAAAACTCGATTTTTAAAAAGTAGTTTTTTCGGTTTTTCGCTTTTTTAACGATATTTGTATATATAAACAATATTATATTTTAATTCTATATTAAAGTTGAGATTTCAACGAAAAAATGAGCACTAGTTAATCGAAAATTTGCTAACCAAATTTTTCGATTGAAAATTAGGTCTTTTTTTTATTTTCTTCATAAAACACCGAAAATTAAATATTTCGCTTTGAAAAAATTTGGGCTTGTTTGAAACACAACAAAGAACATTTTCACCAATTTTCATGAAAATATAAACATTATTATTATAGTTATAAATTAAAAACCGAAAAAACGGTTTTTTGCATTTTTGTCGATAATTTTGAGGTTACGCTTAATAATAATTAATCAGAAAGTTATAGATTTTTTCATTATCTACAACTTTTACATTCAACATTTTTCGATAGGATGCATAGTTTAGCCGCAAATCGCAAAAAACGAGTACCAACCCCTAAAAACGTATATATTACCACCCCAACCCCCCTTCCAGAACTTTTACCCAGTCTGGACGATTTTTCCTTAATAATATACACCATTAACTACATTTTCCGATCATTCCTATACTGCTCAGAAATTATCGTCTATTACGATATTTTAAACGGTTTGTCCCTGGTCTAATACTATATTCTGTATAAACTTTTAAAAACTAATAAAATTGTCTTATTTTAACACTTGAAAGAAAATAAAGAAATCTATATATTTGAGGAATAAAGTACCTTTCCCCAAGTACAAGACATCGAAAATCAAGTTTACATCAGAGATAGCATGCGTCTTTATTATGTACATATTTCGATATGCGATGTAAAGCAACGTCATTTGCCATTAGTACTTAGATAGGTCACCATTTCGAGGAAGACCACATCTTCCAGCGGCTTGTACATCAGTGTATGCGCGAAAGCTATGCAATCTTAGGCGGGAATTGTGTAGGGGATACTCCATCCTTCGGAAGGGAAGTAAAGCTGTTGGTCCCTTGTCTTAAATGTTAGGTGAGAAAATGATCTCTACTCTCTGAAAGAAAAGAGGTTCGGCAAATTTCCTGGTTGGGGCTGGCTCGTCTACAGGCATCTGTGTTAGGCCTGAGTAGCGGAAATAGGCCATTAAGTGAATGTTAAAAAACAAAAAAAAAATATTTTCGTTTATTTATTTGTGTGGCTTCTTTAAACAGCTTTTTTTTACAAATGATTGCAGTGAAGATGTTAAAATTATGTGATTTCTTAAGTTTAGTCATATTTACACATTGATTCATAACGCACAAGGAATGAAGAATTAAGTGAATTGAGGACTAAATGAATCCGACTGACAATGAAGAGGAACGTGTTGGTTTTCTAAGGCATTTTTTGTTCACTTTAAGCAAACAATTCATGCGGAATATCTTCTCCTTTAGCAGCCCGGACATACAAAGCAGTGTTGGATATGGGAGCGCAGACTATTTTCCAGAAATTCTCTGCGGTTTCCATTTTATGAGAGTCCCTATAAGTGTGACAACTAACAATACATTCTGGTCCATAAAACGAAGGAATCCATTCAGTTTGCTCCACTGCCAGATTCCTTCCAGATGCTGTGTGTTGTATTATAAGCCTCGTATTTGGTTTAAAAGTGGTGCCTACCGTCTCGTATCTCCTTTGTGGGTCGAAGTGGAAGAATTTAAATCTGTAAAAGCCAAATTGGATGGGATTAAGCTATTTAGCTTAGCAAATGGCATATAGGCTGGCATGTTTCGATCACATATGTATCAGATACTGATACTGATACAGATACTGACAAATAAAAAAATTGGTTATACTAATTTTAACTCGTTTAAATGATCCATTTTATTTGTTATAATCATCAAAATACACAAACTAAGAGGGAAAATCTGCTGCAGTTGTAAAATTGGCCCAAGAATTTGGCTCCAAAATAAAAACTATTGCTTCATTTAATACACCAGTTTTATAAACCGTCTCATAATTCTTCCAGTTTAAGTTATAATAATATGTGGTTTAAATATGCTTAAAATCCTTTTTGCTTTTGCAAAGAGGTACAACCTACTTTTAATATTAAATTCATGATTTATCTTATACCTACGCATTCAAATTTTTATCTATAGATGTCAGCATATTAGAACCCTACCCAAAAACAAAGTGGGACTTCTCAAAATTTCTTGGTTAGAAGACGTTAGTATTTTCAGAAGCATTGACGAATTTATTTGCTGCCCTTTCATTAAAATTGTTCTCTTAACACCTGTATGATAAATTACAAACCTGCAGTAAATATCGGGGCTCTTAGACAACCTTAAACTCAAATGTCCGCCAAACGTATCTGTCGTAAAATTTTCGCATTGTAAAAATAAAGGGCTTCCCCCACTTTCAGAAATCTGTAGAAACACATCGTCCCCATAAATGACAGGTTGATCTCTTTTGTTAGCTTGAGCACCTATAATTTTAAAAGTGTTTCGTACACAAGATTCCTTAATAGTAGATGCTGTTAGTGAACATCCATGTTTAAAATGTTGGACTTCGTCTATGTCTCTTTCGTTGATAACACCTGATAGATATAAGCCGGTGAAACCTCCATCCGAAGTTATGTCAGACGTCGCAATTTGATAATTTTTACTGTACAGAACGTAAGGAGTTTCAGCAGCTATTGTTGTAGGACTCAATACATTTCTAAACATTTTCTTTGTTTTTTGTAACAGCAATTGACAGTGCTCTCTTTTGTAAGCAGTTATACGGTTTTTTTCTTCTCTCAAAGCTAATTCTTCATTCCATAACCCTAAACGGCAGGGCAGGGAATAAATTATCCGGTTGTGGAAAAGTTCATCTCGCTCCTCTTGCTCCCGTTTATTAATATTCATATTCGGAATTCGCTTTTACCGCTATATTTTTGAAAAATAATATAGAAAAAAAATATTCGTTTCAAACTACTTGACAGTGCGCCACTGGTGTCATCTACATTGGAAATAATAGGAAATTTAAAAAAGAAAACAATATTCCAGACATGGTTGAAGTTTCAGATCTGCTCTAATTGTTGCAAATATAACTAGATGGCGCTGTTCCTTTCGTTAAGTAGAAAAAACTTATCGTTTGCAGTACGTAAAAATCTAATGCTATTTTAATAAAATGCAAATTTAGAAAAAAGCAAGGAAACTAGCCGAAATAAAATTTTGGATTTATCTTTACTATTATATTAATATTAGTGCTATATAGTTGCCGATAGATGTCGAGGCGAACAGAGTTTCAAAGTAAAACTTGATGAATCTTGCAACTTTTGCTATCGAATATTATTAACATCTTTTGTAGTAGAGATAAAATGGAATTTTGTAAACTCTTGTGCATTACCTATGTTCTTTGTTTCCAAAATTTTAATTTATCGTTACACAATGTCCTGATTCTCTGGCGACATCTATTAAGGTGTGCTTACACTATTCGTATACCAACTGTATTTACCGTACTTCGTCCGATCAATTAGTCTATTAATTTAATTTCTGGAATTTCACACTCCAACGGGCATTTACTGCCAACGGATGAGTTCAACTTTTAAAAACATGCCCTGTGAAATAATACATACGTTGCAGATAAAACTGGACCTATTATTATCTTTGATAGAACCAAATAATTTAATTTTCTTTCGAGTCAAATCCGTATTTATGTATGTACAATACGCAATATACGCATACGCATATTTAGTTTATTTATAAACTGAAATATGAACAATTTATTTTTTTTACTTTATATTCCATGCCATCTATCCTGGAGCAGCAGTATTAAATTGAATATTGTAAAACTCTTTTCTAATTTCTAGCCAATTGATAATGTATCGGATAGATGTCTCCAGCAGTAAATATTCAACAAGGCATATATTCTTATCAAACCTTCCTCTTTGTCTTTAACCCAATCCGCGAAATGCGTTAGACGAAGATAGTATTATTCTAATTTCTACGTACGGTCAATGCAACTATTCAATCCCATTGTTTTAATAACACGTCAAGTCGTCGCCTCTATTTAATCTTAAGAATCGATATAAGTCTGTTTCTTTTCACGGCGTGGGATCTCCACAAAACGGGGAAAATCTGTGAGTTTATCTTCTGTATCTAGTTCAGACAGAATTGCAAACGCGGGTGTATTTCTGTCCTAAACTTCGGTTTTCCGGACTAGTTAAATTACAGGTATTTTACTTAAAATTAAGTAGTTTCAAATATTTATAACTACGTACACGAAGGAAAATCTAATAGTGCTAGTTTCAAAATGGCAATATTTGGAAATTATATATGAAATCCGTAATGAATTGCGAAATATAGGTAAGTTTTGCACAGGTGTTTACATTTTTTAAAATTGTGGTGGTTTTTGAATTATTGGACACGTTATGGTCATATTTTCATTCATACTTTGCTAACACCTATCCCGAATTACCTTAGATATTCGATGACAGGAACGGTCATCTGATTTTAGATAGTTAACCTCAGTAAAATAATGCTAATCTAATAACAAGGCCACCTTTGATAGAATCAATCGCACCTTCCTGCAAAGTTGTCTAAGCGGCTTTTAACCACGTTAAATTGTTTTATTACATTGTTGGGCAACATGTTCATAAGCAATAAGTATGCATAATAAACAGCAAATTTGCGCCTATTAAGCCGCTTTGTAATGCGTGTTGTGACAAACGTGACATAAGTTAATACGGCTGTTTAATCCTGCTACTGCTAGGTGCTGCTAATTTTTCAGCTGAATGGGTAGGTAATGTGTGGTAACTGGCAGAAATTGGGCAGGTCGCTGCTGGTGTCTTTCGGTATTGATCTAAGGCCGTCCTTGTCACACAACTGTTTAAGGGGTGTTCCTATCTCTTCAGACCCCACGTGGTTTTGCCTCGCGTCATGTTGGCCTGCTATCAGATTTGTTAATACTTAGTTATAGGTAAATAATAATAAATAAATAGTTTATGTGTTAATTTACTTTTACGTAGGTAATTCGTTATATTTACAGACTTTGGGAAAGATGTACCGTACCTGCTCATTTATTTATAAATTTTTAGTTCTTTTGGTAAAACTGGTAAAAGTAGACTAAACGCTGAATGTGTTAGGGTGGCTTATTGTTTTGGAGCTAATTTATTACGCAAATATAAAAATAAATGTCTCCGTGAATGCTTTCTGAAGGTGCTACGGTCCTCTCTCAGGACGACGGTTAAATATTTAGTGGATTTTACAAATATCTTGGAAACACTTAGGTCCGGTTTATCAATACAGGGTTAACTCGTAACTAGAGGGTAAATGGCAAACAAAACAATAGATATAGTTGAAGTAATCAGTTCTCGGCACATAAAAAACGGAACAAAAACTTTACGACCCCATTAAAATACTGGTACTTTATGTACTGCTGTTCCCAAATTGACTCGCTTACCTTTATAGGCGTTTAATGCGCGTCGGGTCGTTTGATGACAGGCAAGCTGCCGTGGCCCGCGGCGATAATAATTATGTCGTAAAGTTTTTGTTGCGTTTTTTTAATTCAGGGAAGTTCTTACTTGAACTTTTTCTAATGTAAATCTGTCTCTATTTGAATATGTAATGAGTAGCCGAACTAAAACAGAT
This sequence comes from Leptura quadrifasciata, assembly GCA_963675555.1. Lineage (NCBI taxonomy): Eukaryota > Metazoa > Arthropoda > Insecta > Coleoptera > Cerambycidae > Leptura > Leptura quadrifasciata. The sequence goes on along the minus strand of OY776677.1, from coordinate 18,231,215 downwards.
ATTATTTTTAATTTATTTTTTTATTTTAATGCTGTAGTTATTGCTATGCTATAGTAAATGATGGATGGTTAATTAGACAAATTGCACTGCGTTATAACATTAACAAAATCCTCCTATTTAACAAGAAACTAACTATTAATATTTCGTCATTGCACCATTTCTATTTATAACTTCTATAAGTCTGTTTGGCATAGAATTAAATAACCTTATACAATAATCATTAGTAATAATATTTTCCCATGCATTATTTATCATATCCAGTAATTCGTCGGCATTTCGTGGTCTCACATTTCGTTTTTGGATACTTCTTATGAGTAGTCCCCATACTTCTTCCACAGGGTTAAGATCTGGACTATGACTGGGCCAGTTAAGAACATTGGTGTTGTTATCTTGAAACCAGTTAGTTACGGTATGAGCAGTATGAACGGAACAGTTGTCTTGTTGAAATATTAACTCATTATTAGGAAATAATTGGGACACGGAAGGGTCTAAAATCCTAATATACGGTTCACTATTAAATCGTTCCTCAATATGCCCTAAAACACCAGGACCACGTGCCGATATCCAAGCCCACATATTGACGGAAAATCTACCACTTTTATCATTGGTCGCATTCAGCGGACGTAGCATAAAACGCTCTGCTGCCGCTACTGTTACGGAACCGTTAAACGTTCTCTGAAATAACAATTTTTGTGCTGTAGTCAGATGTCAAAATATGTGTGTTTATTTTTCATCATTTGAAATTTGAAAATTTTACAACTTTAAGGAAGTCTCTTATGTTAAGCTATACCTTTTTACCGAACCTTATAATTCTTTTGGTAAAACGACTTTCAGTATTTTATTTTAGATATAAGGTAAAGGCACTAACAGTTGACACGTTAAGGAAGAAAACTCATGTTTTTCTTTATGAAACCTATCCTTATTATCAAACTCTTTAAATTATATCTTAGTCATTGCACAAGCACAATTAACTCTTGAATATATATATATTTAAAAAACTAAACTTTTGATACACGTGACCAATCACTAGTAATTGACATAGCAAAAAAAGAAAACATCTATAAGTTGACATTTGGGAGCACCAATGGTTGACGTAACATTGAAATCCAACTGTAGTGTATTTACTATAAGTCTGTATTAAAATACATTAAGTTGCATCTGTAGTTATCTTAGAAATATATAAATAAAAAAAATAATTTACTGTAGAATTTGCAAGTATAAGTAATAGTGGTATAATAACATACTTTAAAACATCCATTGATGTATTACACTAACCATCTGCATCAACTGGTTCGGAAAATTCATATTTTACTCTTTCACCACTTACAGTCAATTTTGGCATTGGAAGGATTTTAATTATTTGGTCTTCGTTAATAACGCTAATGTCAGTCTCGTTTTGCTTAAACATAGTTTTTTTTTCATCACAGCATATCATTGCCATCACTTCAATATCACAGTCAAGAATTTTTTGTATAATGCATACATATTTGTAGTTCTTCTTTTTTCCTGGGAAACTGGCTAGCAAAAAGTCCCCTTGTTTTAAGGTTTTGCCACTTGTTTCATCTGGATCTACGTTTTCATCATTTTCGCTATCTTCTTCGAGTTCTTCTTTTCCAGAATCAATATCATCCATACTATCTCCGGACTGTACCCATTCTTCATTATCATCTGGACTTGTGTCACTATGATGAATAATTTTTTTTGTTTTCTTTTTTTTCTGAGCTGTATTTTGTCGAGTATTTTGTTTCTTCAGGAGTTTTTGTTTTTTAACTTCTTCATTCAATTCCTTTTTACGTTTACGTTCTTCAGCCTTCCTTCTCTTTTCTTCAACAATTGCCGCTTTCTTTTTCTCTTTATTTTCATAATAGTTTTGATACACGACTGATGAAATAATTGCGGGAGTTTTCTCAGTTTTTCTTTTCTTAATATTCTGTTTGGGTATGGGCCAAAATAAAGCTCTTTTAAAAGGACTAGGTATTATTATTTTTGATTTTGAAGCTGCGGCTTCGACCAGTTTTGGGCTTTTAAAAGGGCTTATATTTTTTTATGCTGCTGCAGTTAATGCTTTGTCAGGAGTCATAGTAGGAGTCTTGCAACCAAGGTGTTTTTGATGTTCATCTTCAGTTGATGTTACTACATCTTTTGATGTTGAAGCAACACTAACAGCAGATGTCATATACACTGGACTTATTTGCTGTTCATTATTTTCACATAAAATTGATACTATACTTTCTGTAAACTGTTCATCATTATGATTATTAATTGCAGGTAATGTAAGATTTTGTTCATTTTCACTCATTTCTGTTGTTTCCGACACATTTTCTAACGCATCATGTGGTTCTTCAGGCCTGGCTTTACCATCTATTTCTATTTTTGTCTTATTTAGTAAAAATATGTTTTTTTTTATAAAACTGAAATAAAGATTTATCTTCTGGATTTCCTGTCCATTCATCGCTGTTCTTGAAAAGCACAATCTTATCGGGATCTACATATTTTTCCGTAAATAATATTCCTGATTCCAACTCTTTAATCATGTTCTGTTTTTCAGTGGATCTTTTTTTTATAACATTTTCATCAAAGCATACAGCTACTGGATCCCAAGGGTATAATCCACATTTGCGAAAACCGTTTTGTAAAATTGACGGTACCAATTTTTCCTCAATTACCTTCTTTAGTAAGGGACAAAAATGGACTTTCTTTAATATTGGAAAATCAATGTTATCAATTCGCCATTGATGTACAGCATTTTTCCAGGTACCTTTCAACGTACAGAACACAGCAACATCCATCGGCTGTAATAGATGCGTTGCATTGGGATAGGGCGCAATCAGGATTATACCATTTTCCGAACATAACTTACTTACTTGAAGGGACAAGTGAGATGTATGCCCATCAATGAAGAGTATAACAGGCTTAGGAATTTTATTCTCTTCTAACCACTTATTGAAAATGTTGGATATATATTCAAAGAATGTCTCACTAGTCATCCACCCATTCTCTGACCGACCTATACCCCAAGAATCTGGAATACTTAGACAGAGTTCTCTTGGTATTCTTTCATATTTAAATATCACCACAGGATGAACAACATCACCAGCAGCATTTCCTGCGATCATTACTGTGAGGCATTCTTTCTCATCTGCATTCACTTACTGATAAATAAATTTTTCGCCTTTAGCCGCCAAGACTTTATTGCCCTTTGGGTTCAAGAAAAAGGCTGTTTCATCTGCGTTAAAGATGCGAGAGGGATTTTCTAAAATTTCCTCAAAATTATTTTATTTCAAGTAAGCCATCACTTCTTTAAACCATTTATTTAATTGTTCTTTTGTAACGGCAGCTCGTGACGACGTTAAATTTTGGGCAACCCTAGTGGTCAAACTTGGATGGCGTTTTAAAAAGCTTTGGTACCAGCGTCTACCAGGTCGGCCTTCTGTAAAGGGTGTTCCAATTTTCAATTCACCCACCAGCTTCTTTACGCTATCATGAAGTTGATCCTTCGTCACAGGAAATCCTGCTTTTGCAATATCTTTCACCCATGTGACTAGAACGTCTTCTTGTTCTTTTGATAAATATGAATTCCTACCCATTTGCCTTTTTCTTGGTGTTTTCCCTCTAACTTTATAGAGAAGAGCAATTCTAGGAACCTTGTGTATTCTCGCCGATACTGCAACAGGAACTCCTCTACAGACATCTTCTATGGCTGCTTCCATATCCGCTTCTGAATAGCGAAACATTTGTCCCTTTTTCGGTGGCATTTCAAAAAAATGCACGACTATTTTCTGGAATCAAAGATTGACACCTATTATTTATCTAATAGTTGACACGTGTCAACTATTGGCCAGAATAAAAAGAAAACATTACTTCTCAGTAAGGAGTGTAGCTTATCGAATCTGCATGTTGAAACATTTGAAAATGAACCTTATTGTAATTTTCTTGTCGATTACCAATAGTTGACACTAATGTCAATATTAGATATTACTTATTTTTCTGATCCGATAATTGACATCATCAATTTCAAGGCAACTATGAAATATCTAAACAAATAATCACTTGAAAATAAACTTCAACATAGTTATTATTCATTGTACATTTTTGAGTTTTAAAAACAGAAACAAATAATTGCAATACTAACCTTTAAAAACGGCGTTTTCTTAACAAATTCGTGAAGAAATGGTGTAATATGCGGCTCGCGTCGTCACATGTTTCACAATAACGTCGGTCATTTTAAATACATCAGCTCGCCAGCCTGGGGCTTTTGCCATGTGATAATAGATGGCGCACTACACATTTACCGACCGTTACAGAGATATGCATGGAAAAATGAGCTTATTTGAAGCAAAATACATTGTAAATGCCAACTATTGGTGCACTGCCAAGCATTGGTGCTTTTACCTTATGTGAGCAGAAGCTATTTCATCAAAAGTATCAGTCTCCTCAACTTCCAGAATCTGTCCATCATGGATATAATAAATTGTGTTGGTATTCATTTTGTTTATTTTTTAAATTTTTCTCGTAACTGTTCACCGCTCACAACTTATAGCACAAATGCTTTGCGCTACCAAAAATGGCGACCGCTACTTAACATGTTGAGAAACTATCATATCCGTCAGAGTACGTTTGCGCTACAGTTACACAACTGTTACGTCCGCTGAATGCGACCATTGTTAGATATATATTTCTCATCGAATCGAGTATTCGGAGGGCGGTAAATACGACCGCTGTGTGCTGACTGGAAAGTTTTTTCGTCTGTAAAGATTACATTGTTCCAAAAATTTATATCATGCGCTAAAAATTCAAGCGCAAATCCTACTCGAGCTTCTTTATGTTCAGCTTTAAGTAAGTATTTATATGCTGCTGCATGACAGCGTAGTTCCGATTCTCTTACTCGCCGGCGACCAGTACTACTCGATCCAGGAAAATTCGTTTCTTCAGCAGCCTGAATAACTGAGAAAATGGATTTTCTACTAAAGCATTTACCAATTGCAAATCTTGTTGTTAAGTTGATATCCTTCGTCGCCCTGATCCAGGATTTCTACTAATTGTACCGTTTACTCTCCACTTTCTTAAAATGTTACACACCGAATTTTTGTCAATATTACAACGCAGTGCCATTTGTCTCATTGACCATCCATCTTCTGCTTTAGCAATAACTCCAGATTTAACTAAATCGCTTATATGAGGCATATCAGTTTTTTGCACACTTGCAATAAATTATGACAACTGACAATGTCACAAAAATTAAAGTTAGATGTACACAACTAGATTTTATCAAAATACCGTCACAAGACTTGTCCTATTTTTTTTTGCTCACGACCGTACTTACAGTAGTGATCACAATAATGTTTCCAGCAGCGGTCCTTCATTGGGTTATGGAGTCACAGACAAATAACAGCTTGACAAAAAAAAAAAGTATTGAGATTTACAGTAGTGGCATTTTAAAATATTGAGTCGATGCCAATGTAAGGTATCGTCGAGTTTATGTATTATCAGCACTCAAAATTCTCAAAAAACAACAAAAACTTTACGACATAATTATTATTATCGCCGTGGGCCAAGCGGCTTGCTTTCGTCAAACAAGCCGACGCACATTAAAAACCTATAAAGGTATATATAGTCTAATCAAGGCATCCCTGCAAATAAAAATGCAACAAAAACTTTATGACCTTATTAAAATATCATCACTCTTTGTGCTGTCTCGACCACAATTGACTCGCTTACCTTTAGAGGTTTTTAATGTGCGTCGGGATTTTTTTTTTATACATTTATTTAACGTCGGCCTATTTCCGCTACTGAGGCCTAACACCGACGCCTGTAGACGAGCTACCCCCAACCAGGAATTTTGCCGAACCTCTTTCCTTAAGAAGAGTAGGGATCTTTTACTTGCCTAACATTTAATAGACAAGGGACCGACGGCTTTACATCCCCTCCGAAGGATGGTATATCCCCTATACAACCCTCGCCTAAGGTTGTATAGCGTCCGCGCATACACTGATGTACAAGCCGCTGGAAGATGTTTGAGGCGAGGACGCGGTCTTCGTTGGAACGGTCACCCATCCAACTACTAACTGCGCCTGGCGTTGCTTTACATCGCATATCGAAGTATGTACATAGTAAAGACGCACCCACGCTCGCCCCTTGGAGATTGTTTGATGCCAGGCATGTTGCATGGCCCGCGGCGATAATAATTATCTCGTAAAGTTTTTGTTGCATTTTTTATTTGCAGGGCCTTGACTTAGACTATAAGCGAGTCAATTTGCGGTCGAGACAGCATAAAGAGTGATGGTATTTCAATGACGTCGTAAAGTTTTTGTTGCGTTTTTTGAGTGCTGATAATACATGAACTGGACTATAGAAGAGAACAGAAATAGACAAATAATATACTGACGAGAAACAGATATAAACTACGCCGTTGCCATTTTTCTATTTAGCGGGCTAAACTCTAACATGTTTGCTGAGCTGTCCAAGTAACACATGTCGTCCTCTTATTACACTTAAAGCTTGATAAATAATACATTTTGGCAACTTGTTCAAAAAATTGGTTATATTGAAGCTTTATTCAACACTAAATTGCTTATAAAGTAACTCGGCGGAATAAGATTGCTGGTAAAATGCTTTCACATCATGTATAACATATAAAGCTTCTTTATTACAGCATCTTATACAGTTTTTTCTTTTTTAATTTATAAGAGGCTTAGTAAGGTCTATTACACCATGTATATTTATAACAGGTTATAAACCTCTATATAACATTTATACATCTGTTTTATAGCTTACCAATTTCTCAATAATGGCTTTATAATATTGAGTTTTAAATGTTTCTAAAGCAAAATTTTACAGCAATGCAGTTATTTGAACCAAATGCCAATTACGTCAGCCCTAATATAGATTATTTATAAATGCTTTTTATGTATGGGAATATTTTATAAAGCATTTATTCAACTGAAATTCTGTGTTGGAGCTATGTAGTTGCAATCTTCAGTCTTTATTTATAGAACTTTTATACAGCTAAACTTACTCCGTCTCTTAACCTCCAATGCCATTTGACTTGCTGTCAAATTTTTCTTGTTATGTAGCAAAAATTTCTATGCAGTCATTTTCTCATTACAAACTACAAAAAATCTACCAAAATCGATAAAAAGTAGGTCTGAAATTTAAACAAAAGTGATAATATCATATCCCTCAAAATTAAAATGATGTTATCATGAATTCAATTATTACAGAAAATGTGGATTTCTATCAAAGTAAATTCACCTGTCCGAGGATTTGGTCTTCTACTACTACTTCTACACAGCCAAAAGAATTTATAACTGCTTCTGTAGTGATCTTCTTTGGATAACTACTTATAGGGAACCATATTGTATTTTCTAAAAGTAAATATGACAGGGCGGAAATTGTTACCGGTTTGAGGTATAATTAACTTTTTATTACTTGAAAAGGAAAATTTTGCAAAATATTTACAGCAATCACTTGTGATCAAAATACGTGGCTTATCATTTTAAAACAATTCTATAGAAAAAAATTAAAAAATACCTATATTTTTAAAATAAATTTTTTGTCAAATTCAAGGAATTTTGGAGGCGCGTCTATTTATTTCGAAGTAGAATAGCATATTTCAACAGAAAAATTTTCTTCGCATGACAAATTTAATTTTCTACGAACCCACAGCATACAGTAATTCAGCTTCCTAATAATTTGCCATAAGAAAGTTATTACATTGAAGCTGCTACAGGCACTGTGATATCGATGCTTTATAACTGCAAGCAGTAACTCACATTTACAGGAATTTTTCCTATATAAAAACTTACTTGCAGCAATTATATAACAACTTTTTAGCAGTCATATAACATGACGAAACAAAGAGGTTGCCATAATACCTTTTACATACCGAGGCTGTATAAACTGCGCCTATTTTGGGTATATAGATACTTCATTAATACCGGACTATTGTTAACTTTTAATTATAAAGTATTAAGCTTTATAGAAAGGTGGAGTAGATATTCATAGAGTTTTTAAAAAGGAATTTGTGCTACTTGGGTGCTGGCATCAATGTTAATATATCCCTCTCTTTCACGTCCATACTTTGCTATTTATATTTCACTCTATCTTATAGGGATCAAGCAGTCGTAAACATTTTTTCTATTGGGTTTCTTTTGATAATTTATTGTTCTCCCGCCTATTGGCTGAGATTAATGCATGTGATCGCGTTTCGTTTATAAATTTTTTGCACAGGATTTATGACTCCAAAATATATATTACCAGCAATCGGAAGGGAAACGAGGACGAAATTTTATGCAAAGGGTCCTCCTTTACGATTGGGTTCTCTCTCGAGTTTTCTAGAGATCCTAGAAATTTCCCAGAGTTCCTCGAAAGTTCGATAACTAGACGAACTTGCGGAAGGTGATGATGTCAGTGTCAGAGTTCTTGAATCGTCTTGTTCATGTTACAGTTTTAAAGCGAGTTTTAAACACAGGTTTGTGAAAATATATAAATATAGAAGAAAATCAAAAGACCGAAAATTTATCTTTATAAAGAAATTTGTAAATGAATATGGAAACAACTACTTACCTACTCACTGACCGGAAGTACCTAATTGTTTTCTAAACAGACTTATATTTCATTATTTCATCGTTTTTTTATTGTTTGAGATTATATTATTATTTTAAGTAAAAGTCTCGGTAACAGTTGTCTCTGTGATTATCTCTTCTATCTTTACAACAGTAAAAATCATTAATAGGTTTCCGATGACATTTTCTGTCCCTCTAATAATATGAGCAGCGAGATCTTTTAAAAATCGACTTTGTTGTCAAATTCGTTACAAGGGTCTGGTCCCCTTTATTAATTTATGTTTACTATGCCACTGTATTGAGTACATGACATATTGATTCCACTGACTTGCTATTTGTTTTATGTCAATCCTTCTCTTCTTATCACAGATAGATGTAAATATTATGATTAATTATCATACATATATTTTTATGAGGCTTTTATTAGGTGCAATCGATAAATTGAATATTTTTATAGATAAATATTATACTGATAAGTTAGATATTTGTGGGTTGATGTTGATGTACAACTCCGGAGTGCTCATCAAAAAGGTGGATTTGTTTGGTTTACATTTTCAAATGTTTTCCAACAGACGAATTGGAGCATTAATTTAGTTTACTAAAAAATTGCAAACGACGAAAATAAGGTAAAATCAACATTTTTGTTTCTTTGTTTAACCATTCTGAAACACAGGCTTAAATAATTGATGTCTCTTCAATTAGCAGAACAAAGTTATCAGAACACAATTATTTCATAAGGAGAATGAAATGCGCAAGAAAAATTTTTTGTGCTCATGTACAGGCTGTCCATTTTATCAGGACACTCGAGAATATCTCACTTAATATCGGTCGTACAAAAAAAAAATATGTTTACGAAAATTGTGCCGATTTATAATATATTATTATAAACCTATTATAAACCTACAAAATGGTTTAAAGACATTTAAAATCTATGGCCTACTTTAAGAGTTATGGCGGAAAATATCGATAATGCGGAAAACGTCTAGGCCAAATATCTCCGTTATTTGAAGAGATACGAGAAAAATTCTAAGGCGAAATTTTTTTGCAAAAGAGTGTTTCAACGAGGTTTTATCTAATTTTTTTCAAAATCGCTGTATTTTGAGATTTACTCTTCAGGCTGTTAAAAAATATATTTTGAAACGGGCGGGAAATGGCGCCATTAAATAGAGTATTTTCCTCCCTTTTCAACGATATATCACATGCCATATTTATTCATTGGTACTACGTTAGTAATTATAAAAACATTATTTTAAACCAATAATTTTTTTTTAACAAGCATTATACTTGCCGTGTAGATATGCTTTATTTTCACCAACAGTGGTGAATTACTCCCCTGCAAGATATTCAATTATAAATTTTTCGACCACTTTTGGTGTTTTTTATTTTTGTTATCGCGAACAAGCCATTATTTTTGTGCCTCAGGAAAGTGCATACCTATAACTTTTGAAGCTCCGCACACTTTATGGAGAAACCATTTTGTTCGTAATCGAGATACATTGAAGAATCGTCAATAAAGTTTCCCCTGAAAAGATGGCGCAAAAATAATCCATTAGATTGTACTGTCGTGAGCAGAAAAAAATAGGACAACTTTTTTTTTGCCTCAATTTGAATATGTAATGAGTGGCCGAAATAAAACAGATATCACTTTTAATTTATTTTTTATTTTAATGCTGTAGTTATTGCTATAGTAAATGATGCATGGTTAATGAGACAAATTGCACTGCGTTATAACATTAACAAAAATTTGGTGTGTAACATTTTAAGAAAGTGGAGAATAAACGGTACGATTAGTAGAAAGGACAAAGGATATCCTATTTAACAAGAAACTAACTATTAATATAGGGGGCGAGCGTAGGTGCGTCTTTACTATGTACATACTTCGGTATGCGATGTAAAGCAACGACAGGCGCAGTTAGTACTTGGATGGGTAACCATTCCAACGGAAACCGCGTCCTCGCCTCACACATCTTCCAGCGGCTTGTATATCAGTGTATGCGCGGAAGCTATACAACCTTAGGCGAGGGTTGTATAGGAGATATACCATCCTTCGGAGGGGATGTAAAGTCGTCGGTTCCTTGTCTATTAAATGTTAGGCAAGTAAAAGATCCCTACTCTTCTTAAGGGAAGAGGTTCGGCAAAATTCCTGGTTGGGAGTAGCTCGTCTACAGGCGTCGGTGTTAGGCCTCAGTAGCGGAAATAGGCCGACGTTAAATAAATGTATAAAAAAAAACTATTAATATTTCGTTATTGCACCATTTCTATTTATAACTTCTATAAGTCTGTTTGGCATAGAATTAAATAACCTTATACAATAATCATTAGTAATAATATTTTCCCATGCATTATTTACTATTTCCAGTAATTCTTCGGCATTCCGTGGTCTCACATTTCGTTTTTGGATTCTTCGTACGAGTAGTCCCCATACTTCTTCCACAGGGTTAAGATCTGGACTCTGACTGGGCCAGTTAAGAACATTGATGTTGTTATCTTGAAACCAGTCAGTTACGGTATGAGCAGTATGAACGAATATGAACTCATTATTAGGAAATAATTGTGACACAGAAGGGAGCATAATATTGTCTAAAATCCTAATATACGTTGCACTATTAAATCGTTCCTCAATATGCCCCAAAACATCATGCGCTAAAAATTCAAGCGCAAATCCTACTGTTCAGCTTTAAGTTAGTATTTATGTGCTGCTGCATGACAGCGTAGCTCCGATTCTCTTACTCGCCAGCGACCAGTACTACTCGATCCAGGAAAATTCGTTTCTTCAGCAGCCTGAATAACCGAGTAAAATGTATTTTCTACTAAAGCATTTACCAATTGCAAATCTTGTTGAGTTGGTATTCTTCGTCGCCCTGATCCAGGATTTCTACTAATCGTACCGTTTATTCTCCACTTTTTTTAAATGTTACACACCGAATTTTTGTCAATATTATAACGCAGTGCAGTTTGTCTCATTGACCATCCATCTTCTGCTTCTGCATTCTTCGCTTATATGAGGCATATTAGTTTTTTGCACACTTGCAATAAATTATGACAACTAACTGACAATGTCACAAAAATTAAAATTAGATGTACACAACTAGATTTTAGCAAAATACCGTTATAAGACTTGTCCTATTTTTTTTTGCTCACGACCGTACTAACACCATGGAGAACAACTTATTGCATATAATACTTAACATGTGAATTACAATCTGATGTCATTGTACGCATTGTCCATAAAGTGTCGTTTTAATTTTAATAAAATAAGAAACGGCTTACGAATGAAAAGTATAATAAAAACTAATAAAATAATTGCATGAATGCATTTCTAAAAAACATGTATCTTGTTCATTCAAGAATCTTTTAAATAATAAATATATCGCTGGTTGTTTTTGCCATTTGAGATTTTCACGAGATTGTCTGATAAGGGTTAAATGTGTCGAAATATAGTAGACGTCGTTTGTTCGTTTCTTTGAATTTTATCATACAGAAATGTCTCCGTAGTAGACAGTTTTACCTGAGACACTATGTACATACATGCAGCTCAAGGGTCACAAGTACAAGTTATACCTGACATTTAAATGCTAATGCAAACTATATTTTACGCACATGTTAATCCTACATGCCCCGTGAGACCTTGAATATCAATATTCATTTATTATAACTAACATGAAAGAGAAAACTAAGTAATTGCAAAATCAGTGAGAAGTATGCCTACCGGATATAAATAAACAGTAGATGGTTGTAATACGTAATGTTTATTCTTGAGGTTCTAATTACTAGCGGTTTTCACGTTTTGCTGTTACTCTCGATGGTGCAAGATGTGAAACATCTATATATGTTTGCGTGGAGGCATCGGGGCAAGGATCACTATTTAAGTAATGTTAATTTCGCTAATATAGTGTCAATGTGAAAACGCTGCACTTTCGGTATTTTCTAACCTAAAATGTTAGCTATATGATCTGATGTTGCTAGGTGTAGCGGGAACAAAAGACAGCCAAACAATGATTCTATAATCGACCCTCTTTGCCACTAAGCAATGCGACTTTCAAATATTCAAAGCACCTACACCCCTTGTGATATTTCAGATTGAGGGTCTTGATAAATGCAGATTTTTGTGTAATTGATTAGCTATTAACCCAGTAATTAAACAGCATCAACGTGTTTATCCTTAAGAATAAAAAAAGATACAATGAATTTTTGATGAAAACGCACGACTATTGGCACGACTCATCGATGAATAAAAAGAACACGGGTCATGTTCGAAATACTATACTATGGTTGCGTTCATCACGGTGAGCGATCAGGTAGCGCTCAGTGATCACATGCTTAAACTACGCTTTTTGCACTGTCCTCATTGGCTTCTTGCATAATGATACGTGATCGCTCAGTTAGCGCTATCGCGTGATGAACGCGACCTATGACAGTATGACAGAGATCATGATAGACCGTAAATTGAGGTTACAATTTACCACATTACATTGATGCCAACAGCGATATTTCGCTTATTTTAGGGACATTTTGAAAAATGTCATTCAGATATTGATAAAATGATTGACGAAACTCTATCAGCATTCCAACCAAGATAAATATATTTTTTTAATTTTTAATCTATAAGTCTGTAAAAATTACCGCCAAAGCTGCATGTTATTTATTCAAAGGATACAACCAGATAAGTACAGGTGATCTGTCCCCAATAGAAAGTCCTATCAATAACTGTGTTGTTGTTTAGTTGAGACTATAAGTCATACATATGTATTATTTTCTTGGACCAAAACAAGGTAGTTATGGAGATGCAGAAAAAAATTGCCAAGGGAAACGACTTTAAAAAAAGAATTCTTGATAGATACCTAACAAAGAGATGATTTAAAAACTACGTAAAATGTTATCATACCAGTCCTCGTAATTAATAATAATAATAATAATAATGATAAAACTCAATTTTTGTTTTTTTTTATAAAATTTTATTAAAACCCAAGGAGTACGGTCGTGAGCAAAAAAAATAAGTCTTATGACGGTATTTTGCTAAAATCTAGTTGTGTACATCTAACTTTAATTTTTGTGACACTGTCAGTTAGTTGTCATAATTTATTACAAGTGTGCAAAAAACTGATATGCCTCATATAAGCGATTTAGTTAAATTTGGAGTTATTCCTAAAGCAGAAGATGGATGGTTAATGAGACAAATTGCACTGCGTTATAATATTGACAAAAATTCGGTGTGCAACATTTTGAGAAAGTGGAGAATAGACGGTACGATTAGTAGAAATCCTGGATCAGGGCGACGAAGGATATCAACTCAACAACAAGATTTGCAATTGGTAAATGCTTTAGTAGAAAATCCATTTTACTCAGTTATTCAGGCTGCTGAAGAAACGAATTTTCCTTGATCGAGTAGTACTGGTCGCCGGCGAGTAAGAAAATCGGAGCTACGCTGTCATGCAGCAGTACAGAAATACTTACTTAAAGCTGAACATAAAGAAGCTCGAGTAGGATTTGCGGCTTGAATTTTTAGCGCATGATGTAAATTTTTGGAACAATGTAATCTTTACAGACGAAAATACTTTTCAGTCAGCACACAGCGGTCGTATTTGTGTTTACCGCCCTCCGAATACTCGATTCGATGAAAAATGTATATCTAACAATGATAAAAGTGGTAGATTTTCCATCAATATGTGGGCCTGGATATCGGCACGTGGTCCTGATGTTTTGTGGCATATTGAGGAACGATTTAATAGTGAAACGTATATTAGGATTTTAGACAATATTATGCTCCCTTCTGTGTCACAATTATTTCCTAATAATGAGTTCATATTTCAACAAGACAATTGTTCCGTTCATACTGCTCATACCGTAACTAACTGGTTTCAAGATAACAACATCAATGTTCTTAACTGGCCCAGTCATAGTCCAGATCTTAACCCTGTGGAAGAAGTATGGGGACTACTTGTAAGAAGTATCCAAAAACGAAATGTGAGACCACGGAATGCCGAAGAATTATTGGAAATAGTAAATAATGTATGAGAAAATATTATTACTAATGATTATTGTATAAGGTTATTTAATTCTATGCCAAACAGACTTATAGAAGTTATAAATAGAAATGATGCAATAACGAAATATTAATAGTTAGTTTCTTGTTAAGTAGGATATCCTTTGTCCTTTGATCCAGGATTTCTACTAATCGTACGGTTTATTCTAAATTAAAAGTGATATCTGTTTTATTTCGGCTACTCATTACATATTCAAATAGAGACAGATTTACATTAGAAAAAAAAAGTTGTCCTATTTTTTTCTGCTCACGACAGTACAACATTAAAGCCGCTTTACAGTCTGCAACTTTCTTGAAAATTCAAGAAACCTTGATCAAAGGGATGCGCAGTTGAGAGCCAGCTGATCACATTTGGCAATTTACTTACACATTTCAACATCTTGCAGATCCGAGGTTCTGCTCGATTTTTCTTGCAACTTTGGTGCAAGTCTGGTGGATAATTTAGTGATTTCCATGTTACCAATACAAAAAAAAGTTACTAGAATATTACTTCATACCGTGCGACCCGATTGAGAGAGAGAGAGAGATTAAATGATAAAAGTAGACGAAAGCGTGTTCATATGAATATTCTCGACGACCAAAGCGAGCAGAATAAGCTGGGTTAATTAGTGAAGTAAAAATAGCCCAAAATAAGGCGATAGAGAAAATTTTACATGGAGCAACGCGACATAGAAAATTAAGTTTGTTTTGGTGAAACAAGAACAAGTACCCTAAGTTTTCTACTTCGAGCAGGTGGTGGAACCTGGTCATTTTTAAGGGTTGATTTTCAGTTTTAATTTATTTTGGACCTTTTAAGATGCTAGTGAAGAAACGAGAACGGCACCCTTTTATTGTAGATGTTCAAGAAACCTTCAGTTCAAATTTCGTGAAAATCGGTTCACCGCCTCCCACGATATGAATATAAATATGTACTGAAAAAACGTAAAAAATTGAATTACGGCTAACTTGGCCAAAATTAAACCGAATTTGATGAAATTTTAGACGAGAGTAACCTACACAGCCAAGAAATAGCCTGCCAAATTTTAGCAAGAAATATCCAACAGTTTGGCTGCAATTCCATTTTTAGTCCAAATTCCACAAAATTTTCAAAATGGTCGAACGAATTTTTTTCTAACAAAATGAAGGTATCTTTATGTACTTTCACGTGATGTAACAAAAACATTTTTTTTTAATTTAGCCGATTTTTTGTCATTTTTGGTATATACATGCGTGCGGCGATTTCCCGTCATTTTCGGTATTATACGTATGCGCGCACAAGTATACGTGTAATTATTCATTATAAAGATTTAAATAATAATAATAAAAACTGATTGTGGGCAGGTTTTAAATATTTTGCCCAGGAGGGGAATCAGAAGACTGAGGAAAGAGGTCTATTGGTGGACGGAGAAGATCGCAACTCTCAGAAGAGAAATGCATCGCGATCCACCGGCAGGGTACAAGGCAGAATAGGAGAGCAGAAGTGTCTGGGGAGAATCTGTATCTGGAGGAGTATCGAAATGCCAGAAGAAACTTGAGAGAGGCTATTAAAAGATCAAAAAGAGAGAGGTGGAGAGAACTATGTGAGAGTGTGGATACGGATGTCGCCGGCAAAATATAATGAAAACACTGTACCGAGGGGTGGAGCTTGCATTGCTGTTATTGTTTTGCTACTGGCGTAAATATTATCTGAGATTTCATCAGAGTTGGAGTCGAGGTCATTGTGCCGTTTGCGGAATGAATTATCGACAGAATGTTCGGCAGTAAATGAGGCCACAAATATTTTATAACACTGAATACGCGTAGAGACGCGCGGAGATATTGCATATACGAAAATCGAAAAGCCACACAATTAAAAATGCTTACAGTTAAGATAATTTTTTAATTTTTTTTGTGTAAATGTTATTATATTCTACGTTGTGTTTTTAGTTTTTTGATTTTCACATTTTAAAATTTTGAAAATTCGTAAAGAAAAAAGTAAATTTTTTTTTTCAAAAAATTCCACGCAGCGACACAGATTGAACTTTTATATATTTACCCTCCAAATTTCGCATTCATATTTTCTCTAATTATGTCACAGTTATCTGGCTACGCTTTCATGTTTTTCGTGAACGCAAACGGAACTCTTAAAAATGACCAATTTACCCCCTTTCCAAAAAAAAGGGTTCCGATCTACTCGAGTAGAAAACTCTTAGTTTCACCAAAACAAACTTATTTTTCTATGTCGCGTTGCTCCATGTAAAATTTTTTCTACAAATCTATATTTACTCCACATTTGTTTACTTTGTTAGACAGTACAATTTATTTTTACAAAGTTGGCAAATCTTGCGCAATATTATTGCAATTAGATAAGTTGTCGGCTGTAAAACGTACCGTCAAGAAACATTGCCTGCAAGAAATTGTCACTGCAACATCTTGCTTGCAAGAAAGTTGCAGATGGTAAAGCGGCTTTTATGGAGAAGAGGTATAAGAAAAACTACGTTACCACTTATTGCACCACCATTCGGTTCCACACATTTTATCATTTCTATTTATTAAAGCAAATCAATTAAAAATATGTCATTTTTAATTTATAGAAGGCAGTGTTAATGTACGATAAATAATATTTATTTATAGTACCGAAGTGAGTAATTTATTCGATATACAGAGTGGGACAAAAGTGCTTCCGACTTGATAGCTCGAGTTCTACGATAGCCAGAAATTAAAACAAAAAACAGGTGAACTACATAAAAAGTCTATAATTAATTATTTTCAACTATACTGGGTGAACCAAGACGATTGTACAGGACGCATATTCGCTGATCCTACTACGTACAGAATAGGGAAATAAATGCGGGGCTACAATTGGTGGGAGTCCATAGAGCGCGGGCACTCTACACTACATCAAATAATATTAACATATTTAACCTAACGAACTAACCTAAAGAAATATTCGTATTACGTATTTTATTTGTTAACAAAATGTCAAGGGCAAGGAAAATTATCTATCATGCAACTATACTACTGCAAATAATATTAACATATTTAACCTAACGAACTAACCAAATGAAATATTCGTATTACATATTTTAGTTGTTAACAAAATGTAGTAAAAACTGTAAGAACCTTCAACCTCACGTGTGAAAATCGGGCAACAATCAATCAATCAACAAGGCTTTATCATAAATTAAAATACAACTGGACCTCCCCAGAACCCATCCAGGGACCGACCTTGCAACCACCGCGTTAATCGCGGTAGCGGATTGCAGGATCGGGCGGAATAGGCCTGGTTCGGTTAAACAAAAATTGATAAACCTTAACCTAAACACCTTCTGCAAAAGCAGATACAATAATGTAATAAAATTCTTACATGTCTAATTACAAAAAGACTTAACACAACTAAAAATACACTTATTTAAAAACTAAGGCACAAACACTTTTAAAAATTTTGCAGCTGATGCAGGTACCTCAATCCAAACGAGGAGCTTTCTGCGAGAAGTAATTTTAAATAATTTAATCTGCCTCCGCGCAACTAATTCAAAGTGAATTTTGACATTATAAATAAAATCATTGAATCAAAAATCCTCAGACTGAATTTATTCGCTGTCGACAAGTTACGAAATTAGTAATTGTAATAAAAAGAATAATATTTTTAGTTATTTAAATCCTGTGTTCGTTTTAATAATAAATATTATAATTCGTTTTAAACAAAGTGTTTTACTTGTCTACGACTATACAGGGTGTCTCACCGGGAACTGAATCGATCGATATAGAGAATGGAGAATGTGATAAAGTAATATTAAGAACTTGCAGCACATTTGCTACGTAGTTCTGCTTGTGTTCTCTTTAAGTGACAAGAAGCAAGTGAGGATCCTTTACACGAAAAAAGTTATAACGGTTCTTGCAAACCGTTGCACCTGTCAAATTTTTTATAAAATGTCAAATATCTCTGAAACGACTAGGCTTAGGTATAGGATATGCTACATATTTTCGACTCAGAATTTTATGCTCTTTTCGAAATCCCTAAAATATATAGGGTGTTCCATTTGAAATAAGCAAGTTGGTATCGACTTCCGGTGTAAGCGGAAGTGCCAGCTGCTTGTAATTATTTTAGTTGGATTGGCCACACCGATATTAGTAATTATCTAAATTTTCTAAATTTTCTGATGCGTACTTTTCTCTATATACAGGGTGCTCCAAAAAACTGGAAAGTGATTTTTTTTATTAAAGCAAAAGTGGTTTGGCTTCAAGCTTACACACCGAAGTGTACTGATCAAGAATATTATACAGGGTGTTAGAAAAACACCTGCCACTAAAAATAAATTTAATCCAAATTAAATTTAACTACAAAACCATCAACAGGGACTTATACAGGGTGAGCCAATTATCCTGTTCCAACTCATCTTAAGTGCAACCCCCCGACCTTCACTTCTTTAATAAATTAAGTGCACGCAGGGCCTCAAGGGTCTTACTTCTGTCAAAGCTCCTACGTTGTCCGCGTATCCACGACGCACAACGTGGGCCATCAAACAAAAAAGAGATCGAGCCTGCGTGTTCAGAGTTTCCGGAAAATCGGTAACGTCTGGTCTGGTTGTGAATGTAACAAGACAGGATATTTTTAGTGTTGATTGTTCGTTTGCAATGTAGCTGTAAGTGCCAAATAGTAGATAGTGTACTATTGCAATTACGTAATATGAATATCATTAAATAATTTTTTTAATAAGGATATCATATGAGCATACCAATTCTTAAATCATAATTATTTAAATAAAAAAGTATTTTTTCCCAATAAATCAATCCACAAACCCAACAAAAACCACCAGGCATTGATGCAGCCATTGGTAACTTATTCCATATCAGGTAAGTGATTTAGCTGATATTCTCTTTAAAAACCCGATCGTACAAACCCGCGCATGTCTAGAAGCGACAGCATGGCAGAGAGGGTGATTTTTATATGTTTGAGGTAGTTTCGAGAGAGTAGAGTGGAAAAAACTCCACCATCATGATTCCCGCCCTCGAAAACCCGTGAGAAACTGTTTTCCAGTTTTTCGGGGGATTTCAGGCAGGGCAGTTTCAACCCCCAAGAGCTGCTTAGGTTATCTGTAGTTTAGCAATGACTAGTTTTTAGTTTCCCTGATATTCCCATAAAAACCCCGATCCGACGAATCCTGGACCGACAACATGGAAGAGGGGATCGTTTTTATACGTTAGGGGTAGTTACGAGAGGGTAGGGTGAAAAATCACACCACCATCGTGATCCCTGCCCTCGAAAACCCATAAGAAACCTTGTCCATTCCGTATTTTTTTGAGATATTGCTATTATGGGTATTCTAGTGTAAATTAACTGAATTTATCATTATTTCCAAAAAAAAAAAAAATGAAAAATAGATCCGATGAGCACTCGCAAGCCCAAAACCGAAAAGCCGGAAATTGGGGTGGTTTTTCCTTGATAGGGGTAGTACGCAAGGGTTCCAGAATACAAAACTATCACCATTGTTTTTCTCACTCTTGAAAACAGGGAGGGAAATGTGATGCAAAAGATCCTACAGACTTTTGATGTTTTGGCCTTTTTGGAACCTCGTTAAACTGTCTATCTCCTAACCATTTGGATGTATTGATTTTGAACTATTGCCATCTGCAGATGCATTTTGAATCATTTTCACTTCCTAAAAATATAGAGTGGCTAAAAAATGATTTTTCAGTTTTGAACTTTTTCAATTGAAATTTTCCAATTTTTTATTTTTCATATGGAACACCCTGTATATTTTTCGACCATATGATATAAGAATGAAAAACCAAAATTTTTTTGTATGCGCATCTGTATTTGTATCTCTATTTGTAACCATTTTGGATTTATTTTTTCAGAAGAGAATAGAAAAAATTATAATAAATGCTCCATATGTTGTTCACTTGCCACATTTGATTGACACACATCTACACAGTTTCTACTATTTTTAAAATTGCCTTTCTTTCATATGTTGGATTGTAGATTCAAAATGTTTGGTGATGATGATTGCAATAGAAAAATGTTATAAATGTACCAAGTTTTATTTTTTTAGTTAAAAGCGTTTTGAAGAGGCTTAAGAAAATTGATGACAAAACTCCATCTTTAAAGGGCTGTAGCTTCTTTAGCATTTTTGGTTAAATTCAAATTGAGATAATATCACGCCTAGAATTTGCACTTTTCGTTTGCCAGTAGAAGGTCTGGACACCCTATATAATGGTTTTCGCCGATAAGTTTTTCCATGTTGATACAGTCGAGGTGCAATTTCACAAAAGTGATTTTTTCTATATCCAGATTAATTTTTTTACCATAACCCCATTAAAAAAAATGGTCTTGAATTTTTATTCCATAGACAAAAATACTACCTCTATGCAAACATTCACACCTTTAGTAATTAATGAGAGGCTTAACAGCGAACTTGCCTTCAGGCACTGTACTACAATATTGATATTCAAAATTCAAGAAAACCGTTAAAATTCTCAAATAAAAAAACTAATTCAAAAGAGCAAGTTGAATAGTCTGCCGAGTCGCCAATACCTATCATGTGAAAATATTTAACAGTTATACCCATGATTCAGATATTTGTTCCTTACTCATAAACTCGTAATTACACGTCTCTGTTGGACAATGTAAAGTCACACTATTCATATTTTTGTGCTTTATTGAAAATATTAGGGTGAACAGGAACAAGCAATGATTATGGCAGTTCAGATTATTGACTTCGGCGCCAGATACGATAATAGGGGAGAGCGAGGCAAAAGGAATTTCGCTGGTATGCGTAAAGCAACTTATAACAATGCATATCTTAAGGGATCCGGAAATAGTTTCCTTATAGCCGAAGTCATTATTTTAAAATTATCTGTATTATTGTCTAAAACCTATTCCGGTATAGAAAAATGTAATAAATGTTTACCGCAAAATTGTAGATCAATTTCATTATTGTCTTTTCCTTAAAAAATGTTAGAACTAGCAGTAGGAACAATTAGTTTAATATACAGGGCGATTCGCGAGCAATGTGCCATAGTCCAATGGCAGATAGAGCACTTCAATGCAAGTCTAGATCAACAAGAAAAAAAAATTCGCCAGTGATTAATAAGACGATACACGTTTTATGCATTTCGTCTGAAAATTCAAAGAGCTATATCTCTGCAAGTGTTAGATGTAATTGAATGAAATTTACCAGTAACATTCCTCGGCAGGGATTTGTCAGAATAGCCTACTTGGTTTTGAAACATCCAGGTCCGGACTCGGGAAAAATCTCCCCTCCATGTTTTTAACAAAAAAGTACATTTTCTATCGCATTTCTTTAAAACTATTAGCAGATTCGGAAAGTTCAGAAAAAATGATCAGAATAGCGATTCAATTTTGAAGGTAAATCTAAACCGGTTCGGCATAAAAATCACAAAACAATTAAGTGCATCACAACAAACTTTGACCGGACATATCTATGGAACAGTTTGATAGAGTTTATCCAAATGCTTCAGATCCATATCCCTTCTCATAACACATAGCAAAAACCTTTCTACCTAATCGATAAGAAGAAAAAATAATACTAAATTATAAGCTAAATAATAAATAAAACAGAAACTCGTGTGGTACAGCGTGCCTCAAACGCTGAGAGTATTACAATCATCCCATTATCTATCATCCAAGTCGTTCTAATCGTCTGGGCATGCGTCACGTACCCAGGCAGCTCAAGATCCGTCGTGGCAATGAGGACACGCAAGTTGGCAATTCGTATTTAAGACAGAATGTACAGCCCGCTTAGGCTCCGCCAACAATGCTCTGCAACTTACCCATGCCCAGAATTATTTTCTGGAATGAGGCCCAATTCACTCGAGATGGAGTGGATAATTCTAGGAATGCACTGGGACTCCCAGCACAAGTTTCCCTTAATGTATGGTGTGGAGTAATGAACGATACATTGATAGGACCGCATGCTTTTGAAGGTCGATTGACTGGGGAAATCTACTTGGATTTCTTCCGGAACATTTTCCAGCGTGATGGGGCACTGCTTCATTTCTCACTCCAGGTCCGGGAGCATCTCAACAATGAGTTACCTAACCATTGGATCGGTCACGGAGGTCCTCAAGCTTGGCCAACTAACTGTTCTCGACTACTACAGTAGAGGAAGTTAGCCGTAGGTCGGTCTCCCCCCACCACTTCACCTTGGCCTTGACCGCACACCTGTGGTCGTTGTGTTCACGGTTACGGCGTCCCCTTAGCCCGGCATAGCAGTTGCCGTGACCTTGACTTTGACCGTGCCAGTTGGGTTTCGGCTTCAAGGTCGGAGTGTTTCTCTTACCCAGAACGATCACTTGCGGTGACCTTGGGCTTGGCTTGAATAGGTTTCAAGGACGAAGCTTCCTCCTTGCCAAGCAACTTGACCTCTAAAACTATATTTGTTCAATACGTATGCAATAAAATGTGGTGGCGTTTGATATTATGTGACGTAGCATACCTTTTCTATAAAATAGTGAAAGGAGTTAATGTGTGGTCATTCTTAACGTCAATTTCCTTGAGTAAAGAAGCAAAGATGTATTCTAACTACAACTAACCAAATGAAGTCTCATAAAAGAACACTGCAACATAGAACAAATTCATGTGTACGGTTGGCGGATGGTATAGAAATTGTCCGAAGTGCTTTCAAATATAGAATTATAACTTACCGAGTGCACAGTGATAATGAGAAACTTGACTATATTATATTTTTCAACGAAATTAGACATAAAATATTGAATGTACTAGAATAAATACTGTTACTTCATAAAACAATGAAAGTAAACATGGCAACGTTTACCAGCTACATATTACAAGCACAAGAAATAGCTGAAATTAAATCGTTTAATACTTCTAAGAAAATTTTAGATCAAGGTGTGGATTTAGACAACGCCCTCAATACTTTTATAGACGTGATGGTTACGCAAACTACGGAGTTTCAAGAACGTTATTTTATTTGGTCTATTTTTGTCATGGTTTTCCTTTAGAACAGTGCTGAATGTGTGGCTGGTTTTATGTTAACACCTGGGGGGGTATTTGTAAAGAGCTTAACCAATTCTATATTGCTTTCTTTAAGGTCTGTTACCTCTTGTTTTAGCTGTCCCATTACATTTTTAATGAGGTCTTTTACTATGTTGATGAAATTTATTCTAATTTCATCCTGCAGATCTTTATTTGTCTCTTCCAACTGAACTATTTTTCCACTTAGCTCAGTATAATTATCTTTACTTAAGTACTTTATTGTAGAATTTAGTTTTGATAGTTCTTAATTTTGGTTTTGCAGCTTCTGGTTTTCTAGTATCAGTTTTTTATTTAATTTCAGACACTTTTCATATTCAAGTTCACATTCTGAACAGAAAAATTTCAGTTTTTTTTGGTCAGATTCATACATCGGTCTTCGGTAGATGATAATGATGAACATTCACTACATAGTCCTTTTTGGCACAAGTCACATGCATGTAGGGATTTTGAGTTAGGGGTACTGTAGCAGGAATATACGGTAACATCGCCAATTACACAACTAGCAATTCCATTTGCGTAGCCAGGGTTGCTAGCGCATTTATTATACACCCTGATGCCCGCACCTTGTGAGGGATCAGTAATCCAGGCACTGTTTGTCGTGACGTGCCTCTTGTTCGGCTCGCTGACGAGTAGCACGTCAGCGTTATACTCCACCCTATGTTGATACAGGAGGTCCTGGGCTACCCGGCTCCTGTTAAGGTTAATTTGAAGATATAATAATAATAATAATAAATCAGTTTATTCTGTAAAATTAGAATAGGCCAGGTGACAATTTGTTGAATTGGTGTAAAACCTGACCTTTGTACGATCATACATCTTTACAAAATACTTAATATATCATCACAAATTAAAAACATATAATGTCTATACAGAAGGGTCGGATAAGTTAAAAAATACATATAATGCATATATAGAAAAAATATATATAAATAAATAAGAACAGAACAAAGTACAGCGGCTAATAATTAATGGTAAGTTGTTCCGATTTTAAGAGTTGAATTATTTTTGCTTTAAAGTTGTTTGGACTCAGTATTTTTAGATCGGATGGTAGTTGGGTAGTTGGTTATATATCTTGGTTGCTTGGTATGTGAAATTCTTCTTGAAATTCTCAGTGTGATGTGCTGGCACTGTTAGTGTAATGTCTCGATTTCTAGTTGCTACTGAGTGCACATCTTCGCGTTTCTCGATTTTGTTTAATAAGTATTCTGGTTTTTTTTTGAGACAATCACATTATGCACCATACAGCATAGATGTAACCACTGTCTTTGTTTCATGTTCAGCCATCCCACTTGCTTGATATATAGACAGACAGATCTGTTCTCTGTAGGGAACATCTTGCGCATACCATATACAGGCGTTTTGAACATTCTGTATCCTGTGTGTGTTTCCTACTTTGAGGGAGGGACCATACACGGAGTCGCAATATTTTAATTTTGACAGTACTAGTGAATCGCTTAGTTTGATTTTGGCATCCTTTGGTAAGTTGACTTTCAAGTGGTACAGACCTCTTAAACTTAAATATGCTGAGCGACACATACTTGACACTTGTTTAGTGAAATTTAATTTGTCATCCATAATAAGGCCGAGATTCCTAACATAATCGCTGAACTTTATCTCATTGTTATTCATCATCAGTTTGAGACCATTGTTGCGTAACTCGTTTCTGTTTTTTTTCACTACCAAAAAGAATTGCATCTGTCTTATTGATATTTAACTGCAATCCATTTTCAAGTGTCCACTGCAAAGTGCTGTTTAGATCATCACTAATTTTTTAGAAAGCTTCATGGCATTTACTCACGTTAAAACTTAACATGAGTTGTAAATCATCTGCATAATAATGAATACAGCAAGATTCAATTTTCTGCTCAAGATCTATAATGAAGACGTTGAGAAGTAAGGGTTCAAGTATAGATCCTTGTGGTACCCCCGATTTAATAGTACACTGTTTTGAAAATATATGTGTGTCTTTCTCGCTAAGCTGAACAGTTTGCTTACGCTCTGTTTAGGTAGCTTCTGAACCATTCCCACATTATTCCTCTAACTCCATAGTAGTATAGCTTAGACAGTAATAGCTCATGACTTACACTGTCAAATGCTTTTGACATGTTTAATAGTACGAGCACTGTGATCATGTTATTGTCAGTTGCTGTTATGATATCATCATGTATTTTCAGTAGTGCCGCTGTTGTGCTGTGGTGTTTACGGAAACCTGAATGGGCTTTGAGAAATATATTGTGTGTTTCTAAATAGTCTGTCAATTGTTCATGAACTACTCTTTCCAGAACTTTTGATCCAGGTGGAAGGATACTAATTGGTCTTAAGTCTTTAAATTCTGTAGAATCTTCTTTTTTTAATGGTGGAATAACTTTTTTTTTCCAGGGAGTAATTTATAATGTGACTAAGTTCATTGTTGCAGTATTGTAAGCACATCTTTATCATATGTATTGTGATACCATTCATTCCTGGAGCATTGGACTTTATGCTGTGCACTATTTTTCCTATTTGTTGGCGATCGACAGGTTTAATGGTAAAGTCTTGGCGTTCTGCTATGTAATTGTCATAGTAATAGTTATATAGCATTTCTTCACAAGAGATGTGTCTGGTGCAGTTTATGAAATGATCATTTATTACATTAGCATTGAAATTTTCACTGGTTGCTATGCCGTTACTTTTATTGTTGCTAACGAAACCCCATTGTCTCATTTTATTCCAAAATGCTTTAGAATTTCATGTTCCGTTTAATCGTATGTTCATAATACTTTTTCTTTTCGACGTTGACGGCTCTGTTAGTGTAGTTTCTGATTTGGCAGTAATATTGCCTATCTACTTCTGTCATTGTTCTTTTATACTTTCGATGGGCATTGTCTCGGTCTCTTAGTATCCATTTTAGGTTGTACGTCATCCAGGGTGCCTTCGTTTTTTTTTTTTGCTTTTTGGTATTAGAGGTGCATGAAAGTCAATTAGGGATAAGATACAGGAGTTTAGCCAATTTACTTTGTCATCAGTATTTTCTAGTTGGTATACACGTCCCCAATTCATATTTTTGGCATCTTCAGCGAATTTATCCATTTCGATATTCTTATAATTTCTGCAGAATTTTTGTTCAGTTATCTCCTCTTGGTCAAATTCCAGAAAAGCATATTATATGTCATGGTCAGATAAGTGTGTGATGCATCTTTGGTTCCAGATTCGATTACATTCCACTTTTTTATTTACACATAATATATCAATGAATGACTCGGTATCTGCTGTTATTCGAGTAGGGTGTGTTATGATTTGTTTCAAGTCAAATATGTCTAGCATTGAGATTAGTTGTTCTGTGTTCGTGTTTGTTTGCAGCTTGTTATTATTTAGATCCCCCATGCATATTATGTAATCAAATGCTGTCGATATCTCTGCAAGACTATTTTCTACCTTCTCCAACGATGTTTGCATGCTTGGTCTATATATCACCCCAGTTGCCATTGCTCTTCCTTTGTGTATACAATGAATCCACAGCTGCCCGATTCCTACTTCAATTCCAGTTATTTCATTTAAGATTTTGCCTTTTAGTGTTGACTTAGAGTATATGAGTAGCCCACCTCCTCTGCTATGTGTTCTGTCAATTCTAGCTAAGCTGTAGCCTCCTATCTTCAGTGTGTTGTTCAAATTTTCATTGGTGAGCCATGTCTCACTAACAGCTAGTATATCGTAGTTTTCTTTTTCAATTAATTTTTTTGACCCGACATACTTTATTTCTGATGGATCTAATATTTATGTGCGCAACTTTGAGCTTATGTACACCCTCTTTATTTTGCAGCTTTTGTTTTTTCATAATTGCTGTAGTGTTGGTGTCTGATAGTCGATATTTTTTTATTTATTATTTAACATTCTCTTATAACATGGACAGTTTTTATCCACAGCTGTGTGGCCTACATCGATACCCAGGTTGAATTAGCTATTTGCTTTTGTACAATTTATGCATTTTAGAGTTCTAGAATCACAGTCTTTGTAAGTATGGCTTCCTGAGCAATTTGAGCAGCTTAATTCTGATCTACAGTCTTTGGCGAAATGGTTATAACCTTGACATTTATAGCAACGTAGAAGACTTATGTGATCAAACACCCTGCCTCTTGACCAGCCTATGCATAATCGTTCACTTGTTATTAAATTTTTGTGGATTAGAGAATCAGTTTCTATAATGAGAGTAACTTTTTTAAATTTATTATCAATTTTTTTCATTATTTTCATATGAAATTCTTCACCTTCGTTTACACTGTTGTGCTTTACTATTTTTTTTATTGTGTCTTCGTCATTTTCCTCTATATCCTCCGCACTAATATTCACCACTTTTATTTTCGGTTTTTTAATCCAGGGGCTTCTATAGTGTAATTGTTACCCATTTCCTGTCTTAACTTATTTTGTAACAAGCCTCTCTCAGTTATGTTTTCACAGCCTATAACTACTGCTCCGTTCGACACTTGTCTGAACTTTGATATGTTAATTCCAATTTCCGCTGGGTTTACTTTTTGTTTGATTTCACTTTTGGTTTGTTCCCTTGCTTGGTCTTTGTGTGGTTTAACCACGAGAACTCGTTCTGGTTTGTGCTTTACTGCATTTGCATAACCATTCATTTCTGGTAGATTATTTTTCGATTCTGCTTCTTTTAATTTAGCTATCAATTCACTTTTTTCTTCTTCTAGTTTTTTATTTGCCTGTAAATATATCCCATTTTTGTCTTATATCTGCTGTATAATTTCGCTCAGTAAGTAATTTTCCATTTCTAGGGAAGTGAGGTTAGTCACATGTTTTGAGTTATAGGTTATGGTCTTTAAACAACAAATAACTCTAGTTTCATCAACTCTTGTGTAACTTTTTCTTGTGGAGCAGCTACTTTGAAACATTGCTCCACATTTTACACAGACACTGATTTGATTAGCCTTCTTGTTTTTACAACATTTAAAGAAATTTTCGGGAGGATCGCCCGCGCCATCCTCACCTGCCGCCATTTTCTACACTTTTTCTCTGACCGCCATCAAAATGATTGCAGCTACCCTCCACATGGTCCTTGTCACCACACTTAGGACACCCAGGTTTAGCCTTGCGGGCCTTAGTCAGAGCTCTCCTAAAATTGTCACATTTGCCACTTCTAGCTTTATGGCCGGCCTTGTTACAGACCGGGCAGGATTCCTCATTTGTGCAATCCTTTGCGTTATGTCCCTCACCGCCGCATTTGAAGCAGGACTTTGATCTATCCGGACCATCGCACTCAGCTGCTACATGTTCCGATGACCAGCATTTAAAGCACCTCTTGATTCTAAGACGTTTTTCGATCGTACAGTTAACCAGTCCTACCCGAAATTCCTTATCCTGCAGGAGTATATTGGCATCAGCTTTGTCAATCTCCTGGGTGGCCCTGGCGTTTTCGCGTGGCTCGCTGTGTCTAACGGTCTTCCCATCCAAGGTTTCCCAATTTAGATTGGATTGCCTCCATGACCTCTGCCTCGACGGTGTCGGCGTCCAATCCTCGGATATGCAAAGTCTCCAGATTCTCCTCCGCCCCTACTACCCTAGTTTTGATTTCGTTGCCTTCGGTCAAGATCTTATTCATTCCTTCCAAGGCTACTTTATCTTTCTCAGTCGTAATAAGCAGCTTGCCATCCTTGGTACAGCTAAGCCCTCGTATGGCCTTAGTGTACTCACTATCCTTGAGTAGACCCTTTGCTTTACCCAAAAGGGTCTTGTACGTTGTACCGCTCTGCTCGGCAATCAGCGCAAAGGTATTGTACTCCCTTTTCTTCCCCTGCTTAGTGAGGGCTTTGCGGGGTTGCTGGTTTGTATATATCACCACCCGGGTGTCTGTGGCGTGGAATACAGCCTCTGCCATCTTTTTAAGGCGTTTAGTACTGACAAAACTCAGATGGTGGATGGCCACCCATTTGTACTCGCCGGTTTCGGCCTTGACTTTGTGAAGGTTATCCCAAATATCCTCCTCCTTACCGTCCAGCGCGATTCTTATAATTCTCGTGCTCCCGGCTTCTCCTTGTGCAAGCCTCGACCACAGCCTGGTGGTTAGTTCAATCACCTTTAGCGCCTCAGTAATAGTACCGAGTTCGGAGCATCTGTCCTTATACATTTTCTGTATACTTCTCTCCATGTTGCGGTCACCAGGTTCCACCAGCACCACTTTGGTGACGAACTCATTAGTATCGATGAGGTTTCCGACCGTTATCTCGGTGTTCTGGAACAAAGAATTGTCCCATGATTGCTGTGCCGCGCTGACCCATTCTTCATAACTGGTGATTCCCGTTAAGGTGTTAAGTTGTCCTGCTGCACTTCACGCCATGGTTTGTATGCCGACTTCTCGTGTTTCTTTAGGTGTCCCGCTAGTTTGGGTATCAGTATCATGCTTGGGCACCATATTGGACACAAATCGATGGCTGGTGAACCACTCCTTTACGGATGTGCCATCTAGGACGTTGGCCTACTTGCGCAGTCTTAGCGCTATCTCCTTTATCTCACTCTTCGTATTACTATCGATTTTCCACTCTAGGTCATTAATATGCTTCAAAAGCATTTATATTGATTCAGTGATGCTGAAGGCAACAGGGCACTCAATTTTCTTGACCGCCCCGCTGTCTCCCGCCTCAAAGGATACCTCCATTAACTTTCTCTTGTTTAAGCCTTCACTGAGAGAACTACATCTTTCAAGCCTGCTCACGAGATTGAGCCGGCTATGCTGATCACGCTTGCTGCTAATCGTCTTATTAAGAACGTCATCCCATATGAGATCGATTTCTTTTACATTGCCTCCTGCACTTGTTTCAAATCTGCCATTAGGTGTAACCGACACCCTAGCCTGGTAAACCACTGGAGGTATCTGGCAGTCATTGGATGACGACCCGCAGCACCCTCGCCCCGTGCCGGTACTGAGGTATCCAACGTCTGCACCGTAAACAATTTATCAATTTCCTTGTCCGTCATAGTTATATCAGTTCGCGACTATTTATATAAGAGGTTTTCCCCTCTGTGCTATCCTGTTGGTCCGCGGGAGGTATTTTATTTCCCTCCTACCCACCGGCAGAGCCGGTGAGGGCATTCCCCTATCCGCCACCCGGGGGACGCGGAGGAGGTTACAAGACATATTACTTAAAATGAGATCTAATAGTCTGGTTATTAGCGTTGAGTACATTATTTTGTTGTTTTAGATTAAAAAAGTTCATAAAATGCAGCAGGGAATTATATTTTAGTCTGGGAGTTTTTGAGAAATATTCAGTGATGTTAAAGTCGCCGATAATGAGAATGTCGGATCCATACAGGTCATATAGTGATTCAATATTATCAAATAAACACTCATAATCATCACAGGTAGCGTCAGTGGGAATATATAAAACAAAAATAAGAAAATAGTGATTACATATTTTTAATTCTTACGCCCAGTATATCGATGCCCTTGAGATTATTAAAACCTGGACATAGGGAACGAACGTCAAGTAAATAAGTGTTGTATTTAATTTTAAGTGCCAGTAATACTTCACCTCCTCGCGTTTTATTACAAGCTTGAAAATCCCTATCAGCGCGAAATACATCATATACATTTATATCCAACAGTTCGAAATTTGACAATCCCGCATGAGCCCATGTCTCGGGGAGAGCAATACAGTCATACTGGTCAAAGGGTGAATTAGTAAATAACTCATTCTTTTTTGTCCTAGTCCACGAACATTCTGATAATAGAACGACATAAAATAAGAGTTCTTAGCCATTGCTTTATCAATGTTTATAAATGTTTTTGTGGACAGCGCATGGTCGGAACTTAAAGGAGCTGATTGCTACCGAATACCTAAAATATTATTCCTGAACTTTGTAAGATTTTGTTGGAGGACGAAGCAATTTTTATTCCATGCTGCATGATTAGTATCAATTACTGAGTCTTTATTGGCCTTATTGAAGGTTAGGCAGTTGATACAACAAAGATCTTGTGATTTACACTCTGAGATGTTATGTTTTTGGGAGTCAGTAATATCACAAGAAACAACTCACAAAAATTCAAAGAATTAGCTGCTGAAAGACTCTCTGATAAGTATATTGTTGAGGAGTTGGCGACTCTACACCCGCGTGTGCATGAAGTCACGGATGAATTATTAGATGCTGAAACTGTCCATAATTTTCTAATGTCACAGAATAAAAATGTTATTGTGTCTAATAGTGAGTGTAAGGTTATATCTGTGTCACATTTAAAAAAAAACAACAATAAATTTCAGGCTATCCTTCAAGTAGATAAGACTACATATGGTAATATATTAGAGCAGGGTAAATTATTCGTTGGCTATGACTATTGTAATATTTTTGATGCTATTGAAATGAGACGCTGTTTTAAATGTTATGGTTTTTACCATCTGTCAAATAAATGTGTCCTCCAGCATGTGATCTGTCCGCGTTGTTCCCAAAAACATAACATCTCAGAGTGTAAATCACAAGATCTTTGTTGTATCAACTGCCTAACCTTCAATAAGGCCAATAAAGACTCAGTAATTAATACTAATCATGCAGCATGGAATAAAAATTGCTTCGTCCTTCAACAAAATCTTACAAAGTTCAGGAATAATATTTTAGGTATTCGGTAGCAATCAGCTCCTTTAAGTTCCGACCATGCGCTGTCCACAAAAACATTTATAAACATTGATAAAGCAATGGCTAAGAACTCTTATTTTATGTCGTTCTATTATCAGAATGTTCGTGGACTAGGACAAAAAAGAATGAGTTATTTACTAATTCACCCTTTGACCAGTATGACTGTATTGCTCTCCCCGAGACATGGGCTCATGCGGGATTGTCAAATTTCGAACTGTTGGATATAAATGTATATGATGTATTTCGCGCTGATAGGGATTTTCAAGCTTGTAATAAAACGCGAGGAGGTGAAGTATTACTGGCACTTAAAATTAAATACAACACTTATTTACTTGACGTTCGTTCCCTATGTCCAGGTTTTAATAATCTCAAGGGCATCGATATACTGGGCGTAAGAATTAAAAATATGTAATCACTATTTTCTTATTTTTGTTTTATATATTCCCACTGACGCTACCTGTGATGATTATGAGTGTTTATTTGATAATATTGAATCACTATATGACCTGTATGGATCCGACATTCTCATTATCGGCGACTTTAACATCACTGAATATTTCTCAAAAACTCCCAGACTAAAATATAATTCCCTGCTGCATTTTATGAACTTTTTTAATCTAAAACAACAAAATAATGTACTCAACGCTAATAACCAGACTATTAGATCTCATTTTAAGTAATATGTCTTGTAACCTCCTCCGCGTCCCCCGGGTGGCGGATAGGGGAATGCCCTCACCGGCTCTGCCGGTGGGTAGGAGGGAAATAAAATACCTCCCGCGGACCAACAGGATAGCACAGAGGGGAAAACCTCTTATATAAATAGTCGCGAACTGATATAACTATGACGGACAAGGAAATTGATAAATTGTTTACGGTGCAGACGTTGGATACCTCAGTACCGGCACGGGGCGAGGGTGCTGCGGGTCGTCATCCAATGACTGCCAGATACCTCCAGTGGTTTACCAGGCTAGGGTGTCGGTTACACCTAATGGCAGATTTGAAACAAGTGCAGGAGGCAATGTAAAAGAAATCGATCTCATATGGGATGACGTTCTTAATAAGACGATTAGCAGCAAGCGTGATCAGCATAGCCGGCTCAATCTCGTGAGCAGGCTTGAAAGATGTAGTTCTCTCAGTGAAGGCTTAAACAAGAGAAAGTTAATGGAGGTATCCTTTGAGGCGGGAGACAGCGGGGCGGTCAAGAAAATTGAGTGCCCTGTTGCCTTCAGCATCACTGAATCAATATAAATGCTTTTGAAGCATATTAATGACCTAGAGTGGAAAATCGATAGTAATACGAAGAGTGAGATAAAGGAGATAGCGCTAAGACTGCGCAAGTAGGCCAACGTCCTAGATGGCACATCCGTAAAGGAGTGGTTCACCAGCCATCGATTTGTGTCCAATATGGTGCCCAAGCATGATACTGATACCCAAACTAGCGGGACACCTAAAGAAACACGAGAAGTCGGCATACAAACCATGGCGTGAAGTGCAGCAGGACAACTTAACACCTTAACGGGAATCACCAGTTATGAAGAATGGGTCAGCGCGGCACAGCAATCATGGGACAATTCTTTGTTCCAGAACACCGAGATAACGGTCGGAAACCTCATCGATACTAATGAGTTCGTCACCAAAGTGGTGCTGGTGGAACCTGGTGACCGCAACATGGAGAGAAGTATACAGAAAATGTATAAGGACAGATGCTCCGAACTCGGTACTATTACTGAGGCGCTAAAGGTGATTGAACTAACCACCAGGCTGTGGTCGAGGCTTGCACAAGGAGAAGCCGGGAGCACGAGAATTATAAGAATCGCGCTGGACGGTAAGGAGGAGGATATTTGGGATAACCTTCACAAAGTCAAGGCCGAAACCGGCGAGTACAAATGGGTGGCCATCCACCATCTGAGTTTTGTCAGTACTGAACGCCTTAAAAAGATGGCAGAGGCTGTATTCCACGCCACAGACACCCGGGTGGTGATATATACAAACCAGCAACCCCGCAAAGCCCTCACTAAGCAGGGGAAGAAAAGGGAGTACAATACCTTTGCGCTGATTGCCGAGCAGAGCGGTACAACGTACAAGACCCTTTTGGGTAAAGCAAAGGGTCTACTCAAGGATAGTGAGTACACTAAGGCCATACGAGGGCTTAGCTGTACCAAGGATGGCAAGCTGCTTATTACGACTGAGAAAGATAAAGTAGCCTTGGAAGGAATGAATAAGATCTTGACCGAAGGCAACGAAATCAAAACTAGGGTAGTAGGGGCGGAGGAGAATCTGGAGACTTTGCATATCCGAGGATTGGACGCCGACACCGTCGAGGCAGAGGTCATGGAGGCAATCCAATCTAAATTGGGAAACCTTGGATGGGAAGACCGTTAGACACAGCGAGCCACGCGAAAACGCCAGGGCCACCCAGGAGATTGACAAAGCTGATGCCAATATACTCCTGCAGGATAAGGAATTTCGGGTAGGACTGGTTAACTGTACGATCGAAAAACGTCTTAGAATCAAGAGGTGCTTTAAATGCTGGTCATCGGAACATGTAGCAGCTGAGTGCGATGGTCCGGATAGATCAAAGTCCTGCTTCAAATGCGGCGGTGAGGGACATAACGCAAAGGATTGCACAAATGAGGAATCCTGCCCGGTCTGTAACAAGGCCGGCCATAAAGCTAGAAGTGGCAAATGTGACAATTTTAGGAGAGCTCTGACTAAGGCCCGCAAGGCTAAACCTGGGTGTCCTAAGTGTGGTGACAAGGACCATGTGGAGGGTAGCTGCAATCATTTTGATGGCGGTCAGAGAAAAAGTGTAGAAAATGGCGGCAGGTGAGGATGGCGCGGGCGATCCTCCCGAAAATTTCTTTAAATGTTGTAAAAACAAGAAGGCTAATCAAATCAGTGTCTGTGTAAAATGTGGAGCAATGTTTCAAAGTAGCTGCTCCACAAGAAAAAGTTACACAAGAGTTGATGAAACTAGAGTTATTTGTTGTTTAAAGACCATAACCTATAACTCAAAACATGTGACTAACCTCACTTCCCTAGAAATGGAAAATTACTTACTGAGCGAAATTATACAGCAGATATAAGACAAAAATGGGATATATTTACAGGCAAATAAAAAACTAGAAGAAGAAAAAAGTGAATTGATAGCTAAATTAAAAGAAGCAGAATCGAAAAATAATCTACCAGAAATGAATGGTTATGCAAATGCAGTAAAGCACAAACCAGAACGAGTTCTCGTGGTTAAACCACACAAAGACCAAGCAAGGGAACAAACCAAAAGTGAAATCAAACAAAAAGTAAACCCAGCGGAAATTGGAATTAACATATCAAAGTTCAGACAAGTGTCGAACGGAGCAGTAGTTATAGGCTGTGAAAACATAACTGAGAGAGGCTTGTTACAAAATAAGTTAAGACAGGAAATGGGTAACAATTACACTATAGAAGCCCCTGGATTAAAAAACCGAAAATAAAAGTGGTGAATATTAGTGCGGAGGATATAGAGGAAAATGACGAAGACACAATAAAAAAAATAGTAAAGCACAACAGTGTAAACGAAGGTGAAGAATTTCATATGAAAATAATGAAAAAAATTGATAATAAATTTAAAAAAGTTACTCTCATTATAGAAACTGATTCTCTAATCCACAAAAATTTAATAACAAGTGAACGATTATGCATAGGCTGGTCAAGAGGCAGGGTGTTTGATCACATAAGTCTTCTACGTTGCTATAAATGTCAAGGTTATAACCATTTCGCCAAAGACTGTAGATCAGAATTAAGCTGCTCAAATTGCTCAGGAAGCCATACTTACAAAGACTGTGATTCTAGAACTCTAAAATGCATAAATTGTACAAAAGCAAATAGCTAATTCAACCTGGGTATCGATGTAGGCCACACAGCTGTGGATAAAAACTGTCCATGTTATAAGAGAATGTTAAATAATAAATAAAAAAATATCGACTATCAGACACCAACACTACAGCAATTATGAAAAAACAAAAGCTGCAAAATAAAGAGGGTGTACATAAGCTCAAAGTTGCGCACATAAATATTAGATCCATCAGAAATAAAGTATGTCGGGTCAAAAAAATTAATTGAAAAAGAAAACTACGATATACTAGCTGTTAGTGAGACATGGCTCACCAATGAAAATTTGAACAACACACTGAAGATAGGAGGCTACAGCTTAGCTAGAATTGACAGAACACATAGCAGAGGAGGTGGGCTACTCATATACTCTAAGTCAACACTAAAAGGCAAAATCTTAAATGAAATAACTGGAATTGAAGTAGGAATCGGGCAGCTGTGGATTCATTGTATACACAAAGGAAGAGCAATGGCAACTGGGGTGATATATAGACCAAGCATGCAAACATCGTTGGAGAAGGTAGAAAATAGTCTTGCAGAGATATCGACAGCATTTGATTACATAATATGCATGGGGGATCTAAATAATAACAAGCTGCAAACAAACACGAACACAGAACAACTAATCTCAATGCTAGACATATTTGACTTGAAACAAATCATAACACACCCTACTCGAATAACAGCAGATACCGAGTCATTCATTGATATATTATGTGTAAATAAAAAAGTGGAATGTAATCGAATCTGGAACCAAAGATGCATCACACACTTATCTGACCATGACATATAATATGCTTTTCTGGAATTTGACCAAGAGGAGATAACTGAACAAAAATTCTGCAGAAATTATAAGAATATCGAAATGGATAAATTCGCTGAAGATGCCAAAAATATGAATTGGGGACGTGTATACCAACTAGAAAATACTGATGACAAAGTAAATTGGCTAAACTCCTGTATCTTATCCCTAATTGACTTTCATGCACCTCTAATACCAAAAAGCAAAAAAAAAAAACGAAGGCACCCTGGATGACGTACAACCTAAAATGGATACTAAGAGACCGAGACAATGCCCATCGAAAGTATAAAAGAACAATGACAGAAGTAGATAGGCAATATTACTGCCAAATCAGAAACTACACTAACAGAGCCGTCAACGTCGAAAAGAAAAAGTATTATGAACATACGATTAAACGGAACATGAAATTCTAAAGCATTTTGGAATAAAATGAGACAATGGGGTTTCGTTAGCAACAATAAAAGTAACGGCATAGCAACCAGTGAAAATTTCAATGCTAATGTAATAAATGATCATTTCATAAACTGCACCAGACACATCTCTTGTGAAGAAATGCTATATAACTATTACTATGACAATTACATAGCAGAACGCCAAGACTTTACCATTAAACCTGTCGATCGCCAACAAATAGGAAAAATAGTGCACAGCATAAAGTCCAATGCTCCAGGAATGAATGGTATCACAATACATATGATAAAGATGTGCTTACAATACTGCAACAATGAACTTAGTCACATTATAAATTACTCCCTGGAAAAAAAAAGTTATTCCACCATTAAAAAAAGAAGATTCTACAGAATTTAAAGACTTAAGACCAATTAGTATCCTTCCACCTGGATCAAAAGTTCTGGAAAGAGTAGTTCATGAACAATTGACAGACTATTTAGAAACACACAATATATTTCTCAAAGCCCATTCAGGTTTCCGTAAACACCACAGCACAACAGCGGCACTACTGAAAATACATGATGATATCATAACAGCAACTGACAATAACATGATCACAGTGCTCGTACTATTAAACATGTCAAAAGCATTTGACAGTGTAAGTCATGAGCTATTACTGTCTAAGCTATACTACTATGGAGTTAGAGGAATAATGTGGGAATGGTTCAGAAGCTACCTAAACAGAGCGTAAGCAAACTGTTCAGCTTAGCGAGAAAGACACACATATATTTTCAAAACAGTGTACTATTAAATCGGGGGTACCACAAGGATCTATACTTGAACCCTTACTTCTCAACGTCTTCATTATAGATCTTGAGCAGAAAATTGAATCTTGCTGTATTCATTATTATGCAGATGATTTACAACTCATGTTAAGTTTTAACGTGAGTAAATGCCATGAAGCTTTCTAAAAAATTAGTGATGATCTAAACAGCACTTTGCAGTGGACACTTGAAAATGGATTGCAGTTAAATATCAATAAGACAGATGCAATTCTTTTTGGTAGTGAAAAAAAACAGAAACGAGTTACGCAACAATGGTCTCAAACTGATGATGAATAACAATGAGATAAAGTTCAGCGATTATGTTAGGAATCTCGGCCTTATTATGGATGACAAATTAAATTTCACTAAACAAGTGTCAAGTATGTGTCGCTCAGCATATTTAAGTTTAAGAGGTCTGTACCACTTGAAAGTCAACTTACCAAAGGATGCCAAAATCAAACTAAGCGATTCACTAGTACTGTCAAAATTAAAATATTGCGACTCCGTGTATGGTCCCTCCCTCAAAGTAGGAAACACACACAGGATACAGAATGTTCAAAACGCCTGTATATGGTATGCGCAAGATGTTCCCTACAGAGAACAGATCTGTCTGTCTATATATCAAGCAAGTGGGATGGCTGAACATGAAACAAAGACAGTGGTTACATCTATGCTGTATGGTGCATAATGTGATTGTCTCAAAAAAAAACCAGAATACTTATTAAACAAAATCGAGAAACGCGAAGATGTGCACTCAGTAGCAACTAGAAATCGAGACATTACACTAACAGTGCCAGCACATCACACTGAGAATTTCAAGAAGAATTTCACATACCAAGCAACCAAGATATATAACCAACTACCCAACTACCATCCGATCTAAAAATACTGAGTCCAAACAACTTTAAAGCAAAAATAATTCAACTCTTAAAATCGGAACAACTTACCATTAATTATTAGCCGCTGTACTTTGTTCTGTTCTTATTTATTTATATATATTTTTTCTATATATGCATTATATGTATTTTTTAACTTATCCGACCCTTCTGTATAGACATTATATGTTTTTAATTTGTGATGATATATTAAGTATTTTGTAAAGATGTATGATCGTACAAAGGTCAGGTTTTACACCAATTCAACAAATTGTCACCTGGCCTATTCTAATTTTACAGAATAAACTGATTTATTATTATTATTATTATATCTTCAAATTAACCTTAACAGGAGCCGGGTAGCCCAGGACCTCCTGTATCAACATAGGGTGGAGTATAACGCTGACGTGCTACTCGTCAGCGAGCCGAACAAGAGGCACGTCACGACAAACAGTGCCTGGATTACTGATCCCTCACAAGGTGCGGGCATCAGGGTGTATAATAAATGCGCTAGCAACCCTGGCTACGCAAATGGAATTGCTAGTTGTGTAATTGGCGATGTTACCGTATATTCCTGCTACAGTACCCCTAACTCAAAATCCCTACATGCATGTGACTTGTGCCAAAAAGGACTATGTAGTGAATGTTCATCATTATCATCTACCGAAGACCGATGTATGAATCTGACCAAAAAAAACTGAAATTTTTCTGTTCAGAATGTGAACTTGAATATGAAAAGTGTCTGAAATTAAATAAAAAACTGATACTAGAAAACCAGAAGCTGCAAAACCAAAATTAAGAACTATCAAAACTAAATTCTACAATAAAGTACTTAAGTAAAGATAATTATACTGAGCTAAGTGGAAAAATAGTTCAGTTGGAAGAGACAAATAAAGATCTGCAGGATGAAATTAGAATAAATTTCATCAACATAGTAAAAGACCTCATTAAAAATGTAATGGGACAGCTAAAACAAGAGGTAACAGACCTTAAAGAAAGCAATATAGAATTGGTTAAGCTCTTTACAAATACCCCCCCAGGTGTTAACATAAAACCAGCCACACATTCAGCACTGTTCTAAAGGAAAACCATGACAAAAATAGACCAAATAAAATAACGTTCTTGAAACTCCGTAGTTTGCGTAACCATCACGTCTATAAAAGTATTGAGGGCGTTGTCTAAATCCACACCTTGATCTAAAATTTTCTTAGAAGTATTAAACGATTTAATTTCAGCTATTTCTTGTGCTTGT
Organism: Leptura quadrifasciata; assembly: GCA_963675555.1. Classification (NCBI taxonomy): domain Eukaryota; kingdom Metazoa; phylum Arthropoda; class Insecta; order Coleoptera; family Cerambycidae; genus Leptura; species Leptura quadrifasciata. Next base: position 18,191,002 of record OY776677.1, on the reverse strand, counting down.
AATATGTAGCTGGTAAACGTTGCCATGTTTACTTTCATTGTTTTATGAAGTAACAGTATTTATTCTAGTACATTCAATATTTTATGTCTAATTTCGTTGAAAAATATAATATAGTCAAGTTTCTCATTATCACTGTGCACTCGGTAAGTTATAATTCTATATTTGAAAGCACTTCGGACAATTTCTATACCATCCGCCAACCGTACACATGAATTTGTTCTATGTTGCAGTGTTCTTTTATGAGACTTCATTTGGTTAGTTGTAGTTAGAATACATCTTTGCTTCTTTACTCAAGGAAATTGACGTTAAGAATGACCACACATTAACTCCTTTCACTATTTTATAGAAAAGGTATGCTACGTCACATAATATCAAACGCCACCACATTTTATTGCATACGTATTGAACAAATATAGTTTTAGAGGTCAAGTTGCTTGGCAAGGAGGAAGCTTCGTCCTTGAAACCTATTCAAGCCAAGCCCAAGGTCACCGCAAGTGATCGTTCTGGGTAAGAGAAACACTCCGACCTTGAAGCCGAAACCCAACTGGCACGGTCAAAGTCAAGGTCACGGCAACTGCTATGCCGGGCTAAGGGGACGCCGTAACCGTGAACACAACGACCACAGGTGTGCGGTCAAGGCCAAGGTGAAGTGGTGGGGGGAGACCGACCTACGGCTAACTTCCTCTACTTACTACGTTTGGGGCCACATGAAACAATCTATGTACAGCACAGAAATCATCACTAGAGAGGAACTATGGCAGCGGGGCAATCATTGGGAAGGCCACACGACATTTATTGGTGCAGTGCAGGAAATGCATCGAAGTTGGGAGGACACTTTGAGAATCCCATCTAATTTGAATTGAAGCATTCCTTATCTAACATTAAGATGTTAAGTTTGTGAAGAATTACCTATTGTTTATTATAAGGGTTGTCACATTTATGTGTGCATGCTTTTTCTAGATTATACCCATAATCCATTCAGACTTTATCATTTTAGATAAATAGATTACACACCATAGGTCGGAATAAGTAAAAAATTTCACAAGTACGACCCTGTATTTTTCTTGCTAGGTATGTTTTGTTGTGTATAGTGTGAAGTGCTAGAAGGGATGAGGATCTGAATCAGTTGAATAGCCTCAATCAAGCTGTTCCATAAATAATGTCTGTTCAAAGTGTTAGTCATAACACGCTAAATTGTTTTGCAGAACCGATTTAGGAGTGCCGTCAAAATTGAATCACTATCTAACAGTTGCGGAGATATCTCTGCTCTTTGAATTTTCAGACGAAATGTATAAAACACCCTATATCTTCTTAACCATTGGGCGTCAGGAATGTTTAATGTCAGGCTTGGCGCCATGGCCCGCGGCGATATAATTATGTCGTAAAGTTTTTGTTGCGTTTTTTATTTACTGGGATCTATTTACTTCAACTAGCGCCATGGCCCGCGGCGATAATAATTATGTCGGAAAGTTTTTGTTGCGTTTTTTTTTGTCTCGGGAACTTATTACTTGAACTATACTTGTGTAGGATTTCCGTAACCTAGTAACTGACACGGCTTTGATTATTTATATAATAACTGTTAGTTATAATTTTTGTGAGTCGAATTGATTCTAATTTATATATTAATTACAAAAATGAGTCTTGCTACAGAAAGCAATTTAGAAAATTGTACTGGAGACATTTTAAATGCCGCTCGAGATGCATCTTCGAGCTTACTTCCTTTAAAATCCAAAGGCACTTACATTACTATATATAGTAAGTAACACTTTAATGTGGTATAGTGCCACTTTATTAAAGAATTTTGAATTTAGTAAAATAGCTTATCAGTTAAAATGCGAAAAATTATGTTTAAACACAATCAAAACACATATTATTTTGTTCCACAAACACAAATCACTCCTGGACTGTAGGACTTGCATTAGGCAATAGATTAGATTAGTTAGCACCCACCCACAGATTAATGATCTATCAACTAAATTATTCAAAAGTATGTGCCATCAGGCAAATAAAGAATAAAATTAGCGTAGACGTGCCACTTATTGCATATCATGTTTTGTTGCATAATATGATGGATTATGGTTTGATAAACTAGGATACACTTAACCAAATCCAAATCATTTTTATTATTGAAAATATAGCGACTAGAACTTTGTCGGGTTTGAGTATATTTGAAAGTTGTAAATCATGATTCAATTCATCTAGCTTTCACTCTGAGCGTACCTAGCGAAGTGGATTCGAGCTCCACCTACTTTAAAGTAATTTTCAACTATAAATTAGCCCGAAAAAGTGGTTCGGATCCCACTATAAACTGTAGGGCCCCGTCTCCTTTACTCATACAAGTCGAGGCTTAAAAGGGTCATCCAAGTGATCTGGAAAGCGGTTAAAATGATTTACAGAAAATATATTTGGTAAATGTTTACTACAATCTACAATGTAACAAGACTTTATATGCATTGTGTAAATTCAAAGAAAGGTTTGTTCTTCAAGCCATAATGTCCAGTATTAACGATACTGGGATTATGTCCTGGTGTTTTTATACACTTATTTTTTGTGAGTTATTGTCATTTTATGTTTTTGTTTTGTTTTATAATATGTGTGGCATGCCAAAACACTGCGGCGTATTTCTATGACCAATAAAACAAATTATTATTGATATGCAAATGAAGGGACGCCCTCTAAAATTTTGCTTTAATTTGAAGTGTAATATTTTCCAAAATAAGTGCTTTAAACATCTCAAAAAACTTAGACAGCCTAAGAAAACCATTACAGAAGGAATTATGAATGTTCTCAAGCCTTGCCGTTCTGCGATATCCTATTGAATAGACATCAAAAAGTACTTTTAGACATTTTACTTGGGTTAACTCTTACATTTTTTATTTGCAAGTTTTTTTGTAACAAAAGCAAGAGCTTTACGCATACTTTGATCATTCTCCCATTTCTTATCATGGAGTATTCTGCAGTGAACTTTTTTGCGATAAAATAGAAATCTCATTTGAATACAGAAAGAGAACTGAGGGTATCGATTTCCATTTTAATACTCAACATCCAGAGAATGTGTTCCTTCGAGGCAAGCAAATGTAAGCCATTATTTTATCAGTTGAAATCAGTTTTTTTTTGTATTACTGCTTTTGTTATCCACAATTTTCTTATTTCAGCCTTTTCACTCTAGAGTGTACAGTATTATTATAATGTGTAAAATAAGCAATTCTATTCGTTTTACTAACATTTGGGTACAAAATTTAGAGCAGGCAGGTTCACGTATAAATAAGCAAAATAAAACATCCAAGCTAGACGATTGTATTATTCGATTATTTATTTTATTTGGAGCTTTATATAGTAAACATCGTTCTACTCTAACCATTAATTAATTACAGATGTTTATAGGCTATAAAGCAAACTTAATTAAGAAGCTAAAATAATATCCAAGACCAACAAAAGCTTTTATAAACGAAATTAGAGTGAGATGCTAAATTTACTTCATTTCACGTTCAATGTTTTAATTCCCAGGGAAATATGAAATTTTATGCAGTTATTAATTTTAATTCGTCCCAAGAATAATAGCGTCTGAGAGGTAAAAAGTTAGTTGATTGAATGAATTAAATTTGTTTTAACGAGATGGTAAATGAACAGTCATTCATGATTTTTTCTTTTCATGAAAGATTCAATGGCTCTGCTAGCATCTTTTTATTTGCACAATCCTATTAAAATTATAGATCATATCGACAGAAATTGTATATAATCATTCATAAATTCAAAAGTTGCTTTATAAAAATGATACTGTCTATTTTGCCTTGTTGCTTTGTTCTTAACTTCCAAATCATGATGGTGTTTAGCCTAGATAACGTTGATTGATTTATTGAGTAGCTAGAAGTTATTCTATGTAATTATTTGTGAAGGACATAACATGGTAGTCTTGAACATTCAACCCCATTACATCCACTTCTAGTTTTTAATTAATACCTAGATAATTTTGTACATAAAATTGTGTCAATAATTGTTTAATAACAGATGGTGGATATACTGGCCCTTAAAGGTAATTTATTTTATGAACGCCATACAATCAACTATATTATTAATGATGGAGTAGACTTTTATCCCACTAGTTGAGGAAAATAATTTCTTCGACTCGCATCAACTCGGCTTTAGAACCTAAACATTCCACACTTAGCTATAAACTATTAAATTAAAATTATCAACGAAGGTTTCGAAGAGGGTTTATTACATTTTTCCATTTTCACAATTCTTAGATCTTAGCCTTTGACTGTATCCCATTAAATACTAGTTGACAATTTAAACTAGATTTAGGAACAATAGCGCCAACTTAATAATTTCCTACTTAACCAATCGCTTTCAATATGTATCCTCGCAAAATAGAAACTCAAACCTCATCCTTCCTATTAATTACGGTGTTCCCCAGGGATCTGTATTGGGGCCGACACTGTTCTTGGTCCATATAAATGGTCTACTAAACATTGCATTAGATGCAAATTTTGTTCTATTTGCGGGTGTTTTTAAAACTCAATGAAAGTATTACCCCTCGCTCCAAGCTCGTAAAAATAAGTTAAATATTTGGTAGGTGTGGTAAGACATCATGGCGGAAAGCAAATCTAGTACTATAACTAAAACAAAATCGGCCAAAATGAATTTATAAAGTTTATAAACGTAAGATATTTCACCATCAGTTTTTGAACATGTACACTAATACTGTTATTTTCTAAATTTTACAAAGGTAATTGACTACACTTCCATCCCTACAAAATTCAAGTCGTACAAAAAACTTCTGCCTCAAGATTTTGGAACACGCGTTGATTTTTGTGAACGTTTCGAAGGGCTATTTGCTGAAAAACCGAATATCGTTGATTGCTTGCTGATGTCAGTTGAAGCTCATTTTCGAATGCGTTAATAAACAGAATTTTCGCTACAGGGCGACAGAAAATCCTGTGCAACTGCACGAAGTATCGCTTCATAGCAAGAAGGTTACTGTGTGTTGTGCAGTATCTGCCTTTGGAATTTTTGGGCCGTTCTTTGGGGAAAATGACTTGACGGTTACTGTTACATCATAACGTTATCAACAGGTATTACGTAACTGTGAACAACAGATTCGTAATGTTGGTGTAGATATTCGAAGAATATGGTTTCAGCATACTGCTAGGGATTCTAGGACAATTTTAGGAGAAGTATTTCCTGGTCATGTTATTTTAAAATTTGGGGACATCAACTGGCCGGCACGGTCGAGGTCTCTCAGCTTGTGATTTCTTTTTATGAGGCTACTTAAAATTAAAAAAAATTTCTAATCGACCGCAAACTTTGGAATAACTAAAATATAATATTCGGACAGATATGAACGTAATCCCAATTGAAATGTTGGAGCGGGTGATAAAAAGCTTTTGTGCTAGGCTAGACTGAGCTATGCGATTCCACCAGCATGCATCAGAATTTTGACTTTTATCTGAGAATTAGCTACGTCACTACTCCTATAAGGTAATCTGTATAATCAATGAAATTTGCGTCATCTGGGATGCTTAAAATTAAATAGTCCAAAAATGTCTCTTATATTGTAGGTAGATACCTAAACTATTACATTTGTATTTATCTTTTATTCGTTTTTAGATTGGCCAGTTTTTATTTGTCGGTGTTTTAAATTACATCCTGTTAACGTATTTATCTATATAACTACTCAGTCTAGAGGGAAGCAGGGTTGGTTATCATCCTGGTGTCTTGGTACTGGGATTTTTTGGAAGAAGTATATTTGGATCTGCTGTCCCTAAATATGTAACCTCCTCCTAAACAATAGTAGTTTGTGCAACAAGAGTGGATATGCTAGCCATATCGCACGAGAAAGAATATTGAACACGACGCCGGCGCCGTAGGCAGAGTGCCTCAATCCTTCGGGTGCGATATGGATAATCCACTCGAGTTGTACAGTATACCTTTTCTACAACCGGATTAAGAAGAAATTACAAATAAGTAGTTTTAATCAAGTTTTAATATACAAACTTAGCGTCTGCTTAATCTTATGCTTTAGGTGGAAACATTTTATAAAGAGTAGCCTAGCGGTTGCATTTACGCTTCGGATGCAAGAGGTCGTACGTTCAAGCCCCCATATAGCTACTTTTTTTTGCCATATATCTCTAAAATTTTGTCTATATTTTACCGGAATCACTCATTTTTAATTCAAAACTACACGAACACACACTGACAATTACTTTGACAGCTTACTCACCAACTTGAATTTTTTAAAACAAATAGTTGCCTATTTACTTAATACACGAACTGCAATTGGTCGGTTTCATATCCATCATAGAACGTATATGAAATATATCCGTTCAGTTAACTGGAATGGCCCATTTATCCATTCCACAGACTGTACGGAAAACAGCAAATTTACATAAGGAAATAGAAAAGTCTTTTTTGAGATACAGGGTGCCGTTGGCTGTGGAATTTGATTTAACTTTATTTGGTAGCAATTTAATTAACTTATCTCTATATTTATGTTCAGAAAATAATATTAGTTACGTTTTCGGCTTGTATATTTAATTTGTATTTTACTTTTCGTATATTTAAAAAAATGATTTTATTACTAAGTTAATTAATAACTTAGAACGTAACTTATTTCAAAAATTGCAGTTTCACGCGCAACTTTAAAATTAATTAATAAAAGGTAAAATATTTTTCCCAGCTAGGTCCATTTGTTACTATTCAAATTAACAAATAAAGAAATTGGTCCATCTGCCTTCCTTAACCTTACTGGTACTGTGGATAGAATTCTGATAAATTCCCAACAAAAACACCAGAAAAAGTGTGAGCACAGGTTTCCCCCATGGCTTGTGCCCCCTCAACAGGTATTGTGTCCGTTACTCTAGACGGGGTAGACCGTGGGATATTTCTACATAGGCGCTTCCAGTTCCCCATATCCTATAACGTACCTGTTAAAAGTTCCCATCATCTGCATACAAGCGAACCCAACCGTCTGAAAAGAACAATGATAGATACATTTTGATACCACTTATGCTCTAATTTTAGTTTTATGCGATATACTTTTACGTTTACGTATTATATATTTTTACGTTTATAGCATTTGTAAATTTTTGTATCATTACGTTTAATGGAAAAGCTTATAATTATAGTCAGGTGTGCAATAACTGTTAAAAGCATCGGTCACAAGAAGTGTCAAATGGTAGCGATTTTTCGTTTCATTGGATTCTAAATATCCAAACAAACATAAAATTAAATTTTGGAAATCTGTTTACGGCGTAACTTTTTATTAAATATATTTTGTTGCAAAATAGGGTATTTTTACTTGCTTTTTTTATATTAGCGACAATATCTCGCGTCAATCAATGGCCACCATGGCCAAAAATATAGTTACAGCTAATAAAATGAGCAGATTTAAAATTAAAAGAATGTGTATTGAACATTTAATTGTTAATAATTTCTTTCAGGTATTAATACATTTTGATAAATTTTTTTTGGACAAACCTGTTTTCTCACGTAAATTATTCGAGAATCAAGGGCAAGAAAAAATCGTGACACGAAGTGGAGCAAAGATCAGAAAATTTTATAAACGATTTATATATGTCTGTATAATAGAAAAAATATAAACACACTACATACATCCCCCCAAATCCAAAGCCAAAAGCTGTCCAGAAGACGATTACACATTTAAAACTAACAAAAAATACCCAATACCTACCAACGTTGCCAGTGTCCGTGCCGGGGATCGAACCCAGAACACAGCAGAGTCAGACCAAGTGCGTTCGTCGCAACTAGCCGTCTGAGTTACTGTGTACATAAATAGAATACAATAACTCTACTTCTTAGTTTGTTTCAATTTCAATGTTTGTTTTAGATTTCAAAGTATGCAAAGATTGAAAAAAATTGAGGAACTGGGAAAATTATAATCGAAAAGTAGCTGTGGAAAAAGAAATATACAGGCTGTCCATTTTATCAGGACCTTCGAGAATATCTCACTTAATATCGGTCGTACAAAAAAAATTGTTTCTACGAAAATTGTGCCGATTTATATAACCTACAAAATGGTTTAAAGACATTTGAAATCCATGGCCTACTTTAAGAGTTATGGCGGAAAATATCGAAAATGCGGAAAACGTCTAGGCCAAATATCTCTGTTATTTGAAGAGATACGAGAAGAATTCTTATTGCTCCATGTTGCTTTCTTGATTATTATTTTGTTTTTGTTACCTGAATTTACTTTATTCTTCTTAATTGTGTTAATGTTTTATTATAGCAAAGATTTGAACAACTTATTGAATTATTTTATCGTTTTATTTAATCATACTTCTCCACGGCATGTATAATGCTTGTTAAAAAAAATTTATTGGTTTAAAAAAAATGTTTTTATAATTACTAACGTAGTACCAATGAATAAATATGGCATATGATATATCGTTGAAAAGGGAGGAAAATACTCTATTTAATGGCGCCATTTCCCGCCCGTTTCAAAATATTTTTTTTAACAGCCTGAAGAGTAAATCTCAAAATACAGCGGTTTTAAAAAAAAAACAGATAAAACCTCGTTGAAACACTCTGTTTCGCAAAAAAATTTCGCCTTAGAATTTTTCTCGTATCTTTTCAAATAACGGAGATATTTGGCCTAGACGTTTTCCGCATTTTCGATATTTTCCGCCATAACTCTTAAAGTAGGCCATGGATTTCAAATGTCTTTAAACCATTTTGTAGGTTATATAAATCGGCACAATTTTAGTAAAAATATTTTTTTTTTGTACGACCGATATTAAGTGAGATATTCTCGAGTGCTCTGATAAAATGGACAGCCTGTATAATGTATCATAGCAGACATGTTCACAGAACATTTATTTTCGTTTGTTTGCTTTAAATTAATGTGATGAAGTAGCATGAGCAAAACAACGTAATTTAAATTGTTTAACAAGAAGTATAATCTCACAAATTGAGTTTATTAAAACAGTACTTTAATTTGACGACCGTGGGATAAAACTAATACAATAGAAAAACATGCATTTTACCATTAAATTACAAAGTTTTCTACATACAATTTATTTAAAAAATATGTAGTAAAGAGTTTTAATATCAAGTAGAGGCAGTGCATTTTTTAACTAATGAAGTGGGCGACACAAATGTCGCACACTTGGAAAAATTAGTCGCCTAGTGATTGAAATTTTGATGTACTAGGCGACAATGATTTTGGTCAATTTATTGCATTATATTTTTCTTCGAAACAGAAATCGGTACCGATACCGCCTTTCGCGAAATCAAACACCAAACCAGTAACAAATATAAAATAAAATAGTGAAAATGTACCTACAAGTATGGTCTGAATTTTAAAAAGCTGACACTGACGAGTGCCAATAGCTCGAAACTGCAGTCGGCAAGTGGTGTGGGACGACTGGCACGAGAACTCCTTTAAGTAGGATCAGTCTTTCAGTTTGTTGCAATCGAAGCATTATAGTACAGTAAAATTAGGTTTTGATCCGGACATTTATAATTACTAAGCGGGACCTTTTGGAATATGTTCGGACACCTTCCAGGATGACGCTGAAAAAAGTGCCACGACTTCCCTCGTGGGATAGCCGAGATATCCTGGAAAAACTGGAATTTCCAGGAAATTTCTGGAGCATTACTAAAATCGTTATAAATAACGCTACGGGAATAATTTTTTTTTCATTCGGTCGCATTTTTACATACAAGACATCTAAGACTTCAGATTTACTCTGCAGTGCATTCCAGTGTAAAAAAACCTGGAAAAACTGGAATTTTCCTTGAAAAAGCTAGGATGGATTTAGAGCGATGGCAGGACGCCATTTTTAAATAGTAAACGATAGCTTAGGGCACTTTCTATTGTTCTGAATATGTTGACGTTAAATATTTTCAATTCCAGGATTCCAGGGTGCCTGGAATTTACCTGGAACGAGCCTAAAATCGTTAAAAATTTAGCTACGGTGATAATTTTTTTCCATTCGTATGCATTTTTTGCGCTCAATGCAACCATGGCCTCAGATTCAAACCTGCTTTTGCTTCACACATATATCAGCTGCATAAGAGAGAGCGGTGAATATGGTGGAGTTGTTGGAGGGATTGAGGTTAGTGAAGGGCATTGGAATCACAGCTGACACTTGATAGGGCTGAGATTGATGAGCGATCTCCATGTATCCACTCCATCCTGGATGAGGCGAAGCTCCACTCCACAGTCCAGAGACCCACAGGAAGTCAAGAGAACGCGCCAAATCTTGCGTGTTGCAGTCTACATCCACATCTGTCATATCCACAGCAAGTAACTTGGAATATCCGTTGTGCTCTGGGGCGATATACTGTTGTACAGGAAGGTAGCCGTTTGGTTCATTTTCTGCAGAAATACCCCGGCTGCCAGAAGACTTCAGTCGCGTTACAGGTTTGTCTGCATGCAGGGCAGACTTCGGCGTGGCGCACAAGATACCACCCATGGTATGCCATGTGCCGTATCAAAGACAGCTTGGACATATGCACTTTGATCGATAGTTGCGGGAGCGCTTTTAGCCACTGAATCCTCAAACTTCCCTGCTTCATTGTACGACGAACAAAAACCTAAATTGTGAAGCATGTCAGGGAGTAGTTTCGAACCAAATAGCCTGTGCAAAGTTACGCCAAGTCCAAACAATAGCGGGGAAAGAAAAGAGCGTGGACGAAGAGCAGAAACTATCAATTGGCCAATGGCTACTGCCTTTCTCTGTTTATTTGCATCCACTTTCTTGCTTTTAGTTTTCAAGAGCTCCTCTAGAAATAATTGAAGAGAGTCGGGGAATAAGTCCTGCCCTCCTCCTGACATATCTGGTGCAGGTGGATAACAAGAAGTCTCATATGCTTTAGAGAGTATGTCTTGACGAAGAAGACGCGCTGCTGTCAGGATGATCCTCAGCCTCTCACTTTGAGGGTCCGTATTTCTGTCACTGTACCACTTGTCACTTAAAATCTTAAGGGCAACGCCCGTGAAACACACAACAGAACTTCGTCCTTGTAGTTCAGTGAACACAACTCCCTCCCCGTACTTGTCTTTCAGTTTCCTCTTAAGGTGCTTTTCACTGTAAGTCTCGTGGGTTGGATCATACTGCTTCATTTTCAATATTAGCTGTGCAAGAGTATACTGGCAGTCATCACAATCCTCTTAACGGAACGGTAAGCACAACGAAAAGAAAATTCTCGGCGAAAGGCACTACGCACTACTTGTCACAACTTGTCAGCGGTGGGCGGAGAGTCGGGCAGCTGCATCGACTCACAGTCCTGGAACTGAAAATATTTAACGTCAACATATTCCGAACAATAGAAAGTGCCCTAAACTATCGTTTACTATTTAAAAATGGCGTCCTGCTATCGCCCTAAACCCATCCCACCTTTTTCAAGGAAACTTCCAGTTTTTCCAGTTTTTTTACACTGGAATGCACTGGAGAGTAAATCTGAAGTCTTAAATGTCTTGTACGTAAAAAATGCGACCGAATGAAATTCCCGTAGCGTTATTTATAACGATTTTAGGCCTGCTCCAGGAATTTCTTGGAAATTCCAGTTTTTCCAGGATATCTCGGCTATCCCACTAGGGAAGTCGTGGGACTTTTTTGAACGTCACCCTGGAAGGTGTCCGAACATATTCCAAAAGGTCCCGCTTAGTAATTATAAATGTCCGGGTTTGGAGGGAAATTGGTCTAATTTTACAGGGGTATTAGCGTTTTGATGGTAATATGCAATTATTACACTTAGCGGGTCAGGCTTGTAACTTGTAATTCAGCGCTCGGCGGGGCACATAGCCCGGAGAGTAGCTGTTGATTGCAGTCTGGTAACGTTCCTTATAGTAAAATAAGGATTTTATAGAGGAGTTTGCGACTAAAAATATTGTTTTAGTCTTGCAGTTGCCAACTTAGCTTTTTCACTTTTTTGAATGTATGACGCCATTTTGAAAAAAATTACCTACTTGTGATACATCCTTGTAACGAGAATTTTATGTTGAAATCTAAATATGCAAAAATACATATAGGTTGCTATTTACAAATCAAAAGTTGTTGCTACTTCCGGTTGGACCGGAAGTTGCTACTTCCGGTTGGACCGGAAGTGACTTTTTTACTTAGTAAGTGCAAAAAGTGGCTTTTTGCGTCGCAAATGATATGCCAAAATTTTAAAGTATTATTCCTAAAACTAATTTCGTTGTCACCCGGTGTTGCTAATTTTCACAAATCATACTGTGAAATGTGGGTACTATATGATTGTTCTATATTCTAATACGGATCGTTGAAATGAAAAATGATGCTGTACCATCATGAAGTTCTTACTGTTTCTAATTATTATAAAACTTGACATTTTAAAAGTCTTCCTGAACGCGTGACTGGCTCTGTGGTTTAATTAATTAAAACTAATGTGTGCTTTGTACAACAAGTAATGAGTAGTAGAAACAAATTCTACGAAATTACTAGCTAGAGCTAGACCATCCCATTGTAACCTTACATAATGTATCTTTACGTTTTAATAGCTTTTACTTCACCTATTTGTATTCAAAATTAATTTTCTGTAAGTTGTTTCAGTATATCCTAATTATATCTGATTTCTTATTGTTATGTAAAGTGTTTTCGAAGATAACCAAATATACTTCTAGAAAGGAAATATAAAAGTAAGAGAGAGAACATAATAAAACTAACAATAATGGTCTACTTTCATACATCATTACGTATATTATAGTAGATATTGATTCAAAATAGATAAAAGAGTTGCAGTTTGTCACAGACAAAATTTTCAAATTTCCTCACTACACAACTGAAATGTCAAGATATTTTTTGCTGCAATTTTCTAAACATTTCCTCACAAAATCCGCTTTACGTAAATTAGTTAAAAAAAGATCGATTTTTGTTCAGTGGAGGCCCCACAGTGGGCCGTAAAGCCACTTGCGGGTGCAGAAAAGTTTGATTGTGGTTGCGTTGTTCAATAGTTTGCGGACTAGGAATCTTGTCCTGTAGAGTCAATTATGATAATATATACAGGGTGTCTCACCGGGAACTGAATCGATCGATATAGAGAAAAGTACGCATCAAAAAATTTTGAAAATTTAGATAACTACTAATGCCGGTGTGGCCAATCCAACTAAAATAATTACTTCCGCTTATACCGGAAGTCGATACCAACTTGGTTATTTCAAATGGAACACCCTATATATTTTAGGGTTTTCGAAAAGAACATAAAATTCTGAGTCGAAAATATGTAGCATATCCTATACCTAAACCTAGCCGTTTCAGAGATATTTGATATTTTATAGAAAATCTGACAGGTGCAACGGTTTGCAAGAACCGTTATAACTTTCTTCGTGTAAAAGATCCTCATTTACTTCTTGTCACGTAAAAAGAACACAATGAGAACTACGTTCTACAACTGAAATAAATTCAATAAAATCATATCAAGTGTTCCGTTTTTCGCGAAAACTTGTTTAGGTCAAATGGAACACCCTGTATTTTTTTACGTCAAGTTGTGTAAAATTGAATTCCCTTTTTTCTGATATTAGCATTGTGGGACTTAAAGTTACAACTTTTTGAAATATTTGCGATTTTATTATAAATTGATGAATTGTTGTAATCATTTCATCAAAATAGCCATGATTAGAAACAATCAGTCATTATCTTATGTCAAAAAATGCCAGCACGTTTAAATTATACCAACGAAAACTTTTTAAATTTGTTTATTATTCATGGAGAATGTGATAAAGTAATATCAAGAACTTGCAGCATATTTGCTACTCGATATCCATAAAATCGGAAAATAATACTAACACTGTAACATGCGTATTAATCGAATTGAAGATATGGCATAAACTAAAATAGCAGAGATAAGATCAATTTAAAATATGATTACATTGATTACATGATTACATTTTAATGTAATAATTGCTCAAAATTCCGCCCTCGAATCTCGACACATTTTTCGCACCTTCGGATTAGTTCCTCATGGGTAGCTCTTCCAATTGAATCTTGTGATATGTTGAAATGCATTTCTTACTCTTTGCATACAATCTTCAATGGTTGTTAATGGGCTCTCATAAACTTTATTTTTAATACTTCCCCAAATGAAATAATCCGAACTGATAAATCGGGCGAGCGAGGAGGCCATAAGAAAGGTCCATTATTGGCAATCCATTCATCATAAAAAGTTTCTTGTAAAGAATTATTAATTAAATATGCATTATGTGGGGGAGCACCGCCGTGCTGTTACAAAATGTTTCTATGTTCGACGAGAGGCAAATTTTCTAAATAGTTATTATTCAAATTTTGTAAGATATTCAGATATCTTTCACCTAAAAAAAAAAAATACCTATACGTATTAGCAGAAGAGAAAATTTAATTTACCGTTTAAATTTTCCTGATAAAATTGTAATGCCACCACTCTATCGTTTCTTATGACACAGTAAACATTGAACTGCCAACTTTCCTGAAAGTTTCGCTCTCTGAACATATGAGGATTCGAGTCACTCTAATAATGCAAATTGTGTCTATTAAAAAGTCCATTTTTAGTAAATTTTGCTTCATCTGTCCATATAATATTTCCCAAATAAGAATCGTGACCCTCAGACTTTATTAGAATAAACTCACAAAAATTCTGTCTTCTTAGGAAATCTGTTTCTTTTAATCCTTGAACCATATGGAATGAAAACGGGTGAAACTTATGTTTTAATAATATTCTGTGAATTGAATCCTTGCATAGTCCCGATTCCAGAGCAGCTTGTCTTAATGATATCCTTGGAAATGCATGAAAATATCCCAGAATGACTATTTCAATGTTTTCGTCATCAACAATAGGCTTTCTTCTTTGCATTTTTCCCTTGACAGAGCCATAATTTTTAAAAAATTCCAGTATGCGTTTTACAGTGTTTGGTGACGGTTCCCGTTTTTCTGGATATCGAGTGGCAAATGTGCTGCAAGCTCTTGATATTACTTTATCACATTCTCCATAAATAATAAACAAATTTAAAAAGTCTTCGTGGGTGTAATTTAAACGTGCTGGCATTTTTTGACATAAGATAATGACTGATTGTTTCTAATCATGGCTATTTTGATGAAATGATTACAACAATTCATGTATTTCTAATAAAGTCGCAAATATTTCAAAAAGTTGTAACTTTAAGTCCCATAATGCTAATATCAGAAAAAAGGGAATTCAATTTTACACAACTTGATGTAAAAAAATACAGGGTGTTCCATTTGACCTAAACAAGTTTTCGCGGTTTGAAGTTGACGAAATGTAACGCGAAAAACGGAACACTTGGTATGATTTTATTGAATTTATTTCAATTGTAGAACGTAGTTCTCATTGTGTTCTTTTTATGTGACAAGAGACAAATGAGGATCTTTTACACGAAGAAAGTTATAACGGTTCTTGCAAACCGTTGCACATCTGTCAAAATTTCTATAAAATGTCAAATATCTCTGAAACGGCTAGGTTTAGGTATAGGATATGCTATATATTTTCGACTCAGAATTTTATGCTCTTTTCGAAAACCCTAAAATATATAGGGTGTTCCATTTGAAATAAGCAAGTTGTTATCGACTTCCGGTATAAGCGGAAGTGCCAGCTGCTTGTAATTATTTTAGTTGGATTGGCCACACCGACATTAGTAATTATCTAAATTTTCAAAATTTTCTGATGCGTACTTTTCTCTATATCGATCGATTCAGTTCCCAGTGAGACACCCTCTGTATTATACAGGGTTACTGGTAATTCGATACATTCCTTTGGAGATGTGATGGGGCATGATCTAAGAAGTAAATTTAGCCCTAACATATATTATGCATTATGTTTTTGAGATATTTAATTTTTTTTGTTTTTCTCAAAAAGTAGATCTTATGCCCTAAAAGTTAATTTTCGAAAAATCTATTTGACATTTTTAATTTTTTTTTACTGGATTACTTATCCAATATTATAGATATCCGTTTGGAATGAAAAATATCTGGAAACATTTCGATCATGTGAACATCTGAAATAAAAAATTTTTTTTTTTAAATCAGCTATGAAATTTACCTGTTAGGTTTTTCAAAAAAATATTAACGTAACACGCGTATAAATTATTATAAAAACTGCCTTATTTCAATAGCTATCTAACAAGGTACAAATGTTCAATGTACCCTTAATAGTTCTAAGAAAATACTAGTAAAAATAACACTAGTACGAATTTTATTTTTAGATAAACAGTAAAAAACATTTTAAAAGTAGAGTTTAATTCTTCATTAATTTCAAAATTGTACCTTATTTTTTATATGTCTTGCTCAAAATGGGAGCCCCTATTCCGTATACAGACACGGCAGCGTCTTCTTATTTCCGTCCTTGTTACTCTGGTTGTCAGATTATGCCTTATGTGTTGGGCAGCGTCGACTATCCTTTGTCTAAGGTTTTCTATAGTATTGACTGGTGTGGCATAGACCATCTCCTTCATATGACCCCATACGTAATAATCAAGGGGTGTTAAGTCAGGGTTTCGCGCTGGCCAAGGTATTGGGCCCGCTCTTCCAATCCAACGGTTAGGGAAACGTTGATCAAGTAACTGTCGTACTGCCAGCCGATAATGTGCTGGACAACCGTCGTTTTGAAATATCATTCGCTATCTGATGGCGAGAGGAACATCTTCTAAAATCACCGCCAGATCATTTCTTTAAAAATTTTCATAGATTTCCCCGTTTAAATTTTGAGGAAGAAAGTGTGGCCCTATTAAATAGTGGCCAATGACTCCCATCCACACATTAATAGAAAACTTCATTTGGAAACTAGTTTCACGTGTTAACTTGGGATTTTCCTCTGCCCAATAATGTAGGTTGTGGAAATTTGTTATACCCTCGCGATTAAATTTCGACTCGTCCGTCCATAAAATACTTGTTAAAAAATTTGCACTTTCTGCATCTGAATTTAACATAAAGCGGCAGAATTCCACTCTCCTTCCAGGATCACCTTCCTCCAAGTCTTGGACAGGGGTATAGTGGTAAGGATGACATCCAACTCTACGTATCGTAGACCAAACTTTCCATTGTGACGCTCCGGTTAGTCTTGCGACTTTATTAGTTGAAATAGTTGGGTCTTCCTCAAAATACCTCAATATTTCTTCCTCATCATCTGGTTTATAAACGGGAGGAGCACCAGCGTCACTTCTGTTACATTTCACGGAGCCAGTTTCAGCGATATTTCGATATGCCGTACTGAATACACGTGCATTTGGTAAGCGGCGGTTAGGGTACCGAAGACCATATTCTCGGCGATCTTCAGCAGCGTTGCCGCCACAGTATCCATAGACAAACAAGATATCAGCGTATTCTGCGTTGGCATACGCGGCCATGGCACAGAAAATAC
This sequence comes from Leptura quadrifasciata, assembly GCA_963675555.1. Classification (NCBI taxonomy): domain Eukaryota; kingdom Metazoa; phylum Arthropoda; class Insecta; order Coleoptera; family Cerambycidae; genus Leptura; species Leptura quadrifasciata. The sequence continues at coordinate 18,173,671 of OY776677.1, read as the reverse complement.
AATAACAACAACTACGAGCAAAATCAAAATCTTCGATAACTAATTTAAAAAGACCAACAAACTTAAGGGACACGGAGATAAAAATGTCAGTTAATGACATATATGCACAAACGTCAAAGTCAAGGACTGACTGACTTAAATTAGTCGTTTAATAAATTCCGCCACCAGCATTATCTTTACTAATTTTTTATTAGAACTATCAAAGATACATTAAACATTTCTACCTAGTTTAGATAGCTATTGAAATAAGGAAGTTTTTATAATAATTTGTACGCGTGCTACATTAATATTTTTTTGAAAAAACCTAATAGGTAAATTTCATCTGATTTTAAAAAAAAATTTTACAAGTTTTTATTTTAAATGTTCACATGATCGAAATGTTTCCGGATATTTTTCATTCCAAACGGATATCTATAATATTGGACAAGTAATCCAGCAAAAAAAAAATTAAAATGTCGAGTAGATTTTTCGGAAATTAACTTTTAAGACATTAAGATCTACTTTTTTGAGAAAAACAAAAAAATTGAAATATCTCAAAAACTATTGAGTTTTGCATAATGTATGTTAGGGCTAGATTTACTCCTTAGCTCATGCCCCATCACATCTCCAAAGGAATGTATCGAATTACCAGTAACCCTGTATATTTAGAATATGTTCTGACAGAAGAGCATGCCGAGGCAACTGGTTCTGTAGTGAATCATTATACATCATTATATAAGATAAGGAGAGTGAGAAAAATGGACGTGAAGAGGCTAAAAGGAGTTACTAAAACATAATGAATTCGGGCAAGTGAAAGTTAGTTTTTCTTGTTATCGCTCTGATTTGGTTAACTTCATTTTACACTTCTCAAAATATTGTCAGTATAATCTGAGAAAAAAGGGTCTTTTTTGTGCAGAACTTTAATAGCTTAAAATTTGTATTTAGTGTTTGTGCCTTGGGATAAAATGAAGTTGAGTTATAGTCGAAAAATTTGTTTTTTGCACTTTTGCGGAATCGTGAAGGCTGCAATCGACTTTAGGGGAAAGAGGACACCGATATGCTATCAAGTTATAGTCAAATAAAATACTGGAAATGATAAATTTCTCTACTTTTCCATATAAGTGTACCTACATCCTGGCCCTGTCTAGGGATAAAACAATTTTTTACCCATGGACAGAATACAAAAAGGAAAGTGTGAAAATTGAAAGTAGATCCATATGTAAGCATGCTTAAGGCAGACTGATGCCAGTATTAACATAATGTCCTATTCCAGTTATATTTAGATCGATGTTTTTTGGGGCAGAGCATTGGCATCCCATATACAAAAGAAAACGCGCTGCAAAAACAAGTTGAAATAATAGGGGTTTCATTTTTTAATCCTCGTCAAAGTACAAAAATTCGTTCCTTATCCTTGTTTACCTAGGCATTCCTCTTAAACATTCTTCTCTTTTGGTCTGGTGTCTGGTTCCTTGAGATGCTGTAATTCCTAAAACTGAACGAAGCGCAATTCCGAGTAGGACTATCGATCGTGTAAATTCGGATAAATTGATAAACAGATTCAATAACAATCGATATTTTTTTTTTTCATACATTTATTTAACGTCGGCCTATTTCCGCTACTGAGGCCTAACACCGACGCCTGTAGACGAGCTACCCCCAACCAGGAATTTTGCCGAACCTCTTCCCTTAAGAAGAGTAGGGATCTTTTACTTGCCTAACATTTAATAGACAAGGGACCGACGGCTTTACATCCCCTCCGATGGATGGTATATCTCCTATACAACCCTCGCCTAAGGTTCTATAGCTTCCGCGCATACACTGATATACAAGCCGCTGGAAGATGTGTGAGGCGAGAACGCGGTTTCCGTTGGAATGGTCACCATCCAAGTACTAACTGCGCCTGTCGTTGCTTTACATCGCATACCGAAGTATGTACATAGTAAAGACACACCTACGCTCGCCCCAACAATCGATATAATATTACTTAAATTAGACATGGCATGTGGTGTTTCTCAGGTAATTCAATCAGGGCCGGTATTCCCTAATTAGAAAACAGTAACTAAAGAACAATTTTGTCCTCGTCTAGAATTAATTGAAAGTTGAAAATCAAACCCTTAGAATAACGCCTTGGACAGTTTACAGGAAATATCATCAGTTAATAATAAAGGGATCCCTTTCATCGTCTCTTTCAGAAAGAGCATATACGACTACCAATGTATTCTATTTCGGGATACGAAAGGGGATGTTTTTAAGTCAGTCTCCGTATTTTCTTTTTACCTTCTGAAAACAACGTGTGTAGATCAAGGCAATAGAGAAACTTACTTTTTACAAATTATTATTAGAGTCTATATAAAGAAGTTTTCCTAGAATGCGTATTAGAATGATATTAAATTATTACGATTATTATTATTATTTTTTTCAATCAAATACGTACAGAAATACCATCTGCGTACACATCAAGTGTTAAATATGGAATTCTACATTTAATATTCAATTTGTCTATAAGGCAACGACGTTGTAACTGCATTTTAATATATTTCTGAAAATACTGCCAAAGGTAATTTTCGGAAGAGATTGTATCTCTGGAAGTTCTTAGTCATAAAATTCAGAGTACAAGCGTATACGTACGCTTGTATATATGTCTAATGTGTTAATTAATTCATGACAGCATCGCTTCATCTATGTGTTATTGGAATTTTAAAATATGTAAAACTGATTAGAATAATGTCTGAATACCAAAGTTAAAATTAGTATTTTCTGTTGAAACATATTGTAATCTTTACTTCTAGTGTAGAGCGTAATGGCGCAGTCGTCCTGAGGACTATTACGATAGATTTTTTTTATCTTGTAGAGGAGATCGATCTGATTATAAAAGTGCGAGTGGCCATCAGTATCTGAGAGCCGAAAATTGTATAAATCGAAATTAATCTACTCATAAAAGAGAACCTATCCCAAAGCATTTTTTGTCATTGTTCAAGTAAGTTATATTGAGTCGATCTACCCTATCGGAAGCCGTGTTGTATATCACATAAAATCTTATACTTTGAGATAAATTTAGTCTTTGTGTTAAAAGCCATCCTTTGTAATATTTTAGAAATAATAGTGAAATAGGTTTGTAATTATCAATGTTTGGGCGTTACCCCTTCTTATATATAAGAATGACGTTCGTTAATTTAAGCATATGGAAAAATAATGTTCAAATAATAAGTGTACACAGGCTTATCAGATCACTTGGGACAAAAAGTCATTTGTGAAGTTGGGAACACACTGAAAAATAACATTTTGAGTTACAGATCTTTCTCAACAAAAAACATTTGTAATTTTAAAACATGCTTAAATAAAGAAACGTGGCACAGTGTCTTTATGGAACAAAACGTCGATAACAAATATGAAACTTTCTCAAACATTTTGGATCATTACTATAACATTAGCTTTAAATTCATAAAAAAATATATAAATGTTAATACTGGTTAACACCAGGCATCAGAACATCGTCGCTCAAACCTAAAGAATTGTTTCACTTACAGAAAGCTAGTATTGTTGAGGTTCAGTACTACCGGAACTATAAAAAAATCTATAATAAGGTAATCAGGCAAGCTAAAAGATTATACTTTGATGGGATAATTTTAAACTCTGAAAGTAAATCAAAAACAGTTTGGAAAATTATTAATAGCACTATAAAAAATGACAATAAACAAACTTTAATGTTAATAGACAAACGAGAAACCTATGATAAAGCAATTATTGCAAATGGTTTCAATTCTTATTTTGTTAAATTACCTAAATCTCTTGCTGCTTCAATTACACAGCCGCAAAATAACAATATCACTCAAATACGATATTTCTTAAACCCGTTATTGAAGCGGAAATTTTAGATACGATCAATAATTTAAAAAATTCTCTTTCAACTGGTTTTGATAACTTTTCTACTACAATTATTAGACAATGTGCTCACTTGATTGCCAAACCTTTATATCATATCATAAATTCGTGCTTTAGTGAAGGACATTTCCCAAATGTGCTGAAATTATCAAAAGTTATATGTTTCTTTAAAAAGGGCGATCCCAAAGACATGCAACTACCGCTCCATGTCTTTGTTATCTGTATTTTCCAAAATTATTGAGAAATTATTATCCAAAAGAATCTTAAACTTTTTGGAAGTAAGTAATGTGCTCTCTCCTAATCAGCATGGCTTTAGAGAAGGCTGCTCTACTATTTCAGCCTTGGCAAGCATTCTAGATTATATATACAAAAATTTAGACACTGGAAATAAAGTTTTCATTGTTTTGTCAAAAGCATTTGACTGTGTGGACCATGATATCTTACTAAAGAAAGTGGAATATTATGGTTTGCGTGGTCAATGCTAAAACTCTTAAAATACTATTTATCGAACAGGGAACAATACGTAGATTACTTTGGTATGAATTCTTCTGAACTAGGCATTGACCTTGGTGTACCACAGATCAGTATCTTGAGTCCACTACGTTTTTGTTATATATTAATGACAGAAAAAATCATGTCAACTTTTTATTCTGCATATGCTGATGATCTGACGTTACTGACTGGTAATGACACTGTTGGAAACATGACCAGTAATTTTGAAAAGAACCTGAAGTTTACCTGTGACTACTTCAATGAAAAGAAATTGATCTTGAATCAAGACAGGACTTTCTTTATGAAATCTCACCCAGTAGGTTCTAATTATATAGCTAGTCCACTGATTAAGGTACACGATATCTTAGGCAAGTAGATGGATCAAGAAGGAAACCATGGCGGCCCATCTAAGAATGCGAGACTGAGGTAGCTGGCGATGTAGTGGAAGGTCAGAGGGTCATGCAGCCATCGCCAGATTGGCGGAGGAGAAAATTCCAATCTCCGCCCTTAAGGTGAGGGAGGCAACTGACCGCTTGAGATTAGAAAGAAAGTACATTCTAACCCTACCTAGTAGAGAAGAGTGGGCAGAAGGAAAGATTAATTTTCCCCCGAACTCCCTGGTGTGCTACACAGATGGTTCCCTTCTAGTAGATGAACAGAGGCAGTTATCGGGGTCAGGAATATTCCTGGAAGACAGGGAAGTACAGAAGAGCTTTGCTCTAGGATCGTACATTACAGTCTTTCAGGCAGAGGTATATGCCATCCTAAAAGTGGCATATAAGGAAGAAACGAGGAACGGTACGGAACAAAATATTTGTATCTGTTCCGACAGCCAGGCAGCACTTCGGGCGGTCTGCTCTCCCAGGACGAGGTCCCCCCTCGTCCAGGAGTGCGGAGATGCCCTAGAGGAACTTGCCAGGCACAAGGAAGTGAGCCTGATATGGGTTCCGGGACATAACGGGATCCCAGGAAACGAGAGAGCCGATGAATTGGTTAGGCTCGGAGCTAAGGAGCCCTGTCTTGGCCCGGAGCCCATGTTGGGAATTACAAGGAAACATGTCGCCACGGCCCTTAATGAGTGGGCACATGCAACATTGAGGGAACATTGGAGGCTGAGCAGTGGCTGCAGACAGGTTCGAGACTTCGTAACGGGGCCGAACAAGTCAAGGGCGGCCTGGTTGCTAGGCAGAAGCCGGAGGACTCTGAATCAATTGGTCGGAGTCCTCACTGGTCACTGCAGGCTCAAAAGACACCTATCACTGATAGGGGTTGAGGAAGATCCCACCTGCCCAAGATGCGGAAGTGATGAAGAAACATCGTTTCACTTCTTAGGGCAATGTGAAGCGTTCGGGCGCCTGAGGTATGAACTCTTCGGCGCCACAACGCTCCCAAAAGAGGAAATGGACTCTCTCGAATGGAAACATGTCCTGACCTTCATTGGAAGATCAGGAAGGTTTCAAGAGGGAGTAGGAGGTTGAGTAGGAGAGAACGGTTGAGGGGACGTCAGGGGGTAGGTAAAAAGGTCCCATTTCTGGCCTACTTGCCTGGCACCAGGCCTCCCCCAACAATTACTACTACTATTAGGCAAGTAGAAGATTTCAGTTTGCTGGGAATATATATAGACTTATCTCTAGACTGGAAAAGTCATGTAAAGTATGTTTGTAACAAATGTGCCAGTATATGTTTTGCAATAAAGCCAAATTCCAGTATAAAAACTACAATTTTCTTTTATTTCTCGAGTTTTGAATCTAGAATCAGATATGGTGTAAGTTTTCTGGGGAAACTCTGTATCCTCTGATAGGGTATTTATCTTGCAGAAAAGGGCCTCATGTTCGGACTTAATTATAGGGAATCATGTAAAAATACATTTATTCGGCAAACATTTTTAACTTTTCTTTGCATATTTATTTTGAATCTCTTAAAATTTGTAAAAAATAACCTGTCACGTTTTACTCTGCAAAACTTCAATCATGATTACTCGACGCGTCATGGTCAAAATCTACAATATGATATGCATCGATAGAATTATATAAACTAATCCTTACTATTTAGGGGCCGTTTTTTATAATAAACTAAAAAGTAGAATTAAAAATATGTCCAGTGTAAATAAATTTTCATGAGCTGTTAGAGAACATCTTGTTAAAAATTCTTTTTATTCAGTAGATGAATATTTAAATTTCTAACCATATCTCCCCGAAAATAATTATACAAGCTGCTGCAAGTTTATCAAATTTTATTTGTAATAATTTATTCTTTCTATCCTGTAATGTTTTATTTTTTTTTACTCTGACTTATCCTATGTCATAATTGTATGATCAATTGGACAAATAAATAAATAAAAATAGTTAACACTATCGTGTAAGCAAATTAGTTCGAAAAACAAGGAATAGAAAAAAAAATTTATGAAGTTTTTAAATTTTGGTTATGAACTCTCAGTAGGGACCCAAATACAGATCCGAAGAGTTCCATCTCTCCGGTGGGAGCTTCATCCCCTTTTGCCCAAAAAACCACCCCCAATCGTGACCTCGCGACCTTTTCCGGCGTTTTGATCGTAAACCGCAACTTCTACGAAAAAATATTATAGGACTTTTTATATTCTCCATGAAATTCTCTATAAAAATGTCTCTTACTGTTTTATGCGTATCTCCCACCCAATGCTTGTAAATGACCTTGGAAAATAAGCATAGATCTCAGCGCGAAGAGAAAAATGAGCCCAGCGCCGTTTTTTGAGGCGATTATTTTGAAAAGTGTTAGTCTGAGGAAAAAAATGTATAGAATCGAAATTAAAGAGCAGTTTTTTCAGTACAAGGTGCATATAATATTTATGAACAAGTGTTAGTGTTCATATGATGATTTTTTTTATATTTGTGCATTCTGTACTTTGAGCCCATTTCCACACCACCTTTGAGGTAGAGCTCTCGGCGCCCTTAGGCCTATTCCACTAATAAAATATATCTATCATTAATTTTCCCCTGCAAAGTCGCCCTCCTCGTCCGAATTGAAACAACTTTGCCCATGACAACTAGAGCACATTGGGGAGCAGCGCAAACCAACTTTTACACAGCTACATCGCTTTCCACACCCCTTTTTATAGCTGCAGGATATAAGCTGAAGAATTGAAGTTGGAGCTGGCGCTTCAGCCATAACCACTGGCATTAGAATGTTTTTAGTTTTTCTCCAGCCCCATTCAGTTGTAGTTAAAGTTTTTCCTCATCACGTATGAATTTGATGAAAAACCCGATATGAATGTTGTGCTAATGCGGCAGATGTAAGTGGTAGTCTGGGCAAAATTACTGCGTGACTGGATTGGCCAACTAACTTATTAAATGAAATGAACCGGTAATGATTCAAAGATGTCTCATTTCGGGGTGCCTTGTATAAGGCAAGCGTAAATTTCTCACCAGCTATTGCTATGTCAAGGATTATTGAATATTTCAACCACTTCTTGTAAATCCTTTCTTGAATTTATTAAGTTTATAGTCTGCGATTTTCCTTTCCCAAAAAAGGCAGAAGTGGTGTCGCAGCCACTAAACGCATGGGCAAATAAAATATTATCTTTGTAACCCTTTAAAACTTCCGAAATTTGTAAGTCATGGGAACTATACGCAGCCAACAATTATGAAAAACCTGTTGTTGTTGGGCAAGATATTGATTTGCTAACACTCCTCATCGCTCTTTCTCCATCGGACAAAGACATTCGCTTTTTGGGAGATGCTCAAAGAAATATTAAGAAAAGGGCGGATTCTATACATTTTTTTGCTCAGACTAACACTTTTCAAAATAATCGCCTCAGAAAACGGCGCTGGGCTCATTTTTCTCTTCGCGCTGAGAACTATGCTTATTTTCCAAGGTCATTTACGAGCGTTGGGTGGGAGATACGCAAAAAACAGAAAGAGACATTTTTATAGAGAATTTCATGGAGAATATAAAACGTCCTATACCATCTTTTCGTAGAAGTTGCGGTTTACGATCAAAACGCCGAAAAAGATCGCGAGGTCACGATTGGGGGTGGTTTTTTAGGCAAAAGGGGATGAAGCTCCCACCGGAGAGGTGGGAACTCTTCGGATCTGTATTTGGGTTCCTACTGAGAGTTCATAACCAAAATTTAAAAACTTTATACATTTTTTCTTCTACACTATGGCCCACTTCGATTATAAGATTGTTTTTTTTTAATTAACAACAACACTCTTATCGTTACGCTTCGCGGCCGAAAGCATCAATACAAGTAAAATAAAAAGAATGTTTTATAGGGTAAGTTGGGGTAACAATGAAACAATTTTTGAGACTTTTGATTTTCAGGCATCAAAAAAAATAATAGTTACATGGATGCTAATTTTGTTCACGAATATGTTAAAGTTTATGAAAAGTGTGGCAGTATCTGAGAAAAGTGTGTTTCATTTTTTACCTATAAATGCGAAAACCTATACTGGAAGATGTGAAACATCGATATGTTTTATTGTTTTCTGTTACGAACGTTTTGATTTAAACATTTTCTTGCATAACTACAAACTATAAAATATACCTCGTTAAGGGTTTGATTTACATCCTACTCATTGTACTTTTTACCTTTTTTATATAATTTTCCACGTGTTTCATTATTTCCCAAGAAACGTTTTACTTTTTCTCGCTAAACATCTTTGGGATTTTCATTCTCTAACATTTTTGGGCTTCCTTCAGACAAAAGTTCAAACTACGTCACTGCGAGAGACGTCTTGCTATTTAAGGGGTATCATCAGAAGACGATTGAAACTATTTTTTTCATAAAATCACTTATATGAATGTGTTAACTCCTACTCCAGACAAAAAAATTAACGAAATATATGATGCTATTAATAATGGTGTCTGAAGTGCAATAGCCATATATACAATGTAAGAATTTACCACGAGACTTTCGGTAATAAAACCAAAGCACTAATAGAAAACTTTTATTACATCCTCTAGACTCGCGATCGATAACAACGTTTGATATTTTTCATGCTGATTTTATGTTTCATTTGATTGCAATTCCGGTTATATTTATGTTGAGTAATTGCTATGAAATATCGATTTCGCAGTAATAGAAATCTTGTTATTTTTTAATCAACTCGTTTATCAAATTGGTTTGATTGCACGAATGAACGTACGGTTCATTGTTTCAATTGCTGCTGGCAGCATTGAAATTTTACATACCTTTGTTATCGGACGTAAAATAGAGTGAAGCTGGATACAGTGGCCCTTCAAAAACAATTCAAAAAGTGTACGTACGTAAACATACCAGGGATTGGATTAAATTGTCCTCATCAACAAGGCAGTAGAGTGCTTTTGATCTTGAGAACATTTATACGTTGATGTTGAATCATACTTTGTGGCATTGAGACCTTGCCACTCAGGATTCCAAAAAACGCTGGTATTAAAACTTTTTTTTGATACGTAACGTATTATTTTAACTTCAACATAAGGTGGGCATATCTAAGAGAGAGAGAGAGATCCGATAAGGAAATATTTATTATTTTTGGTCATAACTTTTTTTAATACAAGTATTGGTAAAAAAAGTATAAGACTACCTAAGTAGAACTTTGTCTCTCTCTCTCTTTTGGATATGCCTACCTTAAGAAATAAATAAGTGCTCAGAAGTGCTGTTGTTAGTTCTATCATCAATGGCCTATCATATAAATAAAATATATCTTTTTTTCCCCAGTTACAGTTGGAATGCCCCTTGTACTTGAACCCATTCTAATAAACGAATCGGTTAACGGCTGTGTACATAGTGCTTCCACCATAAAATATTTAGGACTAGTCTGAAATCATATCTGCTTAAATGGAAAAATACGAAAATTGATCTATAAATTCTACAACTTAAAAAGTATACGAAACAACAAAACTCTGCTAGTCACGTACAACACCTAGCTGAATCCGTAATTAGATATGGCATTACAGTATGGGGTTCTGCTTATAAAGTAGTTCTTCGACTCTTACAGATAACACAAAACTACATACTAAGATTAATTAAGGGTAATGAACCGCGCTCTAGAGAGGGGGGAGTTCCCGAGCAGATGGAGGAAGGCTAGGGTCCTCCTGATCCAGAAAGGAGGCAAGCCGCCGGAGGAATCGTCATCCTACCGACCGCTATGTTTATTAAATTCAATGGGTAAACTTCTCGAGTACTTGATACTTGAGAGACTAGAAAAGGAGATAGCTGAGAAGGGGGGCTTATCTGAAATGCCTTTAATTCGGCGGGATGGGCGATGATTGTGAGGAAGATGCAGAGTATGGGGATAGCCCCGTACCTCGTAAGGATTACAATGAGCTACTACCAAGATAGGATGATCGGGTATGATATGGAGGGAGAGATTGTTTGGAGAAATATCATGTGTGGGGTTCCGCAGAGCTTGGTGCTTGGACCGACATTATGGAACATTATGTTTGATGATGTCTTCTGATTGCGATGGCAAGATGGTGTGAAGGTCATCGGTTATGCGGACGATGTGGCCATAACAGTGACTGGAAGGTGGACAGTCCGCATAATGGAGGCGGCCAATGAGGCCATCACAAAGATCGAGAGATGGCTAGCAAGGATGCAGCTCGAGCTAGCTGTTGAAGAAACGGAGCTCCTAGTTATTACCAGAAAGAGAAACCTACCACCCATGAAAGTTAGGGTGGAAAGAGTGGAGATACGCCCAGGTGACCATCTGAAGTACCTAGGGGTTTGGCTGGACTTTAAGTTGAACTTTGGCGTTCACGCCACAAAAACGGCCGACAACCAGGAAGACTTATGGCCATCACTCACGGACCGAGAGTTAGCAAGAGGAGATTGGTGAGCAGCGACGTGCACTCTACTCTCTTATATGCGGCTCTGGTATGGGAAAGCATGATGAAAGTGGACAGGACGAGGGGCAGGATGACCAGGATCCAGCGTTGCGCTGCGATAAGAGTGTGCAGCGCATATAGAACTCTCTCGTACGGGGCGGCGTTGGTGGTGGCAAGGATTCACCGTTTGGATTTGAGGGCCAAAGAGCGGCTGGAAGTCTATGAGGGAGTTGCGAAGGCAGAAGCCAAGGATAGGCTGTTAGAAAGGTGGCAGGGGCGATGGGCGGCCGCACACAAGGGAAGGTGAACCAGACGCCTTATCAATATAAGGACGTGGATGGAACGTAGGCATGGGGAAGTGGGGTATTATCTTACCCTGAGTGGACATGGGTGTTTCATGGAATATCTAAATGATATCGGTAAGATTGATAGCCGAGAGTATATATATTGTGGGGAGGCCGACAACGCGGAACACACCGTGTTCGTATGCAACAGGTGGAGGGAAGAGAGGCGACACGATGAGGCGTCGTTACTATCCCCAGACGACATGGTAGAGAGAATGCTGGAGTCGGAAGAGCACTGGAGAAAGGCGGAGGAGGCGATAACTCGCATTATCAAAAAGAAGGAAGAGGATGAAAGAGAGATGGGGCTGACCCCATGGAGGAATTGATAACAACGAACTCAAATGACCAGCTGTTTTGAAGATAAGGGAAAGTAGTTCTAAATTAGTCGGAAACACTAAAGAGGCGGAGGGGTTTTAGCCGGTAGAAGTCCTGGACCCACCTGTAGCGCTAGAATAAATAAATAATATTAAAAAATTATTAAATTACAAAGGTAATAAACAATTTAATTATAATTCTAACACCCTGTATCTTCTTATCTATAAACATTTCATTAAGGCATTATTGGCTAAATCTTAATATTTTGACTCTTACTAGCTACAGTTAAGTGTTGTACCATTATATATGACTCACCCTGTATATATTTTGTATTTTTTTATACTTTAATTTGACGTAGTTGATTTGTGGATGTACCTTTTATATTCTATTTATGTTTTTATTTTTTTTATATTCAACTGACATCCTATTTCATGTATTTATGATCGACATGACTAATAAATTATTATCAAATTTGTGACGTCCAATCGGTTTTACTGGCAATGAAAGATTGCGTTGCTTTGGGTCAACTGCAAGTGATGTTAAAAAAAAACATTTTATTTTGTTTTTATCTTACCTATTAAATACATAAATAAATAAAATTAAGGCGGTATAAAAATGTTACTAACATTACCTAAAATACCTAAATATTCTTAAGTAATTTAACATATTTATGGTACTCTTCGTGCTCTGCTAGTTCTAAAGGTCACTGCCCTAATAAATTGTTCCTTTAATTGGTCACTAATAATCCCCAAAAATATTAATTGGCTCAGATAATTGGTAGTTGCTCTTCATTATAGATATAAAATAAAAGTAGGTATTTCTAATGGACGAAACCGCCATGCTACGATAGAGACTGAAATCGAATCGAGCAAAAAATGAAAGTAAAATTCAAATATGCAAGCCTCGTGAATTAAGTGTCATCTAATTCATGGTGCAAAACCAGCTTGTAGGTACGTTTACCTGTGCTGACATTTTCAGGATTGGTAGTAGAGTTATGTGTGGGGATACGACATACCTCTAACCGTCATCCACAGCTCTCTGATCATAGCTGCTGCTTAAAAGTACGGGAGTCGCTGTCGCATCGTTTCACGTCCGGTGTAACCGAAATTTTCGCGTTGTAGATCCGGGAAGTAACTACATCACGTCGTTTTTTTCTGAAATTATTCGTATTGTTAAATTATCCGCGAAATGTTTTGTTAATTTGATAACGGTAGTTTATACGGGGATTGTAAGGATTATTGGCGCTTAACGTATGATTGAAGTCACCGCACAAATTAAGACACGAAGAACGAAAAAGACAACTATTAAGCGGGTGTGCTTTTTGTGAAAAAAAATGCCAAAGAGTGGGTTGCAGTTCTTGTGATTTAGTTCGTTATCTTACCTTTAGTTTCGACTTCGGGACCCTCAAGGCCGTCGAGTTTGTGTCCAGTGGAAAATCGTTTGATAACGGAATGTCCGGAGAAAGCACTCGCTGGACTACGAGGTTTATCTGAATTTACTTCCAATCCAAAGCCATCTTGAACGAATCTAGTCATCATCCACAACAAGTAGTGAGCTTAGAGGTGCAACTGCATTCTTGTGCATAGTACAGTGGACCAGAGGTGTTTTAAACGTTAACGGGGTTGGTTATGATGGTTAGTGAGCTGTGCCGCGAGACACCCTAAGCATCTGTTCGTCGGACCACATCTGCTCGTTTTCATGAGACCGAGCACGAGTTGAATTGTGGGCTTTGTGTTTTCGGAGCATATGACGTTTTAGTGTAATTTTTCAAATTTTAAAATCGACTAGTACCACCACAACATGGGTAATCACCCCTCGAATCACGTACCTTTGGATAAGGCGAATGTGGGGAAATTTGGAGATGTCCACACGGTATGGCAATACCTACTTTATATTATTAGAAATTAATCTTTAAATTATCAATCTAGGAATAAGTATATACAGTGGCCCAATTAGATTCTGACATCATATTATGAGACACTTCCTGTCATTAAGATAATCATCTCAGGACCAATCAATAATCTATAGGTATCTTTAGTCAAATAATAGCGCTTCCTATAAGAGTACTACACACCTCAATCTTTAAGACAAACAATAAAAAATTTTCCCAATTACCTATGAAAGTTCTGGGTTCTGGTAAATATAGCTCTAGATAATATTTTCAATAGGAAATTCATGCCGAAAATACATCGTAACTGAATTGTAATAAATTGTAAAGTGTATACGACAGAAATTGAAACCGTATAAAAACTAAAAGCCGGCAAAAACAGTCGGTATCTCTTTATTGTACATGGGCGGAGGTAAATAGAAATGATTGTCATAATAAAATGTTAAAATTGTATTCATTTTTATTATTTTTTGTTTATTAGGTTCATTTCGCCAATAACATATTTTTGAGGTATTATATCAGTTTTAGATATAAAGTCTAAATATTTAAATTTATTGGTTTTAGTTTTAAAGTTAACCCATATTATATTGAAATATGTTATTGCTCAGCAAGGGCCAACGGGAAGGTATGAACATATCTTGCCAGGAGGGGATGGGACAGGTTAGATTAACCAGGGGCAACGATTTTAGTCAAAAATAAAATAAAAATTTAAGTTTCTTCTAAAATAACAACGTAAGTTTCTTGAACAAAGCAAAGAATTATTATATGAAAACAAAAATAAATATTTGTATATATAAAACATAAATAAAAACAAAATTAAAATATTTCGCTAGAATGAAGTAACTTAAATTAAAATTTCTTGTCAACTAAATAAAATATATTCCACGAAATCTAACAATAAAAAAGTGAATGAAAAAAATGAAGAAAAGTTAAATGTTAATTGACGCGTCCGAATCTTCACTTTCTGAGGAGGAATCATTATCCAGTTGAATTAAAATTGGCGCACTAGGGGGTAGCGTTGGATATCGATTTTCTTCTCCAATTACAGGCCTAACGCAATTTTTCCATAAATCAGTATTATTGTCAATGTCATTTATTACTTCTCTTTTATGATCAACTACTATCGCGCTTAACGTTGGAGAGTTATTACATTTTCGTAAACGTACTTTTAGTGTTCCCCAAACCATCTCGATAGGATTAAATATGTAATAGTATGGAGGTAACCGCAAAAGTGTATGACCGTGTCTATTGGATAAGTTATCAATAACATATTCCTTTTTGAAATTCTGTTCTTTTATTCTTTTCAGTAATTCGTGTTTTATTGGAACTTTTACAGTAATTTCCATTTTTTTTTCTCATGAATTTTAAAATGTCTTCCTTTTTTGTGCTGTTATTTGGTATTTTATTTAATATACGCGAGTGATAAGAAGCATTATCTAATACAATTACCGAATTTGGCGGAATATTTGGTAGAAGCTGTTGAGAAAACCATTTTTCGAATAGATCGGCTGTTATGTCTTCGTGATAGTCTGCAGAAGAATGCGATATTTTTTTGGCCGACAAGAGCAACGCATTGGGCACAAACCCCATTTTCACTTCCCGCATGAACTATGATAACGCGTTTTCCTCTAAAACACGGAGTATTTAAAACACAAACCACGTCTCGTCTAGATACACTATATGCCTGTTTAGTTTACGATATTCTCTAATTTTTTCCAAATAATCTACTCGAAGTGAAACTATACATCGCGATTCCATAATTACCATACGACTGTCAAGTTTTTTATGTTTAAAACCGCATTCTAATAAGACATTTCGTAGTGTATCTAAAGACCTATAATTATAATCAGGATAATCGCTCAATTTTTCTTGAACCATTTTTAACGTAGGAACTATATTTTCTTTATACATATTATAAATTATACGCCGTATTACTTCTCCAGTGGCATCATCGATATTTTTTAATTTCGTATTTTTCCGTTTCCTCTTCGCGCTGTGATCTATAACATCGCCTTCTTGAATTACGCGATAAATTGTTGATTTTGATATTTTAGTTAATTCGTTAATACGTCGTATTATTTCTTTCTCACATTGTTCAGGATTTTCGCTTTTCAAACATTCATGTATATTTAAAATAATACGTTGACTTTGTACGTGTAAATCTTGGTTTTTAAACTCTAAATTAATTTCGGCTTTTTCGACAATAACCGGTTCAACTATTTCGGGCGTTATTTTTTTTTTTAATCATTTATTTAACGTCGGCCTATTTCCGCTACCAAGGCCAATCACCGACGCCAGGGGATAAGCTCATCAGTGTCTGTGTAGGCACTGGGACCCCTAACCTGTCAATTTTGCCGAACCCCCACAGTTTGTCGTGGGGTAGGGATTTTTAACGTGCTCACATCGTAGATGCACGGAACCCACAGTTTTACATCTCTTTCGAAAGATGGTGACGCGAGTAGATCCGCTCATCCACTATATCTCATCGACTTGCTGTGACCCGGTTTTGAACCCGGGCCGTCTGGATGGAAGAACGCGCCACTGTCCATCCCTCCACCAAGCCGACTTTCGGGCGTTATTATATTATCCTTTGTTAAATTGCTAAATAATTAAAATATTTTACCTTTTATACAGTAGTAAATATTTATAAATATGAACAGTAACTAACTAAACTCCTACGCTTGATATTATAATAGGTATTTATGCACTGCACTGGCACAGAGACAGCACGTTGTTAGACTTCCACGTTGACTGATGAGAAACGATTTACGAGTTTTTTGTGCTAGTAGGCCTGCCTGTCCGTTTTATTACCTTTAAACCAGTGCAGTGGTAGATGGTTCATTCAGGCTGATAACAACCATTCGAATATCGATACCATTGCCAAATAGGTATATAGGACAAAATATCAAGTTCAGTGCGCACGGTCCTGTGCTTTAAAACGACCAGTTTTGGCCGTATTTACTATAAGTTACTACATAATTTAACCGAGGATTCTACAATTATTTATTGCCATGAGGCATGAACTGTAAAGTGATACTTTCGAGAATAAACGAAAACCTTGTCAACAAGAATCTGACCAAGTACGTAAAAGCAGTAGATAAAAACCGCTGCCAAAAAGAGTAAAAAATATTGATATACAGTCAACATAATATATGCAAATTCAAATTGTAAACTGACAAACAAACATTTTAAAAGAAGAAGAATTATAAAACATGACGCATACAATGAAACAATACCTAAATGTTTGACACCAGTGGTGTAAATTCTTCCATCGATCTTATTAAGGCTACGAACGAAATGTCAAAAGCAGATAACCAAAACTGTAAATCGCTCTAAAAAATTTTGTATGGATAACTGAAAATGAAAACAATCAGTTTATTGTAAATAAAATGCAGATTTAGTAGAAAAAAGTTACAAGTCAAACGTTCGTCCTTTTTCTTTTTACAGTTTTGGTGATTTTTATTTAGTGCTTTTTTCAGTTATAAACCATACAATTTTTTTACAGAGATTTACAGTTTTATGTTGGATACATGTTCTTTGACATCTCGTTCATAGCCTTAACAGTATTTCCTTTAGTTTTAATTTAAACAGTTTTAAACCAGGTAATTCTTTTAAAAAGTGATTAGGGAGGTGATTGTATGTATATTTTAATGGGTATGACCGTGAACACCATGACTAACAGTAGATAGTTTTTGTTTAGGCAACAAAATAATATTTGTGCATCTTAAACTGTATTGGGTATTTCGATCGGAAAACTGGATAAATTGATTTAATATTAAGCTTGATAAATAAATACAGTGTACAGGGTGGACCATTAATCATAGGCCATAGTTCGGGGGTAGATTCTTTGGGCCAAAATATGAGGATATAACCAAGTATGCTTTAGTAAAATGTTGTTGTGGAAAAAGATAACAATAACTCAACCTCGAACTCAACAGCCTCTTGACTGATCTGCGCCAAATTTGCCATTGGAACTTTTTTATTCTAAGAAACAATAATTTATGTATTACATCACGTTAGATCATAGAGGGCGCCGCAGGACCTGTATCTGATGATGAATTTTTTTCATATTTTTTTTTACGAAACGTGGTACTTCTGACCAGAAAATCTGATGAGGGCGTCATTTCCACGTATAAAAGGTGTTCACTTGGTAGAACTTGATAACTCCAACCGTTTTCGAGGAAAGTGCCGTTAAACATTTCAATCATTTTTTGAAAGACAAATTCAAATTTAACGAAACAAAGTATATTTTATGGACGGACGAGTCGAAATTTAATCGCGAGGGTATAACAAATTTCCACAACCTACATTATTGGGCAGAGGAAAACCCCAAGTTAACACGTGAAACTAGTTTCCAAATGAAGTTTTCTATTAATGTGTGGATGGGAGTCATTGGCCACTATTTAATAGGGCCACACTTTCTTCCTCAAAATTTAAACGGGGAAATCTATGAAATTTTTTTAAGAAATGATCTGGCGGTGATTTTAGAAGATGTTCCTCTCGCCGTCAGACAGCGAATGATGTTACAGAACGACGGTTGTCCAGCACATTATCGGCTGACAGTACGACAGTTACTTGATCAACGTTTCCCTAACCGTTGGATTGGAAGAGCGGGCCCAATACCTTGGCCAGCGCGAAGCCCTGACTTAACACCCCTTGACTATTACGTATGGGGTCATATGAAGGAGATGGTCTATGCCACACCAGTCAATACTATAGAAAACCTTAGACAAAGGATAGTCGATGCTGCCCAACACATAAGGCATAATCTGACACCCAGAGTAACAAGGACGGAAATAAGAAGACGCTGCCGTGTCTGTATACGGAATAGGGGCTCCCATTTTGAGCAAGACATATAAAAAATAAAGTACAACTTTGAAATTAATGAAGAATTAAACTCTACTTTTAAAATGTTTTTTACTGTTTATCTAAAAATAAAATTCGTACTACTTGTGTTATTTTTACTAGTATTTTCTTAGAACTATTAAGGGTACATTGAACATTTGTACCTTGTTAGATAGCTATTGAAATAAGGCAGTTTTTATAATAATTTATACGCGTGTTACGTTAATATTTTTTTGAAAAAACCTAATAGGTAAATTTCATAGCTGATTTAAAAAAAAAATTTAAAGTTTTTATTTCAGATGTTCACATGATCGAAATGTTTCCAGATATTTTTCATTCCAAACGGATATCTATAATATTGAACAATCCAGTAAAAAAAAATTAAAAATGTCAAATAGATTTTTCGAAAATTAAGTTTTAGGACATTAAGATCTACTTTTTGAGAAAAACAAAAAAAATTAAATGTCTCAAAAACTATTGAGTTTTGCATAATATATGTTAGGGCTAAATTTACTTCTTAGATCATGCCCCATCACATCTCCAAAGGAATGTATCGAATTACCAGTAACCCTGTATATTGTCAAGAAGCCATGGGCGCTCAGTTTGAACATTTGATTTAAACTGTTTCATGTCCTTTTGTTTACTTAGTACCATCTAATTTTCATTATAGTTTAATATTTTCTCTGCCTAGCACCCTCTATGTATATTCTGACTACATTAACAACACAAATAAACTCAGTTAAGTGGGAATTAGAATTCAGGTATTTTTTAAAAACTATCTACATTACCTACCTATTGTTGTCAATAAAATGACGTGAGAAAATACTACCCTTTATTTCACACAATAGCACCTGAATATAGCTAACAATAATAATTAAAAGATTAAAGTTAAATAAAATAATAGTAAATTTAATGGATGGTTATTGCAAAATATGTTTTATTGTGATTATTTTATTATCTTAATTGTAATTACCATGTTAATAAAACAAACATTTGATAACGCTTGATGTCATTTTGTTAAATAGCGCAATTAATTCATCTCGTAAAAATTTACAACAGTTTTACACAATGTTAGGCCCAGACGGAGCGAGAAACGGAGGCCTAACCTACTGACAGATAAATGTACATATTTTACCATTGTTCGGTTTAACATTGTTTTATTTTTGTTTTGTAACTGTATTTTATAATCTGTTAGGAAGATATACTCCAAAAATATGCGAAAATAAAATATGTATTTATATAACTTGTGGAGACTTATTTTATTGAAAAAAAAGCAATTTTGGAACACATACATAATTAAACATAATATTTTTAGTCGCAAACTCCTCTATAAATCCTTATTTTACTATAAGGAACGTAACCAGACTGCAACCAACAGCTACTCTCCGGGCTATGTGCCCCGCCGAGCGCTGAATTACAAGTCACAAGTCTGGCGCGTTAAATGTAATAATTGCATATTACCATCAAAACGCTAATGCTTCGATTGCAACAAACACCAGCTGAAAGACTGATCCTACTTAAAGGAGCTCCCTTGTTTGTTGCAATCGAAGCATTAGCGTTTTGATGGTAATATGCAATTATTACATTTAACGCGCCAGACTTGTCACTTGTAATTCAGCGCTCGGCGGGGCACATAGCCCGGAGAGTAGCTGTTGGTTGCAGTCTGATTACGTTCCTTATAGTAAAATAAGGATTTATAGAGGAGTTTGCGACTAAAAATATTATGTTTAATATTCCGCCCTCTAAAAGCACATTTGATACATACATAATTGTCAATATAATAAAATCGAGAAAAAAATAGTGCACAGGGCGAGGTACAGGGTCGAGGGGTATCATGCAAAAACTGCGGGACGAAATATCGCCCCGGATCGCCCGTAGATTACCCCAGATCACCTGTGTATTACCTCGGATCGTCTCAGATTGTCCCTGAATCGCCTCAGGTCGCCCCTGGATTGCCTCGGATCGCCCTTAATTACATTATACCTGTTATAATTCGTGCCATCCCTATTTCATCTGTTTATTTATATAGACGGTCGACTGCGCCGACATTTGATCTTTAGCGAATTCATTGTCTTCACATTTGAATCGGCTCGTGAAACGTCATCTGTAAATTGGAAATAGACTCGGAAGTAGAGGTAAGATGAACTATGCAGCCCATATTTTACATCCACATCAAGTCTCGGTTGAAGTATAGTAACGCAAAAAAAAATTGGAAACATTTTATTGTTCAAATAGGCTTAGAACTCGAGTTAGAATGTCATGAAACGTCGAGAGTTTAAGTTTCAGCAAAAAAAAAAATTGTCTGTCGTTCTGTCTGTAACTTTTTTTTTGTGCGCTCGATTACTCTGGAACCGTTTAATATATTGACTATTGACTTGAAATTTGGCACAAGTATGTTTTTTAGCGAGATCTGGAATTAGATTATATGAGTAAATTGGAATAAAGTGGAGTAAATAGGTACCTAAATCAAGCAAGTAAGAGTCCTTAAAATTGGTATTTAGTATATATGAGAAGTTAAGGTCTCCAAAAATTTTTTGACGTTAACCACCCCCTACAAAATGGTTTAAAGACATGTGAAATCCATGGCCTACTTTAAGAGTTATGGCTGAAAATATCGAAAATGCGGAAAACGTCTAGGCCAAATATCTACGTTATTTGAAGAGATGCGAGAAAAATTCTAAGGCGAAATTTTTTTGCAAAACAGTGTTTCAACGAGGTTTTATCTAATTTTTTTCAAAACCGCTGTATTTTGAGATTTACTGTTCAGGCTGTTAAAAAAATTATTTTGAAACGGGCGGGAAATGGCGCCATTAAATAGAGTATTTTCCTCCCTTTTCAACGATATACACATGCCATATTTATTCATTGGCACTACGTTAGTAATTATAAAAACTTTTTTTAAAACCAATAAATTTTTTTTTAACAAGCATACTTGCCGTGGAGAAGTATGATTAAATAAAACGATAAAATAATTCAATAATCTTTGCTATAGTAACACATTAACACAATTAAGAAGAATAAAATAAATTCAGGTAACAAAAACAAATTAATAATAAAAAGAATATCGCACACAGAACATTAATATTTATCTAATCCTCAAAATAATTTTTAAGATGTCATATCAAGTGTTTAAAGTATCCACCGCGATTTCTTATGCACAATCGAGCGCGGCGAGTCACTGCATTTAAAACATTACTCAGCATTTCGGGGGTAACTGTAATACATGCCTGTTGAATTCGAGCTTTTAGGTATTCTACATTTTGCGGTGTCGTCGAAAACACCTTATTTTTAATATACCCCCATAGAAAAAAATCCATTGGGGTTATCTTAACTTGCATAATTAATATAATTTAATATTCGGTTACTGAGATAAAAGCAGTGAATTTTAATTAAACAATGTGTTGCCCGAAGCAATTAAGATACACTTTTTAGCCATTCCTGTAATATGATAATTTTTAAAAATATTAAAAGATAATGTTTGAATTCAAGATTTGCCCAAAAAATCATTATTTTCGTTTTGTGAATCACCAAATGGTAAAAGTGTCCACAATTGTGGAAAAATCAATCCAATCAATCCAAATCCAAGTACGAAAAGTTCATTACTGAAATTTATCACTAACTTATGTAGGTGAATGTATAAACTTAATTGTATTTTTTTTTTCAATGAGTCCGCATTATGGAATAGTATCTATAAGGTGTAAAATAACTGGTAAAAATAACACAAATATTCTTACTATTAATACCTACCGAGACGTATAACTGAAACCGAGGCTGAAACTATTGATTAACTTGTTTCACCTCTACGAACAAATCGTTATTAAACCAAATATAGATAGCTTAGCTTACACTTAAACGTCATTGATTTTTTTCACAAATCTACTATTCAGTTGGTAAATGAACGATAAGTTACTTTTATCCTCGGTTTTATCGGTAAAACTGGAAGAGAAATAGCCACTGTACAGGGTGTCTCACCGGGAACTAAATCGATCGATATAGAGAAAAGGACGCATCAGAAAATTTTGAAAATTTAGATAATTACTAATGTCGGTGTGGCCAATCCAACTAAAATAATTACAAGCAGCTGGCACATCCGCTTATACGGGAAGTCGATACCAACTTACTTATTTCAAATAGAACACCCTATACATTTTAGGGTTTTCGAAACGAGCATAAAATTCTGAGTCGAAAATATGGCATATCCTATACCTAAACCTAGCCGTTTCAGAGATATTTGACATTTTATAGAAAATTTGACAGGTGCAACGGTTTGCAAGAACTGTTATAACTTTCTTTGTGTAAAAGATTCTCATTTGCTTCTTGTCACGTAAAAAGAACACAAGGAGAACTACGTTCTACAACTGAAATAAATTCAATAATATCATACCAAGTGAAATCATATTTTAAATTGATATTATCTCTGCTATTTTAGTTCATATCTTCAATTCGATTAATACGCATGTTACAGTGTTAGTGTTATTTTGCGTTTTTGTGGATATCGAGTAGCAAATATGCTGCAAGTTCTTCATATTACTTTATCACATTCTCCATAAATAATAAACAAATTTAAAAAGTCTTCGTGGGTGTAATTTAAACGTGCTGGCATTTTTTGACATAAGATAATGACTGATTGTTTCCAATCATGGCTATTTTGATGAAATGATTACAACAATTCATGAATTCCTAATAAAATCGCAAATATTTCAAAAGTTGTAACTTTAACCCCTATAATGCTAATATCAGAAAAAAGGGAATTCAATTTTACACAACTTGACGTAAAAAATACAGGGTGTTCCATTTGATCTAAAGAAGTTTTCGCGGTTTGAAGTTGACAAAATGTAACGTGAAAAACGGAACACTTGGTATGATATTATTGAATTTATTTCAGTTATAGAACGTAGTTCTCCTTGTGTTCTTTTTATGTGACAAGGAGCAAATGAGTATCTTGTACACGAAGAAAGTTATAACGGTTCTTGCAAACCGTTGCACCTGTCAAATTTTCTATAAAATGTTAAATATCTCTGAAACGGCTTGGTTTAGATATAGGATATGCTACATATTTTCGACTCAGAATTTTATGCTCTTTTCGAAAACCCTAAAATATATAGGGTGTTCCATTTGAAATAAGCAAGTTGGTATCGACCCCCGGTATAAGCGGAAGTGCCAGCTGCTTGTAATTATTTTAGTTGGATTGGCCACACCAATATTAGTAATTATCTAAATTTTCAAAATTTTCTGATGCGTACTTTTCTCTATATCGATCGATTCAGTTCCCGGTGAGACAGCCTGTATTTTATTGTCTCGTTAATTAATAATAATGTTATCCCTATTTGATTTAAGTAAATAAGTAGAATTATAACTGGACAAAAATTATTAGTCATCGAAAAAAAAATGTACACAGATCCGAGCTTTGCCATTTGATTCCTCCCATACTAGTACCTGTTTAGCAACACGTAAAAAAGATATTACGTAAAAATGATAAACAGTAGCATTGAGAGAAATCTCAAGAAGAAAAACTCCTGACTATCATTGGCTAGAAGTCCCAAGTTTAAACTCCCGAACAAACAATTCTTGAAATGTATTGTCTGTAATTGTATGACTGATGGTCGAGAGGTGAGCTCACTTGCCTCTCACCCAAAAGTTCCGGGTTCGATCCCCGGTCATGGCAGTGGAAAATACTGTGAGAGGGATTTTTTCACTACACACGGATATTGGGTGTGTGTCCCTTGTCTCTAAATGTGTAGCCCCCTCCCACACAAGGCTCTTCTAGATACTTCCGGGATAAAGGGGGTCGTCATTACCTGTGGTGTATTTATTATTTATTTATTTATTTATTTATTATCATCCTCAGTATTCCCATTACATCATAATTTAATAGAATTCATAAATATCTTAAATATTCAATATCAATTAGCATTGTCTAAGTACCTAATGTACTTTTTTTTACAATAAGGTTATGTACGCAATTACCATTTTCGTTTTACTTTATGTAGGTAATTTGAAATTATATGTCTATTGTTTCAACGGTCTGAGAAGTGGGACGTGTAAAATATATAAACACAATAAATATGACGCAAGCAGTCCTGTTATAAAAATTGACAATAATTAAAATATGCAGTTCATCAAAATAGGTACGCTTGCGACATGGGCTTCACCCATATCAATTTAAACGCCTGGTAATAATGCATATAAAGCTCGATTAAAGCTATACCGAAATTGAAGCCGGTCATGCATATTACAGCGCAAATATAATTACAGTTTCAAACTGTGTAAGTTTGAATTCATAGCCGGTTTTGCTGTGAGGCTATCCGGTGATTAATTTTTGTTACAATTTAAATACAAATAATTTAACAAAACGATTTGACCGATCGAGAGAGAGCGCGCGCGTAATATGGCATGATATAACCGAGGATAAAACGGAATGATTAAACCCTTGGTGTGAGTAAACTCGGTATGATTCATAGGTGTAATCATGATGTAAAGTTTAGTCTGGTTCGAAATGTTTATTTTTTTAAATTTCGTCTATGGATTGCACGTTAAGTGAATGCTTCTCACCGGAAATTTATTTATATGCAAATGTTAAAAATCCTGTTTGTTAATAATTTAACGAGTTATTTGGTGCATGTCTATCATTTATCTGTTTATCTACCGTAGTAATTTGATTTTTTGATTTTTGTGGAGCAGGTACCAATGAGTTAATTCACGTAGTATTAATGCTTCAACGTGGGCATGTTATTCCTTCATTTAATAAAATATGTAAATAATCACTCTGTATAATGTTAATTAAATGATATACAAAGTTTAAAGTGAGATATTCGAAATAATTTAAGTAATACAAAAGTAGTTTTCATCAAAACCCGGGCTATATTATAAGTAGCAAAGGAAAACATAATATGATAATTTCAAATAAGGAAAAGTTGAAACAAGACAAATAGACATTGAGTTGTCATCACAGTATATTTATTTTATTTATTTATTTATTTGTTTGTTTATTTATTTACACTACTCTATAAATTACAATCCAATGAGGTAGTATCAGTGACGTCATCATTTGACAGCCTGAAAACGGTTAAGTGGATTGTTGAAGAATTTGACATAAGAGCAAGTCTTAGTTTGTGATCGATTTTAAAATTAGTGGTGCATAATTTTAATAACAAATTTGTGTGGAGACATTTATTAAGGTTTTCTTAAAAGCCTGGTGTGAAAGAAATTTCGATACATATCGTATCAGTGATATTATTGGAAAAGAAAAATTTGTTGTCAGGTATGTTACATCCCTGTTAAATCGTAAATTGTAAATATAAGCATTAATAACGCTAATAATTTAGTTTTTCGGTTTTTTTTTTTGTTAAGTAGGTATATTGTATGACTTATTTGCTTAAATATTAATTTAATGTATGTATTCATAGATTTGGTATAAGCCAATATTGACAGAATATAATAGGTTAGGTAGTAGTAATTTCTATTTACTAATATTGATGGTTTTATAAGATTAATATCCATTGCTGTGAAATTTATATTTTCTGACAATATTATTAATTCCCTGCCAAAAATGGCATATAGAAATATCTCCAAAATAATTTAAAATATATACTTTATGGAGAGGATCTATGTAGATGATAAAACAGTTTTACATATGAGTTTCTATGCCATTCTATTGCACAACGACTTCCCATCATACTGAGGAAGAATATCTCTTGGAATTTTTATGGTTATTAATATGACTGTATGTGAAATCGACTAATTTCGTTCAAAAAATGGTATCGGTCTCATAGAACCTTATAGCTTTATTTTTATCTGTTTCTATGAGCATTTTTGGCAGGGTTGTACTTCAAGCTCAAAAGTTTCTAATGAGTTTGAATTTGTTACCATTTTAGAAACAGAATGTCGACGACGGCTGTTGTTGTGTGCACTAATCAATGGAATCGAAAAAGAACAGTTAGATTTTTGGGATTTCCATCTGCTCAAACCAGACGACAAGTAGAGCTTGCAAGAATAGAAATACGTACTCAGCCCAGCAGCGTTCTGTAAAGATGATTTTCTCGAATCGAAAATAAAAAATGCAAGAATATGTTTCAAACATTTTGTTATGGGTACCTATACGATAGTTTTTACATCATTTATAAAATATTGCAATGTTAACAGTGAATTTGCCTATTTAGTTAAAATAGGATGCATAAATGTTCTTAAGATTTCACTTAAAGTGTAGATTGTTCTTAAGGTGATATGTAACGTTCTTTTTTAGTACGCTTTACATATTATTTTAACATGTATTCTATTATATTGACTTGTGTAAAAAAGTATTGTTAATAACACAAATAAAACTGATGGAATATGTAGTTATATGGTTATTAATTACATCCTCCTCCAGTAACGTGTGAATAGACATAGTTTTGGGTTGATAAATGAAGGTAGGTTTTAAGATCAAATCAGATTTTAAACTGAGTGTCCTAAACAATGCAAAATACATGGAAGAATGAAAAATAAAACCCTAACTTTTTGAAAACCTTCGTTGGATTTTCAATGTATCTGAACATTTTTAAATTCAGGAAGAAAAAACGATGAATATATTAAATGTTGATAGAGCAGCATGGAGCAAAATACTTTATTTTGTAGCAATACATAGTGGTTTTGTTGTTTTTATTAACATATTCTACATGTAAACTTCGGAAACATACATCTGTATTGTGTATATACATTATATAAAGTCATTAACTTTTTAAATATCATAACTGCATAATTTATAAACGTATAGATTACATAAAAATCTTTGTGAAATGCCAAAGCGCACTGCACACTCTAAGCATCTGGCCTTGTTTTTTAATACTACAGCCATATCAATGTTCTTGTTACTGAGTTCTATTCAATAAGCCAATACATCCGTCACAGACGTATCCTCGTACAACAATCCAAGGCTTAAGTCTTGCTTCTGACAGTCTCTGAGAATGCCGAACCTAAAACAAAAATTACCTTCATCCTTAACCCATTTTAATAATATTCTAATGCTTGAAAAACAGTAATTTGTGATTAAACATTGCAGACAAAAGTAATATACTTTGATAATAAACGTTAAATTTCATACAGATCTACACTTACTTTACCAACAATGATATATCGTTTGCTAATTTTTTTTGCCCCCAGAGATTCTATCCATTTACAGGCAAGCTGGGCAAAGGCATCTAAACTTTTACATGCTCTAACTTCATCATTGGTCATAGGGCTTGTTCGAAATAATAAATAATCCATTACCACACTTTTAGAAATTTTTGGGATATCATCTAAAGATGCTGTCAAATCTGCCACTTTTAAACTATATGGATCAACGCCATTAATATACTCTTAACTTAAAAATATAATTTGGTGACTCCTGAAATGAAGTGTATAGATCAAATTTCAATGAATTTAACAATCCTAATTGCTAAAATTAACTCACCATTTCGAAAATAAAAACCTGTTGACAGTACGGAAAAAAAAAGTCGGTTAAAAAACCACAAATAAAACACAAAATCAAAGTCAGTTCAACAAATCACCAAACGTATTAGTAAAAGGAAACACTAACTGTTAATTTTACACAAAAAAAGCTTTTAAAAAAGCTCAGAAATTCTTTAAAATTTGGGATAACTAAATGACCGTAAATGTCGCAAAAACTTATCTATCCACTGAACTGAAATTGCAGCTCGGTTGTGACGTCAGCTGATACTACCTCATTGTAGAGCAGGAAGTAGTCCCGCAAAATTATAAATAACATACATAAATACCACATAATAATATAACAT
Organism: Leptura quadrifasciata; assembly: GCA_963675555.1. Classification (NCBI taxonomy): domain Eukaryota; kingdom Metazoa; phylum Arthropoda; class Insecta; order Coleoptera; family Cerambycidae; genus Leptura; species Leptura quadrifasciata. Next base: position 18,145,367 of record OY776677.1, on the reverse strand, counting down.
ATGTTCGAGTATCAAATAAAACCTCTTTTCTGTTTCTATCTCTTTTTTCGGAGGGCAAATGACCAGATACGTAAAATCTTTTTTCCAATAAATTTAATCGAAATCTGGAGATATTCAAAATACGCAGAAAGGTGTTTAAACAGACAGGTACCAAATTCCTTTGAGCATTAGGTATAAAATATTTACAGCGACAACCTGGTGTATTGTATTTATTATTTTTCGGCCTGTATCTATTTTTCCTGGTCGTTACTATGTTCTTAAGTAAACAATAATCTTGTTCACTCTTACATTTGGAATGATAAAAGTTTTCGTCAAATTTAAGAATTTCACGCATTTTTAAAGTTTTACATTTTTTGTACATTGCGTTTCCAGTTATTAGGATTCCTTATACGTTTTCTTGGCCTAGAGCCTTCTCTGCAGGGAGTTACGCTTACTTCCGTTTTAACACTTGATGTTATACACTCGAAATAATGCAATTACACTTATTGTTTTTATAAAAAATCAACTGGTTTTAAAGAAAATAGCAAGCCACTGAGAGGTTCACATGATATCAATACATCACTGATAAAATAACTAAACCATAAACAGTTGGCAAATAATGCTGATAATGTACATTTTGAAACTGGATGGAGAATGTGAGTTTTGCTGCATACCCTAATATTTGAATACAGATTTGTATGGGATAATGCTACATTTGCTGCAATTTTATTTCATTAACATGTAGATTTCAACTTTTTGAACTAGATGGCACCAATAACTCAAATCTCATAAAATATGGAGAAGTGAGTTTTGATTCTATACCCCTCATATATAACAACATACAAAATAACAATATAGTAATATAAACCATAGAAGTAGAAAAAGAGAATTGATACATTACTTTAATAGAAATGATTTTAATGTTTTAGAGCTGGTATGAAAAATATCAATACCTCAACAAAAAAATTAACAAAATATCAATACTTCCAAAGATTTAAATGACCATCTTTCTAATAGTTGGTCCTGCGATGTTACGATAGCCGGGTAAAAACCATCAATTTTAAAACTAAGAAATTTCATTAATCGTCTCCGAGATCGTCTCTGAATATTTTCTAAATTTTTCACATGAGTCTCATATCCTGAAAAATTATACAGGCGTATTCTAATTTAGATCTTAACGAACGCATCGAATAACATTTCTATAGTATCGGTATTTGTAAAACTACGGCCAGTTCTGCATTTAAAGCCTAACGTTCTGAAAGATTGTTGGATTATGTAATTCATATGAGGAACAAAAGATAATTCACTATCAAAGACAACAATCTTTAAACGTAGCAGGAACCACATTTTCGAGCTCAATCAATATTTGTCCCATGCGAAATACTAGGCACCCTACTCATTTAAAAAATTTCGCTTATATTTCTGAGGTGGTATTTTAGAACATCATCTGAGATTTGCTTTTCGCACATTTTCAATTACAAGACTGAATATTAATAACCCAGCAATCAGCGGATAAGCAAGTGGGACATATTAGTGCTGGGGCCATATTTTCGAGCTCAACCGATATTTGTCAAACGATACAATTTGACAAATTTGTCATCGCTTAAATCCTCAAAGGAGGAATAGAATTGTCTTCCATAATCGCCTTCTACCAAAACTTCTGCCTGTTTTAAGGCGTCGATGGCAGCTAAATGTATTAAGTCATCTAACGCTGCCATTGTCCATTTTCACTCACCAAAATTTGTACAAATAAATCTATTTTAAAGTTCCTAAATAATAAACAAACCTGCTGACCTAAACTTGAGACATTAAGGTTATGTGGTATGTAATAAAAGGAACCAAAACGATCACTTTGAATACATTCGTACACGAAATCACTGTATCGTGTATTAAACCTCCATCCGTTGCATCTCGCCCGAAATCAGTCGCATGCGGAAAGTTCGTATACGAGTTCATAATGCTTGAAAATACGAAACGTATATTTTCACGCGAATATTACATTTTATCGCATTGAGGAGTAAGCCATTGTTTACCCACGATCTCGCCCACGATGTATTTAGTCTGCTGAGGTTACTTTACAAATCTAGACAATCATCAGAATTTATGCTGTATCTTTATCATTATGTCTTTTTTGTATTGTTAATGTTATTAATTATAGTTTACCTGTGAATCGTCGTAACCATAAAAAATAATCGTATCAATATATAGTAAAGTGTTATATATATTTTTATAACATATATATAATATTTGTGCATAATAAATGTTTATTTGTTATTGTATTATAACTATTTGTTATTCTCATGTGCTTTACAATGAGCTACATAATTTTATCACTAGTGATAAAAACTGACATTCATTTTATAACTAGTTGTAAAAATAAAAGCTTTTAACATTGAAAAGACATTCAAAAGTAATCGTTTTGCAATAAAATCAGAAAAAAACATTTTCAGGATCATATGCAACATTTTATCTCTAAATCAGCGTGGGCTGAAGGAACTTCCGCCAATCATCACAGCGTTCACTATTAAGTATTTTATATTTTGTTTATAAAAATATAGACCAGGATACAACGTATGTAAATACTCTGTTCTTTAATATCTCTAAAGGATCTGATCTTGATTATAATATCTTTCGAAATAAGATTAAGTGTATGACGTACATACATACATACATATATTTTTAAAATCGTATTTAAATAATAGAAAAAAAAGTTTGTAGATTTTATTGGCGCTAAGATACTAAAATTACAGCGTATGGCAAGGTAGGGTACTAAGCCCACTACAACTTATCCTTTAGACAAATGCTTTAGACTTGTTATTGGCTATTAAAACTTTTTATTCCCATTTCACGATTGGCTATAGATGTTAAAAAAGAGTGGTCCTAGGTTGGACCGCTGCGGTACACCTGATGTTGCTAAGATTGGTGATCAAAACATTCGACATATATATCTATGATTTGTAAGATATGATTCTAAACATTGTGATATGCTCAACGAGAAACCATGTACCTGAAGCTTTGTAATAAGAATGCCGTGATTCATCCTGTCAAAAGTCTTAGAAAAGTTTGCATATATCACATGAGTTTGAACTCCGTCATCAATTCGGCTATAAATTGTGTTATGTGAAAGAAAGTGACGGTGGATCTCCCTTTCATGCTGTGTTGAGATTGACACATTTTTAAATACTTTGGAAAATTATTGTTTATAGTAATCGGTCAATAGTTTTCTACACTAGCCTTATGTCTTTTTTTAAATAGCCACATTTTCTGTGTCCTCTGCCCTCCATAATGTGTATATATATGTGCAAGTACAATAGCAGCGAACGTGTTAAAAATAAATATTCTATTTCAATAATATCTTAATTGGTGTAGGAAATATAATCTAACGAACTATAACGACTTAGTAGATACTGATTTAATCCCTGCGTTTGCATTTGCAAAGGCAACTCGATGTCTCGTTTTTGAAATCTCGTTATCAGATTTGTGTGATTGCGGTAAATTGTAAAATTCGAAGCTAGCGAGAGATAAATGGAATGTCTTACGTAATAACGTCACAGTATTGTAAACAGTTAAATGAGCTAATGAAGAACGACTTACCCCAATTTCAGCACTCATTGGGTTCAGCTGCTAACACTCTCTGATGCAACATGGAGGGCCCTCCGACTTCATGCGAAGTAATCTGACCAAAGACCAAACAGCAGAGGCCTATAAATTCCGCATTTATAAACACAATAGCGGAATATGCTTTACAGATAATATAAAGATTAAAAGCAATTGCAGGGAAGAAATTGTAACAGTAAAAATAGCGCGTGGTTATAGGTACTATACAAGTGAAATATATATCCATATATGGCAGCGTTCTTCCTCAACACCAGATCGGGAAGATAGGGGAATAATCGCCCACCCACCTCATTTGAGACTGCGTAAATATGAGTTTAAAATTATATTACTTCTGGGAATTTAAAGCGCGACTATTTTTGAGAATAAACGACGGAACAAAATTACTGTAACATGTAATCAAAAGCATTCTATAGTTGACGCTATGGAAGAGCCTAAAAAAATTTATCTCGATGTCTCTAAATGAACCGAAATGAACCTTTTTTCTGAAGTGAACAAACACATGGCAACATCCTGTATAAGATTTTCACTATTCCACTTTAAATATGTGACGTCCATTTGTGACACAATCTGTACATTGGTGACATTCTATACTCTAGTACTTCTGCTTGAATTTTATACATGAATAATTTGAGTTGCTTCGTTTTCTAAGCGGATATTGTGCCTTTTGTTCTACAAATGAATACTTGAACGGTTAGTTACCTTTATAATATCTACTGCGTAACTTCGTCGACTGACCTAACATTTCCATTGAATAAACATCACTCACCTCTTTAATAAGTTTATCTTGTATACATACATCAATTACTTCACTTTGGCTATGATGTTAATGTATCAACTAAACAATTAATTTCGGTTGCAGGCGCAAATTTATGAGTCATTCTCATGTGTGTATGAGGCCACAATTCACTTGGGGATATTACGTGTGGTACTCAGAACAGCGTCAGCAGGCACTCTTTAGATTAAAGCACTAAATCAGTATCCTCTGTGAAGGAAATTGGTGCGCAAAATCAATTTATTCGATAGGTCTTCTATTTTATCGAACTTTATTTCAGTTTAAGTTATAGAAAAATATATTATTTCGGATTTACCTCGGGATTTACTCAAGCGAATCTTCCAAGATGATAAAAAATTGCCCAGTTTTTTGTATTTATTTTGATATTCTTCTTGATATGCCTTATACTAAAGAAATAAGCAAAAACGTATTGGCAGATCTTTTAAAACAGGAATTATTGTATCTATTAGAATAACTATCTCATCCTAACTAAAATTAGAAATTGGGTTATGTAATCGAATTTCCGGTATTTTAAAACAATATATTAAAATTAAAGTTAGTTTAAACTGCTGTAAAGTTATTTTCGAAGTTCGAAGTTATTTAGTTTTTTCGGTTCTTCATTTAATTTTTGTAACGGCTTTTAATATGTTGTGATTCTTTTCACATCTAGACTTTATATACAGAGTGGGCAATTGAAAGCAAAACACGCCTCTTTTGGGACACAAGGACTAGTTTCTTGAAAAGACGCTCGGACTGGTCGATTCTTAATTTTTGGGGGACAACTTTTGATATGTCAAACTTGACATTGATATATCAACCCCCTAGCCCCAGCAACCCCTAACTCAAGAATTTAAATAGGGAAAGGGAGTGGAGCGACCCCTCATTTGAAGCGTCTTTTAATTTTCTATGCGACAGCAAAGTCGAAATTAGTTTTTTTTCAAAAATTTTTTTCGTCCCCATGAAAACCACCCTCTAGATTAACTAAGGTGGTGGATGTTGTTTGGGAAAAATCCTGAAACACGTCACCTTTTATCTTTTGAACGCCACATTTTGATGTCAAATTTAACTTTGTCAGGTCAACCCCCTAGCCCCAACAAACACAAAAATTACGGTAAGGTGGTCGAGTGACGACCCCTCATTTTAAAGGTATTTTGATTCTCTATGCGAGTGCATGATTGTTTTTAGGTTTGCTCGTGTTTTGTTTTGAACAACTGATAATATGCTTATTAATTTAAATTTAAAAAAAGTATGTAATACATTTTTATTTACCTTAGGTGTTTATAAAGACGTTCCGAGACTCAGATACAGTGATTTGAGAGCCCTTTCTGCCCTGAATACTAAACGGTTAAAATTTTTCAAATTTATCGATTTGTCTTTGGGATTATTTAATTTCAAATTATGAACTCGTTCTTCGTTTGTTAAAAGGAAATTCAATTGTTCAATCTGTAGAAAAAATATTGAAACATCAAAATTTAACGTCAGAAGAAATTTTTATTAGTTCAACAAATGCACAAATTAAGTAGTGGTGAGAGGTAAGTGAAACCTCTCATATGGTCAATTGCTACTATACACCATAGATGTCTCCATGGGCGTATAGCGACTTGCGATTTTGCAAGTACCTGAGAGCGGCGACCTTTCAGTTCTAGGTGGACTTAACCTACTGTTATAATATATGATTTGCAGGAAACAACTACTCAGCGGGTAAATACCCCGACCTGCATTGAATTATATCTTACAATTCAATGTAGGTCGGGGTATTTGCCCGCTGAGTAGTTGTTTCCCGCAAATCATATATTATAAATGCACAAATTGTTTCTTTTAAGAAGACTGTAGTACACATGTTTTTCTTAAGAAGTAGGTTTCGTTCTGTTATCGGAATACGCAGGTAATTTTATATTCTACTTTTTATTAGCCTCCTTTACCACCTAACATATCTCATTTGTTTTCAGTTTAAGCTGGTTTGTGAATTGTCATTGTCATTCAAAATAAACATTGGTTGCGCAAAAATGGTTTACTTTATTGCGGAGAGGGTCGAAATGATCGCTTTATTTTTCAAAAATGGTGAGTGCGGCAAACGTGTGGCAGATTTATTTAATCAAGATCATCTCGAGAAACACGTAGAAAGAAAATACGTGTAGGAATTGGTCACGAAGTTTAAAGAAACAGGTTACTGACCCTCTACGTGAACTCCCGGTGACAGATGAGGCTACTGTGGTTGGACTTTTGGGACAAGTGGCTGTAGACCCAACTCTAAGTACGAGGAAATTGGCCACTGTAGCCAACATCCCTAGAACGAACTATTATTCGACGAATCCTGAAGCAGCATAAATTTCATCCGTACAAAATTGCATACTCAACATCCACTAAAACTAAATGTTTGGGCCCATTTTTCTTGATGGCGTTACCTCGAAGTGTTGGAAGATCTTGTCCAACCATTACTTTTAGATATCGTTGAAAATTATGATCGTTATCTAGAAGACCATTTGACTTTCCAACAAGATGGAGCTCCACCTCATTATGCGCTTGCTGTTCGGGAGTATCTGGACAGAGTGTTCCCCGAACATTGGATTGGACGCCGAGGTGCTCTGGAATGGCCGGCCCGCTCACCAGGTTTATGTCCTCTGGATTTTTTCTTGTGGGGTAATCTGAAAAGTAAAATTTACGCAACGGAACCAGGGTCTCTGGAAGAGATGCGTCGACGCATTGTTGAAGAATCCCGCCAAATTACGCCACAGATCCTCCAAAATGTAAGGAAACGTTTCGAGCAGAATTTGTATTATTATATGGAAGTTGGTGGCGCACAATTTGAGCATTTGTTGAACTAATAAAAATTTCTTCTGACGTTGAATTTTGATGTTTTAATTTTTTTATGAAAGTGAACTTGCTGAAATCTATCCGTTACAAAAGAGGCTAACAGTGTGCATGCATTGTCATTAAATCCAAGGAAATGCAACATATATATTAATATAGTATGATTTATCATATCAAATGCCTTGAATAGTCTAATAAAATAAAAGTGCTAATCTTATTCTTATTCTTATCGTTGGCTTTAATAATGTCATCTGCTATAACCCTGCCTAAACACGGATTGTTTAGATGGTAATATATTATTGTTGTTTAAGTGTACTGTTATCTGTAATATAACGTTTTCAAATACTTTTGACAAAACAGGTAAGATTCTTATGGATCTCACAGATCATTGAAAACAGTCGGATTGCTAACTTTCGGTAGAGGCATAACCTTAGCTTGCTTCCATTCCATGGGAAAATATCAGTTCTTATGCATTAATTTATGATGTGTGTGATAAATGGGATTATAAAAGGACAGCAAAGTTGAGTATTTATTTGTATTCATTTACTACTAGTATTTATAAAGAACTAAGTCTCACGAAAGGAGCAATGTGAGTCTCAACATCACAAGTTCTAATAAACGCCACTTTGCATTGCAAGCTTTTGCTGAAATATTGAATTCCAGAGGACATTTCGATATTCAGCATTTTAGCAGCGTCGCGTTAGTTGACGTTTCTTAAAAAAATCCTTTTTCAACAACAACTGTTTTAAATAAAAAACCACAGCTGTAAATAAAATAATAGATAAGTGTTAATTAAGCCAATGATATTTAAATTTAAGTGGTGAATTATTTCACATCCGTTTTGGTTTACCGTTGAATATGCAATGCATAAATCGTTTATATATATTGCGGTTATTTGAACTCCGAAGATTTCAGTAATAGGAATATTTTAGCAATTTTTCCCGATATACAATGAAAAATAGGCCAGTATTAATTAAAGATATTAAATTAAGTTTATTTTCTTATCGCCACGTACCTCTTGGACATACGTTTAAAATTGTCTTTTGAATGCATTTTCGGAAAGCACAAAGTGATTCGAGCTTGCGTTCATCCCTATATTAATTTCTCACTCCTTTAAAATTTTTAAAATATACCGTCGCATTTTCAACAGTTTACACGGATTAAATTTTAGATGGAGGTTAAACAATATATATGGCAATTATGAGATAACGTTGTTTAATTTAAAGACAAGAATATTGTAGATAAAAATGTAGCGCCTAGGTAATTTGTTTTTTCTAAAAATAACATGGTTTGTGTGAGGAATGTAGTAATAGGAACTCAAAATTTATTTTTTATGATCTGATCGTTGCAGCTGTAGATACCAGGTTTGCATCATGGATTTAAAAAGATAAAAATCTGCTGCTGTACACCTACTTTTATACTGTCATTATAGTTTGCAGCAACATATCGTAATGAATTGTAGTTATTTCGATCTAGTTACAAAATCATCGAAGAGTTAACAACATATGCTGCAAAATCGTTCTCGTATGTTGCAAGTTAGCTTTTAGCAGCTACTTACCCTTCGTAATAGTATAAGTTACACGTTCAAGAAGAAAACTTTATTTCAGATTCTTGAGGAGCATTAAGCAATTTCCGATGTTATTAAAGCTAATTACGGTTATGAATTTGGTTATTTTGAAATCTTTTAATTAAAACACGGGTTTAATATAGGGGTGAATGTAGTGGTTAGTGGGGTAAAATCACAACATGGAAAATACCACAACTGACAGTCCGATTGGCTTTCCAAGCCCTAGTTATGTTTGAAATTTTATCACGAACAATATGCCATTTTGCGATCAAACTGTACGGGGGTACGGATATACCGAAGAAACACTTCGGCTTAAATGGTAACTCGTGATTATTCTTTCCTATTATTTGGGTTTTCTACCACATGTATTATCATCCTCTTCAAAAACAAATCACCGAATCTACAAAATAATAGAATTATTGGAAAAAAGCCTCTGCGCCCATGACGTTTACGTCAAAGGAATAGTCAGAGGCTATGTTTTGCAAATAATATAAATCGGAATAAACACAGAAATAATGTATTTTGTTGATGTTTCCAAAAGTAGTCTCTTTCCGTTTTCAAAGCTTTTTTGGAAGAACTCTTATTTTGCTGTGTATGTCAAATACACTGATGATATTTTCCTTTAGATAATGTTGAGTTTGTTAAGTTCTTCTTTTAACATTGATAGCCAGGTTGGTACAAATATCTACAGAACAATTCGATACGCACTTATCTTCATTTAATAAGATTATTGCTGATTCTCTAATTTTTCTTTTTTTGGTATCTGCTTCTTTTGTTAAAATTCTTCCAAAAAAAGTTTTGAAAACGGAAAGAGACTACTTTCCGAAACGTCAGAAAAATACATTATTTCTGTGTTTATTCCGATTTATATTATTTGCAAAACATAACCTCTGACTATTCCTTTGGCGTAAACGTCACGGGCGCAGAGGCTTTTTTCCAATAATTAATTCTATTATTTTGTAGATTCGGTGATTTGTTTTTGAAGAGAATAATAATACATGTGGTAGAAAACCCAAATAATAGGAAAGAATATGCGTAGAATGCCACAAATAACTTTCAGACAGTAATATATATAATAATATAATATAAGCTTGCATTTACCGCGATGTCTAGAATTTTATCGCAATGGAATAACAAATTATTTTGTTTTGGTATATACATCGAGGGCGAATGCATCTCGGCTATGTACGGTCTCGTAAGAACATAGAGATTTGTTTTTCAAAGAGGTGACATCTCGGGTGACATCGATGTAGTGACCTCGACCTCCATCACGCTTATCGAGGTATCTTCGGTATGTCCGTACTCTTAGAAGCCGGCATATTTACGAAAACCTCTAATTTTAAAAAAAGTAATGTCCTGCAGTATAGCACTAGTAGTTTTTTAAACAATTTTTTATTCCTTTGAACTGATGCTCCAGCTGTTTTAAAGTCGATTCTGTAACTTTTCACTTTTTTTTATGACCACTTAATTTTTGTCGCCGTCTCTTCCAGTATTACAGCTAGTGAATACCAATTCCACTAATTTCATGTTGTAGACGGTGAAGGAACTAGAGTTGAACTTGAAAATACGTAATTAGTGGGCAACGATCCGTAACTCTAGTGGGCATTTATGTAATAATAGAACATTAAAATGTATCATTAACACATACAAAACGAAAGTTACACTTTATATTCTAGTCAAACTAAGGGGCTTATGGAAAAGTTCGCAGAACTAGTGCAATTCGAGAAGTCGTTGAATCCATAGTCGTTTTAAATTTCCATAAGGACATCCGGTAATACTGTATTTACATACTTGCCCGTCACCTATTGTTTCCTTCGATTAGCGTCATTATAATCCGGCTTATAGAATGGTGTATCAGTTAGGCCTCATTTATACTTCTAGGTGGCAGGCGGCGGGTGACGGGTGCTAGGCGACAGGCGACGTCACTTGTAACTGTGGCGCATTGTTTTAAATGATAGCGTTTATAGTATGACCAGGTGACAGGAGGCAGTGCGGTGACATCGCCAGGTCACCACCCGTATCTCAGCAATGCTACAGATTCGAGTGACAACACCCGCAGTTTTAAGCGACACTTCTCATTGAACACACGTGTTTTTATATGCAATGTCAAGAAACGCGATTTCTAGAGAGTATCGTGAGGTTCTAATAAGAGAAGTGCAGACAAGACCTGCAATTTGGAATGATGCGGACCCGAACCACAAAAATTCTGATCTTATTGATAAGAAATGGCGCGGAATAGCGAAGACCTGGCACCTCATCATTCTCTAACATTAATAACATACGACGCATTCTGAACGCCATCTGAATTGAGACTGAAATAGTCCTCTTGCCTTCCTGCATGCATATCTACAACCCAGTAAAGTATAAACACAGATATCAACTGACGCCTACCGCCCATCACCCACCACCCGTCACCCGCCGCCTGCCACCTAGAAGTATAAATGAGGCCTTAGGCACATCGACTAGTCGTTACTTTTTAAAATCAATACCATAATTAGAACAATTAAAAGGGGATAGAAGTCTTTTAATATACTTTATAATTTTTCGACAGTTTAAAATGTATATACTTAGTTGTTTCTGTTAGGAATCACTTGGGTGCCTCAGAGCCATGGAACCAATGCATGATTAATAGACATTGTGGTATTATTCAGTGTTTATGTTAAGAGCACGAACTAGAGGACAATATTAACATTTACGGAGAGAGTTTTTAGTTCGCTTTGAACTATTAATAAAATTATATTAAAAAATATTTTTAAAAAAAGCTTTGGTTTAAATGTGCTCTAAAAAGTAGAAAATAAACTTTGAAATAAATCAAATCCATCATTTTGTTACATTAGGTATATAATTTTTTTTATGATAGAAAAGCTTGACGCGAGATTTTCCTGTGTAAAGGGGATTGCTCGCGACAAGCTTTTGTATCATAAAAAAATTATATAATGTAACAAAATGATGGGTTTGATTTACTTCAAAGCAGTTTATTTTCTACTTTTTAGAACATTTAAATAAAAGCTTTTTTTTTAAATATTTTTTTATATAATTTTATTTTTTACTTTTTAGTCTTTTAATATGCTGTAATTTCCAGATATCGATTTTGAGGCAAATCGGATCATATACGGTAAATTCATCCGCCATCTTGAATTAAACTTTTGACTAGAAATTCGTAATCCGCGACCCTGGAAACTCCCAGATATCGATTTTGGTCGATTTTGAACCTAAATGACAAAAGTCGTCAGCCATATTGGCGCCGCCATTTTGAATTTCTAAATTTTGACTAAAAATTCATAATCCGTTTCCTAAAAAACCCCTAGATATCGATTTTGAGTTGAATCGGATCTTAAACCGTAAAGTCGTCCGCCATTTTGAAGTCGCTACCCTGAACTAAATTTTTTACTAGAAATTCGTAATCGGCGAACCTGATATCGATTTTGACCGATTTGGACCATAAATGACAAAAGTCGTCCATCATATTGAATTTCTACATTTTGACCAAGAATTCATAATTGGCGATCTCGAAAACTCCTGATATCGATTTTGAGTCGAATCGGATCATAAACGGTAAAGTCGTCCGCCATCTTGAAGCCGCCATCTTGTTTTTTTCTTATATGAAAATGTTAAAGTGTATTGTCACCGGACTTATACACGTGCAAAATTTCAAAGCTCTAGTTTAATTAGAACTAATCCAAAATTTGATTGTAAGATTTGACCTAAATAAACAAACTAACTAGCTAACAAACATTGCAAGTTAAATAAAAGCTTTTAAAAAGTATAGTAATAGTAATATATATTGTTGTTTGAAAAGTGCGCTGCCTTATTCTCAACCCTTTTGGCGTTAACCTTTAACATTTCACTTAATTAAATATAAGTATTTATTGTGGATGTGATGATGATAATAATAATAATAACTGCGAACTATTCCAGTCATAATAAGCTACGGTGGACGTAACAAATTAACAAAAAAGGATCTGGCATTCTTGCACCCTCTCTCAAAAACTATCCAGAAGATGGTGATTTTCAACACTTGCCACATCACGAAAAATGTTATCTATCGTAGCTATAATAGCGTATTATTATGATTTACACCTGCGCGTGTGAGATATTGTGACAGCTATCATGTGTAATTAAAAGGTAGAATATAATATAGGTTTACGTTGGCAACGGCGTATTTGTCAAGTAATTCATTAAAATTAAATATTGAAACACCGTCTCGAATAAAATAATACCAAAATTTCAGCGTAGAGAGAGATACCTTCTGTGTAAAATTAGTACACTTGGGTTTATTTCTTGTTTTCTATATAGTTGCTTTTCCTCATCCGTCGGCCATGTTGGAAACGAGATATAGTTGAAATCACGAATGTTGTTGTTCACGTCATCATCCTTTAATTTCTGAACCAAATTAACTCAAGGTCACACAGAATGTCACGCATGGGCGTATCAATAAACACGAAAGGAAAGTATTTTGTAATGAAAATATATGGACATAAACATGCAATTCAATGAATTTTAACAGTGGAGCGAGCGTAGGTGCGTCTTTACTATGTACATACTTCGGTATGTGATGTAAAGCAACGACAGGCGCAGTTAGTAGTTGGATGGGTGACCATTCCAACGGAAACCGCGTCCTCGCCTCACACATCTTCCAGCGGCTTGTATATCAGTGTATGCACGGAAGCTATACAACCTTAGGCGAGGGTTGTATAGAGGATATACCATCCTTCGGAGGGGATGTAAAGCCGTCGGTCCCTTGTTTATTAAATGTTAGACAGGTAAAATATCCCTACTCTTCTTAAGGGAAGAGGTTCGGCAAAATTCCTGGTTGGGGGTAGCTCGTCTACAGGCGTCCGTGTTAGGCCTTAGTAGCGGAAATAGGCCGACGTTAAATAAATGTATAAAAAAAACTACTGCCGTCCCCAACGTTAATAAGAATTCGTGGGACATTCTCCGGTATATGCCCTCTCTTGAACCATATGTCAATTAAAGATTCTGTATGTTTGACAACAGAGGCCCATCTTTCCACAGTACATATCTGTAGAGATTTTTCCCACATAGCCCAGCACTTTGTCATCACTATATCTTTCTTCACCTATATGCGTGTCGTAGAATCCTTTTGTCTGTGCCCAGATTAGTTCTATGGCATTAAATTGGTAGTGATACGGTGGCAGTCGCAGTACCTCATGGCCATGTTCCCTCAGATATTCATCGACAACATATCTATTAGGTTTTGCATGTGTTTTGGTTAACGCTAATAACTCTGCCTTGAACTTATTACTGTTCACAGGTATATTGTTATCTTGTAGCCCTTGGACGATGTCTGCTTTTTTCCAAGATGACTTTGGCTGCTTTTCTGCCAATACACTGTGGTAAGGTGCATTGTCCATGACTATAAGCGATGGTTCCTCTAAATTCGGAACAAGTTTACCCTTAACCCATTTCATAAACATGTCACCATTCATGTCGCCATGATAGTCTGCCGGTTTAGAGGCTGTGGAGGATAGGATCCAAGAGTTTCAATGGCTGCTTGGCTGTCTGAGAAAATCTTTATTGATTTATGTCTAAGTCTAGGGTGCATTAGTTCCAGCCTCCTTACACATAGGTCAGTGGCATATTTCAACGTGAAGAATTGTCGCGGTATTACCCAGAGTCGTGGTTATTCATACCTTTGGGTTCTGCCTATAAACTTCAGCTTCTCTTCCTTCACAGTTTTGGAACAGTCTGTGAACCAACAGCTGCCTGCCTTCTCTAGGTCGGTTTTATTCCGATTCCACTTATCTCTTTCAGGAAATAGGATGTTAAAAGGCAGCTCGTGGTTGGTCGTGGTATCGTAGGTATCACATGATAGGTTGGTAAACTAATAAATTTATTTATTATATGAAACGTTAACGAACCTAACAAGTTAAAATTGGGGCCAAACAACTGACAAATATTTCGAGTGTGAGAGTGAATACGTACGAGCTAGACAAAACTGAGTCTATATCTCGCACATCATCGCAATTATTCTCGAGTATGATACGAGCATGATCAATCCCGTTTTCAATCAGTTTCGAGCTATGCCTTACCTCATTACGATTTCTATGTAACGTAACAGATGTTTGGGGTACACAAAATCGGCCCCTTTACATAAAGGTCTATTCAAAGGTGTCCGCTGAGACTTTCATTCTTGAAATCAGGAGCAACAAAGAGCTGCCGTCGATCGTAATACAATAAAAAGCAGCAGGATACTGATCTGTGTACTATACGTCAGGAACAGTGTACAATGTGACATTGAATTATTTTTCTTTGACGCACGAGTTTTTCCTTTTTTTTTTTTTTTTGGTAAGTCACCTCTTTTCTGAAATATTCCAAGTTTCGGGGAAAGTTCAGACTGTAGTTTTTAAAAAACAAAAATGTGTTCAACACTGATTGTAAGGTAGTTACCTAATTACTTTCCAGAGTTGGTAATGACAAAACAATCAAATTATAAAATAACTGCTTTCATCGAGGCTTTCATTATTATTTCCTTGTGTGTTTTCTTTTAATTGCTTCATTAAAATAATTTCAACTTTTCCATTGTGTTTAGCTTTATTGTTTCGCCATAGGTTTCTAAAAATTAGTAATTAAAATGATATAATATCTCAGTAAGCATGTGTAAGTGAAATTTTAAATAAAAATACCAATTAATGAGAAAATCGAGGAAACAAAGTTCAGTTTTTCAAAAGTACCATTCAAATTTTAAAGAATTGACATAAATAATTGAAAGTTTAAAAAAATATAGATAAAAAACAACTACTCGTTTAAAATATAATATTACCACTGCTGCTTTTGGTGGGAGTCATGTTTATATAATGTGATTACTGATTATGGTGGAGATAGTGTGCATTATTATTAGACCAAACGAATCGATTTTAAATAATATATGGAAGTCTCCTCGAAGGAAGTCGTAGTCTCTCCAATTTATGCCAAGTCATCATTATATTTAAAGTTTCATCATTCACTTCTTATCCATGAATTCATTAATGTTAAAGTTGGAGGTTACTTAATATGGATTGGAAGAGTATTATTTTGCTGAAATTTTGAAAGAATGTACTTAAAGTGAATACCAACATTTTATCATTAGATTAAAAGAATTAGATTAAAATATTTTGAACAAAACTAGGTTTCAAATCTTATATTCGAATGGAAGCAGACATTTATTTTGAATATATTACATTTTATTAACAATAAACATTGGCCATACTTTCACAGTGGCTGATATTAGGAGGCAGATATAGGACCCGGTGTTCCGGCTGGAATTTTTACTTTATTTACTTTATTATTTATTTCTATGAATTTTCCATGATTTTCCATTTTTAATCAGTCATCCATCTTTTGGTAGTAACATCAGAAAACATTTTTTTTTCTGTCCTATTTGTGTTGCTTAGTCAACACGTGTTAAATTTGTTTTAAAGTGTTTATTGCATCCTTTAAAGACAAAAAAGTAAACTTTTCACTCAGTAGATTCTTTTTAACTCTAGATAAACAAATTATAAAATGTTCTACTGTCGATTTTCACTGCAACTTCTTGTAGACGACTGAGTAGCCGACGTTAATTGGAAACTTTTACGAAACTTTCTTAAAATTATTTCGCCTCGTGAATTTTTATTGTCTAGTCATTTTTCTCACAATTAAACGATGTAAATACAGAATAGTAGACAGAGCTTTAATAAAAATGCAGAGCAAAAGTTCTTTTCACACTGTAAAATGTATAATTCGAAATATTTTGGTCTCATATCACACATAGCGAGTATGAGGGACCGTGCAGCGTTGTTTTCAATGAGCAATCAATTGACAAAAAGATACAGTTAAATATAATATGAATTGCAATTTTGGGGCTAGCGCATTTGCCCATTCCATAACTATTTAGAATTTAGGTTAACCTATGGTTAAGGCAATTGAAGTAATTGTAACTCAACAAATTAGAGTAAACGATCGGGCAATAATATATTCCATGTATATGGTACTTGAGGATTGATAAGCCACGATTCACTAGCTGACTTTAAACCACTGGTAAAAAACTGCTGACCTATTGATTGATTGATGGCTTACTAATTTGAAAGGAAATTTAATGCCATACAAAATTGCCTATGTGCATTAATCTTAGCGTATCTCCAATAACTTTGGAGATATTAATGATGATAACATGAAAGAATTTTTTTTTACGAGACAGATCTAGATCTTGACTTAAAGTCTTCAGGTGACGTGGAAGGCAGCTAAGAACGTTTTGAAAATATTATTTCTATCTGCTATTAAAATCCGCCAACACTATCGATTCGTGAAGGTTTTAACCTATATTAATTCCGTTTCGTTATCTAATTTTATTGGCATAGCTGCCGACCCTTCTATTATATGTAGCTGCACGCTCTCGGTGGCCGGTTTGAAAATCTACAAACTGGCGGATGATATACACGTCGAAGAGTTCTCTCTCCATCGTGATGTGCACGCGAAGAACCGCTTTTAACCTTTAAATATGTGAATCAGTTTCCATTAAAAACGTACGTCTAGATTGTGGCTTGAATTATCGCATGAAAACTCTAAGTGATATGAGTTATTCCTGCCGATAATGGTGTAGAATAGATAAGTTTTGTGACCATCGCTTTTGAATAATTATGCTTTTCAATTGGCATGCACTTTGATATACAAGTATTGGTTTGCCAATGAACAGAAATCAACTAAAACGAGCGTGCTTGTTATGTTTTTGCCTCCAAGGTAACAAATCTTGGTATTTAATTATTATACTGTTAATACTACGCAAATAATTTGTATAATTTGCAACTTAATATAAATTCAAGGAAAAATGCATAGTTTTATACGAGGCTGCATATGATTGCTATAACATGATTGGAAGCGTCAGTAAAGTGAATTAAACAACATTTCTAGAGGAACCAAAGAAAAACTTTACATATACGTTCTCCATAAGATTATTGGAGATAGGCCCTAGGAAAGTTTTTAGTCGATTTCACATTTTTTTGTAAAAAGAAATACTCATAACTAATAACTGAAGTACCAAACAAATTGTACAAGTATTTTCCAGACATTTAGATCATTTACTTGCATTTACCATGGAAGTACAATAAAATAATAGTAGCTGTACAACCTCAAAGTTACATTTGCCAATATTTCAATATTTTAATCTAGGCAGACATGTGTTGAATACTTATTTGACTTGTCAAAAGCCTTTGAAGCTATTTCCGTTGCTAAAGTTTGACTGTCTTAGCTTAGTAGATAAGCAACGCCGGTTCTAGATCACTGAGTAGAGGAACACACTGAACGACGTCATGAACTGGATGGTATTGCCTATCGGGATATAAAACAAACAGGTCTTAAACCACAAAGACTCATGCCACCCAGTTCATGACGTCATTGCAAATCCCCAGTGTTCCTTTACTCAATGGTCTAGAACCGGCTGTGCCTATCTACCTAGCTTAATAGGCCGTAACTGGTAGAAATTTTCAGGTTAGGGTTAGGTATTTATTTGAGTAACAGATAATAAATAAATGAAATGATGTATCTCTTTATAGTATTCAATTTCTCAAGAAGTACCCCAAGGTTTAGTGGTAGGGCCTGTAAGAATTTCAAACATATTTCAATGACGGAATATACAGTATGGTTGAAATGTAAAAATTAAATTCATTATTCCATATGGTTTGTAAAAAATCCAGAGAGGACAGGTAATATTAATAAAATAAAATATACAGGGTGTGCAAAAATTTATTTTGTTATAACGGTAACCATTAAATTAAATGTTCAAACTGTTGACTTTCAGTAATAGTACAATAAGGCAGACGGGAAGTAAATTCGATTCGATTTTCAGTTTTCACTTTCCGTTTTATTTTTTGGACCTACTTATAAAGACGCCCTGTATACACCAGAAATATGAAATGAGTGTTGATATAATAGTAAATGTGGTAACTAACACGGGGAATAAAAGCATAAATAGTATTACGTGACTACAATCTCCAGTAAACACCCTGTACGCAGATTCAATAAATTTCAACAATAATCTTCACAAACCACTGCTTTATTTAATCACTTAAATTACAATAAATAGTTCTTATTATCACATTAGCTTTATCTCTTAACTACAAGTTTCATCTACTATAATAATTCGCAGCTTATTACTGTTCTCATCCCATCTCTTCACTTGTTGGAATATCAAATTATCCTCCGTGCGCGGAATCCACCTTATATATCTGAGGCACTTTATTTCTCGAATGTTCCAGTCTGTCCTTCTCGGCGTTTCTGGCCCTTCTCGTATATTCTATGAGGCAGTGACGTACGCGTGCATATGACAATAGCTTGATGAGGTTTTTGCTATATAGTAAACAAAAAACAGAAAATAATGTATGTCGTAATTCCCGTGGCTTAAGGTGATATTTGTATGAAATAAAATTATTTGAGCATATTATCTAGTAGAATGACGCTTACAGAGAATTCAAATTCTCATTATGATTGTGTGTGATGTGGAGATATTTATAAACGCTGAAAATCAAAAAGTAAAAAGTAGAGGAAGTTAGCCGTAGGTCGGTCTCCCCCCACCACTGACCTTGACCGTGCACCTGTGGTCCGTTCCTTCAAGGCCACGGTGGCATCGTAGGTTCGCATAGCATATACCGTGACCTTGACCTTGGACGGCCGCAGTGCGTTTCGACTTCAAGGGCGCAGTGTTGCTGTTACCCAGAACGATCACTTGCGGTGACCTTGGCCTTGGCTAACACTATTAGAGAATGCAAGGACGGAGCTTCCTCCTTGCCACGCAACTTGACCTCTAAAATTACATTAGTTCAATACGTACACAGTAAAATGTGGTGGGGTTCTATATTTTGTGACGTAGTATACTTTTTCTATAAAAAAAGCACGGACTATTAGAACAAAATCATATTTAGTCTGGTTCACCTACAGTTAATAAGTGAGCATAGTGTTGTGATCTGAAATATTTTAAGTAAGCAAAGTTCTGTAATATTTCTTGGTTAGTAATTCTTTCACTGTACTCAACTACTTAAATATGACTACCAATATCGATTTATTAGCCCTTAATGAACTTATTATTAAAGATACTGAAGTTTTAGACCAAAAACCTATTTCATCGTTAATTTTAAATAAGGTTTACGCCATTAAAAAAATGTTAATGCTTAATACACGTTTTGGAAAATCGATATTAGTACATTTATTTGATGAAAGTACAAGTACTACCTTTAAATCATTTTTGCCTAAACGTATTGCTGAACTATTAAATATAACTTTTATAGAAGAAATAAATTCGTCTAGTGGTAAATATGCGTTGATTTATTTAGGAGAGAATTCACCCATTTATACCGGTGCTAAATCAAGGTCACTAATAAAATTCGAAATTATTGCGTGATTTAAACTATTTAAAATATTTGTATACTTTAAATTATCAGACCAATAAATAAGGTATAGTGAAAGTATAACTTAGACTGAAATATTATAAATACACTACAATAGTAGTAGAGATGTAAGTAGTTTTATCATATATTTGATAACTTGTTCTAATTTTATTTATGTAATTTCTAGCCTCACTATAACTGGCAAGAATGTGGATGCAATATTCAGCAGAACGTTGGGTAAGGGCAGAAGACATTAATTCGGCAATTGAAAGACTATCTTCTGTACTAGGCGACTTAAGTATGGATAGACTCCATGCAATAAATTATGATCTGAATTACTGCTTCGATGCTGAAAAAGTTAAACAGCTTAATGAGGATTCTGAGAGGTATTACAGAGGTGCACAACTATGTGGTAAATTCTCTCGTGGTATTGTGAATTTAGAAGAATTCTGTGAGCAACTAGTGGAAATAAATTTAAAACATTTCCTATGTGACATAGAAAAATACTTACCTAAGAAAATTATTGAAAAGTATCAACTCGACCAATCTGATGAAGAACAGGATGAAGACAACTCAATTAGTAGTTAATCACTTATTGTAATTCTTCTGTTAATAATATTAATATGTAAATGGTGTAATAAAATTATTATTATGGAAATATAGTTGTTTTTATTTTTAAAATTAAAATTGAAATAAATGAAACACATTATTAGATTATACATTAATTTATTTATAATTATTTTTGGTGACATACATTAAAAAATATTAATTATTAATCCTAAATATAAACATATTTAAAGATATTTATTTTAACTCTATATTTAAATCTATAATACATTTGTTAAGAAAGTGAACGTTTGCAAGAGAGCAGTGACTATATTTTGGTTGGGTGTGTTCCATACATCTTGGTACCTTTAACGATTTTAGATTGGGTATGCAGGGTGAGAAGTCATCTAGATCTATAACTCTATTCCATTTTAGATGATGCTGTAGAACATTTTTCTTTAATTTGCCTTTGCATACAATTATAACATCCTCTGACAATACGTTGCGTCGAAAATTATTAACAGCGTTTTGACAAAGTCGATGAAGTATTAGTGGGAATTCTGACAGTTGAATATATCCATCACTCCATTTTATGCCCCCATGGTAGTTGTTTTCTAACCATCGGTAGTGAGTCTGTTCGCCTTGGGTTAGTGATGAGAAAGGATTTGGTGGTTTGAAGAAATAGTGTGCTTGCTGATTAGTGTTACAACATAGAACAGCTAATTCTTTAACGGTAAAATCATTTGTTTTATATTGAAACCCCTGCAAGTCAACTATCAAAGTAGGAAATTGGCTACCTAATGACGTCATGGTAATAGGTATTCGTTACTTAGCACCAGCAATGCCACACTGAACTGAACCATCTAATGCGCTATAACTTAAATACGCATCGTGAAGTATAAGTGCATATACTCGAGTTTGTTCGGGAAACTTCGTCTTCCGTGTCTCAAATTCAATTTTTATATCGACGGTGGATGATTTCATTGCATCTGGTTGGTGTGAGCAATCAATAACAAACAATGGATTTTTTCTGAATTCGCCAAGGTCCATCATAGGTTCACTCATATCTTTATCGTAATAACTACGTTGGAAATTTTCATAGGCGTAGTAGGCTGCAGAGTCGAGTTTCTTATCGAAATTTAAATTCCAACGTTCATATGGAAATACTTCGGCATTTAAATATAGCCGAATATTATTTATATCTGCATGTATAAAACTTGCGGCGTCCTTGGTTCTGTCACTAGAGTTGCCATTGTTTTGAAATCCGATAATGATGTATCGAGGTCTCTCAAGACTGTTAGTGGTTTTAACAGCCCATATATCAGAAGCAGTATCACGTAGAGTGGGTAGCTCATAGAGATCCCACATACGGTAAGCCATTTTAACTTTAGCATTATTACTGCTCGTATCAATTTTCTTTAATAGTTTAACCTTTTGTCTAACTTCAGGCACAATATGTCTTATCTTCCATTCGATTTTGTTAATTTCTAACTGTGCATCAACTTCTCCAATGTAAGAGTCTTTAAAGGAACGTGCTATAATTAAAATTAATTCCTGTTTTGTATTTAAAATACCTTTGGTATAATCTTCTGCAAAACCCATGAGGTACTTAAGAGGGAGTTTACCGCTGAAAACGTGGCTGGTAGTATCTAAAATATCCTGTTTTTTCTCGGTGAGACCCCAACCTATAGTTAGTAGCGATGGGAGGGATGTTTGTCCATATGACACCCTAGTTTTCATTGTAGTAGTGATGCCAGGCTTCCTAACGACAGCGACCTGTTCACCACCCATTTCATATCTTATTTCTTCGAAGAGAAAAGCTAGCGCATTGTTAGATAGATAACACTTCTTGGTAACATCACTAGGGGTAAATTTTCCTTCTATATAAATGTAACTCTCTGTAATGTCAAGTATTAAGTCCTGAAAATTGACAGGAATGCGTACTTCATCAGAGTTTCTATAATATGGTGAACCGTGTGGTTTATATGTATGCTCATGTAAGCTAACGAGTGACTGATCGAATACAGGTTCCTCGAACACCTCAAGTTTTTCACTAGATGTAAAAGTCACCATTATTAACTATTTTTCTCTCAGTTTCAATCCGATGGATCGAAGAAATGCACGATCTTTAGCTGGTAGGTTATGTCTTAACCGTTTAAGCTCTACACGTTGAATGAGTCGATTTCCGCAGTCATTAGTCTTTTTATCGTCAATCACATTGAAACGATTGTGTGCTAATCGTTGTTGATTATATCGGAAACCCATTGTGTTTGCGATTTTAAAACTGTTTCAATTCTAGCTTTACGATAATCTTCTCACCACGAAAATTGATTAAATCTCCATTATCATCCAATATGCGTAGTGTAATGTTGTCGATAAACTGACGTCCTTCAGGTCTAACAGGCAAATATATGATGTTCGCTGGCTCTCTGGTAAGTTTGTAACCTGGTTCAACGTCTATGTCGAACTCGAAAAGGGTATGGGATTTAAGGGTATTCAGATATGCTCCAGAGATAATGTTGCAATCTACACGTATCATCCTTACTTTCATAATATCAACAGGTAATGTTGATTCATGATTAGTGTTTGGATGCAAATAAGTCGATTCAAATCCCAATAAATTACCAATAGAGTTTGCTTGTGTAAAGTCAATTCCATATTTTGACCAAATCTCACACTTTAGCGTATTGTTGTTCGCTCGCAGTCGAAATAGTTTTTCTTTTTCCTCTTTCTTATCACCGGGCATAGCTTTCAGTATTGCACGATATATCTCTTCAATTTCATAGGCTCCGCAAGGTATGTGGATAAGTGTGGGGGCTACTTTTGGTCCAATTCGATAGCAAAAACGATTGTTGGTTTCGTCCACATTGAATATAGAATTGTAAGAATAGAAGCCTGTTAATCCTAACCCATATCGACTATTAGTATCTAATTCAATGGGAGGATAAAACTCAGCACTGAGCACACTAGATCGGTTTGATAGAGTGAACGTATACGACATGACTGATGATATTTAGTGTTCTCTCATGAATTTATTGTGAACTACAGCAATAATCGTGGTGTAATTTTCGTTTTTTGCTGGATGACGGAGACGTTTGTATCTCATTATTTGATGCAACATTGACATCGCGCACTTTACAGTAGCAGCAAAATATTCTTCGAGGCGGCGGCCCATCATTAACATCAACACTGCTACCACCGCCATCATCATCATCATCATGATAATGTTCCTGACAGTATTGATATTTTAAAATATCAATATCATTCTGGAGATGCTGGGGTAGTTTGTCCCATACTAATGCAATTTCATGTGCAGCACATCCAATCATTACTTCTTTAGGCATATTTGCCAGTTGTTGTTTGCTCATCTTCAATAGACTGCGTAAACGGGAGAATGCGATTAGTGATTGACCCATCTGCTTGATGCTTTCCCGATCCATTTCAAGGTCTGCAGATGTTATTTCACAAGCGTTTGTAGTTATTTTGTAGTGAGAAACTTCAAACACAAATGACCACACCACACTGTGTTAAAATTTTGTTGGCGTTCATAGTTATAGTAAATTTTGTCGGTCGACTTTGAACCTCTGCGCAGATATAAAACTAATTCTGTCGGTGGGGGTAAATCACCAAAACTATCGAAATATGTGACTAAACTACCACGTTTTTTAAATGCAACCCAGTGTGTTCCAGGGCCATTTATACTGTCTAGATTTATGATGGCCGACTCATTATGACGTGGTCCAGAATATGGTAGAGTGTCCCGCATAAATATCCCCCGAAAATAGGGCACTTTCATCTTCTCTGCATAATATTTAAGATCGATATTAGTGAGAGGTTTTCGGGGTAGAGCATCTAGAAGTTTTTTGAACTTTGTGGTTTTAGATAAAGTCCTAGTCCTTTGCGATATGGTTTTAAATATAGCCCTTTACCACTTTTTCCTATAGAAATCGCCTCCATCTGCCTATTATGGCGATTTTTTTCAGCTAATTCCTCTCTACTCGTTTTAACATCATTTACAGCTTTAGCTATACCAGCAGCAGTGCCAGCTAAACTACCCAAAGCTGATAATCCAGCAAAAATGGGTATTAATGGTAGAATTCCACCCACTTTCGGTATTGGTATTATCCTAGGTGTACGAATATTACGTTTTCCACCAGCTGCTCTCATGTGTCGTCGTGCTGCTTGAAGCGCAATTTGCGTAACTTTTTTTGTGTCCTTAGCGATTTTTCGTTTACCACCGGCTTTACGTATGTCATCACGTACTTTACGTACTATTCCAGCACCAAAAGCTATATTTCTAGTTTTTTTCTTGTTTTTCTTTTTAATTATACGTTTCTTTGTAGTACGGGGTGTTGTTGACGTACAACCCATACCAAGACGTTGCTTTCCCTTCATTATAGTTGTAACTAACCACGCGGCGGCCTTTTCTTTGAAACTTACGTCTTTTGATTTAACTCGTTTCCAGGCAGCTTGTTCAAGTTGATAGTCTGCTTTGTGTCGGGCTGCTAAATTACTGGTGTTTTGATCGTATGCAATATCGTGCTGCTTGCATGCAGCATCGAGTTTGTTTATGCCTGGATCACCTCGGGCTAATCTTTTTTGTAATTTGGTGCCTGGACCACAATACTGGTAACCTCCCGGTAAGTGTAGTTCAAATGGGAGCTTATTTATTAGAGAATTGACTACCCCCTTACCAATCTTTAAACCACGACGATTTTCACGTGTGTGCTTCTCGGTTGACACCATTTAAATAACAATCACAATACGTACATCTATTTATATAGTATCCATCCGTGCTACGATGCGCATTGTGAAGCAGAAACAGAAACTTGCTGTAGATAATTTAGATGAAAAAGTAGGGTGTGGACTACAAGTCGAATCACGCCATGGCCCGCTACTTCCCTCAACTATTCGCGGACTCTTAATAGGTCCAAGTGGTTGTGGCAAAACAAATTTACTAATAACTTTGCTTACTCATCCACTTGGGCTACGTTTTTCAAACATTTACTTATATTCAAAGTCCTTACATCAACCCAAGTATGAATATTTACGCGATATATTAGCACCGATTACGGGGCTAGGATATTACACCTTCAGTAACAACGCGGAAATAGTGCAACCATCCGACGCTGAGCCTGAGTCTATATTTATATTTGATGATGTTATATGTGAAAAGCAAGATGTTATTCGAGCATACTTCTCAATGGGGCGTCATAAACATGTAGATTGTTTCTATTTGGCACAAACGTATTCCCGCGTCCCTAAACAGTTGGTAAGGGATAATAGTAATTTCATAGCAATTTTTAAGCAGGATGATATGAATTTACACCACATTTTCTCAGACCATGTCTCACCGGATGTGACTTATAAAGAATTTCAAGAAATGTGTGCAGAGTGCTGGAAAGACAAATATGGGTTTCTTGTAATTGACAAGGATAGAGAAGTAAATGAAGGGAGATATCGCAAAGAACTTGATAGTTTCATATATCCATGAAGTATTGTAATTAAAATTTTAATTGGTCTACAGATAGCATCGGGATAACTTCAGCAGTGAGGCTGCATTTGTTAGACATGAATGACAATGGTGAGAATAAACTCAGTAGTGCTATAGGTAGAAACATGAGAGAAGAAATAAGACTGAAACGTGAATTGATTGAGGCCACCGATTCAGTGCGCAAAAAATTCAACTCTGTGAAGAGAAGAAACGTTGAGAATCAGTTAACACTCGAAAAAATTTATGAACCCATAACAAAACCATTAAAGGTTATATCATCTGCTTCACATAACCAATCGCTAACACAACCTCAGAAACCAACACAACCGATAGAAAGTGCAAGAGCTAGTACTAGTACATTTAAAGCAACACCTGAAACTAGTGATGAAGATGGTGACAAAAATGCAAGTCAACAATATTTTTTGGAAACACCACCGGGATCGTCGTTAATGAGCACTCCATGTTCAGAAAGTTCTATTAGTGGCGCAGAAGGAAAATGTGATATAGTGCAAACACATTTAGAAAATCTGAAATTCGACAATGCTAGGTATGATACTATATACGGTGTACGTTTAGACCCCCATACAGAAAAACTACAAATGGGTAATGCTGAAATACGCTTTTCTAATGGAAATATCACATTGTGGCGTGGAACTAAGAAGGTGGGGACGTATTCTGGCAGTCCTAAGTTATATGATATGATATTTATGAAACAACCACAAATTTCGCGTAGTAATGAGGCTATTATTGGCGACAAAGAGTGTCAATTATATGGGGGGATTTTAAAACAGACAAAAGCACCATATAAAAATTATGATATGAAACAGGGTTTGAATAAAGCTAAATGGAAGAAATTCACTAATATTATAGAACCATTGGTATCTTCTACAGTTGTGACGAGATCTAAAACTGGCTTAGGTGTTCCTATTAATAAATTATACAATAATAGAGGTGTTGACTATGTATATTGGAATAAACCGAAAGAACTGGTGGACCGCCTACGCCTGCTCTATAGCTCAAAAATGGTTGGTAACAATGGTGTCAATAACGAAATAGTCAGTTTATTGGAAGAAATGAGGGAAGAAAGGATAATCTATTAGTGAAGTTAAAATTCATTTCACACTTATTTAATTAGTATAAAATATTGTGAAATGCTTAAACGGGGTCAGACGTAAACAGAAATGGCTGTTGTAAACAACACAATTGACAAGTTCGGTAGACGAAGAAGTAATAATAATAAATCGATTATCGTACATGGACCTCCAGGTATTGGTTTTAAACTTACCGCAGATAATCAATTTGATATGCAAAATAAGCGTTTACTGAACATTGGTGAACCAATAAATCAAAAAGATGGTGTAACTCGTAACTATGTAGACGAAAATATCGATAAATGTATGAAAGACATTAAAAAGTCACACATTGCTTTTATGGAGAATCAGTGGACTGAATATAGTAAGTTTGTACACAGCAAAATTACCGAGATGATTAATGACGCTCTGCAACACATTAATAAAGAAATTTCTGGAGTTAAGAAATTAACCGAGGACAATTATACTATTTTATATGATGCAATAAGCAAAGTGCACCACATTCTCGATGAATCCCGTCTGAAAGGTATGACAGTGCGACAGAAATCACTTGGAAATATTGTGGCACAAGCTGGGAGGAACGATCGTAATCAACAAGTGATAGATGAAATAGTGGCTGAAGTCACGGACAACGCTGCTACATTAGGAAAAAAGTGAAAAAACAGACCTAAATTATCTATATAAACGCCTGACTTAAACTTCAATTATGGTGATTAGTAATGAGAAATTACAAGTTGTTAACGAATTGCATAAAGCTTGTAGGAGAAATTTCCGTAGAAGAAGAACAATAATCAAAGGTTATGGTGATTTATGGCAAATGGATTTAGCTGAAATGCAACCATACGCTGATGAAAACAATGGTTATCGATACATTCTCGTAGTGATCGACTGTTACTCAAAATATTTGTGGACTAAACCTCTAAAAAATAAAACTGGTGTTGAAATTACTAAGGCTATGAGAAGTATTTTACAAGAATCAAATTATTCTCCTAAAAATCTACAAAGCGATCAGGGTACGGAATTTTACAACAAAAACTTTTCTGCTTTAATGAAACAGTACATCATTAATCATTACTCCACGTATAGTACGAAAAAAGCAGCAATTGCAGAAAGAGTAATACGAACATTAAAAACCTGGTTATATAAAGAATTCTCAGCTAGAGGTAAATACAAATGGGTTGACATTCTATCCGACATTACAAAATTGTACAATAATAAAATACATCGTACGACTGGTATGAAACCTGCTGATGTTAAACCAACTACACGTTTAAATGCTTATAATCACATTAAAATTGCTTTGAAACCTAAATTTCGTATTGGCGATATAGTTCGAATCAGTAAATATAAAGGTATATTTGAAAAGGGGTTCACACCAAATTTTTCAACTGAACTTTTCAAGATCGTTAAAATAAATGTAACAAATCCCACAACATATACACTCCAGGACATTCATGGCCAACCAATAAAGGGGTGCTTTTATGAAATGGAGCTACAAAAAGCTAAATACCCTGATGTCTACTTGGTGGAAAAGGTTTTAAGAAGGAGAGGGAACAAGGTTTTTGTGAAGTGGCTCGGATTCTCTAATGACCACAACTCTTGGATTAACGAAGCAGCTCTTATTTAATATTGTCACATTCTTTATATAAAATGTGTATATTTATAACAACTAATATTTTACTTATGTTTAGAAATTTCATAATAAAATGTGTGTATTCCATTAATATTTGTTTTATTTATTTTCCCCATATAAGACTCCAAAGCCTTAGTAATTATATACACATTAACGAAAAAATATATACAAATGCAAATTTGTTAAAATTTTTGAATTAATTTTTACTCCTAAAAATTATTAGATGAAATCAAGAAAATCATTTTAATAAATTTTATTGAGAAGAAAATATTTACAACGAATTATAGATTAAATATATTTATTTAAAACGTATATAATACAGAAAAAATACAAATACATATTTATGGAATTAATCAGATGAAATCCCCCCGTCTCGACAGTAACGCTTCCTGACAGAAACATTCTCTGTTGTGTTTCATCACACCTCCATAAATATGTCCAACATATTCACAAAGTAAAACACTGTATGTCTTCTCGTCTCTGCATTTGCTGCAAATATTGTTCCAACAATCACCAGTGTACTTGTTGCAAACCAGACACCGCTGCCTCAATGGGTGCTCCACCTTGCATGTCTCACAAACATCTCGGATAATTCCAAAATTTGTACGAGTCGTGGGTTGTAGACACTTGTAGCACTCTTGCTCCAGACGCTCACGTGATGCTGCTTTTCGGACGGTATTCACTGGCACTGGATTTTCTTTTATACAATTTGAACATAGTCCAGTACATGGATTAATTTGCTGCTTTGCCCAGAATTGGGAACAATTATAGCACAGAATTGCACCATCCATACTATATGGATATACGGCGATTGTTGGTTTCGATTGCCACTCTCTTGGACAAGACATTGCTGTTTTAAAAACAAGTGTACGGTATGACAGCTGAATAATAACTGAGTTCCTCCTCATGGCCTTGTTTGTTTAAGTAGTCGCTGGAATTGCCGATATTAGAGCCATGGTATGTCGTTAGAGATGATGTGACGTCACCAGCAACATGTTTAAAAGAGGAGGTGTAACTCCACGTTAGATCAGTTGTTTTGCAAACTTCAACGTTGATCATTCCGTCTACTGTCTTATATATTCGTTTCCAAGTATTAATATGGCTGCTGTACCTGCTGGTTGGGCTAACCTCAGATTCCTGGA
Organism: Leptura quadrifasciata; assembly: GCA_963675555.1. Taxonomy (NCBI): domain Eukaryota; kingdom Metazoa; phylum Arthropoda; class Insecta; order Coleoptera; family Cerambycidae; genus Leptura; species Leptura quadrifasciata. The sequence continues at coordinate 18,115,357 of OY776677.1, read as the reverse complement.
CTGGTTAGCATCCCTAGATGTCCTCAACAATATATGGTACCTTGAAGAGGTAGAGGACGACTTGGCTGCTCCCGAAGACGACGAGGTAGAAGTTGAAGACGATGAGGAAGGCGATGAGGAAAGCGACGAGGAAGACGATGAGGAATTTTTTGACGCTGAAGAGGGTGCAGACGATTCAAGTGATGATGAGGGTATCGTCGTAGATGTTCCCCACCAAAGAGGGCAGCGGTGGATAACATCAGAATATTTAGCAAGGGTGAACCCGATGGATGGCATCTTCTGCACCACCATGACCTTTGTTGCGGTCCAAGTAGTGGGTGGTATGGAATACAATCTTTGCCACGGATGTTTTCTGGGATACCAGTCTAGGGTGGATCCTGGGAGACATCGTCATGTGGACTACCATGCCACTACAAGGATAATGAGAGGCAGGCGGGGATATTGCAAATCTTGCAGAGATCCACTCTATCAGATTAGGCGAGTGGAAATCTGCAATATTTGCAATATGGACAGATAATTTGTAGTTTTTTTTTTGTAAATATGTATATATCTCTTAGTTTATTGTAAATAATTATGTAATTAGTTTTAGTGATAAATAAATGTATATATTTAATTTTTAGTTTATTGTAAATATTATATAACTAGTTTAAGTGTTAAATAAACGTTAAATTGAATCTTATTTTTTGTTTTATTTACTAAATATTTAAATGTAAGTAACACAATGTTACTAGAGAAATCTGTGTTTCACTTCGATTATTGCTTATGTTGACAGTGCTATTGATATTGATGGTGTTAAAAATATGAGTATTAGGACACTTTCTACTCTTATTTGTGTGAGTAGTGAGGTGGGGAGTGATGAGGTGGGGGTGGTGGTAGGGGCTATATATACATAAGAAAGCCCTCACCATCCTCAGTTTACTTTCTACGCTCCAACATGTCTGAAGTACAAGACAATACTGTATCTTCCACTTCAACCATGTTCGTTTTGTGCGAAAGGTATCGTGCCTACCTGCAGCGCGTTAGAGAGGCGACAAGGGGTGGTGTAGCAGATAGCACCACCTCACCAGAAGAATACCAACCATTGGAGAGGTCTCCGTCCACATGGTCGATGGACACTGTGCCCAATGATGATTCCGAAGACGAGATGGATGGAGTAATTCTGGAGGAATCATCGACGGACACAGCGGAATCGTCTGACTCGGCAGATGATGCAGCCATTCTGGTGGAGGAATCTACCGATGAAGATGAGGATGCAGCCATTCTGGTGGAGGAATCTGCCGATGAAGATGAGGATGCAGTCATTCTGGTGGAGCATGATTCGGACGGATAATTCTGTTTTATTTTATGTATATATATTTTTGTTATTTATAAATAAATGTATTAAGAGTTATTCTTTTTTTATTTCATTTCATATACAATAAATAACAGTAGTAAAGTAAAGAATAAAAAATTGCTTTAATATAAGAAATAACGGGGTACTTATTTAAGTAAATTGGTTATTCGTATTTGGACTGTCGGTCAAAAGTGTTGCAAAAGGTGTATCGAGGTCACAGTTGTCCTCCAGTACCGTTTCTACTCACTTCCGACCTTTAGTTTTGCCGCAGCAGACTTTTTCCCGGAACGGCTAGTCGTATCGCTCCGAAAGTGGTTGCAATCGCTTCCCAGTGATCGATTTAGTCGAAAACGATACCTCGCGTGTCCTCGGGCGTCTTCGGGTGGCTTCGGGAAACTTCGGGAGTGTTCGGCATGAGTTCGGCTTTTCGCTTAAAATTGCAGCCTTTGCATGTGTGAACTCCCCTGAAACGTGTTTTGATTTTTTTATTCCCCCAATCCTTGACAAAACAGTGAATAACGCGTTCGGTAGTGTTCGGATCGATTCGGAAATTATCGGAATCGATTCCCAGTGGTCAGTTTAGTCGAAAATGACCCCTTACGCGTGTCTGAGTGTACTTTGGAAGTTTTTCAGTTGTTTATATATATATATATATATATTTTTTTTTTGTCCAATATTTGTGTATAAATAAATGTATTAAAATTTATTTTTTATTTCATCTACGATGAATACAACAGTTCTAATCTAATTATATACTTAAATACACAATTTACCAAAAATTCCATGAAATATATATATAAACTCGCGTTATAGGTAAGTATAAGAGTAAAGTATAAGAGTTTCCTAGGACCAAGGTAGCCCAGTGGTAACGTGGCTTGCTTTGTAAACTTTGTGAACGAAGGTTTGGTAGTTCAATCCCTAGCACTTGCAGGGATTTTTTTCAACACGTAAATTATAAAATTATAAAATTATAGAATTATAAAATTATAATTATAAAATTATAGAGTTATAAAATTATAATTATAAAATTAAATAACAATTTTCCGCTATACCACTGCGCTACCTTGGTCCCCCCCCCCGGGTGGGTGGGTGGGCGCGGGGGGTTTTGGCAGAGGCGGGGGCGACGCTTGCAGCCTTCGGTCGCTTCGCCCGCATAAACCTTTTTTTAATTTTTTGACCCGTTTTTTTTTTTTTTTTTTTTTTTTTTTTTTTTTTTTTTTTTAATATATAAACCTGAACTAACCATAACCCAGCGCGTGACGCGGGGGGGGGGGGGGGTTGGGGGGGGGGGTGTTATTACTTTCTACATTTACATTTTTTCTAACCTAACCTAACCTAACCTAACCTAATTTTTTTTTCACATTTTTGCATTTAAATTTTTTTTTACATTTTTTCTAACCTAACCTATTTTTTTACATTTAAATTTTTTACATTTTTCTAACCTAATCTAACCTCATTTTTTTTCAGTTTTACATTTTTACTTTTATATTTTTTTACATTTTTTCTCTTAACCCTAACCTAATACTAATTTTATGTACAAACATTTTTAATGCAACATTCTGTAGTGTGTTTACGCACTACCTTATTCCCAGTTTCTTTTTTATAGCATTTAGCTTCCTTGTACATCTCTCAGAGGCTTTGCGACGCTTCGCAATGCCTCTGAGCATTTCATCGGCCCGAGAATTCAACATCTCCGCCTTCCTTTTGAGGGACTGCGCGTGATCCTTTAATTTGCTGTCATCATCAGTTGCACTTTTAAGTTCCCTATCCTCCCGCTGCAACTGTTCATACATGTTCAAGAAATTTTTGAAAGTTTCATTTTGCTCTTCTTGGGAGAATAACTCCGATTGTGAATCAGAATCACTTTCATTCACAACCAGAGCACGGTTACGGGGTTCCTGCGTTGGCAACACCGCATGAGAGCATCCTGGCAACGGCGCGCTCGAACATACCGGTTGCACTTTCGTCGGCTTTTTTGCAGCATCTTTTTTCGGTTTCTTAGCTACCGACTTTTTTGCAGCAGCTTTTTTAACCACCGGTTTCCTTCCCGATAACGGCTTTTTATTTTTAGCTGCTGCTTTCTTAGGCTTTTCAGGTATCTCTACCTGCCCCTCGTCTGAGCCAACATCGGGAATAGGGCTCAGGCGAGCAGGTACAGATGCTTGCGCCGATAAAATTCTTCTAAGAATCGACACGTCATCATCTTTCTCGGTATTCTCTACCTGCGTCTGCTTTGTAGATGTTGAAGGATGCGTCGTCATCTTCTTTTGGCCTTTCTGCGAATAAATCTTTGGTTGCGCAGGTTGAAATTCGTCCTCAGAATTTGTCTCCGTAACCGTAGGGAACCTAGACCACGCGGCGTTCGGGTAGGCCTCTCCATTAGATGTACTAGCTCTGGCTTCATCTGAAGCCAAAGCCTGCGCGTCGAATTCGGAGAAATCGAAATCACCCAGCAAATCATCGTTCAAATCGGTCAAATCCGTCGGGATTTCAATATCCGGTAGTAAACCCACGCCAGGACTCGTCTGGTTGTTCGCCACACCATTACCCGGACAAGCGTCGCCATTGTCACCCACGCCAGGGCTCGTCTGGTTGTTCGCCACACCATTACCCGGACAAGCGTCGCCATTGTTCGCCACACCATTACCCGGACAAGCGTCGCCATTGTCGTCTTGCCCTGGCATATAATTAATTAAGTATGCAGCCACAGCACTCAACAAAGCGCCTCCCTTACCGCTACCACCAGAAACACCAATCTTTTTTTGTCCTACCATTGTCACAACAAACACAAAACGGACACGAGAAACGGGCACGAAACACAAAACACAGAACACAAAGAATGCTAGGAATAGAGCAGACAGCACTATTTTGCACACTTCCTTACAACTCGAGAGCTGGAGACGGAAAGAATCTTTGTAGCATCTCTGAAGCCCATAACGCTGAACTAACCCCTCCACTCCCTACCACTCTTGTTCCTATTGGTTCAAATTATTTCCCTACACACTCTAACTAACCCCCTACTTCCCACCCCACTCTTCCTATCGTCTCTCTCTATCTTATTGCCTACAGTACTCATACAATAAAAATACCATTTAGTAATTTAAATCTTTATTTATAAATTAACATTTTATTTCATACAAATATCTCTTACTTCGACTTACACATAACATGAAATATCACAATGAATTTTTCAATTGAATATTATAATTGTCGACCTTTGCGTTAACAAGTAGAAACATTATTAACAATTAATCACTCAACTCATTCATTGCTTTGAGTAACACATCTAGTTTATCATCATCCTTTAAAACATTTCGTTCAACGACACTATTTAAGGCTGATATTAACCACTTTAAATTCTGCTCTGGTTCACTCTGAAAAAATGTTATGTCTGAGTGACCCCAGGGTAGAGTTTTAGTGGTATTGGGAATCACAAAACGTTTATCGTCATAATAAGAAAGAGCAACTTTATTCCGCATCTCTGTATAGATATCATGCAAGTGACTTCTGAAAGTATTCATTTTACGAAATATTAACCCGCCCTGCTCAACAATTTTTCTGTAGTCATCTATTGTAAGTTGTTTTTCAATCACAGATTTCTTTACTCCCTTGGCTTTTTTCAACTCATTACCGACCGATTGCACGTAGTACGCTTTCGCTCCAGTACCATAAAAGCTGATAATAGGATCTTCGGGGAATTCGTCTTTCATATTCCCAAGCACAGACGAGCCTTTTGGAATATTAAATTTATTTCCCTCCCTGTAATTAGAAGTATCAAATTTTTCTGGATTTTGTACAATAAAGTCATAGAAGTTATCTGTATAAACTTTCATAATTAAGGAATCGGTGTCGGTGTACAACAAAGAAGCATTAGCACCGAATTGACGTTTAATAACACCATAAAAAAAATTATACAGTACCGTCTTCGATAATTCAAGAATACAAAATCCTACGTAAATTGGTTTGTTATAGACTACTTGCAATTTGCTCATTTCAATCGCTACAAAATCCTCAGAAAAAATTGTGCAAGATTTGAAATTTGGACGAGCGATTAATGCGTTTGCACCTATAGTTCTTCTAACATTTTCCCAATGAGTAATCAACTTTATATCTCTTCTATTATCAACATTTTCCATGGTTTTACCAAATACTGCATTATTCATTAATTTATATTGGTCTTTTTCAAATTTATTGGTCGCTGAATTTCTCATTTGCGTATTTAAATCGATGTATTTTTTTAACCAGGGCGACTGCTTGAACTTAAGTACTCTATGGGTTTTTAACACCATTAAACCATTTTCAATGGCTTGTTTCAAGTTTCTATAATGCACAACATATCGTCTCTTATCATTCAAATTTGGGATTAATTTTGGTGATTTTGATTTTGATTGGGGGGGTATAATATTTTCTACTAAGAAAGGGAGATCTGAATGTAAATCGTGTAACTCTCGCGGATAATGTATGTCTACTTCAAAAACATACCCGTGTGGACTCTCGTCTGAAATATTAGTAACATCTAAGTCGATAATTTCTCTTTCGGACAGCCACTCAAATCCCCCTGTTGGTAATGCTTGGGACATACTATGACCGTATAAGTTCGTAGCATCAAGATATGTGATAAATGACGACGGTTCTGAGGGATCATAATTGGGTACAAACTTATTATTTGCGATATGCTTCCTTTCTGTACACTGGCTGACACCACCGCGTATAGCTTTTTTAAAAAAATGTATCATATCGATATCTGTTAACAATTCAAGTTCTACCGCTGTTAGTTTCAACATAGCGTCCCAAGATAAACCTGGAGCTGTGTAATATTGAGCTGGATCCAATTTATATTTATTCACGCAAATTTTACGAAAATTTTCAAATACGTCACACAAAAGAAGGACATCTGATTTTAAATACAGGTCTGAATAGTCACCCAAACTCTGGCACTCAAACAATTCCCACACATTTTTAGCCCTTTCATAATCGTCATCTGATATATGTGTTTCATTTAGGCTGTCATAGAATTCCTGCTTGGTGGGTAGAACACGATTATTTAATTTCTCTAAGTTATCTACGAAACTATATGGAAATACACCCTTCCGTCGCATTAAAATAAATTTTGCATTATCGGTAAAAAAGTTCTTCATTGTAACCATTTGACCTTCATTTAAATTTTCCCCTAAATTTTGTAGTGATGCTGACATAAATTTAAAACTATCGATGAAACGTAACCGCAAATATTTATTTTTTGTTTCCCCCTTGTCAGTAACGTAATCATGCATGTAAAGATGTTTTGTAAAAGATATATATTTTTCTTTGTTTTGTGGTATTACGTCAACTTTATCTTTATGAGCGCATAACTCTTTTACAAATAAGTGAATATCGTATCCACTCATGTTGTGAAATATGATAGGTACAAAATTTGGTAGTTTATAATTTAAATTACAGATCGAGTGCGCGGCACCGAATCGTATCTTACCAGTTAAGTGGCAATGATCTTTCACCTTTATATCACCTTCTGCAAAAGGCTTCTCACATATACCACAGATGGTTGCATTGTCAAAATTTTCTCTTTCTATCGCTGTAAGCGGGGACATGGGGATTACATCTTTCATATATCTATTATAAATTTCCCTTAAATCAGCCTCTATACATGATACAAATACTTTTGCTGCATCAGATCCGCGATATAGTTCAAATTTAGAAATGCTATTATCAAAGGAACATTTTATGTAATACGCGAAAGAGTAAGGTTCATGAATAAACGTTTTGTTGGTATAAGAGCGTTCAGGATTTGGCTCGCAAGTATTTATCGGTTTCAAAATGGATTCAAAGTCTGCATATACTACAAATGGTACTTGCATTTGTCTGTCAAAATTCTCAAATTTTAATATATTTTCCGGTACACGTTTCCCATATTTATCAACCCGAAATTGTGTCGATGGTGTTGTAGTGTAAATATGATTACAATCATTTGTTTGGTGAGACATTAGCTGACGTTCGTTACAGAAATACAGCAAACACCCATCACAAAAATATTTTCTATGTCCGTGAGCGGATATTTGATTTGATACTAATCCAGATAAATTTTTTATCCAACAATAGTGAGTTTTAGCACAATCCGATTTACAATGATGATTCTGATCACATTCCGCGGAAATTAATAATAAGTTAACATGAATACGTAGTTTCTTCTGAGAATAACGCAAAGGTCCGACAACATCATATTTTACTTTATTATTCTCGAATTTCTTTTCTAACCCATACACATTAATAGATATATTATTCAATTCCTCAAATTTTGAAATGTCTCTCAATTTCATTGGAAAATTCATACCTGTCAAATTTAGAACTCTTGAATAATGTGGATAAGATGACATTTGAGATGTACCACCATTTGCAGGATACAATGCTGAAGTGACTGCCCAAGCAAAACAGTATTGGTCCTGGTTTTCTATATTCACTACGGCCTTCTTATTTGCGATGAACTTTGGTAACTTGATATATGATGAACCACCCATTGGACTGTACTTGTTTATATTAATTTCAACAAATTTTATTTGTTCGAGGGCCCACCCTAAAAATAAAAAAAAAAATGTCAATTGTTATTCCACATACCAGAAGATATTTACATACCAGAATCACGCTCTTGGAACTCAGTAGTTTGCGCAACCATCATGTCTATAAAAGTGTCGAGTGCAATGTTTAAATCCACACCTTGATCCAATATTTTATTACACGTATTAAACGATTTAATTTCAGCTATTTCTTGTGCTTGTAATATATAGCTGGCAAATGTCTCCATGTTTACTTTCACAGTTTTATGAAGTAATAATATTTCTTCTAGTAAATTCAATATTTTATGTCGAATTTCGTTGAAAAATATTATATAGTCCAGTTTCTCATTATCACTATGCACTCGGTATGTTATGATTCTATATTTGAAAGCACTGCGAACAATTTCTGTACCATCCATCAAACGTACACATGAATTTGTTCTGTGTTGTAGTGTTCTTTTATGAGACTTCATTTGGTTAGTTGTTAAAGTCACATTACAGCTATAACACGTCTGCATAATTACCGATGTTGATGGATTCGAATCCAATTTCACTTTCTTTGCTGGCGGTCCATTACCATTTAAACTGTTACACGCCTCCCTCTGATGACGTCGCATATTGTCACTGCGAGTGAAGCTTGCACCACAAAAACTGCACGAATACATATTTGCTTCTTTACTCTAGGAAATTGACGTTAAGAATGATCCCATATTAACTCCTTTCACTCTTTTATAGAAAAGATATACTACGTCACAAAATATCAAACCACGGCACATTACGAGTTGCGTGGCAAGGAGGAAGCTCCGTCCTTGCATTCTCTAATAGTGTTAGCCAAGGCCAAGGTCATCACAAGTGATCGTTCTGGGTAACAGCAACACTGCGCCCTTGAAGTCGAAACGCACTGCGGCCGTCCAAGGTCAAGGTCACGGTATATGCTATGCGAACCTACGGTGCCACCGTGGCCTTGAAGGAACGGACCACAGGTGCACGGTCAAAGTCAAGGTCAGTGGTGGGGGGAGACCGACCTACGGCTAACTTCCTCTACTGTAAAACGAGCTAGAGGTATATTAAGGAGTTTTATTAACATATGTATTTCTGCAAAAAAATAATTGCCCGAAAGCCGGTGGATTTCCTGACCGCTGCAGGTTTGAGAAATCTGAAAATCCTAAATCCACTCTCTAATGAGAAAATTTTATGAAAATTAAGAAAAGTTACTTGGTACCAACATAGGCAAAACAATAATCTAGGTTTCTAGGGAATTATTTTTCTCTTCCGTTTTGCATGGAAGTTATACAGGGTGTTCGCTAACTGGTGGTAGTTCTTATCATGGTGTATAGTATTCGTTTAATGGAAGATCTTTTCTACACTGCATATTTCTCTTCTAATTTTTATTTAAAAGAAATGCACAGTAAATATGTGACTAGATAATAGATTTACCCTGTATGGATGTATGAACCATGTCCTAATGTCAATAAATAAATAACATGTGATATTCACGCACAGTAAATCCTTCCATTTTTATCTTAGATCTTTTTTAAAATCATTTATTTAACGTCGGCCTATTTCCGCTATCAAGGCCAATCACCGACGCCAGGGGATAAGCTCATCAGTGTCTGTGTAGGCACTGAGACCCCTAACTTGGACAGTTTACTGAACCCCCACAGTTTGTCCTGGAGGTAGGGATCTTTAACGTGCTCACATCGTAGATACACGGAACCCACAGTTTTACATCTCTTTCGAAAGATGGTGACGCGAGCAGATTCGCTCATCCACTATATTTCATCGGCTTGCTGTAACCCGGTTTTGAACCCGGTCCGTCTGCGTGGGAGGACGCGCCACTGTCCATCGCACCATCAAGCCGACTTATATTAGATCTTGCATATCGAAAAACTGCACTGCACTGCTGATAACGTAAATAAAATATTAAACACTGATCAACCAACATCGAGCGCTTATTGCAAGCGATGACAAATGTTACATGCAGCGTTGCCGGCTTGTGTCAGTTTCCCATATATCTTAGAAATCAACTAATTTTTTTTTTTGTTATTTGGCATAGTGGACAAAAATGTCAAATAGAAAAGTTACTCAATTTTATAAGCATAACTACTCTTTTAAAGGATTAACTAACACCCTGTATAAACACCGAAATTCTAAAAGTAAATCTATAGAAACCTAAATTATTATTTTGTTTATCTTGGTACCTAATAGCATTTTTTAATTTTCATGAACAGACGAATGAAAACGGATTTAGAATGGTCAAATTTTTCAGAATATTTATTTTACCAAGCCGAGCTACTCAAATTATGCTGTAAGTTGGTTGTTGGTAACTTATTGCATACCGCTGTTTAAAATGAAAAATTTAAAAATTAAAACATTGACAAAAACATTTTTGAAACCCTTTTACGCCTTCATCAAATTCGACTTTTATTTTCATGTTTTCATCGTAGATGTAATCCACTTTAGTGCATATATCATAATAATAAATGTCTGTATTCCCAAAAACAACAATAAAAGAAATACATATATATATATATATATATATATATATATATATATAATACTTAATAACACTAAATGGGAAACAAGGAGAAGTTCATTCAAATGAGGGCTGTACCACTTAACCCATGTGGACGATTAAACAAACATAAATAACAGAGAACAACAGAAAACTAAACAGAATTAACTAAATAAGAAATTGTGTAAGAGATTAAAATTATTATTAAAACCATTATATCATAACATAGATTTAAAAATATTAAATAGGTATTCAAGCCAGATTTTATAGCTTATAATCACTGAAAGTCTTAAAATCAGTAGGAATAATGTTATACAACTTATATATCGTGTATTTAAAGCTTCTGTAAAAAAATACAGTTTTATGTGGAGTTGGTGTTATCAGTCCTCTGCTCCGTACATTAATATGAACGTCAGTGCGGTGTGATATTTGGTTAAATAAATATGATGGCACTTTTGTGATACAAGAACAGAGCGTATGATCAAATTTTCTAATGCCGTTTATAAAACGTATGCACGAGCTTTAAACACGCTGTATTCTATTGTGCAATCTTGGTCTAAACGGGGTCCATAGACAGGAAGGAGCACAATACGTAAATTGGGATAGTACCAATATATCACATAACATTTTTTGTCTCACGATTTAAAAACAATAAACGAAGAGCTGCATATACTCTTTGATTACTTTTAGTAACATGCTCCCGAATTAAGAGACTTATCTAGAGTATCTAGAGTTAAACCGAGGTCTCTTGCACTAATTTGTATAACATTGATTTTTAATGTTGATAACTTGTCAAAGGTTAACATAGTCTATTCTTTTACTAAACAATATTTTTGACGGGTTTAATACTAGTGAATGTTTCGATAACACGTTTGATAATTTTTCTAGGTCATTATTAATCGCTGTTAGAGCACTATGATATTCAGTGGGATAAAATAAGTAGAGCACTTGTGTATAGGAAATTGAATGGTGTAGACCGAGAACAGCAAGGGTCCAAGGATGGAACCTTGCGGAACACCCATTGTTAAATATCCTTACATCAGGCATCGTTCTATTCAATTTAATCTTTTGACTGGGACCCACTAGGTATGACCTAAATAGCAGAACACCCTCGTGTTTAATTTTGTCGATCTCGTTCGTAAAAATAAGAGGGTTTTATTCTCTGACTTGATTTAAATTTGGTCCAGATTAATTTTAATTGTAAATTACAATTGCAATTAATTTAATGAAGACAATTTATTTATCTCTTCGGCCCAATCAGTAGTAGTACATAATTTTGTTTAATTGCAACCCTACATCAGGAGCATAACTACAGCTGTATCAGCTTTATCAATGGATACAAGGCCCACCAGCTAAGGGGCCCACCGATTAAGGATTTTTTTTTAATTGCAGGGGCCTACTTGACAATGTTTGATACTTGATGCTAGTTACACCACTGCCGCGCCTATGGGAGTGTATCCATTATCAGCATACTATCTCTTGGCTTGATTGATTTTCCACCTAGATCGTTCATTTTTCCCACTTCGCGACCTACTGATGAATTTTTATAGCATAATATACAATCACCTCGGTATATGAGGCTAATATTTTAAACTTTTGTCGCTTCGCTTCGCCAAACAAGTGTGTAGTTATGTTTATTTTTCGCACTCAATTAAATCTAATGCATTTCGCAGCTGTCTCTTCCGTCCACTAAAGCTTGTTTTAAGAATCTATTTCGAGAAATTGGGTTAAAAATGTCCCATGTAATATCACTCATACATGCACTGAGTGCACCCTTTTATATTTTTTTGGTCTGTGGTGTCAAATATAACTTCTATGTTTACGTTAATATGAACTATAAATCTCAGTGTTTACATAGTTGTGGTTGAAATCATTGCTTGTGCAACCTCCCACTGGATTTATAAAGAACGGAGAAAGTCACGAAATATTTATATAATTTCAGCTGAAAATTTGTTTAAGATGGGATTTAAGATTATTTTATCGGATCCGTGCTGGAGGTTTATCTATTTACAAAACGGATAAGCATAAGCATTATGTATTGAGGAAATTTCAGAAGGTTTACAACAAGGAAATAAAATATGTAATGCACTGAAAGCGTACTACGAAGGTATAAAACAATAATATACAATACAAATGTCACTGTATGAATGTACTATATTTAATAATCTGTCTACCATTCTAAGGATTTCGGATCACAATGAAAGAAACTTGTACACGAATTTTTAAATGGTTTAAGATTCTTCGATGCGAGGAATGCTTATTTATTGAGACAGGGTAGACGAGATTTGATACATATTCATTTATTTACGTTCGTTAACGATTTCTACCTTGTCAAATGAATTTTGAGACAATAAAAACATTTTAGTTGATCAGAAATAGATCAACAGAATGTGTAAATAATAACAATAGATGATTTTTTAAAATATTTATTTAACGTTGGTCTATTTTCACTACTGAGGCCTAACACGCCTGTAGACGAGCTACCCCAACCAGGAATTTTTGCCGAACCTCTTCTCTTAAGAAGAGTAGTGATCTTTTACTTGCCTAACATTTAATAGACAAGGGACCGACGGCTTTACATCCCCTCCGAAGGATGGTATATCCCCTATACAATTCTCGCCTAAGATTGTATAGCTTCCGCGCATACACTGATATACAAGCCACTGGAAGATGTAAGGCGAGGACGTGGTCTTCCTTGAAAAGGTCACCCATAAGTACTAACCCAATAGATGATTGATATTAAATATTACATATTGAGTGAGTGTATGAAAGTTTTAGTATAATTTTTTTGAGATTATTAGTGACTTTTCGTAGGGGAGATTGTCTATAAATAATCTTTTCGTTGAAATACAGTGTGAACGTTTTACTATATTTTTTAAGATTGTTGTTAAGTTCTCGCAAGGGGGAAGTTATTACAAAATGTTTTCATTCATTTAGCAATTTAGTTAAACAATAAATCTCTAATCCATGGAATCTCAGCGAGGCAACCGAGTATCGTGCCATGGAACATTATATCCAACTCGTTTTATGTTTGAGAATTTGCCGTTCGACTTGTTTGATTTAATCGTGGAAAGCAAAATTTTTTTCGAAGTTGTTTATCGCCATTAATAAACAATGATGCTCGAATCCATGGAATCTCAGTGAGGCAACCGAGTTCCGCACTTTTGAAATGTTTTTTTCCGACTCGTTTTCTGTTTGAGAATTTGCCGTTCGACTTGTTTGATTTAATCGTGGAGAGCAAAATTTTTTCCGAAATTGTATCGCCATTAATTAACAATAAAGCTCGAATCCACGCAATCTCAGCGAGGCAACCGAGTTTCGCGCTTTGGAAATTGTTTTTTCGATTCGCTTTCTGCCTAGGAATTTGCCGTTCGACTTGCTTGATTTATTCGTGGACATTTTTTATCGACAAAAATAAACAATCCACGGAATTTAAGCAACGCAATCCCTTTATTCGCCAGCATAACTAAATTTCAGTCGGGCAAACTCTAATTCTGAAGTTTCAACGACGAAATACGTTAGTTTATTATTATTTTTTTTTTAGTGTAACTCTGGAATTTATAATGCAAAAAAAGTAAGTTTTCCGAATATAAATCGAGTCCTATAATATTTTGCTTATAGCAATTCTTCAGCGGCAAAAAACGGCAAATTTTAAGCTACCTTAATTTTTTTTAAATAATTTTTTATATACAGCGTGTCGCAACTTTCATGGAGCCACTCTTATATCTCAGAAACTGCTCGTGCAATTTAATGACGTAGGAACATTTGATAATCATCATTGGCGTACATATACAGAGACTTACGTAAGGGGTGATTTTTCGAGACCTTATATTAGTGATTTTTTAAGATAAAATCTAGTTGGATTTTCTTAATTAGCACCTTAAAAAACCCCTTTGTACCAAATTTTGTTATGATAGCTTCAACGGTGGTTGAGATATAGGCCGCAAAAAAAAACTTTTTCAACGAAATTTTTTTTTTATTTGCATAACGGTTACCCAAATGTGAAAAAAATATTCTTAATTTTTTTTTTCCAGAACAATGTATTTTACTAATGTGATTTGGATTTGAATGACAAGTCCTATTTTTTTAATAATACAAAAATTCGAATATAAATATTACATCTAAAAATAAAGTAAGATCGAGAACAAGAATACAAGAAAATTATATTAATCTCTAGGGAACTAAATAAACTTAAACAATTCTCTCCATTTCTATAAAACCATCATCATTTCGAATACATTGTTCAATTCTTTTTCTTGTATGTCGTATAACTTTCCGAATTTCACCAGGGGTGATTTCAGCACATGCCTGCCTGACTCTGTCCTCTAATTCTTCTTGGCTACGGGGTCTGTCCTTGTAAACTTTATTTTGTAAATGACCCCACAAATAGAAGTCAAGAGGTGTGAGATCGGGAGACCTCGGGGGAAACTCCTGAATTGGACTTCTATGACCTATCCATCTGCCCGGAAAATTTGTTTCTAAAAATACTCTTCCAACGTTATGAGCTGGAGCACCATCAAGTTGATAGTATATGTTTTCTCTAGCATCTTGTGGCAGATGGTTTAGAAATGGGGCAATTTCATCCCGCAACAAATTTAAAAAGGCCTCCCTATTTAATCTTGGGATGAAGAATGGCCCAATGATCCGGTCATTCCATATGCCACATCAAACATTGACTTTGGAAATATAGGTATTACCGTTTGGTCTTGATAACCCATTTGGGATTTTCGCTAGCCCAAAAGCGACAATTCGGGAGGATACTACCCCATTTGTGATAAAGCTAGCCTCATCATTAAAAAAATTATATTTTTCAAAAAATTCGTGTTATTTAAAAATTCGCCCTGTGCCCAAAAACAAAAATCTAATCTTCTCTGTATATCCCCATCCTCTAAAGTATGTAATATTTTTGGCTTGAAAGCTCTTTGCCTATTTTTTTTAAACAACGCCAAACTCGGTCTTTACTTACATTAAGATCTACTGCTGCTTGTCTTACACTAGATTCTGGGTCTTCTCTATAATATTGTAAAATACGTTCTTCGTCTGGATATTGTCTATTTTCTAAATCATATTTCTTTTGTCTTAATTTGCGTACGTTTCCTGTGTTTTTAAAATTATTTATGATGTTTGCCACCAATTTATGCCGAACAGGAAAGGACTGCTCAGGATGCCGTGCGTTAAATTCAGCAGCAGCTTCTCTATAGGATCTGGCATTATCTCCAACCAATAGAACCAACTCACTTTTTTCCTCAATCGTTAGACGGCGCACCATTTTTTTGATAATACAAAAATTTACTCAATTTAAGCACTTATTTGAAATACGCTCACGTACAAATATAGATTGACAAATTGATGTACTTTCAATAATAAATTGACACATGTCATAACTTTTGTTTTCATTGCCTACTTGGGCTTGTATTTGTAAATAATAGAATTTTTGCATTATTAAAAAATTAGGAATTATCGTTCAAATCCAAATCACACTAGTAAAATACATTGTTTTGAACAAAAAATGAAGAATATTTTTTTCACATTTGGGTAACCGTCATGCAAATAAAAAAAATTTTTCGTTGAAAAAGTTTTTTTTTGCGGCCTATATCTCAACCACCTTTGAACCTATCATAGCGAAATTTGGTACAAAGGGGTTTTTTAAGGTGCTGATTAAGAATATCCAACTAGATTTTATCTTAAAAAATCGCTAATATAAGTTCTCGAAAAATCACCCCTTACGTAAGCCTCTGTATAGGTACGCCAATGATGATTATCAAATTTTCCTACGTCATTAAGTTCTAATTGCGGGCAGTGATCAATCACCCAAATTTCAAAAAAATTGCACGAGCAGTTTCTGAGATATAAGAATGGCTCCATAAAAGTTGCGACACGCTGTATATGATCTGCTAACTTCTTATGAAGTTAGCAGGGCATCTAATATTTTTTAAAAAACAAAAGCGGGAAAATATTTTCTTGTACGGCTAAAAAACGGCATAAGTTCATGCTATAGCGAGACCGATTCGCAAAAGTTGACCTGCTAACTTGATATAAAGTGTATACGAACTTAATTGAAACTGTATAAAAACTAAAAGCCGACAAAAACAGTCGGCATCTCTTTATTGTATATGGGTGGAGGTAAATAGAAATGCTTGTCATAAGAATATGATAAGATTTTCGGGCGTTATTATATTATTCTCTGTTTCAAATGGTCTCCAGAAAGCCATAGTAAATTAGTAAATATTTAAAATATTTTACCTTTTATATAGCAGTAAATATTTATAAATATGAACAATAACTAACTAAACTCCTATGCTTAATATTATAACAGGTGCACTGGCACATTGACAGCGCATCTCATAAGTCCACGTTGACTACTGAGAAACGATTTACCAGTTTTTTTTATGCTAGTAGGCCTGTCCGTTTTATTATCTTTAAACCAGTACATTCGTAGATGGTTCATTCAGGCTGATTACATTGCCAGTCTCGGACTCGCCTGCACAGTTTCAACTACCATTCGAATCCACGATACCATTGCTAAATATATAGGACAAAATATCAAGTTCTGTGCGCACGGTCCTGTGCTTTAACACTGACCAGTTTCAATTGTGCTTGTATAAAGTATACATCTTTTGTCAACCTGGCGTCAACGCTGCATGCCGCAGCTAGCCAGTTTATTACCTACGATTCTACGAATACATTTTAATGATTTTTCAATCTTAAACTATAAAGTGTTGAATTTTTTTGTGTAGAAATTAATTTCTTACAACTTTGCACTGTTTTCGTCCCTCAAGGTTCTCGCGATACTTCGTGTATAAGGTCGCTTTTACTTTTTTTTCCTTGCATACTAAAAACATTAATTTTTTTGCACGAACAGTGAATCGATTTTCATAAGAATTGTCGTTTATTTACACGCAAAATGTATTGATTTAGTTTCCATTCATTCAGGAATTGTCGGAAGTTCGTGGATAGGTAAATCAGCTAAGTTGATTGAACCATAAGCGTTATAGTCATGTCAAGAGACATAATTTTAACTAGATGTTTATAGAAACTTTGATATAATTGTTGAACATTGTTTCAGATACTCTTTGAAATTTTTTGAAGATGATTTTTTAGTTATAATTGCTATATTTTTAATTCTAATGATGTCATCTTGGTTGGCAAAACTTTCGTCAAAGGTTGCGGCTGTCAACCAAATATCTTGAAAATATCCAATAATTAACCAGACAGCATTTGAAAAATGCAGAATTTTTATTAAATTATCTAAGCAATCTTTTTAGAGTTTACAATACAGAGTAAGTTTAGCTACAAAGGATTTCCTTAAAGTCGGGAAATTGCAGCTACATAGATTTAAAGGAAAGTTTCAGTTATATAAATATTTTTTAATACACTTCCTAGTAAACCATTTACCTCAAATAACTATTGCTGTAAAATTTTGCGTTAAAAGTCTTTAATACTGAATGCTATATGACTACATTGTAGAAACGGTGTGGCTAAGTTGTAAAGTATTTATCTCGGCATTTATATATATGTTACATAAATGTTTACCCTTACCTAAGTTGCCATAATATATTATAAGGCTTTAAGCGCAATAAGATAACCGGTAGCTCAGTGTGCTAAAGCGTCTGGCTAGCCAACTGAGTATGCCTAGCGAAGTGGGTTCGAGGCCCGCAAGAGTGGTTCGGACTCCACAATAAACTGTTGGGCCTCGTCTCTCTTACCTAGCACAAGATTCTTGAGACCTTCCAGGTGGTTACTTCGGTAACTTGAGAGGCGGTTAAGAAAACATGTTTTGAGATGTGCTACTTAGGATGAATATTAAGGAATATATGGTAAGATCGTAATTTCCCTTCTGTCGGTTTGTACAAAACTTGAGGCAATTATTTCCTCTAAAAATTCTATTATCCAGTTTTAAAAACAAAACATCATGCGAACATGTTCACGTTCAGTGTCTATACACAGAAGAAATTCCAATGTAATGAAAATTATCGGACAAAAATGTTATACTTATTTGGGATCAAGATTGTACAATAGATTGCATAAGCGAACAAAAATGAAAATAAATTGCATATATCTAAGAAAATGTTGAAAATTTATTAAAAGAAAACCTAGTACATATCTTTAATAAAATATAATGATGTAAACAAAAGAAAACATAATTTACCAGACTAAATTTTTGTATTTAATATTTAAATGTTATTGAGTAATCATAAAGTAGAATTTATTATCCCAATTTTAAGGGGTATCTTATTATTCATTTTTGGAAATAAGTTTATATAAAAGCCGCAGAAATATCGAGATACAATTTTGGACCACCTTATATAAAATATATGAGATACAACGAAACCGGTTTGAGTTACGTATCACCACGAAGAAATATGCAGATATTTTCCGTACTGATTTTCCTGTGTAACATTATTCACTCTTGAAATTTAATCCTAATAAAAATTAATCATTCACAAACCCCCGCCTGGGAGACCGTTGAACTTCTTGGCTAGGCAATGACGCACTAGAACTCACCGCATAATTTAAATTCCTGCAAATTGGATATTCTGTGTACTGGAGGCACAGATTGGATTCTAATTATGTGTATAAATAACTACTTAATGATGCCTCGGGAATTGCTATATGGATGTTCATTAAATTTTCATTGAGAACCTATTACCGTGTTGATAAATATTCACTTAGTCGATGTCAATAGATACTTCTCGTTAATTAAAATACTCATTCCATACTATGCGAACTAGAAGGGAAAATGTTCACGGTAATTGTGGAACTATAAAAAATATTAAAACTGATTTTTAGCAATAGACAAATCGAAGACAAATCGTCTCTTGGATGACGAATCGAAGAAGAAAGGCTCTGGTCGAAGAGATTGTGAACGATGCATCTTTACACGTCTGAAGGACTTTTATTATACTTTCCAAAATGGATATTAAACGTAAACAAAGGGGTTCAAATCGACTGTTTCAGACAGAGAATAATACAAAATATATTGTTTCGTTTTTGCTTAATTGCTTCACTGATGGTACCAATTGGACGTCGTGACACTATAAATCTAACAGTAAATACTAACACTTTCTTAAATTTAAACCTGAAAAGGAATTTTGAAACAGGAAAAAGACAATATAAAGTTCAAAAATATATATATTAAATCTTTTTAAAGAAATTATATTTTTACAAAACTGTATTGACAAACTATAGTTTGGCCCGTTTACAACACATAGCGAGGAACAGAACGATTCATAATGTAACCAACTACCATCCAATGCGCGGTTTATAGCTAACGATTACACAAAAATATTCAAGAGAAGTTCAATGTTTATAATTTTGGTGGGCTTTTCCTTGCCTGTCTATTGACGTATTTTCAGTTCAATATCAATTTATTTCGCTCCTCGGAGCTTAAAAATGCTTGAATCGCAACGACTTTGAATTATATTGTGGCAATTATATATTCACGTTCAGGCAAGGCGGTCCCATGCACATCTGAGTACATGGTAATTATACTTTTCTGACACCAAATCACTGAGGAACCGGTTTAGGGCAAATACCGTTAAAACCCATCATTTTCCCGTGAAAATCGACTGCTAGAAAATGATAGGACACCCTCGACGCTAAGGGCTATTTTCGCTAAAACTCTCGAAATACTTTGGCTAGAGACTGGGTAACTTGTCCTCATATTTAACACAACGCATGAGTTGCAGTGCTGCACAACTTGGATTCGGTTTTCGTTATACTTTCTAAATTTTGTGTTCGGGGCGATATTACGTCCCCGTGCAGCGACATTTACTACACTTTCTAAAATTACACTTCAAGATTGTGGCATAAAAAACTCGCTCCGTAGAGCGAAAATGTGTATTTATATATAAAAACCTCTTCCAACGGCATTTTTACGTGAAGCACGCTTTTCATGCGAAATGTCGGATTTTGTTACAGTTTCCAAAAGTTCATCGATAGTTTTGGCGTGTTCTTTAACAAGATCAGAGAGAATCACAGTCAACAACTGTATTTGTATCAATCATATTATCGGAAACCATTTAATGCTGTAAGAAAATACATGTAGCGAGCAAAAATCGCGTTTTACAAATGTAGCGCAAAGGAAAACAATTTAGTTTTTTTACTGTGAAGTATTTTTGACAGTAAAACATCTCCAGTAACCGTCCTACACAGTTATTCCATAATTAATCAGACATCTCCAGTTCTCACAGCGCAATTTCAACACTATATCATTAATTTTAATTGTACACGGTGTAACCGGCATTTGCAGACATATAATTGAACGCAGATTTCGAGGTGAAACTCACGAATTTCATCAAACCTAAGGAGCTTGTAAACATCATTTTTATGTTTCGCAAACAATGTTTTTTGATGCTTGACAATGATAACGCAAGCGATTATTATTTAATGAACGTTATTTATGGTGGATATGGGTTTATTAATTTTTAATCGTGAATAGGGAACATCGAATGAATTATTACAACTAATTATCAATCAATCAGCATTCGATTTTAGATTTAGATTAGTACAATTAAATTCAATCTCACTCTTTCAATCCGTCTCCGCGGGGTTGGCAAAAAAGACCCACTTGAAAAATCAACTCGCAATTTAATCTTAAAAAATCATAAAACCCAAACAACTAGTGTTCAAATAAGGACACAAAAATTTACCTAATTTTTTTCGCACAAAAAGAAACGAAAAAATATTGTAATTACTATGGGGTACCCTATTTAATTACAAATGAAATCCTGGTAATCTATGTCACCAGGAAATTCATTACTATTTATTTATTTATCTGAAGGATAAACAAATAAGATTGGCCATTTGCGTGATCGTCTAGTTTTGTTAGTGTAGGACTCAACCTTTGTTGTGTGTGTAGTAACCCTTTTTAATTTACCCTAGGTTCTTTTATATAAAGTTTAATAGTACTTGTTTCTGTCTGATACGATCTACCTTCGAAAATTAATCACTCTGTTAATTTAAATACCTGGTAAACTTGAACACCCTGTCTATTAATTGAGATACCTAGTTAATTATATATGTTATTTAGGTAGTATTTTATTACTCAAGATTGCACTGTACATTTATAGTTGAAGTTTGTTTTCTATTTTGCTTTGAAACAAAACCATTTATTTAGTTTATTACTTATATGACGAAAAAGGTAAAGGTGAAAGAAAAGACAATAATTGATGGGAAAAATTAGTAAAAAAACCCATTTTATTTTATATAAATTGATGCAACAATAGTCGAACATGAAATCAAAATAATCCAAATATTTGAGACAATTGTCTAAATATTATAATTGGAAAATTTGCGTCGCTATAGTAATGACCATACTACAGATATACTGAGTGTTTTGATGCAATAACAAGAACTTAGATACAAAAGTATGCTGTGTTATTTTAATAGCAATTAGAGTTGTGGCAAATGCCTGAATAAACATATCACATGTCTACATTGAGAAATTAATATAGACAAGAATAAGAGCAGTGACAATAGTCTATGTACATAATAATTAATAATTAAACTACACAGAAATTAGACAACCATTTCCTCCGACGGTGCCAAGGTCGGAGCTGGGATTCGAACCCAGTGGCGCGATACTCGTGTGATTAATAGCGATTGCCACCTCGCATCTCAAACAACACGGCTATCGGCCAGACAATACTTATTTTGAACAGTTGTGACAATAGTCGGTAAATGATAATAACATGAGTGAACAAACGTCAAAGATGTTACTTCGAAACAAAGAGAACGCAACTGCAGTGTCAAAGTTTACGAACATAACAGAGAATAAATGTTTCAACCTAACAAAAGTTATTTGATATTTTCTGTAGTAGTTGGCTACGGCGCCAGGTTTCAGTGAAAACACTCACCAGCTGTGGGAAATAAAACTCCCTTTTGCAAGTAATTAATGGTTGTGGAAATCTCCAGTTTTCTTATAGTTGTGCTCTCGTCTACTGATAAGAAAGATAGTAGGATACAGTATATGACAATTACCGACTGCACCTAACCAATAGTGTTAGAAAGAACAATCTAAACAACGCTGGAAATTTGATTTTGTGTCAATTGACTGATAAACTAAACAGCAATAGTAAGTGTTTAGCACTGAACAGATGTTAATATAGGGTGGCCGAAAAGATCGACGACCTTACAGATTGGTGTAGACAAGTGTCCTTAAAACAGCGGACTGTTAATTTTAGATTTAGATCGAACCCCGATAGTCCGTAATGCCACCCATTTTACTGTTACGTTGTGCAAACACAGTTCACAAACAATTACGTTCTCGTAGTCACGAGAATTTTACATCGTTGACAATTTAGTAGTTAAAGAAGTAAAATTGGTTGAAGTCGACAAAGACTCTTGTAACAGCTCTTATATCAGTGTAAAACGCCTAAGAAAAAGTATTTGTAAGCTTGTAATGTACGGTCAAAAGCTATAGTTCTTGAATATAAACTTGTTATTTTGCAAACGCAAACTTTCCTAGTAAAACACTCAGAAAATGAAATTTTATGAATTAAAATCGTGAATAAAATCATAACTGAATAAACTGTAATATAATATTCTTTATAGTTAAAAATCAAAGCTAGTATTTCATAAAAAAACTAATATTCTTTTAGTACCACAAATGTATCAGTTAAACCTTTTTTAAACAACCCGTAACCAGAATATAAATGCAATTGCGAATAATAAAGTAGAGTCTAGAAATAAGAAAGTAATCACCTTTTAGAAATTTGTGCCTGCAGAATTTCCGTGCGCCCTGTATAGCGTTATGTCGTCCGTGAATGTTCTCCCCCAGCTTCTTCATGTTTAACGTACTCGTTAAGCATCGTAGAGACATTGAAACGGCACTTCATAAAAAGTACGTTAAACCAGTGAATATCTGCGAGATGCATAGCAAAATTAAATGTGAATTTTCTTGGATCGTTTGACTTGTAGTTTAGATAATTAATCTCAATACTTCCATAAGAACAGCTAGCCCAGAGGGTCAGCGATGTGACTTAGGTAAAATATCCACACAATAATACCATAAGAACAGCGAGCCCAAAGGGTCAGCGATGTGACTTAGGGTATATTGAAATGCAATTACTCAGGAGCACAGCGAATGATAGCATTCGGCGATGTAACTCGGGAGTGATAGAAGAGGCATCCCCTCGGTAAACAAGCTGGTTTTCTTTTTATATGATACGCGACATCACCCTTCTACTCGAATCTCACACTTCATGTGGGAACTATTTACATTAACAACATTAATAACGTTGGATACGACGTAGCTCTGCATAGACTTTTAAGGTACAAAAGTGTAGGCGATTCCATACTATGGGAATACACGAAGTACTTGACGTTTATCTGAATATACGATAAACAAACCCTGCGACTCGACTAGATTTTATGTAATTTCTGTCTCAAAATTGTAGCGTTTAACTTTGCTTTAAAAATATAATTTTAAAATGCATTCTGTTAACTTTACTGTGTCCAATATTAGATGAGTAAATAAATGTAAAAATGAAATGAATTAACTGCAATAATTACTTGAATTTGGAAATAAATAAGAAAAAACTAGATATATATATATATATATATATAATATATATATATATATATATATAATATATATATATATATATATATAATATATATATATATATATATATAATATATATATATATATATATATATATATATAATATATATATATATAATATATATATATATATATATATATATATATATATATATATATATATATATATATATATATATATATGACACTGGACCGCATATATATATAGACACTGGACCGCTGGATGGCGCCTGCTGGCTGTTTTACATGTCGCTATTGTAAAAATACCGGGATGTACTATAGTCAAAGGATTCTCATGTCGGTCGTCGCATACCTACCTTGCACTGACGAGAGCCAACAGCTCGAAACTACAGTCTGCAAGTGGTGTGTGACGACTGGCAAGGGAGCTTCTTTAAGTAGGATCAGTCTTTCGGCTGGTGTTTGTTGCAATCGAAGCATTAGCGTTTTGATGGTAATATGCAATTATTACACTTAACACGCCAGGCTTGTAACTTGTAATTCAGCGCTCGGCGGGGCACATAGCCCGGAGAGTAGCTGTTGGTTGCAGTCTGGTTAGGTTCCTTATAGTAAAATAAGGATTTATAGAGAAGTTAAGGTTATGTTTGGGCAATTATTATAGCTAATACTGTATTCATTTACAATAGAAAGATAATAGTAAACATTACAATAAATAATATTGAACGTTTATTTTTTTGTCATTATTTTGCAAATAAACAATGACGTGATCACCCAAGTAGTTAAATATACTTGTTTGTGACGGATTAAATAGGTATATTTGCCCGTTTTGTGTTGATATACGCAGGGTTGGAAAAACAGGTTTTTTTTTCATTTTAAATTAAAAAATCTATTTTTTTGTTTTAAAGGTTTTTTTTGTTTAAAGTAGTTTTTTCAATGTTTTAAATGGTATGGTTAAAACATTTAAAACCCTCTTCAATTATAATTAAATGGTACCATTGGTACCAATCTACTGTATCTGCTACTACTAAATGATGACAGATGGCTTTCTTAAACGGATTTTACTAGAGTCCTTATAAAGTAGTGTCTGGCCACTCGACCGCCACTACACCCAAGTGGATGCATAATGGCGGTGATGGTTTGTGTGTGCGCGTGTGTGCATCAGTGTGTTTACAACGTATCGCAAGTGTCAAAAGCAGGTTGCAGTATTTGTTTTGACAAAGTGGAAAAATATATGTAAGGAATAACGTTACCGTCTCGGTTACCAGTAATTGTGTCATGACCAAATCAGTCATAACAGACTGTTATTTTAATTTTAACCTATTACACTAATGGCAATATGCTCGTCAAAACAAGAGCAACTCCTATTGGCGCCGCCATTATGCATCCACTTTTCATACGGACCAACCAGTGCCTCCCATTCAAGTGGCCAGACTATAATTTATAGGGGCTATGGGCTATGGTAAACTTTGTTTATTCAATTGTCTTTTTAAACTTTTTTCAGCATTAGTTTCAGCTTGATTAATAATCACAAAAGCCAAAAATATTTGTCATGTCACAACTATGACCTCGAAATTGTCATTAGAAATTTTTAAATGGCCTGAAATGCCCTTATTAATTAAAATACCATAAGGAAAAGCTGTTTTAACTACATGAAGAATCTAAATGTGAAGTTTGGTTTGAAAATATGTAATATTTAATTTTTTGTGTATTTTCTGTTTCTATCTTTAAATGTATTTTATAATGCCAAAGAAAATGTTTTTACAGCAGAAAATAACTCATTTGTTTCCTATTTCCGGGCACCTCTTGGGAAAAGGTTGTAGCTTCCGTCTATGTTTTTGACAAATTTTTGCTGTAGAAACGCTCCAAATTTCTTAACTGTAATTGAGCACAACATCTTTGATATGCGGCTATATCGTAGGTATACATATTTCTTCTTTATTGCATTAATTTTGTTTTTATTTCTATTATAAATGGTCTCGTTTTGATTTCTAATGAGCATTGGTTGAACAAATCAAGATTACTTACATACTTACTGTCATAGCTAAAATAGGTCGGACATTTACTGTTTATCATGCCGATCTTTTTTCAAGATTGTCTATAGGTAGCCTTGGAATCCGACGTAAAGTTTGTCCTTTTATATTACTTGATAGCGGCACAGATTGTAGATACATTTTTTGCATACTGATTATGCAAAATATGCTTAACTGTCAAGTTCCCATATCTAGAATAAATTCCTGTTGAACCACTCCACAAACCAACGTAAAAAATATGCAGTGCGATAATATCTGCAACGGTTTACATTTACATAATGCTTTTAATATCACTTGCGGTCTTGCGTCTAAGTAAGTAGATCTAATTGATACATAACTTTGTTGTTGATCGATTTTGATTAACTATTTGTTTTTTTTTAGGATTTGTCACGCGTTACTGTTAGAATTATTTTTACCTTTTTACTGTGTTCTTACAGTAGTTTTCTCTTTTGGCATAAAACAAATTGGAAATTAGTGTTAGGGTGGCGATCTGTGTACTGGGTTATTCACTATATATATTGACCCCCCCCCCCTTTTTTTCTGTTATTATTGAAAATAAAAAAAGTTTCGTATAAAAGTTGTAAGATCTTATCTATATTTTATTCAAATGTGATAAGAAAACAATATGTATAAGTCACGTGACACGAAATAAATGTTGTTTTTTTTAAATGGAACACGCTATATATTATTGCATTTTCGAGAAGCCCTTTTTCCCCTGATTTCGAATATGTAATATTGTATAGGTCTATCTTAAATAATTCTTGACATATTTGACATTCAAAATGCAAATGAGCTGCTTTATTGCAAGAAGAGTGAGCCATGCGTGTCAAAACAAAAGTGAAACAAAAATAACAAGGTAGGCCACGAAAATAATTATTTCATTGTTTATTCAATTTTGGCATTTCAAACTGTCATTTTAACATTTACCTATATAATCAAAATGGGTTATAGTGAGGGTGAAGAGGTCGAAATATTTTCCTTTTATGTGAAAAAAATGAAAATAGGTGCGCCGCAAGAAGAGAATACATGACGTTGTAGTGTAAACACGTTTTTGAATGTTTATCGTCATGTAAATAGGACTCATAGTTTTCCAAGAAAACGACGTGACGTTACAGCAAACGAGGAAGAAGATCTAGATATATTGTTATATTTTGAAGGTAGAAAAATAATTTATTATAAAAATAGATCGATACCTTATTTTAATATCTGTTTTAAAAAATTCGGTTACCTAATAGTTTATTAAATGCTTGTCGTGAAATGGAAAAAAGTTATTCCAACATTCAAAGAACTTAAAAGCGTCAATATAGGCCTTACAAAATATTACCCATCCAGGAACTGAATGAAGACCAAAAACGGGGAAGATTGGAGTTTTGTTAGATCATTCTCCATGAATTAGATTTTTTAAAAGAAATTATGTGGACAGATGAGTCAAGTTTTTCCACAGTGGGAGTTTTTAATAGAAAAAGACAGGCGTTCCTGGGTGAATAAAAATCAAAGACCCAGAAAGGTCAAGCAAATAAAAAAATCGGGTAGAAAATCAATCCACGTTTGGTGCGGAATTTTTCAAAACGAAGTAGTTGGGCCTATATTTTATGATTCTACTTTGACACGACAAACATATCTCAAAATAATTTTATCAGAGGTAGATCGTCTAATTCAAGAATTCCCTATGGACGTATTGTCTAGAATGAATTGACATTAGGACGGAGCGACTCCATATAGTGTTTTAGAAATTCGGGAACTTTTAAATAATCAATTTCCCATTTGGATAGGCAATGCTGGGACCATTCGATGGTCACCAAATAGCCCTGATTTGACTCCATTAGATAGCTTTTTATGGGGGGTTTTAAAACACAAAGTCAATTTTAATCATAACCAGAATCTTCGGAATAACTATTGCGTTGTCTGGTCGATAGCCGAGTGGGTTAAGGCGCGAGGTCGCACCACCGGGTTCGAATCCTGGCTCCAGCACTGGCACTGTCGGAGGAAATGATTGTATGTCCGCGTTTTTTCAATGTGTAACCCCCTTCCGCACAAGCCCTGGCTTCTGGAATTGGGGGTTGTCTAATTTCTGTGCTGTTTATTATTATCATTATTATTAAAGCAAAAATTCAAAAAGAAATTAACAACTTAAACAGAAAGCATAATATCGCTATTTGCAATATTTTCCTAAACTTAAGAAGACGCTATGAGCTTTGCATTGAAAATAATGGTGGCCACTTTGAACAATTTCCTTAATTGATTGCTTATGTAGAATTATTTTATTATAAAGAGTTTTCTCTTGCTTTGTTAAATCTGTTTTTTAATAAATTAAATATGAAGTTAACTCTAATATATTAATTATTTACACGTGATTATAGTTGGGTCATATATAATTTACATGTTGAAAATAGCACTTTTCATACGTGAAAGCGTTTTCACATACTAACAGTATGTGAAAACGCGTGCGTTAAAGATTTATCACACGCTATGTGAAATGAAAAATTTTCAAGCATAATTAGTAGTGCGTAGTTAGTAGCAGTTTTCAATGCAGTGGTAGAAAAAGAAAAGACTTTTTTTCGCCGATTGACAGCAAAGTACTAACTTTATTGACTAATGTCAATCAGCAAAGTGTCACTTTGCCTGCCTAGGCAGGAAAGTGCTCATTTTCCCTGCCTAGGCAGGAAAGTGACACTTAGTTTCCATGGTAACCAACTAGTAACTGCGATTTTTAATGAATTTCTATTGAATTTATTACAACAAAAATAAAGAGATTGAGAATTGTAATAATTTAATTATTTTAGAATATATTTAAACAATCGGCGAAAAAAATGTATGTTCAACTCAGCAACAAAATTTTGCTGCCTAGTTAAACAAATAACTATTGTTTTACTAGTGAATAAACAACTATTTACGGTTGTTGAGTTAATAATGACGGTTTGAAATGTCAAAATTGAATAAACAATAAAATAATTATTTTCGTGGCTTACCTTGTTATTTTTGTTTCACTTGTGTTTTGACACGCATGGCTCACTCTTCTTGCAATAAAGCAGCTCATTTGCATTTTGAATGTCAAATATGTCAAGTAGTATTTAAGAGTATACAATATTATATATTTGAAACCAGGGAAAAAAGGGCTTCTCGAAAATGCAATAATATATAGGGTGTTCCGTTAAAAAAAAACCCATGTATTTATTTCGTATCACGTGACCTATACATGATA
Organism: Leptura quadrifasciata; assembly: GCA_963675555.1. Taxonomy (NCBI): domain Eukaryota; kingdom Metazoa; phylum Arthropoda; class Insecta; order Coleoptera; family Cerambycidae; genus Leptura; species Leptura quadrifasciata. The sequence continues at coordinate 18,086,204 of OY776677.1, read as the reverse complement.
TTGTTTTTATCACGTTTCAATAAAATATAGGTCAGATCTTACAACTTTCATACCAATTTTTTTTTCTATTTTCAATAATCACAAATAAAGGGGGCCAATATATAGTGAATATCCCTGTACAAAGAATCCAAAAATGAAGTATTTTTTTTAATTTTCGGTACTAAATAGCTGTCAAATCGCAACCAAAACAGCTTTGAAAAAGGTTGGAATACGATAGAAAAAATGTCAAATGCCTGGAGAGGGAAGTTCTAAGAGCTTTATCACTCTACTAAATGAGGTGTTAAGTTTTAAACTTTTTAAAAAATGACCAAATATTACTTCAATTTTTTTCCTGTTTGTAAAATCTACCATTGCTGAAAACACAAAAACAATAAATTACGTTTAACCATAAGTACGGTTCACAACTACTGTTTAGTCCATGGTTTAGTTATTTATGTGCTTCACTTCTTATTGCGTATGGCAACACGAGCATAAGGTACGGATAAGGTCACTGTCAGCTGTAGAAAGAGTATCCAATAGAAACAATACTCACGCTATCAGATGAGTTTGCTTAAGTCCTACTAAACATCGACTAATTATATTAGTTTATTTGTAACAAACATAGTCACACTGTGCAGTGGTTAAATTGGATTACCCATAATACCAGTCATAATTCCCACAATTATTTTCCCGATTAGTTGAAATCCTAGTATTAGGGCTATCGAATTCACTTTGTTACGTGTTAACGCCCTCTAGTAAACACCCCAAGCGTAGGTTCAATAACTGCAACACGAATTGTCACTAACCCCTGATTTATTAACACTAAATTAACAATATTTCGTCATCATAATTACACACTGATTACGACTTTTAACTACTATACATCACTTTTGTCACTGTACTTTACTCTTCAAATTTGAACTGCTCTGATGCGTTGGTCTCGTTTCTTATATACTCCATTGTGCTTATTCCAGATTGATCCATTTCATTCTAGTCCGTACTGTAGACGCTTTACTTTTTTCTAGTACATCTATGGTAGGAAGCCCATAGCGTCATCTCTGGGCAGACTGGTGAAGTTATATTGCTAGCTTCGCTCTACTAAGGGGTTAAACTTTTCTTCGTAAGAGCCAAGAGGGCGTGCACATAACACTATGTAATGTTTTTAATAACTTATCCACTAAATAAACTGATTATTATCATTATTATCAACTAATGGAATTTGTACCTGAACCTTGTATAATTACAAGTAACACAGTCAATTTTAATCATAAACACAATCTTCAGACCTTTTAAACACCCCAAGCACAGATGCAATAACTGCAACACGAATTGTCACTAACCACTGATTTATTAACACTAAATTAACAATATTTCGTCATTATAATTACACACTGATTACGACTTTTAACTACTATACATCACTTTTGTCACTGTACTTTACTCTTCAAATTTGAACTGCTCTGATGCGTTGGTCCCGTTTCTTATATACTCCATTGTGCTTATTCCAGATTGATCCATTTCATTCTAGTCCATACTGTGGACGGTTCTACTTTTATCTAGTACATCTATGGTAGGAAGCTCATAGCGCCATCTCTGGGCAGACTGGTGAAGCAGCATTATACTGCTAGCGTCGCTCTACTAAGGGGTTAAACTTTTCTTCGTAAGAGCCAAGAGGGCATGCAGATAACACTATGTAATGTTTTTAATAACTTATTCGCTAAATAAACTGATTATTATCATTATTATCAACCAATGGAATTTGTACCTGAACCTTGTATAAGTACAAGTAACACAGTATAATAATGTAAGATGTTATTAAACTTTCTTCACACGAGACGTTTATGAGGGTAATTATTATTTAAATGTCATGCGGTTGGTATTCCGCAGCCTTGGGCATAAAATAATAATTGTCTGACATTTAGTCCTCAGTTTTGACTTTAAAATTGCTAAGTAAGTGATCTAAATGTCGTGTCTTATTGCATTATCCTTTCCTTTAACCGTCTGCCTCAGAATTATTCCCAAATTTGAAGAAAATAGTAACCTTTGAAAATAATGTAAGTAAGCATGTTGTACTTTCTGAATTCATCAGGACCGACATTGAGTTTCTCTAGGACCTGGACTCCAGTACCGTGTAGTTATTTTCTTCTATATTACGCTTTCTTTCTATATAAGCTATCTTCTTTTAGACACTTATTTCTTCAATTTTTTTTATTTTACAAACTTTTTCAGAAAAAATTTGAAAAGACTGGCAATTTGAATATAGCATACATCTTTTAGGTTCTTTCGAATGGCAAGGTATTTTTTAGAAACAATGTCAAATCTAACGACTTTATTATCAGAAACATTCATTTCCATATTTTATACACTGGAAGTTTCAATCAAAACAAACTAATATATTCTCTTTTTGTTGCAGGTAAGGACGATTCTTGCTCTACGAAGCGAAGAGACTTGAGGGAATTAGTAGCTTGCAAATTGAATATTTTATTGAATTTTCCCACAAAGGTTTGAGCCACGTTAAATACTTAAACTTAACTGTCAAATTAATAGGGTGGGAGAGGGGGTGGAAATATGAAACATTTAAAATCAGAACAAAACCGAAACAAGCCTTAAATAACGATTCAATTAACGAGAAAACTGCAAGTCATTTATTCATATACAGATTCAGCAAAAGTAGTTTTATATATCCTGAAGTAAACGAGTGCGAGAAAGAAAATAAAAATTAGGAACAGATAGTCGGATATATTACTCCCAGCACGCTCCACATTTCATATTATTATCATTTTTATCACCTTGCCGTGTATCAACGCAGGGCATCGGTATTGTCGCGGTGAGAGGTCGAGAAACTTTCATTGGTGCGCCGCTAATATAACAAACATCTATCTCGCTCTCAGGTAAACGATTATTGTTTTCTTTCTCGCCTAGTCGATAGTTTATACTCTACTTTTGTTTATAATACAAAATATTTCCAAATAAATAATAACTTCAGATGTCTGACAACATTGCATTTCCTGCAAGACGTTCTTTTCGCATTCTTTGAACCATCGTTCTTTCTCCGGGCGAACGTTATGTATGGTACAACTAAAATCATTACAAAACCGAACTTTGTCAAATAAATAATTTTTTCTCTCTTGAACTTTAATTTACTTTCTGAAACTTTTTATGGTAGCCACAGGTTAGTCAAGTTGCAATAAAAAATCGCAATTTGTTTTTTAAACGATAGGAGTAAGTTTTAAATTTAAATGTCTTTCAATATTTTCCTGGCCGTTGAGTGGGCGAAGTGAGGCAATTGCATGAGCGAGCCTCTTCGGTAACCTGATCTTAAGCCTCTAAATTTTTTCTAGCTATGTATAAATTAAGAAGTAGGTTGATAAATATGAAAAAAATCCTTACATTCGATCATGTCGCATATTATTCGTGTGTCACGTAGTCATGACGCAAAGATTTGTATGAAACATGACGTGCTTTCGTAAATCTTATTTCATTCTATAATGATTTTCTAGAAATTGGCATTACTTCGTTATTCATTGGTTAAAAGATTTTTAAGAAAAAATGTTTTGTCAGAAATTCCATTCCCTTGTATCTGTTTATGCTAATCTACATCTAAATGCAGATTTCGTATTCAGTTGCAGTTACTGATGATGTAAAGGAAGTAAGAAAAATCATTAGTCTTAACTCGGAGGGAAACACACGTTTCACAATGATATAAACTTTGTGATCCGAAAATAAACCGATTAATTAAAACATATATCAAGGTTAATTAAGATAATCTTGCATAATTTACATAAAAGTGTATATAGCAGAATTAATTGTGCCATAGTAACTACGTGGATTTTTATTACCCTCCTTTGTATTTTGATACAGTAATTTTTTTGGTCAAGTGCGTGGTGTGGGCTGAGGGAGAAACTTTGCACGTTTGAAAATTTACACAAATTTTGTTGATATATTGAACTCTCTTTATCTAACTTCAGGAGACATTCACTGAAGTAATAAATAGGTTTTCCTACAACGTTGATTTTAACATTTTAATTCTTGAAAACCGTGGGCATTTGGGCTGTGGGCAACATAGCTTTTAAAAGTGAGGGCAGTCTGAAAGCAGAACTATTTTTTTTATTCTTAAAATTAAATAGGTAACAACTAATAAAAAAATAAAAGTGCGTTTGCTCTGTGCGGTATATAAAAATTATACAGGGTGTTTTAGAAATACATGCACTTCTTGTAATTTATGACTCTTTATGCAATGTAAAGACCGAAGTCACTTTTGAAATTTAAAAATTCTAAAATAAGAATTTTTGTATTTACCTATATTCCTTCAAGGTCCAGCCGTGGTTACAGTGTTGACATTTTTTTGTTGATAATGTGTTTTTTGTCATTTTCACCGTTTCTTTTTTGTAATTATGGAGCTTTTTCAATTGCATTTTTGGAGCAAGAAGAGCCATATTCCTACAAAATCTAAGTCCTACTACATCAGTGTTTAGGAGAAAAATTTATAATTCATAGCGATTTAAAAAAAAAACCTATGCACGCCACTGGATTCACCACCCCTCAAAACGGGCCTGTACTTAATTTTGTCGAAAATTTTTAAGTAATAATAACGTTTTTGTAGACATTATTAAAAATGTACAATACATCGTTTTCATACATTTATTCTAAAAGTTAAGTTATCCATGAGAAAAAATTCGAAATAAAATCTTTAGTAACATGGTATTATTATGATTCTTATGTCTAGTTTTAACTAATCGAAAAAGAAATAGAAATTTATAACAAACTGAAACAAAAAATAGAGAATTCCGTTACAAAAACTATAAGGTTATCGTCACTTCTACCAACCCACCATTTATTTCAATACACTTGTCAATCCTTTTACGCACATTCATAGTAACCTTTCGTATTTGTTCTGATGTAATTTCTGCGGAAACTTGCATTGTCTTAGCCCGTAGTTCTTGCGCAATAATGTATGGCCTTGTTTTGTAAACCTTTTGTTTCATTAAACCCCAAAGGAAATATCGAGTGGTGTCAAGTCTGGGGATCTCGGCGGCCACTCAATCGAACTATCCAACGATTTCAAAATGTTCAAATGTTCATTAGCCATCTACTTACATCTACAAAGAGAACTTCCATCTAACTGAAACTTTAAATTAAGGAGATTCTCTAGTGATAAACCATCTAATGTGTTCCAAAACTCGTTCCCGAGTAAATTTAAAAATACATTCGCATTCGCATTACCGTCAAAGAAGAAAGGTCTAATTATTTTGTCATTTAGTATTCCGCACCAAGCGTTAATTTTTTGCGAATAAGTACTGTCTTTTTGAATCTACGACGAATTCCGGATTCTCAACTGACCAGTGACGGCAATTTTGACTTGAAACCACACCAAAAAAAGTTTGAGAACCTCTGCCTTATGGGGCAATCAATGACGTTTATCAGTTAGTTTTAAAAAAGACATAAAAGAGGAAAAAGGCTTTTTTTCTTGAGTCGGCCTATTTGTGGCTTGGATTAACAAAGGAGACAAAGGGTACCGACTTCTTGGTTCTTAAAAACTGAGCCAAATAAAATAATTTTCCACGAAAAGAAATTGCACAGTGACAGGCAACAAATGATAACTTGCCAATGTTGTTTATTCACATAAGTTGTTCAAAATGTCCTCCATCTACATTAATACACTTATCAGTACGACGAAGCAGACATACGCACTCCGTTTAACACATTGGGTAAATTAGTATATTTCTTATGGTCTATGCACATTAAAACGCGTTGCCGCAGTTGTTCCAAAGGGTCAATTGGATCACGGTAAACAAGCGATTTAAGATGCTCCCAAAAATAGATTTAGGTAAGTCGCGAGCTCTGGATAAGTGTACTTTTCTGCCATAATGTCCAAAATCCACTTTTAAATAATTAAAATACTACACTAAACTAAAGTAGGTCAATAAAATAAATTCTAACTAAGGATACAGAATAACGTGGTAAAAATCTAAAAAGAACAGAAGCAATGACACAAAAGAACCGTGTGATTATACGTAATCAAGTAACCGACATGAACTATTCTAAAGTAGATTTTTTCTAATAACAGTTTGGAACATTTTATCCCTTCTACTAAGTGTTTTTTATTGGTTCTTAGTCCACGTTAGCTGATGCTATTGGCTAATTTAAATTGGAAGGAATAAAACCGCAAAAGTGAAAAACAAAAGGTAGCCGCCGGCGCCGCTACTTTATCGGCGACACTCGGTGGCTAGCCTTAAAGTTTTGATGCCAATTAGGGAACTTTTACTTCTATTCTGTAATATTTTGCATACAATATTTCAGAAGTTCTCGACCAATTTTATTAACAATTAATTAATTAATTTTTTTAAACATTTTTTCTCTCTAAAACTATGGAATTTAGACCCCATGTTATATAAGACTTTTTTAGTTTGTCTGGTCGTTCTCTATTACCAGTTTTTATTAATGACATGAAATTAATTACACCCTGTATTTTTAGAAAGTGAAAATGATTCAAAAATATCACGCAGATGTTTCGTAACTGGTATTTATAAAAAAATTTCCTAAAATCCATAATGGTGGTAAGTTAAGGTGGTAAGGGGTGATTACTTGATTGCATCATCGTGAAACATTTAATACATTATGCTGTTGTATGCTAAAATTAATGATTTTCGATTGGTAACTTCAGTGTTTTTTTGTAGTCCTGAAATATCCATCATTTAGCATATATATTGAGAATTTTAAAACACCTTGAGAATATATTTTTATAAGAAAATATGAGCATTAAGTAATTAATTTATGAAAATAATGTTCTGCGTGTTTCATTTTCCATTCGTAAATATTTCCACGGTTCAACTCAAGCCTTGAAGTTGAGAATTGATTGTGTATATTCACTGAGGCAAATTAATATTACAGTTATACATACCTATCAAACAGTTATGAAGTGAGGCCAGTAAATTGTTTAATTTTAAATCACTGGGCGCGTATAAATAATTACATTAAATTATGCAGATTTATTTTGACTAATCTGCAGTTAATAATAAGCTGATTGAAAGAATTCATAGCGGATAATTTGTTTGAAGAAACCCAGAGGCGTGGGGGCTGATTGATTACTGTGGATTCTACACTGAAAAAATATTCTTCTAAAATTTCAATATTTTTTTGGCTTACCGGTTGTGGTGATAAGTACCTCCTATCTGAAGCTTAAGCTCAAAGTCTGGTTTGCAATGACCGGAATCTCACGAACATTTCAGTCTCTCTGATTGACTCTTTGAATACCAACGACAGTGTGCCATAACCAATACCAGAAGTTGATACAGAAAGAAGAAATAAAACAAAAAATTCAAACTAGAAGCAATTCTGTCTTTATTCCTCATTCAATGCGAAAATAGTTCTATAGAATATACTATAAAAAAAATATTGCAGTTATTGAAAAGTAATTTGAAATCTATCCGAAGTGAATTGGGTAAGAAAATGCGAGTAAAATGGGCAGCATTACGCGAAAGAAACCCAGATTTGACAGTAGTAAAATGTAAAAAAAATCCTAAATTGGAGCATATTGGTATTAAGATATTCCAACGGATATAATATATATTAAAATTTTTATTTGGCGATTAAAATCCCTTAGGCAAGGTATGTTTTTTGTATACGAATCGATGAATTAGTCACATTTTGAAGAAACTTATTAGAAATTAATAACGTTACCTAAGTAAAATGCCCTTGAAAAATCCGACCTTTGCGTTGTCATCCCATTAGACCCGTTCCTACGATAAAGGCGAGTGTCAGATTCCAGCCACTGTTATATAGTACCTTTCATTCATCACAGATAGAAAAAATTAAAAAATTCTAAAATTTTCAAAATAATTCATTCTTCGCGCTCACCCAGTCAAACTATTAAAAAAAAAGTAATTCAGACATTTAAATTTGCAAAAAACACAATTTTAGCCAAACAAATCTGGAAAAATTCACATAGCACCGATAATTCATAACTAACCTCAATCCATCAGCAAATATCACAAATTATTCAAATTACTAACTTTACGGCCCCAACCTTACAAAATATTGCCCTAAAAAATACCGGGATCAAATGAACTTAACTAACATCAAGATTACTCTCCGCGCGCACCTCGATAGAGACATTTCAATTCACTCCCGTTAATTTTCTATTAAACAGGCTTCCCTTCAAATTCGATTCTCAATTAATTTCGCATCTGTAATATCCAAATATAATTCATATCCTTCAATAAAGTACCGATACTACCGTCCCCATTAATATAAATACTTATTTCCAACCAGTCCCCTTTCATCATCAAAACTTACTTCCTTTTCAACTATATATAACCCATATTCAACTCTAAGTGCAGGACCTTCGGGACGACTTTACGCGGTCATTCCAAATTTATTCAATTTCTTCAACTTATTTTCGTTAATAACTTCCAAACTAAAGTCGATTCGAACTTCATTCATATATCAAAAAATTCCCATTTCAATGACGAGACGATCATATAATTTTCATATCAGAATTTCCCATTTTTACAATTGATGATGCAACGTTGTGAAATATTGCGCAATCGTGCCCGCACGGAATGGCGGGGGATATTTCCAGATCTCCAATATTTCCAGATCTCCGACGAACTATATCCAGTGTACTTCAAAATTAGTTTCTGTGCCATGCGGCTGAAGTTACAAAAACCCCAAGTGTTTAAATTTTGCTTCTCCGACACTTAAATGAATTAAATCGAGTGGTCGTGCTACTTCCTTGACCGAAACCAAGTAAAAAAGATTTTAACTCAACAAATTTTCCCCAGCGCATTAAATAAAAGTGAATTTTCCCGAAACAAATTTTTAATCTACAATTTTTTCTGTCTATTATTCGCGACGATACTATTTTTGTTTTAACTCGGAATTTCTGTTATCGACAAGTTACTTTTCATTACCCTGTTAATTTTAACTATTTTATTAATACTTACCCTTTACGTACTTTGTTCTTATATTTAAATAAATTACTTTCATTCGTTTTAAATCAAAATGTTATTATTCCCAGAAGAATATATATACAGCGTGTAACCTTTAACCCTGTTCAAGACATAAAAGACATTCAGTGATAAAAAACAAACTCTTAAACTAAACAAACAGTGAAGAATACATCATGAAAGCTATATACAGGGTGCAGCATTGACCCTGATCAGCAAATTCGGAGCATCCCCCCCCCCCAAACCACTCACATTCAAAAAACCAAGTGCACAAACGGCAAAGAGTCTCTAATAAGCTCCAACGCTTCATGCTCAACCAATTTTATATATTTTTCAAAACCCACGAGCCTTGTTTGTGTTCACCACTAGCCATTCACATAAGATGTGACGGTGAGCGACAATTAAAAAAGTATTCAGATAAACTTTTTAAGAAGTTACCGGTAGACCCTTCCCTCCCGTTAATACGACACTGGACGCAGGCATATTTAGCCTCCAGTATGTGAAATTTAAAATTGCATTATCGATAACAACTAACCTTTGGCTCTGTAAACATTAGGTAATTGTTTGTTTGACTTATGTAATTAAATGTTTTGCAATCATTTTTTCTAAATTTATTGCAAATAAATTCCATGCATTTTATGCACATCTTATCTAAAAGAGAGTTAATCGTGGGACATTGTTTATTATTATTATTAGCTATTACAAACAAATAAATATCATATTATTGAATATTGTTCAAGTGAAACTATTTTATCCGCACCTTATTTTACAAGGACAGTGTCGTCACCTGATCTATTGTATTAATTTTTATAACAAACAACGTAAACAACTTGCATTTAAATGTGTAAATGAGTATATTTATAATAACTTTCGATTTTGATGGGAAACGACGATTATATTTCTTATACCCATAACCAAATAGAAAATCAGTCCGTGACAACTCTGATAAAGTTTCCCATTTAAAAATAAATAATTTCTTTTAAATAAAATATGTGGAAAACTTAATTATTTCAAACGAAACCTTACGAAAATTTAAATAGGGTTGCAGAGAATTTCATCAGGAAGAAATAGTTTTTGAAAAATGACTCTATAACCATTTTTCACCATTTCAACGCCGTTTTTCGGAAACACCATTTTTTTATTTTCGCTATTTCCGCTAAAAGTTATTAATATTTTTGCATGAAATGAGTAGGTAGGTACCAACAAAAGCTACAATTTAAGCTCCAAAACAACTTCCTACGATAATTACAGTCCCTGTAATTAAATGGCAAAAAATGGCCATATTTAGCGGCTTTTAATTTTTTGTGCAAAAAGTTATTGACCGATTTCAAATGTCAAAAACTCATTTTTTTCGTCTTTTTACGAGCTATTTCGTAGTATTTTTTGTATACAAAAAAATTTTCAACAGGTTCTAACTAAAATTTGCTTTCCAAAACATATACATCTAATTCCCACTATTTTTCTCCTAATTATCACGTTCACAAAATGCATTGAGGAATTATTTCAGCTAGGTTCGATTTTGTGATTTCGCCTGGAGGTGTGACTGTTCTTGTAAACAATCCATGCTTTAGGTATCTGAGGCGTCCCTCAGACACCTAAAGCATGGAGGAAGAGCAACAAAACATCTTTTGTTGCTCTTCCTAAATGAATGGTAGGGTGTTCACCTGATGGGTTCAATGTGACTTATTCAGACGTAAAATACAGAATTTATACTTACTTTAGATTTTTGCTTAACTGCTTGCACCAAATTGTATTAATCAGACGTCGCTGCACTGTCTTAAAGCTAACACTCTTAGTTTCTATCACTTTCCTAATTAAATTTGTTAATATGGACTTAGTAATACGCAATGAAAAATGATAGGATTTTTAGGTAAAGGTATATATTGGTCTTTTAAATATTTTTGTTAGTTACAAATTTCTAATATATAAGTATAAGGTTAACAAAAGTATAAGTTTAACAAGAGTCTCGGTCCATACCGCACATGGTGAGGATTAGCACAACTTTTATGCAGTTTCCAACTACTATCCAATGATTTACGTTAAACAATCTATTGACACCAAAAAGTTTGTTAGTATTTTCAAGGAAGAATTTTTAGGTGCTGATTATGATTAAAAACGCAATCAGTGATCATTATCAACGTCGAGATGATACTAAGTGAGCAGGTCCGTATTTCGGATCTATGTTAACTCTATTTAACAGATTACGTAACCCTCCATCGGAAGAAGAAAAATTAAGTATATTACGGAGAACTATTGATCCATATTATATTCACCGATTAGGTCTCGAAGATATTGCTAGTGTTGATGATTTAACAGCTTGCAAGAAATTAGAGTGGCCTCGCAACTAAGCTAGTCAATCGAATAGGGTACCTAACGATCGAATATCTATACTTGAACCTGATTTAGCCTTTCCAGGTTCTTCTAGAGTCAATTTCCAAAGATCATTTCCGTCGTCATCGTAATATTCAGTTAGTAAATAGTATTATTTGTTGTAATTGTAAGGAATAGGGACATAGTTTTAATGAGCGTCAATTACCTCGGGAAGCAAAATTCTGTTTTCGATGTGGCAAAAAGAACTTTACCAAACATACGTGTTCTTGTTTTCGGGGAAACGAACCAAGGGGTCGTCGGTCTACCCCAGAAAGCCGGTGAATGAGTCGTGGCAGTCAGATTGTTGTCTGCAGGGTTAACAGTCAATAAGGAAAAATGTGAATTTGTTAAATCTGGAGTCAAATAGTGGATGAGCAGGGACTCCGTACCGATACTTCGAAGGTGGAGAGTATGCTTTTAGTACCCAGTTCCGAAATGTGCTGATGACGTCCGACGTTTTATGGGTCTTGTATCTTGGTACATGCGTTTCGTACCTAATTTTGCCAGTTTAGTAGCATCGTTAAGCAAATTAACTCGGAAACATGAAAAATTCTGGTGGGGTGTAGAATGGGAATCGGTTTTTCTCCAACTTAAACTGGTGTCTTCACCTATATTGTCATGTCCTGATTTTTGAAAGCAATTTGCCCTACCGTATGATGCCTCACAAATGGCATTAGGGTGTGTATTAACGCAGAATTTTGAGGACGGGAAACATGTGAGTAGAGCACTGACTACCCAAGACTAAAAATTTAATGTTTACTGCTTTGTGGGCTTTTAGTTTGCTCGTCTTTATTTCTATTTGGTAAATGTCATTTAAAATTTTGACCACTCGTTAATAGAACTTGAAATTGCTCGAATCACAACAGATCAGAATATTATATTTATACGTTAAGGCAAGGCGGTCCCATGCACTATGTAGGTGGTACTAGAGCGACATGAATTCTGAATCACTGAGGAACCCCATGACGGAATACATAAGTTTACCGCCAAAAAATTGATAACTTTGAAAAAGGTATATAAAAAAATTTGTCGCCCGCGAAAAATCTCCCTTTAGAATTTTAATACGAAATTTTTAACTCGTCCTTATAGTCCATACCATCCATGAGAAGTTACTATACAACGTCGGTTCGTAATAAAGAATTTTAGTTGGAAGTACAGTCGGTTTTCGAGGTAGTTGCCAAATTTACGCTCCTTGTGACGTAATTTAATATAGTTCCACAAATCGCGCTCGGTGGGACGTCATTTATTGCAGTTGCAATAACTACGCCCGTGGAACGGATTTTTATGATAGTTTTCAAAAGTGTAATTTTCTTTGTAGTTCCAAGAAACAAATTTATTTGTTACAAATTCGAAAAACTTTCATCGTACCTCCACAAAATATCTTCTGACGGATTCGGATTTCGTTACAGTTCCGCAAACTCCATTCGAAGGAGATTTTTGCTGACTTCAAATGTTATGTCTTTGGATTTCATTTGGTAGGTTCCTTGACATTCTGAATACGCGTATAAACTTTGAGCAAAATTGATTCTGTAGTTTAGGCTCTAGTTGCGATCACAGACGACAGACATAAATTTTTTAAAAACCACTTTTTTAGCTTCTGAGGACCTGAAAACATAAATTCATCAAACACTCAATATCGATTCTTTGTACGATTGCCATACTTTCCTATATACTACGTATATGGAAATGATACAGACCGATGACTTTAGTAGTTGAATTTTTTACATATAACAATAGGATTACGGCACTTTGTTTTTGGTAATTATATTAATTTATTCCGGGCTGGGGTTATTAGTGCGATTTTGAGATAAAATTTAGCTAATTTAATATACTTAAATGGCATACCTCGTGACATACCAGGTTATATAAATATCTCCTGTTTCTCGTTCGCTGTATATGTCGACAGAAGTTTAGCTTGGCAATTCATTCGTCAGCTGCCACCGAATGTAATTTCCGCTATATCAATTCTCATACGGTATATTCGAGGTACAATTTACCAAAATCCAGCTGTAAGTTTAATTGTTCTAGAGAAGTGCTGTTATTTTAACTTAGTGTGAAAGTTCGTTCATTTAGAAAATACACATTTCGAGAATGTCAAGGAACTTCTGTATCTAACTGTTTTTTTTTTATAAACTAATTATAATCACGTTTATCTACAAGGTGTTTCATAAGTGGACATAGAAACTGTCACTTTAAATTCTAACTCTTTGACAACTGCTTCGAAAATATTGCTGCTAATATTATATACACTGTCACCAACTAACACTTTATTATTATTTTGATACCACTGATAATATAAATTTGATATATTTAGAGTATCGTTAATGACCTCTCTCTTTCAATGTATTTATGTACTGTTTCCAGTCGATACATAGATAATCTGTACGTAATTATACAGGGTATCTCACCAGGAACTGAATCGACCGATATAGAGAAAAGTACGCATCAGAAAATTTTGAAAATTTAGATAATTACTAATGTCGGTGTGGCCAATCCAACTAAAATAATTACAAGCAGCTGGCACTTTCGCTTATACCGGAAGTCGATACCAACTTGCTTATTTCAAATGGAACACCTTATATATTTTAGGGTTTTAGCATAAAATTCTGAGTCGAAAATATGTAGAATATCCTATACCTAAACCTAGCCGTTTCAGACATATTTGACATTTTATAGAAAATTTGACAGGTTGGCTTTGATATACGCTCTTGTGCAAAAATGTCACAAAAATTTTAACTGATAGCGTCAATATTTAATGTTTTACGAAAACCACAATTCTTATCATTGAATCGTAAAAATCAGCTATGCCATGATTAGTGAAAAACATTGTATACAGTTATTAACAAATTTGACAGATTGTCACTTGTATGTTGCGCTGACGAGTTCTAAGACACCGAGGTATACACCAATAATAACAAATTCGATATGATTAGAGCATTTGAGGAGCTTTTGAGCAAAACCGAATAAATCCACTTTTTATGAAAATTGAGTTAGCGACGGATGTCGACTAATTTTGTTAAATTACATAATATGAACTCCCTAGTACCGAACAAAACCGTATAAATCCTCGTAAATTTTAAAGTCAACATCAATCTTTTCGTGCAAAACTGAATAAATCCGCTTTTAGTTCAAAACCGAATAAATCCAAAAAATGATGATGTATATTCAGAAGTAAACTTGTATTATTTAGAATAATAGATGGCAATAGCGATTTGTTTGATTATCTAAAATCTTTGGACATGACTGGCATAATCCAGATTAGATTGTTCTACGTTGAATATGGGGGCCAAAACAAAAATTCCCGTATCAACCATATGTTAATATTTTGGCTTCTAAAGTATTCTTCTAACAATATTATCAAAATTATTATCATTTACCCTGTAAGAGGTCATAGTTTTATGCCCGCGGACAGAGTTTTTGGGCGTGTGGAAAAAATATTTAGAAAACCCAACCACTGTTTCTAAAGAAGAATATATCGGTCATTATTCACAAATTGGATATGTAAAGGTTTTGGAACAAGATTGGAAATTTTTTTATATAAAGAAGTTACAAAACTACCTTAATAAGATTGTTGGAATATCGGACATAAAACGAATCTCTCTACAAAAAACATGCATTTAAAAAACGGGAGAAACTGAAATATCAATCGCATGCTTCCAGAACTACCTATTTGAAGCCCAATCGGAAGATAGCAGATCTCTCTATATAAAAGAGGCAAAACCTTAAAGAATTTTTCGCTGTCGGAGGTCCACTTGCCAGATAACATTCCACACAAAAAGATAAAAAGTGTAAAGCAACTTATGGAAAAACAATTTGGGAAAGAGTGGGAGAATGACGAAAAATTTGAATGGTGCAGAAAACTCTTATGTGAAAATCGAGGCCAAAATAACGAGGAAATAACACAGGAAGAAGATATGAGTAATAATAATAAAACGCAGTATTTTTATTAGTTAAAAATAATGTTCTATTAATGCTTGTTAATAAAGTTTTGGGCAAAACCAAACAAATCCAGTCGTTTTGAGCAAAACCGAATAAATCCATTTTTGGTTTTGTTATAATTTTTACAAATACAGGGTGATTTACCTAAACATGCGGAAAATTATTCAGTGGGTTGTCCCCATCAAAAGGAGTTAAAAAAATTAAGAAATACAAAAAATTGGAAAACTAATTTTTTTTGTAGGAGTGCGGCGCCTATGACTAACCAATCTGACGTAATACGGTGCAATGAAATCACTTCCTTTCTTATGTGGTATGGGTAAAAACGATTCTCGTGTATAGGGTACTTATTGAAGGGTCTTGTTCTAGTAATTCTAGAACTTCTTCGTCTACTTCAACAGGACGATTTACTACACGTTCTCTGTCGCCTGGTAAACAAAACCCGGTGTCACGAACTCGTTGCACTGCACTTAAATTTTTTCTCTCATTAGGTTTGCGCCTATGGGGAAATTTTCTCCCGTATTTTCGTACAGCCCCTGCAAGACTTTCATTCATTGCACCATAGGTTAATATCATGTCGGAGTACTCTTACGACGTGAACTCTGGCATAATCGATATTTGCGAGTACAGTTTAAAATTTAACAAAAATTAGAAATGCTCTCTAAACGGAAGTCAAAGAGTCACTGAACTGAACAGTGAACGCGTGGCGCACTGACCTTGGACAACTAAGACAGCTGATATTACCTGCTAAACAAACAAGCGACACGTGTGTGAACGCGTTGAGATAGCATACTCACCCGTTCAGAAGCGTATGTTTGCAGGTTTTAATGCAAAAAAATATAATAAATTACCTCGGATCGCTTTAAAATTTTACAGAGGCTTTCCCACATAACAGACTTGTATACCATTTTATTTTCCGCATGTTTACATAAATCACCCTGTATAATTTTTCTAAATTAATATTGTTGTAGAGAAAATTGTCAGTGCAATTTTGACGCTGAGATGGCAGTCACGGTTTACGGAGATAGATTTCCAGATGCTCCGCAGCCAAATCGAACTATGTTTAGGAAGTTAGTTCAAAACGCATGGTTCATTAAAAAAAAAGTAGTAAGGCGAGGGCATGTTGTGGATAATACAAGAACAGTGAATAGAGTATTAAAAAATTATGTTAACCAAAATGAAGAAACCTCTTTGAGACAAATTCAGAGAAACTGTCGCATAAGAAAAGACAGTGCAAGAAAAATATATAAAAAAAGGCGGATTTCAATGCTACAAAATGAGGAAAGTTCAACATTTAAATAAGGGAGATAAGCCCGCTGATGTAGCAAAATTATTTGGTCGGTTGAATAAAATTTTTCTAAAAATGGATTTTTCAATAGAAATATGCATTATAAGTGGACACGGGAAAATACACATTGATGCCGAGAGACTGCTTTCCAAGAAAAATTTTCTATGAATATTTGGGTGGGTCTTTTAGGGACTAAAGTAATTGAACCTTATTTTTATGATGTCCGATTAACCGCTCCTAGATACCTTAATTTCCTGCAAAACGAATTTCAAGATATGAATTGTGGTTTTCGTAAAAAAATAAATATTGACACTATTAGTTAAAATTCTCCTGACATGTTTTATATCGCTGGAAAGAGAAAAAATAAACGGAGTTAATGCTATCATGGCCTACTTTGAGATTTGTTCTTTTCATTTTTGCACAAGAGCGTATATCAAAGCCAGCTGCGTTTTTCGAATTTTTTGATACACATTATTCTTATTGTCTTTGCCGTCAACTTTCATCCCTATAACTTTTTCGTATCTCCTCAAATAAAGAAGCTATAACCGTTTGTAGTTTTCCTATTGTTTGTAATATATCTCACAAAGTAGGCCATGGATTTCAAATTTCTTTTTACTGAAATATAGTTCACAAAAAAATGGGATAACTGTTCCTGAAACTTTATTCTTCTACAATAGACATTAAGCGAGATATTTGATGTGGCCCTCGTAAAATAGACATACGGTATTAGTATGTAGTATATATTATATAAAGCGAATTTAGATACTTTTCGGGGATCTCGTACAAGGTTCATAGTACCTGCAGCACACAATAACATCTGATGTTAAAGAACTGTTATAACTGTAATGAATAATATTCGGATGTTTCAACTATAATTATTTTGAAATATTTTTACGTGCTGTTGCATGTGAAAATTTGACAATAAAATTAATTGTCCTGGAACTAAATCCATATGTTGTGGAAAGGGCTTCCCCATATAAAACAGGTCTATGGCTTATTTCCTCACGATCAATTTGGTGCCACTGACAAATTGAATCACCGATAGCGTAATGATGATATTTAATTTTATTGTTATATTATCATCGGCACAATTAGATGATTCACCTATTTCTGTCTACAAAAATGTGAAAAGAATGTTTGAACTACAGTTTGAACTCTATCGTAAAATTATGGACATGATTCACGCTGCCAACTCCTACCAATTCGTCGAAGGCGTTTTCTCTTTTACTTTTTTCGAAAGCTTGACAATTAATTAGCTGTTTTACCTTTACTCTACCTATAGGGTGAGTCATCGCGTGTTTGGCCTGAAAAAATCGCAAGTTTAGCCTCGTTAGGTGACGCATAATGAGTAATATTTTCATCAAACTTATTAAACATTTTATTATATATAATTTATTGTAGTCAAGTAATTAAAAAAAAATAATACATGAATTTCAGAATGTTTACATACATTTACCTAGTAGTGGAGTGTGTAAATCGGAAAAAAAGTCGAAAATTGTAAGTATTTTGCCATGCAATAACGGTACCTCCTCTTCCCCGTTTTCGAGGATGCCGAGTACGATGGTGAATTTCTCTTTGGAGTTGCGCAACCCCCCAAACGGCCAAAAGCCACCCCCAAAAGAGGTTAAACGCTTATCACATCTTTTCCAACGGTGAGACTTGGCGTACCCCCATTTTCGAGGATGCTGAACACGGTGGTGACGCTGAATGTTTCTTCCGACCCCTTCCAACTTTTATACCGGCTAATAAACACCACTGCAAGGGGTGAAGATCTTTTTTTTTTATATATCACCGGCAAAATGCATGTAACGCCCGTTTTCGAGGATGCTCAACACGGTGGTTATGCTGAATGTTTTTTCTGACCCCCCCCCGCATCCTTCTAACGGCTAACAAAACACCCCCGACATGACTGAAAAACTTTTTTATCTCATCGGTAAAATGTATATGCCGCCCGTTTTTGAGGATGCTAAACACGGTGAATGTTTTTACCCCCTTCATCCCCGCGCTAACGGCTAATAAACACATCCGAAAGGGGTGAAAATCATTTTTTTACCTAAGCACCTTCCATCACAGATCACAGTCTAAAAACAGATTTAATAAAACTTACAGATCATACATTCCGCACTGTCACTAATTAATTTTGAATCTGGCGCAAGCATCTCAACTTGAACGAGGCGCTTTCCACGAGGTATGTCAATGCTGGGCTGCGCGTGGCTGGCCTAAACTTTGATTTTACTAGATTTTGATTTGGTGAACATTTTTTTACGAAATGAATTTGGGACAAAAATGTACAAAAAGAAAACAGGAAACAAACGCAACAAAAAAGATACAAACACCGGTAAAGGTGGATAGCTGAAGTTAGTTCGTGAAGTTTGACTACAGGGGTCGCAGGAAGATCGGTAACGTCTAGTATGGTAGGGGGTGTTTAATCCAAAATGGAGCCTTGTGCTATGTTATTTGTGTTGCGTTTTTTAGTAGCGGATTATTGCCCAGTTTGAAGGAGTAGATTTTTTGAGATATTTGCTGGACGCAATCGGCTGTTGGGGTTAGGACAAAGTGAACCAGTTCTGTGAACACGCTGGTATTTCAATGTTATAATGTCTGATCGAAGTAACATTTTACGTGGATATACTAGCCATCGAATATGATCGTTTGTCGTAAAAATGCCAAAAGGGCTTTACCTTTATCTGATTTCAACAGGGCCAAGATTAAAATACATAAAAAAATTAACCGCACAGAATCACGAAATATTTTTGATACGTCAATATTTGACCACCTGATTGAATTGATAAAGTGAATAAATTCCATGAAATCTGATCGAAGTCAAATTTTATATGGACTAGGCTCAGGTCTACGCACCATGTCACCGAATGAAAAACAGTAGATAATAGCGGCTATAAAATTTGCCAACAAAAATGTATTTAATAATCCTTTATTTCACGTAAAGCGTTTATTAGACAGCAACTGCCAAGACATTTGTTAATTCTTATCGCCCCAACTAAGGCACGTAAATTCGTATTAAGGTCTCGTTGTGTTATTTCTTCTTTATTCACATACTCTTCTATCGCGGACATCGCGGTTTTCTCCCTCCAATCTTATTCGTTCAGCTTAGACAACCAATTTAATATTTATCGAATCCACTTTCTGGCTTGTGAGCGTAATATTCATTTCACTGCCGTCGCGTACTCTTGCAGATGTAAGATCTAAACCCTATCCATTTGTTACTAATAATTTTGGATTGGATGACCCGATTTAGCAGTTAGCAGGGCGATATGGTACCAAGTTTTCTCCAACCCTCAGCGCACCAATATCCATTGGCTGGATGTCGGTCTCGATAACTAAGGCCGAGTAGGACTATTACTCTTTGCATCTAGATTATCTCTGTGGACCTGGACCGGCCTTCGTGATAGGTGGGCCCGCGTACTTCTACCAGACCCAGCTCACAAATGTGAGATGTGTCGTGGTATTTTCTGCGGACCTCCCCTGGTCCTGGCTGTTGAACCTCGCTGGCTGAGGTCTCTTCTGGCGCTCTTCTTGTCTTGATGTTTTCTTTCTTCGCCAGCTTGTCACCCCCGGGGGTAGTCATCGGTCGAGTTGGGTTTAGGAAGTTTTGGCTGGGACTGACTGCCGGTACGTAAGACATCAATTGATATCCTACTCCGGATCGTCGGAAAGGTAAGGATGAGCTGTGTAGCTCGGGAGTGTGGAGACCTAAGTGCTTCTTTTAGCACTTTCGGTCTCCACGAAGCAGGTAGGACAACGGGCGTCGGACGGTATGTTGTCCGACGCCCGCAAGGAGGTTGGGTTAGGGTTGAAAACGTTATGTCTCTGGTAGTGGTGGTCCGTCCTGGCGTATCTGAAACAGATCTGTTAGCGGGAAATAAAGGTTATACTTTCCCGTGTCCAGTAGCTGAACCCTCGGTCGCTTGTGCGTCGGCGGGGTCGTAATCAGTGGCCTGTCTGATCAGCGGGTTCCCATGCTCCTCGGCTTGGGCGTACAGCTTCTACGCTCGTTCCCGGATGACTTCAGTGACCGTGGTGTACTCCAGGTCTCTGACGATGTCTGCGGTTCTCACGTACCATGGGGCGTCAACTACCGTCCTGAGAGCGATGTTCTCCACTGCCTGGATCCTCTTCATGTAGGACTTCGCCTGGTAGCCCCACGCTACCGAGGCGTACGTCAGCTGCGGCCTGATGAGGGTCTTGATAAGCGTGAGCTTGTTCCTCAAGTTGAGTCGGCTCCCATTTCCCGTCATTGGGTAGATGAGGGCTCTCGTACGTCGGGCCTTGGCTGTGATGACGTCCGTGTTTTGTCTCCACGTTAGGCTTCTGTCCATGACCACGCCAAGGTATTTGACGGTGTCGTGCCATTGGATGTCCTCGCCGTTCATGGAGACGTGTCCTGTGGGAATTTCTTTCCGCACTCGTCTGAAGAGGATGGCTTGGCTCTTGTCGGCGTTGACTGCGACTTTCCACTTCGTGCACCATTCGTGCGGAGTGTGGCCGCTTCCTGGAGTTTTCTGGTTGCGTTTCAGGCCTTCCAGGATCTGGCAATCAGGGCGGTGTCGTCTGCATACAGGGCTAGGGCTGTGTGGTCGGTCCGGGGTAGGTCCGAGGTATAGATGGCGAACAGGTGCGGTGACAGCACCGATCCCTGTGGAACTCCCGCCTCCACGGTCCTGTAGGTGGAGAGTTGGTCCGAGATTTTCACCCTTAGCTGTCTGCCCAACCCTCAGCAGCTTAACTGACTCACGTTTGTCCGCTTGTGTGCTCCTGCGTAAACATTGTATATAATAATAAATTACTAACATGTTCAACCACACTGTACTAAACTTCTATTTAAATTCGCATTATCCTTACTACACATCATCTGTAGCTTGTGGTGACGTATCTAATCTATGTACCAGGCATGTTTTGAGCTGCGGGTGAAATTGACAGGTTGATGGACGAACACCACTGACATCATGCATCACTGAAATATTAGGATCCATAGTACTCAACATCCTTATTTTCTCTTTAAGTAAAGGCTCTACACATTTTAGTAATCCGTGTAAATAATTAGATATTCAAAGTGGGACGACCATTTTGATTATCTCCTCTAATTTTTCATGATTCCTCCAGTAAACTTGGCCAAAAAGAAAGATAATTTAAAATATCTGTGTGAAATTGGCGATTAAAGATAGCGACTAATTTTTCCAAAACATATATTAGAGCGAAACGACTCTCGGTGTCTCCTAAGATCCAAAATAAATGACCTTGGGAATAATGAATAATTCAATATCCCCGCTCTCCGATATAAAATATTCTTTATTCCTCGTCAGTAAATAAATATATATATACTCTTTAAAATAGTCGATCCCACATTGACTCGCAACATCAATGAGGGTGGTTAACAACCCCGGGGGTAACGAATAATCCGATATCTCCGCCCTCCGACATACAATATTCTTCATTCTTTGTCAATAAATCAGAATAACCATACTTTTTAAAATAGTCGACACCAGATTGACTTTCAAGATCAATGAGGGTGGTTAACGACCCCCGAAATGACAAATAATTCGATATCTCCGCTCTTCGAAATACAATATTTTTCATTTTTCGTCAATAAATCAAAATAAATATACTCTTTAAACTAGTCGACCCCACATTGATGTATGAAATATTTGTTTAATTCGTACCTTAATAATATTTTACTATTATGATTTATTGACAAGGATTGAGGGATATTGTATGTTGGAGAGCGGGTATATCGAATTATTCGTCATGCCGGGGTTTATTGACCGTCCTCATTGACCTTGCGAGTCAATCTGAGATCAACTATTTTAAAGAGTATGGTTATTCTGATTTATTGATGAAGAATGAAGAATACTGTATATCGAAGAAGAACGGAGATATCGAATTATTCGTTATCCCGGGTGTTGCTAACCATCCTCATTGATGTTACGGGTCAATGTGGAGTCGACTATTTTAAAGAGTATATTTATTTTGATTTATTGACGAAAAATGAAAAATATTGGATCTCGGAGAGCGGAGATATCGAATTATTCGTTAATTTTTTTTTATACATTTATTTAACGTCGGCCTATTTCCGCTACTGAGGCCTAATACCGACGCCTGTAGACGAGCTACCCCAAACCAGGAATTTTGCCGAACCTCTTCCCTTAATAAGAGTAGGAATCTTTTACTTGCCTAACATTTAATAGACAAGGGACCGACGGCTTTACATCCCCTTCGAAGGATGGTATATCTCCTATACAACCCTCGCCTAAGGTTGTATAGGTTCCGCGCATACACTGATATACAAGCCGCTGGAAGATGTGTGAGGCGAGAACGCGGTTTCCGTTGGAATGGTCGCCCATCCAAGTACTAACTGCGCCTGTCGTTGCTTTACATCGCATACCGAAGTATGTACATAGTAAAGACGCACCTACGCTCGCCTCAAAGAGTAGGTATATTTATTTTGATTTATTGACGAGGGATGAAGAATACTGTATGTCGGAGAAGAGCGGAGATATCGAATTATTCGTTATTCCGGGGGGTTGTTAACCACCCTCATTGATGTTGCGAGTCAATGTGGAGTCGACTACTTTAAAGAGTATGGTTATTCTGATTTATTGACCAAGAATGAAGAATATTATATGTCGGAGGGCGGAAATATCGAATTATTCGTTATCCCGGGGGGTTGTTAACCACCATCATTGATGTTGCAAGTCAATGTGGGGCCGACTATTTTAAAGAGTAGGTATATTTATTTTGAGTTATTGACGAGGGATGAAGAATACTGTATGTCGGAGAAAGGAGATACCGACTTATTCGTTATCCCGGGGGTTGTTAACCATCTTCATTGATATTACGAGTCAATGTGGAGTCGATTATTTTAAAGAGTATATTTATTTTGATTTATTGACGAAAAATGAAAAATATTGTATTTCGGAGAGCGGAGATATCGAATTATTCGTTATCTCGGGGGTTGTTAACCACCCTCATTGATCCTGCGAGCCAATCTGGTGTCGACAATTTTTATGGTTATTCTGATTTATTGACCAAGAATGAAGAATATTATATGTCGGAGGGCGGAAATATCGAATTATTCGTTATCCCGGGGGGTTGTTAACCACCATCATTGATGTTGCAAGTCAATGTGGGGCCGACTATTTTAAAGAGTAGGTATATTTATTTTGAGTTATTGACGAGGGATGAAGAATACTGTATGTCGGAGAAAGGAGATATCGACTTATTCGTTATCTCGGGGGTTGTTAACCACCTTCATTGATCTTGCGAGTCAATCTGGTGTCGACAATTTTTATGGTTATTCTGATTTATTGACAAAGAATGAAAAATATTGTATATCGGAGAGCGGAGATATCGCATTATTCGTTATCCCGGGGGTTGTCAACCACCCACATTGATAATATTGTAAGTCGGAGAGCGGGGATATTGAATTATTCATTATTTCTAAGGTCATTTATTTTGGGAGACACCGACAGTCTTTTCGTTTTAATAACAATGTATTTTGTGGTACTACAGGTGCCAAGTTTATGATACGCCAATGATCAATCGGTTATTTCCAGAAAATTAGTCGCTATCTTTTGTCGCCAATTTCACACAGGTATTTAGAATGGCATATATTCTTGAATTCTAAATAATATTATCTCTGATTCAAGGTCACATAAACTATACATTTTTCATCAACAGTAATACAATCGACATTGAAACTCTTTTCCGACATTTTGAAACATATGCAGAGTTATGTGCTGCAATGATTCTTTGCTGTAGTTCCTGCAAATTGGTTGGATATGAAATATGACAGATCAAGTGGGTCCACAAAAAATAATCCTGTTGGATAACATTCGGTGATCTCGTTGGTCATTCAATACTGCCTCGTCGCCCCATGCACTGATTGTGTTCTATTTAGATATTTTCCAACTTGTTTTCGTTTTCTTGGAAAATATTTCATCGAGGTGTAAATCCTCATCGTTCTCGACAACTCCCGTTATGAAATGATCTATGTCATTTTCCAGCACATCAAGGTATTTTCCAGCAGTGATTTTGTTCGTAAAAGAGTGAAATTTATTGAAAAATTCTTTTATTGAGTTTCTAGCAGATATTTACATTCATTCAAAATCTAATATGAAAACCTTCTACATAATATACAATTTCCCCCTGCGAGGAATCATCAACAACAATCTCAAAAAAATATAGTGAAACTTTCATAGTGTATATCAAAGAAAAGATCATATTCTATATTCTTTTGAGACTGTTGTTTCCACAATCTGCACATTTTATTTGCTATTTATTTTCTGAGTCGTTTTTCTCTTTCACGACACTTGGACCATAAGAATCTCTGCTATAATAATAAAGTTTATTTATTTTTCCATCAAACTCCGCATATAATCTGGTTTACGTAATTTTACGCTGTTACGAAAAATTTTCTATCGAACCTGTCCACCTGACTGGTAATAAAATGTTTATAAGTTCTAGTTCTAGCTTACTTTTTAGCGATTTTGTATCGTTTATGCTCCAAACTGAATGAGTAACAGGGGCAGATGACACAAAAATCATATCATCTGAAACAGGCATAAAAAAAACTTCCCCGGTATATACTTAAACCTTTTACGAGGTAATTTGTTTGATGTGTCTAGTTTCTACCATTAAATTGCCATAAAATGTAAAAGTTGTCAATCGGCTTCGTTAACTTCTACTAATTTAGTATTATAGTACCTATCTTGGATAGCAGTTAAGTTTAATGCCAATTAATAGCGATTCAAACGCGATTAGAAAATACTAACAAATTTCTCATGCCAAAGCATGATATTGTGAATATGCGAAATTATATTTTAAAAATGATAATTTGGCAGACGATTTCACACAAATTTTATTACTTAACCTATATTTTGGTTCCATGACAGTTACTGCGGTGGTATTTGAATGCATTTATACAAAACAAAATTAGAACTGTACGTACATCGTTGAACTTTGGTATACAATGTGACTCAAAAATATGGAGTAAGTTCGTTAAAGTTGAAGAGTATTTGGATAACCTCATACATGTCTGGTCGATAGCCGAGTGGGTTAAGGCGCGAGGTGGCAATCCCGATTAATCACACTGGCATCGTCCCACCGGGTTCAAATCCTGGCTCCCGCACTGGCATTGTCGGAGGAAATGGTCGTATGTCCGCGTTTTTTCAATGTGTAACCCCCTTTCGCACAAGCCCCTGGCTTCTGGAATTGGGGATTGTCTAATTTCTGTGGTGTTTATTTATAAAAAAAATATAGATTAGTATTCTTTTGCCACTAGATGATACTGTGTTAATGACATTTATATTTCTTTTATTACGATGTAATTGCAACAGTGTTGTCAGATGTACAAAGAAATTCCCAATTTCCAAAAAAAGTTTAAATACATAAAAAAGAAATTATTGTATGTGTTACCACATATATTAATTGTTCGATTTTCTGCCTTGAAAAATATATTTGCCAAGTCAAATCAAATACAACATTCATTGAATCAACTGATCGATCATTCTTAACACAAGAGTTTCAAAAGTTTTAGCGCCATCTCTAGGCCGATTGCTGAACTACCAATCTAACAGCGTGACTTGATTACTTAGGAGTGGGAAAGCATACTACATCCATGTGCATACTTATAGTCCTGTTCATGTATTATCAGCACAAAAAACGCAACAAAAACTTTACGACCTCATTAAAATACTATCACTCTTTGTGCTATTTCGGCCGCAAATTGACTCGCTTACCTAGGTTTTTGTGCGTCGGTTTGTTTGACGAAAGCAAGCCGCCTGGCCCACGGCGATAATAATAATTATGTCGTAAAGTTTTTGTTGCGTTTTTTGAGTGCTGATAATACATAGACTCGACTATAACATTATATCATTTATTCTAGATTTTCTGTTGAAACAGTGTGTATACTGTATTTTATGAAACCAATTTTATTAAAAATATTTGTTCTTAATATTGATTATCATTGATATTAATTAAAAGTTGCGATGTGTTGGCCACATTAAAAAAAACGTTTCTGTGTTTATTGCAAAACTACAATTCCAAAAATGTTTTTTTCGTTGTGTACTTGAAGATTTTATTATCAAGTTGGTCAAGATGTAATTTTCAGTTTTAACTTTAAAGAAATCATCAAAAACGAAGTTGCTATTTGAATTAATTGGCAACCAAATATACTTCGTTTTTCCACTAAATACAGAGATTTCAACTTCTTTTAAATTTGTTCTATCTAATATTCGACTTTTTTTTTTGGAAATTATCAAAATGTTTGCACGGTTATATTCACAACCAAATATAAAATCAAAAAAGAGGTTTCTCTTTTAAAAATGATGACATCATTACTAAAAAATAAGTGACGATAAACATTTTGATTTGATATGTCCCTGTACGGTAGGCATTGCTGCCACTTCTAAACACGTCACCGTGCTGGCTATGTCTACACTGTCATCGATTGAGGTCTTGCTTGTTACCAGCACCGAGAGCCACATGTCGTATAGTATAGGAGGAATATGAAAGAAATGTAGGAGTCCATTTTTTGTATTGGTTTGTTCTGTGAGCTTGCTTCCTCCTACATCCATCAAGTTAGCATTACCATATAGAAATTTTGCAATGCCAATATATGGATTAATTGTCGCTTTTTTGTCGCGAATAGAAAAAATTTGTCGCGCCTTATTTAAAGAAAAAAATCCATGGTAATGTGGTAATGCTGACTTGACTATCAAGTGGGCATTACTACATTCCGAAACAGACTAGAATGGTGGAAAAAAGAGCTCTAAGTATCAAAATAATTTGTCGTGAGCAAATAATTTGCTAAAAACCACCCCTTGATGATTAGTACTCAGTACAGAGAAAAATGCGTTAATTCTCCTATTTCTGCGTAATGGAAATTTGCTACAAACTGTTTTCTGACACGACAAATTTGTAGACCCCTTATGACAAATGCCTAAAAAAAAATTAGTACAAAAAACCACCCCTTGATGATTTACGGGGGTGGTAGTGCTGAGTACAAAAAAAATGTAATAATTACCTTATTTCTTTCTGCGTAATATAATTCCTGAAAAACAATCGATTCAGAAAACTACCCCTTGATTATTTACAAGGCTGGTAGTGAGTACGGAGAAACTGCGTAACGAAAATTCGCGACAAACTGTTTTCCGGCACGACAAATTCTTAGGTCACTCATGACAAATTCCTGAAAAATAATCAGTCCAATAAAACGACGCGCTTTATTAAAAAATACCCATGCCAATACCAACTTGATAATCAAGTTAGCATTACCACATTCTGGAAGGGCCTAAAATGATCGAGAAGAGGGCTCTGAGTATCAAAATAATTTGTCGTGAGCAAATAAAATGCGAAAAAGCACCCTTTGATGACTTACGGGCGTGGTAATGATGAGTACGGAGGAAAATATGTTAATTTAACAATTTTTGCAAACTAGAAATCCGCGACAAATTGCTTTGTGGCACGACAAATTCATTCGCCCCTTACGACAAATTCCTGAAAAAGTATCAGTCCAAAAAAAGCATCCCTTGATGATTTACGAGAGTGGTAATGATGAACCGGAGAATATGTACTAATACTAATTTAACAATTTTTGCAAACTAGAAATTCGCAACAAATTATTTCGTGGCACGACAAATTCCTAAGTCCCTTACGACAAATTCTTACAAAAGAATCAGTTCAAAAAAATCATCTTTTGATGATTTACGAGGTGGTAATGCCGAGGTCGGCAAAAAATATATTAACTTTCCTATTTTTGGAAACTAAAAATTCACGACAAATTGTCTGACACGACAAATTCCTACGCCCCTTACCACAAATTCCTGAAAAAGAGTCAACTCAAAAAACCACCCCTTGATGATTTGCGTGAGAAGTAGTGATGAGCGCAGAGAAAAATCTATTAATTTAACCATTTTTGTAAACTAGAAATTCGCGACAAATTATGTCGTGGCACGACAAACTCCTACGCCCCTTACGGCAAATTCCTGAAAAAGAATCAGTCGAGAAAAGCCATCCCTTGATGATTTACGGGGGTGGTAATGATGAGTACGGAGAAAAATATGTTAATTTAAGTATTCTTGCAAACTAGAAATTCGCGACAAATTATTTCGTGGCACGACAAGTTTCTACATCCCTTACGACAAATTCCTGAAAAAGAATCGGTCCAGAAAAACCATCCCTTGATGATTTACGGGGGTGGTAATGATGAATACGGAGAAAAATATGTTAATTTAAGTATTCTTGCAAACTAGAAATTCGCGACAAATTGTTTCGTGGCACGACAAATTCCTAAGTCCCTTACGACAAATTCTTAGAAAAGAATCAGTTCAAAAAAACCATATTTTGATGATTTACGGGGTGGTAATGCTGAGGTCGGCAAAAAATATATTAATTTTCCTATTTTTGGAAACTAAAAATTCGCGACAAATTGTCTGGCACGACAAATACCTACGTCCCTTACGGCAAATTTCTGAAAAAGAATAAGTCCAAAAAAAACATCCCGACAATTTGTCTCGAATTTCTAATTTTCAAGAATTGTTAAATTAACATATTTTTTCTCCGTACTCATTATTACCATCCCCGTAAATCATCAAGGGATGTTTTTTGTACTGATTCTTTTTTAGGAATTTGTCATAAGGGGTCTACAAATTTGTCGTGTCAGAAAACAGTTTGTAGCGAATTTCCATTACGCAGAAATAGGAGAATTAATACATTTTTCTCTGTACTGAGCACTACCACCCCCATAAATCATCAAGGGGTGGTTTTTCACATATTATTTGCTCACGACAAATTATTTTCATACTCAGACCTCTTTTTTCACCAGTTTAGCCCGTTGGCATTACCATGGGTTTTTTTTCAATTAAGGCGCGACAATTTTTTTCTTTTCACGACAAAAAATCGACAATTAATCCATATATGGATATTGCAAAATTTCAATATGGTAATGCTAACTTGATGGATGTCTTCTTCCTCCATGTTGTTGTGTATATCTTCTCATGTGCATATTGTTGCTGAACGTTTTATTACCACTATCTTGTTATTAATTAATTTACGCCAGTGGAAATATTAAAAATCAGTAGGGTAAATATAAACATGTTTGTTTACGCTTTGTCCGATAGAGGCTTTGCCATCGTAAATAAAAATTAAAAAATGTATAGCTCTTATAAATTATTGACTTTCTGGAAATAATTCATGACCTTTATGACAAATATTGTCTGAAAGTTATTTGTGGCATTCTACGAATATTCTTTCCTATTATTTGGGTTTTCTACCACATATATTATTATCGTCTTCAAAAACAAATCACCGAATCTACAAAATAATAGAATTATTAAAACATAACCTCTGACTATTCCTTTGGCGTAAACGTCACGAGCGCAGAGGCTTTTTTCCAATAATTCTATTATTTTGTAGATTCGGTGATTTGTTTTTGAGGATAATAATACATGTGGTAGAAAACCCAAATAATAGGAAAGAATACCTTTATGACAGTTTTACGTCCCTGGCTTATCTCGTAATGCGTGGGTCTAAATATATGTACGTTTTTTTGCAAGAAAAAATAAATATGCAAATATTCCGGTGTACGGTGCCCAAACTATTTACTCAAGTATAATAAAATATGTCTTTTAATAATGCAAATGAAAGGTTGAACAACTTATCATATGGGCCGTTTTTGGCTTCTTTTTCTTTTTTCCCCCTCGTTACTCAATTGCACTTTTCCTGTCAATTTTAATGCATTTATTCTATGTATTTGGGACTACGACTCTTCGAAAATTGTATTTGATAGACAACTGATTTTCTTGTTATACCAAATTGAGAGTTAAAGTAAGTTAATGATATAAAAGATATGCTCACTAAGATTCGTAGTTTAGTTCGGACATTTTTATGACGTCAGTTTATTAAAGAACAAAAGTTTTAGACTGCTTTCAGGTGTATTCTATGACTTTTTGTCCACATAACCGCCGATCAAAATTTAGCGCAACGTTAAAAATGTTTGAAATTATTTTTTTTGAGAGGATAAACTTTGCTTCGGAAATTTTTTGATTCGGTTACAAAGTTGAAAAGAATTTTCTCCAATCATCTATGCAATATCAATCAATATGTTGATTTAATACATCTAATTAATTCGATTATGATATCTTGTCATTAGACTTGGACAGGTTCATTTTCATAAAACGAATTTAATTAACAGTATAATTAAATTTATTCATCAATATACCTACTCATGCAAATATTATCACCTGGTTGACCTAGAATTAACTTTGTTTGCACTAATATTATTTTATTATGTTTCAAACAATTAAACAATGATTTCATCCGTATTTATTGTTTTGCTTGGAGGGACGACCAAAGCATCAACTCGTACGCCTCCACTTGAACCATCACTGGTTATTACATCAATTAATATTTTTGGATATGTCAACAGTCTTATAATTAATTAACAGACATTTATGATTGCTTTATTTAATTAAACTACACAGTAATAATATATTTGCAGCAATAAATTTAACAACAAAGTTAAATGTAATTTCGTTTCTAAATCCCGTTTTAAATGTTAATACAATTAACATTCGTCGAGAAACGTCATAGTTATTTTAATTTTTTAACAATATACTATTGCGTAGGATTGTGCATATGGTTTATGTCAGTATGTATAGTTTTATGGGTAGTCAGATTTACGGTGTCATAATTTGTGCAACACGTACAGAGTGTGTAATATAATGAAATGTCTGGATAATTTATGAATAATAATAATAACGTTCCTTTTCACGTTGATTCGAAGTTAGGAATATTATCACATCACGTGAGGAAAATAATAGTATTTTATATAACAAGTGGCTAAAATGGTGGTTTTTTTACAAGTGGGGCGTTTATAGTACGAACCTTTATTTCGCACTTTTTTCTTTATTTTTCACTTGTCAATAAATGATATTGTTTTGATTCATTGAAACTGTCAAATAAATAAATTTTAGGATATGGCGTTACAAAATAGTTATTTGTGTATCAAGGCTGTAAAATTGATCTTTCTCGGCCGAATTCGAAATTTGCGGCCGAGATACAGCCGAGTCCAGGCAAACTTGGGATAAGACCGAGAAAGATCATTTGGCCGAGGGGCACACAACATTTTTTAGGCAAATGTCTCAAAAAGTAAAATAATAGTTATTTTCGTAACAAGTGTGTAAAGTGATAAAGGCACTTTACAGACGAGCTGCATACACAATTTTTTCTAGTACCGTAGTGGTTACCAAAAATATATGAATGCATTGAAATACGAAAATAGATATATTTTATAATATACCCAGTGATAATAAATAAACGGACTACATAAAATTAAATAACCAATTTATTGTAATGTTAAAATAAGATATGATTATTACAGACGCTCCAATAGCCTTTTTTTTACTTTTTTACTTTACGCATTACATAGCGTGCGTAAAGTGAGTACTTTACGCACAGTAGTAGAAAATAGTTATTTATGCAATAAGTGTGTAAAGTGGTACTGTGTAAAAAAAGGCACTTTACAGACGAGTTGCACACACCATTTTTTCTACTACTGCAGTGGTTATCAATAATATATGAATAAATTGAAATACAAAAAATCTACTTTACGCAATACAAAAATCTCAAAAACTTTTTTTGGACCTTTTGAACACTTTCAACATACATATACGGTTGTGAATGCCACAATATAGAACAATATTCAAGTTTTGGCCTTACCAGTGTGTAATATAGTGTGGTAATTGCATTTAAGTTATTGAAATTTTTAGATTCCGTAATTACAAAACCCAGAGACTTATATGCCGAGGAGATTATATTTTAAAAGTGTAATTTAATGAGAATTTGGAATCAATTGTTACACCTAGATCTTTAAAGCTTTCGACTCTATCCAGAAACATATGATTCATTCTGTAGGAATACATTATTGGTTGTTTATTGCGAGTGAATGTAATGATATGACATTTTTCTATATTAAAGTCAAGCTTATTTAACTTGCTCCATTCATATGCGGCTTCTATATCAAGTTGTAATAACTCACCATCGTCTTGAGATTCGATTTCTTTATACAGTTTTAAGTCATCCACAAACAATAGGCACTTAGAATTAGATATTGAGTCCGGCAAGTCGTTAATAAAATAAAGAAATAGCAGCGGTCCCAGGTTAGAGCCTTGGGGTACCCCTGAGTGAGCGCTGTATATATCAGAAAACATGCCACTATATTTAACAATATATTTCCGATCTTCTAAATATGAGGCGATTAACTTAAGTACAGAGTTAGATACAGAATATATACATAATTTGCTAAGCAATACATCATGATCGACTTTATCAAAAGCCTTTCGAAAGTCTGTATATACTGCATCCACCTGAACCCCAACTTCAAAAGCCTGGAGGATATGATGACTATAGGTAATTAGGTTAGTAGAAGTCGATCGTTTGGGAACAAAGCCATGCTGGTTTTCACTGACAAATTTACTCCATAAAAAGTTATGTAGTATTTGCTCGAGTACTTTAGCGGGTGCTGGAAGTACAGCTATGGCCCTATAATTTTGTACAATTGATTTATCACCTGACTTATGAATCGGACTTATTAGTGATGTTTTCCATAGGGTGGGAAATGTATTATTTTTAGGACTAGGTTGTAGATATGTAGAAGTGGTCTTTTAAAGTATTCAGCGCAGCCTTTTAATATATAAGGTGGTATACCGCCAGATCCCGAAGTACGTTTGGGTTTTAATTTTTTTATTGACATGTCATAGTCCATTTCTGTATATATAACACTAGTAAAGCCATAGTAAATGCATGGGCGACCCCAGCGCCTGACGACAGGTCTTACAGTTGTCAGGAACCTCCACACCCATAACACGACTACGGAAGACTAAATTTTTAATAAGACCATCTTGCCAGGCCACAATGAATCCCTCAGTCTCCGACTTAGTCCTGCTGGCCGTAAAAAAGTGAAGGTCAGCTTTGTCAATAAACCTAGTGTCTCTTAAGGATTGTTAACTACAATTCTTGAGTGTCTTTGTGTCATAGAATGAACCGAGCGTGAATTCAACATGTCTCTGGTCGGCAGCTTTAATATGGGCTCTCAGACGATTTGGCTGAAGCTCAGTTATTGATTGTGCATCAGCATCTCGCCCACCTCCATGCCTGAGGTCGAATTCAAGACCGAGGTCATCAGCGACCCTTCGTGCTGCCTTAAATAAAAGAAGTGGGTCCGAGCTCCTAAGGATGTTCATAACTCACCGCTACCCTGCCATGCAGACACTAAAAACTCCTCGTTGGCGTGGGAGGTACAATCGAGGAACGGACGATCCTCCTATGAATCTGCACCATCAAGTGGGTATTCCTGTCCAATTGACGCAGCTCGTCTACTGTTCATTTAACTATCCCGAAGAACTACAGTAGAATCGGAACGGCAAACATTAGTTGCAGACACTTTATTCTTCCCGAAAGTTCAGAAGATCAAATCTTTCGGAGCCGGCGCGACATCTGTACTTGCCGCGGAGTGTCCTTAACTTGTTTGACATCTTGAATATGATGTTGGTGCACACTCAGGTATGATAAGATAATTTGATGCACTTTTGTCGAATCAGTACAATTACAAATGATAAATTCATTATTAACCTTACAGATGCACCTAGATACTCGGGTTGACGTTAAGCATTTATTAGAGTTAGGTCCAAAATTTGGTGTTAATTGTAATTAAAATGAAACGCATGTTTTACAAATTTTAAAAGATTACTACTAATATTATAAAAAAATTTACATACTCCTCAAAGAAGTGATATCAAGTTAAAAACTCTACAGGAAAACTTTAGAAAAGCTAAACGCTTTCTAAACAGGCCTCCGAATAGTTTTGTGACAAAATCAAATAAAGGTATTGTAACAGTAGTTATGGATAAGGGAGATTATAAGACAAAAATGATTAATCTTTTATACAATCTGTTGATTTATGAACAATTAAGTAGTGATCCGACCAAAGATACCAAATTAAATGTAATAATTTAATTAATAAACTTAGAGATCAACAATTCATTGATGAAGAACATTGCGAGAAACTCAAAACCACCCAAAATATTATGGTCTTGTGAATGTTCACAAACAAAATAAATTGAGACCCGTTATACCTTGTATACAGTCATCTCCATATAATAAAATATGT
Source organism: Leptura quadrifasciata (assembly GCA_963675555.1). NCBI lineage: Eukaryota > Metazoa > Arthropoda > Insecta > Coleoptera > Cerambycidae > Leptura > Leptura quadrifasciata. The sequence goes on along the minus strand of OY776677.1, from coordinate 18,051,499 downwards.
AAAAAGTAATTACAGATGCATTGTCTTTAACACCAAAGTTTAATTATATCTTTATAAGTTTAAACGTAATCAATCTTTTCACCAATATTCCAAAATAGTTAGCCATCCAGTACGTCAAAGACGAATGATATTTCATTTAAGTGTCTTAAAATGTTTTCTTAATCGCCTCTCAAGTTACCGAAGTAACTCCCTGGAAGATCTCAAGGATCTTGTGCTAAGCAAAGAGAGACGAGGCCCTACAGTTTAATGTGGACTCCGAACCACTCTTGGGGCAATTTTTTTTAATGAAAAATTGTTTCGCCTTGCGGGAATCGAACCCACTTCGCTAGGCAACTCAGTTTGCTAGCCAGTCGCTTTAATACACTGAGCTACCATTCCCGCCTTAATAATTATCAGCCGATCTGAGATTTGACATCCAGAAAATCACCTCTTAAACGACAAAGTGTTCATGTTCATCACAGTTTATTTTGCACAGCCTGTATATCAAATATATTTGTAAATTGATTGATAACCATAGATTAGATAAGTATTTGGATTATTTTTTGTATTATAGGTATCGAAGTGTCACCATTCGGAACACGTATACTGCACTATCACTTTTAGTTTTCATGTTTTGTGCAGTATAATCAGCAAGAAGTGCAGAATAAATTGTGATGTAATCCAACGAACAATTTAAACAGGTACAATAACTAAAAATAAAACTTCTAATTCGTTATTTTCATCGAATATTGCCGAGGAGTACTTGGAGTTTTCCCTTCTATTAACAGTTGACAGGTAAGAACTTTTTTGCAATAATAACTTGCACATTTCACAACAGTTTATTTAATTGATTTAAACAGTTTAATTACGTGGCCAATACATTTATTTTCATCGTTTATATACTACCAAGAAGTACCGTTTCGGATTTGCTTTTACCCTTAACTTTAACAAGTAAGGTCAGATGGTTGTTATAGATACTGATGTCCAAAAGGATCTTGATGAAATTGGCCATTTCGTACTTCTCTGTCACGCTTTCTATACTTAATGCAATTAAAGTTTCAGACAACTTGTGTTTGATTGAGTCCCGTCTACTCAATAGAATTATATAGTATATAAAGTGTTATTGTACTTCCGGGTGCTCTCCCGCGTCGATGGTCGACTCCTCCAGGAGTCACGGTTGTCTAAACGACGCCGACGTTTCAGCAGAATCTCATCTGCCATTTTCAGGTTCTCACTGAAAGCGCCTACTGCTGCTCCTCGTTGCTATAACTGGAACTTAATAATAATGTCTTGAAAGACTCGTTTTTTCTTCAATTTGCAATTGAGGAGGAAAGTGAAGATTTATTCTTTCGAGGCGTAATCAGACTTTCATTTCTTACATTCAAATTATCAGCGTTGCTTCCAATGTAATTTTTTTATGAAGGCAAGATTGTTTGGTCTTAATAATTATATCAAACAGGCCAAATAAAAGGAATATTTAATTAGTCATGTTGAGCCAATTACAGTCTGTTAACTTATGTGGTATGCGTTGGTATTTTTGAATGTCAAAGGTATATCTCAAACATGAATTTTGCACTGTTTGAATTTCTGCAAAGTAATGGAATCAGTTTATATTAAATAAAAACATTTGTGTATAAGGTAAACAGCAAGGCGCCAGATATTGAACCTTGCGGTACACCAACGACAGCGGGCAATAGTTTTGGTATAACTCTGTCAAGCTTTGCTTTTTGTGATCGTGATCGATGTGAAAGGTAGCTTTTTATTCAATTGTTAGTTTCTACACTGAAACCTACATAGTGCAGGATAGCAATAGAGCATTCTGATTTAAAGTGTCGAATGCTTTCGAGAAATCTAGCAAACTAAAGGTATCAGTAAAGCGAAATACGACTCCAACATCGTAATCTCACGTCATATTATTTTTGAATTGCATCAACCGGAGAGAGATCAATATACAACGGTCAATGATTCAGGAGAAACCAAATGACCAGTGGAGAAGACTCCTTTCAAAATCTTAGGTCAAGGATCTAGTGGCACCTTATAATTACATGCAACCGCACAGGTGGCGTTATGCTGTCAGGCGTTGTTTACAGCAAGAAGATGCAAAGATTAATAAATGTCAATCCAATCTCCAAATAATTATGGAAATTCTCAGTCCTCACGAGGCTCAGTAATTTATTTTTTCTATTCAGTTGTACAAATGGGATTGAACTGTTAGCTTCTACAAACCCCAGTAACCAACTAATAACCAAGCGTTTAAAAGATTATTAGATAACACTAACCGCCAGATTTAAATCTTCTAAACATATTATAAAAGTTATGAGTCGTTAAAGATAAGGAGGTAAAAATATATCTGGAGATATTTGATTAATTCTATAAAGATAATCCACAAGCATCTATTAAAAAGGCATGTGTCAACACTCGGCAATCTAATTATATTTAAATAAAACACATGATTTGATGTATCTTGTTGTAAATACGCCCACCGATTACTTCTTATTCAACACTCAACACGTGTCCTACTTCATTAATATTGACACGATAGGTTCGATTACATTAAACGAAGTTCATTTTTGTTTGTTCTTACTTAACAAGGTGTGCAGTGTTTGCCAATCAATTTTACAATATAGAGATTGGATGATTGAACGATTATACAATTACCGCACCGATCCCAATGTGGTCAACGTTTTTTCGGTATAGTAGCAAGAATACGGTTAAATCATTGTTATTTTTCTACTGGGCGAGTCAACTCTTGTGCGAATATTATCGTATTAAGTAATCGTTTTATGTTATTATGTTTAGTTAATCTACATTATCAGTAGGAATTCGCTGTACCCGCTTGTTCCTCTGCTTTGGTCGATACTGAATATTTGTCCTATTTCGCCGAAGCTTGAAGCATCGACCGATTCATGTATCTAAGAAGGAAGGATTTGAAACGCAATAATTAATAAAAAATTGCTTTCTAAATATTAATAAAATAGAAATCATTTCTGTGTACAATCGTTAAAAATAAATTTGTGTATTCTTGATTTTTTATAAAGTTAGACTATTTTAAAATTTCATTACAGTGATTCTTGATATATAAAATTTCAAAATGGTGTAACTTTATACAGGGTGTCTAGCGACCGGGAAAACCGGCAATTACACGGGATTCTTATAGTGCCCTTGAAAATGTGGGAAATATACGGAAACTTTGAGCCCTTGAAAAAATACGATATTTTGAAGATATAAAAAATTTTAGGCGAATTGCATAAATAATCCACCTTCTTAAAAACCACAGAAAAAAGAAAACTTACATCCAATTTTGTAAATGACAGCGTTGAAGAAAGTACTGTGATAAAATTTTAAAATGTTAGGCAGCTACATGTAACATAACATTTTTTAAAAATATTTCGACTGCTTGTTTTATAGCTTGTTAAATCCGACATCAGGGGTTGGAACTTACAATGAGTCTTTTATTTATTGTCCCTAGTTACGAAATCAAATGGTTTATAATCTGTGAATATTTGCGGGGTGCACTGTAATGCCATAAACTTCACAGTAGTGCCTCATTAAGTTCCACGGCTTTATAAGTGCACAGTGAGAGTTTTTTGTTTAGTATTTGTCTGATGTATTGATACATACAAGAATATTTTAAATTCCAGATGTAAGACACCGATGCTTCCAGCGAACATGTGCTTAAAAAAGTGACCATTTTTATGACTTCTCCATTTCGTCCCAAGGGACTCTAGCTAGGCCTACAATACTACACGATATTTTTATTTTCGTGCGTAGTAGTAGAAAACTAATAGAAAATCTTTAGTAGCATAGTATACGTGCAAACAAAACCCAAATTTCTTTTTTGTTTTTGAATAAACACGAATCGAAAGTGTGTCTTATTAAGAGTTTTTCTCAAAAGTGTACTTGGTAAGCTAAAGCTTTTATAGCACCTACCTAGTAAACTGAAGAGATACACCGGGTGACACAGGAGACATGTAACACCCGGTAGCATGTTTATTTAAAAAGATATTATTTTGAAATTTGGTACACTTATGTAATGCGTGATTGTCCTTTTTTAATTACAAAAAAATTTTTCCCACCACTTCCGATTTCACCGGAAGTGACATCTACTCTGTTATTTTAAATGGCACCCTGTATATTTTTTTTACCTATCTGATTCGTCTCTAGATTCTCTTTTCAACCATGTATCGGAACACGGCATTTGTTTTTAATATGACAGTTAATATCAATTTTAGTTTGTTGAGTCTAGGTGGCCCTGATATGAACCTTGGCAGATATTGATGCGTAGTGTGCCGTGATATCGAAAGACCTCTTGTATGCGACTTTGTGCCTCATATTTTTTTGGGAATAACCAGTAGCTGAACAGACGAATAAGATCTAACTTATTTTAAAATAATATCTTTAAACAACCCACGATATCATAAAACCAAGATAGTTACCACATTTTTTTATTTCACCTAGTTAAAAAATACTTATTTATCTTTTATTTTTGTCCAATACAATTGCTGTGCCTTGTGCCTATCCTATTTTACTTTCTTCATTAAAACTAGTATCGACTGTTATTGCATAGCAATGAATATTGTACTTCAACAAAAATATTTAGTAAGCAGGCGGTGGAAACAAAATAAAAGTAGGTAAAACGATTTTTTTAATAAATAAGAAACATCAGTAAAACACAGTTGAACAAAATTGATGAAAAACCATTACACTATGTAATACGTTTTTACAACGAATGAATGAAATTAAAATGAAATATTTACTGAAGTACTACATACAAAAGCATTTTTTACTGCAGATGCTCAAAATGTTGTCCGTTATTATCTCTGCACAATCGTGTTTTTGTGACGGTAGCCCTAAGCACCTTATCTAACTGTAATTCAGTAATTCCATCGATTGCTCTTCTGACTCTCATTTCCATGTCTTCTCTGTTTGTTGGTGGAGTTCTATAAACGTTTTCCTTGAGGTGGCGTAAGGTCTGGTGACCTTGCAGGCCATCGAACGGGCCCATTTGTTCCCATCCAGTTCTCTCCAAACCTTTCATTTAAATAATTCACCACAACTCTGCTGTTATGTGGTGGAGCCCCATCCTGTTGAAAAATTATTGGGTTAACATTAGGTGGTAGTTCTTCCAAAAAATCATGTATCTGGTTTTGCAAAAATCCCAAATATCTTTCTCCATTTAATGGACCATCAAAAATTATTGGTCCAATAATTCTTCTGCCAATTACTCCTAACCATACATTAAAACTAAATCGCTCCTGATATGCACTTTCTCTCATATTTCTGGGATTTTCTTGTGCCCAATAACGGGTGCTGTTACGGTTAAATAATCCCAAATTAGTGAACCTGGACTCGTCGGAAAATAAAATTTGTTTATGAAAATTATTGTCCAAATTGTGTGTCTGTTCAGAAACCAATTGCAATAGTTCAATCTTCTTTGAAAATCATTTTCGTATAAATGCTGGTGTATTTGATACTTGTATGATTTAAATTTGTGTTTTTTCAAAATGCGTCGAGCTGATTCCCGATTTACACCGGTTTGGTCCTCAATCTGTCTTATCGAAATCGTGGGATCTGCCTCGACAATTGCAATTACATTGATTTCCGACTCTTCATCGATAATGAAATTATTTTCCGGTACATCTGGTTCACTTCTGAATAGCTGTTCAACTCTTACAAAATAGTTCTTTGGTGGATGAATTCTTTCAGGAAACCTTTCTTGATATAAGTCAGCAGCCCGCCTGCTATTTTTCTTACATTCGCCATAGATTAGTAGCATATCTACTTTTTCATTTCGTGAATACATGGCAAAACAGAGTTAAAAACGTGACAACTTAGGCATAATTTAACGAAAAATACTTAAATTGCTGCCAAGTAAGCAATTCTTAATTGTCAAATCAAAATGACGCCTCGTTTTACCTTCTTTTGTTTCCACCGTTTGCTTACTATTTTTGTTGCACTACAATATTCATTACTATGCAATAACATTCGATACTAACTTTAATGAAGAAAATAAAATAGGATAGGCACAGCAATTGTATTGGACAAAAATAAAAGATAAATAAGTATTTTTTAACTAGGTGAAATAAAAAAAATGGGGTTCCTATCTTGGTTTTATGATATCGTGGGTTGTTTAAAGATATTTTTTTTAAATAAGTTAGATCTTATTAGTCTGTTCAGCTACTGGTTATTCCCAAAAAATATGAGGCACAAAGTCGCATACCAGAGGTCTTTCGATATCACGGCACACTACGCATCAATATCTGCCAAGGTTCATATCAGGGCCACCTAGACTTAACAAACTAAAACTGATATTAACAATATCTTTTTAAATAATCATGCTACGGGGTGTTAGATGTCTCCTGTGTCGGTATATATAAAAATTTAATAATAAAAGTGCCACATTCTATTTTGCTGACAAGACGCGCCAACCAGTTAACGAATATACAGTGTGTCCCAGTTTATGCGTTACACTTGATTATCTCTGTAATTTTTGAGATACATTTTTGGTTGAAAATTCAGTCTGATTTAGTTTTTTCTGTGGAATCCGATGCTGTTTAAAAATAGACAGTAATAAAAGTTATGGCTGAAAGACCTATTTTTTAAAATAATTCAGAATGACCGACATTTGTATAATTTTAATTGACTATAATAAATTAAAGTCGAAAAATTTAATTTTCCAAAAACCCTATTATTATTAAATTGTTAAAACTGTTGTAATATTTGGAAGAAAATAAGCAATAATATTCTTATTATTGTTTAGCTTCTTGTATTCCTGTGTTACTGAAATAAAAACGTAAAATAAAAAAAAATAAAAATCGATTTTTTAAAACTTTCTCGGAAAACCTTATAAAATAGTATGAACTTTGATAAGGGAAATCACTGAAAAATATTTTCTTAAAAATCTGAAAAAATTCACATAATTTTATTATTATTTATTTATTTTCGTCTAATAGTTTTTTAAAAATGAATATTTTCCGCGATACGGGCATTTGTGAGTGAAATAATTGTAATTTTTTAATGAATCTCGGAAAATACGTAATATACATATATATATGAAAAATACTAGGCTCTCGGGTTGAACCGCGTCTGAGATTGTTAATGTCTCATTAACAATCTCAGACGCAGTTCAACCCGAGAACCTAGTATTTTTCATACCAACGACCGCGGAAGCTTCTCGGAATATATATATATATATATATATATTATAATAAAGTGTAATCGTTTTTATCATATAGTTTCTTTTTAAGTAAAATGCTTGACTCGCGGAGGACTTGTTCTTTTTTCCTATAAAAATATTTTCGATTTCCTTACTCATTTTCAATATATTTTAATATTGCGATGAAAAAAATATACGGGAATTTTTTAGAGACTACCGGGAATATGCGGGGAATATACGGGAATGTCTAGGTTAGGATTCGCTAGACACCCTGTTATAAGATATCATGATTTTTTTTATAAAATTAAAAACGTCCTTATTTTTTTCTTTGCTCTAAAAAAAATTAGTTTCAAATATATTTTGCAAGTACTTTTCAAGATCCCAGGATGGGCAGCGCACTTTTTGAAAACTAATTTCGCAAATTCCAATCAAATATCGTTTGGTCTTGGTAGTGTAATTATCCCTTAAAGTTTGACGTGGCTCTCGTGCTCTATTACTAAATTTCCTGGGCCGCCACTGCACGTGAATATGAACATTTAAGTACCAACTTGATTTAATCAAATGTGTATGTTTAATCGAACAAAAATTCTTAACATTCTTCAATAAAAAATGGTTTTCTCAGGAATGTTTTTATAGTATTACAATCTAAAATTATTTTTCTTATTTAATTCAATCAAGTAGGAATATCGCATAAATAAACAGAATATCTAACTTCTTTTAGATTTCAAATTTGATATAAAATATGTAGTTGCCAAAGCGTTCGTTTATTCGGTGTAAAAAAATCACGCAAAAATCCTTAACGATGTCGCATCCGCTGTCAGTTATAGATAGAGGAGGGACCGGGCTGGCTTTAGCTTTTATCGATCTTCTTAAAGTTTCCTGGCTAACAGTAATCGTATGATTTCTTCGTAATCCGCTAAATATTGTACGCAACAGAGCAGATTATGTAATTCAGTAGAACGTGTGGTATTTAAATGGGGTCATAAAACAGTCGTAAAACTATCGCCAAAAAGACCGCGTCCACGTGACCTGTCGTTTAAGCCGATAACCTGTTAAACGGCGAGCGGCATGTATGGTGTTTTTTCAGTGATTTTTTTTTATACCGACTAAACTGCTGCGGCAAACTGTAAATGCTTGGTATTGTATATAAAAAAAATGTGACAAGGGAGTTGCATTGCAATACTTTTAAAAAGTTTATTAGGGGCGAGCGTGGGTGCGTCTTTACTATGTACATACTTCGATATGCGATGTAAAGCAACGTAAGGCGCGGTTAGTGGTTGGATGGGTGACCGTTCCAACGAAGACCGCGTCCTCGCCTCACACATCTTCCAGCGGCTTGTATATCAGTGTATGCGCGGAAGCTATACAACCTTATGCGAGGGCTGTATAGGGGATATACCATCCTTCGGATGGGGTGTAAAGCCGTCGGTCCCTTGTCTATTAAATGTTAGGCAAGTAAAAGATCCCTACTCTTCTTAAGGGAAGAGGTTCGGCAAAATTCCTGGTTGGGGGTAGCTCGTCTACAGGCGTCGGTGTTAGGCCTCAGTAGCGGAAATAGACCGACGTTAAATAAATGTATAAAAAAAGTTTATTAACGATATATTGTCACATTATTTTTTTATTGAAATTAATCAATTGTTTAAAGGAAAACAATGGCGGCCTTAGCGCACTCATAACGTTAAAAGCACAATAAATTCAAGGATATCCTTAAAATAATATGATATCACCGTTCGGTTACGATGGTAAATGAGCCGTAAAAATTTATTCTTTCCGTGCGCTACTGACATCGGTTTCTTTTGTTTTTTAACGTTCACGCTTCAACAATTCATAGCATTAAAGAATACACTTAGCCTGTATTGTGAGGACCCGCTTTCAAAGATCTATCATCATAACGCTAGAGAAATACAGATATAAGTGAAGGAAGGAAAGGAACGCTAGAAATACAAGTCGGCAAATTACAGAGTACTGAAATCGTGAAAATGACACAATACACACTGTCGATATCTATTTAGGGGTATTTAATAATTTTATCACAAGAGCAAATCATAATATTAATTTCATATAATTTTAGTTTGTTGATTTTCTATTTATTTTTGGTAGTGACGTTGAAAACGTTGAATAATTTTGGAACAAAATAATATGTTTGAAGATGTGACTTTTCATAATATTTGATGGAACATTTGCTCAAAAATAATGTCTTAAAAATAAGTGGACCTGATTTTTTGCATTTTCTAAAATAATGGATATTTAAGCTAGAAGAAAATATTGAAAATAATAACATGATTTATCGTGACCTCATTGGTTCATTTAAAATTTAAATGAGGTTCATATTTCTAATAGATGATGGGGTAGAAACAGGATAGCAGCAGAAGTAAGCTTCACAAAGAATTTCGTCACTGCCTATTTCTAAGAGTCGAGATGGAAAGTGCTGTGGAAAGGATTTGACAGTAATCAAAACTGATTTATTTCGAGTAACTTTAGTTCGATTATTCAAAATGTCTAGTGATTAAAGGGTATAGTGTAATTCAGAGATTCCCTGCAAATAAAAAATGCAACAGAAACTTTACGACCTCATGAAAATAATAATAATAAACGTCTTTATTTTGAGGGCGAAGTTTGTCTATACGACATTCTTCCACTTAACCCTGGTACTCTCTGTACCATTCCTGCGGCAAATTGAATCACTTGCTTTTATAGGTTTTTATAGGTTATAGGTACGTCGGCTTGTTAGATGACACTATACCGACTGGATTGCCGGCGTTACTAATGAGCTCGTAAAGTTTTTGTTACATTTTGTATTTGCAGGGAATCTCTGAACTATACTATACCCTTTAGTCACTAAACATTCTGAATAATCGAACTAAAGTTACTCGAAATAAATCAGTTTTGACTCAAATCATTTCCACAGCACTTTCCTAGGCTCTCAACTTGCAAGAGAAGAAGAAGAATGCCGAATACAAGTTTGACGGAAGCGGTAATTGCAATTCAAATGATTCACAAGACAATAATCATCTTTGAACTGTTGTAACTTTGACAGTAATAAAAAAAACAAGATATTTGTCACCTATGCGTTGAAGTTAACCTAAATTGACTTGATTTTGATAAAATGTAAATTGATATTGAGTGCATCCCATTATTAGTATTTCGTTTGATATCGATCTAATCTCATATCATAGTTGTGGAAAACAGTTGGAAATACATGTTTGATTTTATGTGAACAAATCAGACCGCAGTTTACATATAATGACCTAATTAAGTTTTTGTGTGTCTAAACAAGGAGTATCGTCGAAAATCTTAATTTTTTTAAATATAATTTTTTACTGAATTTTTATATGTACAGAAATTATTACCTACGCATCCCTAACAGCAATGCAACAGTGACCCATGTTGTGTCATCCTTGGTGTCTACTAACCGCGAAAATGACGGAAATTTTATCGAATCGGAAAAAACCGAGAAAAATGGGAATTTCGGACAGTAAATAATGTGCAAATGTTTTAGGACACGTAGAGAAAATCGCTAAAGAAAGCAATTTTTGGACGAGTATGATTTCACTGTATAAACATGTAGTATACTCGATTCTATAACTATAATCTTTTAAGGCGGGCATACCCAAGAGAGAGAGGTCCGATAAGGAAATATTTCTTATTTTTGGTCATATCTTTTTAAATACATATATTGCTAAAAAAAGTATAAGCCTACCTAAGTAGAACTATGACAGGTGTAGTGGTATTAATCTCTACTCAATAATTTCAGTCATTTGCAAAATTAGTTCATTTAAGTTATTGAGTGAAAATTCATATCACTACACCTAATCGTAATATATATCGTAAAATCGTGAAAATTTTTACTTACAATACTCGGATAGCTATTAGGCGTATAAGGATGTCCTATACACTTATGTACATGTGCAATACGGTTGAGAATGTCGTCTAATGGAGTGTGATTGGGGTGGGGCGATCCAATGCGCTGTACGCTGGCGCTGCTGATGTGATTGTTGATGTTATGGATTATCCACTATTTACTAGAATCCGTTGGGCTTATAGACCGTCAGCCCACTGTACCCAAATCGGCAAGATTATAAGCAGTATGCCCTTCAGGCTTATGATATTTTGGCATATAACTGATTGTGAAAAAAGAAAATGTCTCCGTGGTGGACCATTCGCTGGAAAAAGTAATTGTTATTTTTGTACAATAATAACCGTTTTTAAAACGATAATAGTCAGTATGCCAAGCATACCACATGATATTTCATCAAAAATAATTCAGGAAAACGATCGGCATACAGGTAGGGTGAGACCTAAGGGCACATATCGGCCTTTACATGTGTAAATAATATATAACATTTTGAATGATAATAGTCAGTATGTCCTTTTGAAATTGAGAAGATTTTGTCATAACTTGCACAATGAAAAATTATACTATAATATTAACCTGTTAAAATGGATATTTATTTAGCAGAAGAGAAAGTACATTTAATTAAATGGTATAGTGCATACGACCAGAATTGAAACCATATAAAAACTAAAAGACGGCAAACAATCGGAATTTCTTTATTGTTTTTCTTATGACAAGCATTCCTATTTATCTCCGCAAGAGATGCCGACTGTTTTTGCCGGCTTTTAGTTTTTATACGGTTTCAATTCTGGTCGTATACATTATACTATGGTGGGTATTCACTGCGTGATTCAATAAATTCATTTATTGCAGCGTACGAAAATCGACCCACTCCCATTTATTTTGAGAAAGATACTTTTGTTTATCTTGGCTACAACAAATTAATATTTTGGGATGACACGTGGTAATCCCTTATTTGACGACCGGTCACCTACACCTTCCCCTCCAAATACATTTACATTATGCTACTGGTTACATGAACTATTAAAGTTGTTAGATAATACAAAAGCTCACTTGGGCTGCTGTGCGTAGCAGATCGTGGACACTACCTAGGCCGGATAAGTGATGTAGCGTGCCCACGACAAAAATTTCACTGGCTCAGAAACCTCAGGGCGTTAAGCCCAAATTTAACATAAACTGCTACCCCTTAACAAACTATTAAAAGGTTTTAATTTATTTAAAGCTGAAGGTTTCATTTTTAGTGGTCGCAGGCGAAATAATGACACTTTCTCTCAACATGAAATGGATTATATTACTATATTTACAACTTATGGTTCTCTAATATGAACCTGGCGATGTAAAGTTATATGGCTATATTCTGATAAATATGTACAAAATAAATAAAAGTGTTGTTTACAAGCATGAGGATTGACTATAATAAATATGGTCGTAATAAGTTACATTAGAGAACGTACTTAATTAATAGTAAATGAGTAAAATCTTTGTTTAAATATACAAACGTTAGTTAAAAGAAAAATAAATACTACGCAGAATCACTGAAGGTGGTTTCCAGGTAGAGGAAACTATAACACTTATCTAGATGGCACGATACCCATACGTCAAATGATGAGGTTGCAGCCCTACGGTGGTGATTTCGGGGCCAGACGATGGTGGTGGGTTTATAATCCAAAATCTATTAAGATGACTTAAATAATTAAGTTTTTGGAATTAGCGGCAGCGTACAGACACAACGGAGCACCTTTTTCCCTTTCCACAAGACAGAAGTCACGTGACCGTTCCTAGCAGCTGGAAGGCACGCGATCGCCCTCTAGCGGACATAAGCTAAATCCCGGCTCGCGGCTGTTGGCGATATGTGGTCCGCGAAACACAAATGTGTGTTGCGGGTCGCATATGCATTAAGCCGGTAACAATTACTAACCGTAGCGGATCGACCAGCTGTCATGATTGTGGCCCGCCATCCATTTCATATCAACTCGTGATTCTAATCCATATTTGCACATGTACATAAGTGTATAGGATTTCCCTATCCGCCTAATAGCGATCCCCGTACTGTATACGTATGAGGGTATATTTATTTGGGTGAATACCGCGTATAACTTAGTTTGTATCGTTTTTTTCTTAATTACTCCTAATGAATAGTGTCAGAAATCAATATTTTATAAACCAACATTATTGAAAAGTATAATATATAACATGTTACCGATTCGCTTATCCAATACTAGAAGTTTTAAAGATAAAATAAAAAAGTTTATATTAAATTTAGCAATAGGCTTGTCATTTTTATTTTATTTGTGACAAAATTTGTGCAATATTTGTGTTTTGATATATATTTACATTTGTCTTCATTTTAATTACGCAATTTTTAAATTAAATTAATATTACTACTATACACGTAAATAGGTACACATGAAAATTTGTTTAGCAGTACCTCTTGTGACATTAGTGATGGAAAATTCTCGAAATATTGGAATTACCTCCGAATATTCGCGAATATTCTCGAAATTCGGGAATATATGGGAACATTAACCTATTTGATGATAATGATAAAAACATTTAATTATATTTTATGGAAAACGGATCTATTAAAATTAAATTTTTCATTAAATAAACAAAATAAATAACATTTTCATAATGTACACAAATAAAATAAACATTTTTCTAAATACTTACACTAAACAATAACTTAATTATCTACATCCTCTTCCATTTCATCATTGTCTTCATCAAAATTATCAGAGGTGTGGGTGATGCTCACCGCGCTTTCTGTACTAGTACTACTAGCCATTTCATCGTGTTCCACTAATTTCTCATCGTTTGAGGTTGAGATTGTCGCCGTATAGTATTTTTTAGAATACTTTTTCTTACAGAATGTGTATGCGTAAGTAGTACCTATTTTTAATCACTTTCAACACTTCAAACACTTTTTGCATAACAACTGTCAATATTGATTTTCTTCTGCTACCTAGATTCAATTTTTTTAAGTTCATATTTTTCGTTGGCCTTTCAAAAAAATTGGGACTATTCATCTTTCTTTTAATAAAAAATCGTATAATTTTATTTTATCGTTTTTTTTTGTAAATATTAGTTTTCGTCTTGCCGATGTAACATAACGTCTTTTATTGTATTTATTATTCCATATTACATCACCGGGAAAATAGAAAAACAAAATATGAGAAAGCCGAGAATTTCAGCGTCCAAATTTGGTAGACACCCTGACTAGACCAGAGCATACAAGATGTATCGTAGTTTTCTGTTTATATCATTTGATACAATTTTCAAAACAAGTTACAAATCACACTGGTTTCACTTCAGATACTGATCAACTATTACACCTAAATATTGTCTTTATTCCTGTTAATCCCGTGAATGTCATATAGTTAGTTTAGTGTACGTTAAGACTATAGAGGCTGCAATTTAGCCATGTTTGTACTGTGCTGAGTCCATTTTCTATCTTCCTGTTTATATCCAACCAGTTCGTATATGTGAGTAATGTAACTATATTATCAGAATATGAGAGTTAGATTAGAGATTACCCAAGATTTATTCAAAGACTGTGTTAGTTACTTCAATAGTTTTTAAAAAGCTTTAGTGAATATTCACTTCATCCTCTTCAAGTTCCTCTATAGTGCAGTCATTGAAGCGAAAAATAGGGTCTTACCTCCGAAATATTTTACTACGAACCGATTTACATGAAATTTTGGAATTAGGCTTATCTTACCCTTAACTTCAAAAGTGATATTGACCCGACCTCCGTTTTTTATTTTTAAGGGGTGAAAACGACCCCTTAATGAAAAAATTGACATGGAGCCATTTTATCGCTAGAAAACGTATTTAATAATAAGGAGTGAAATCGTAAAGTGTTCTCTAACACAACTATCTCATGTTTAACCCATTTTCAACCCCTAAAAAACTTTACAACCCCTGCAAACGACCCCTAAATTGAAGAAAATTACAAAAAATACTTTTGTATAACTTAAAAAGATTTAAATATAGAGTAAATATTGTTTAACGTTCTCTACCTTAATTATCATATTTTTAACCCCTTTTCAACCCTTAAAAACAACCCCTCAATTAAAAATTGTATAAAAAAATTCCTTTTGATGAACTCAAAATGATTTAAATATTGTTCCACGTTCTCGAAAATTACTATCATATGTTTAGCTTTTCAACCCTTAAAACTACCCCTAAAGTAAAACATTGAAAATATACGTTTATACAATTAAAAATAATTTAATTATAGAGTAAGTAATCAGACACTTTTTATTGAATAAAATATAAACTTACAAGTTATCTGGAAATGTACTAGATTAAATTAGTAATTAATTATAAAAAATTCTGCAACAAGAGCATTACAATACATAAAAAAACTATTACACCAATCGTTCATGACTCAATATCGGAGTTGCTGTCGTAATCAAGATCTTCTTCTGGGTCAATTGGAGGGCTATTCTGGCAGTTATCTCCACTGCATGTTCCACAAGTTACATTGCAAAACAGCCCGACTCTTCGGCATCCGCAAGTGGCTCCGCAACCTTTTTTTGCAGTTGCAAAAAATTATTTTAAGTAAATCTTGCGGTGCAGGTGGATCTGCAAGACAATAGTTTTGGGTTCATATTATTCTTTACTTTCACTCTGCTCCAAATTTTTGTGTTCCGAAATTTTCATTTTACTAAATAGAAAAAAAAAGTTTAGTTTTTGGACCATAACTCCTTCAATTTTAAAGCTATCACAACTTAAAAAACAACCATTTTAAAGGTAATTGAAAGAGCTACAACTTTTTTCATTACGATATGTAGTGTAAAACCCTTCATTTTGAAACGGTGAAGGGTCAAAGGGCTCGAGAGAGACTGTGATTGCGCTACCGCGCGCTCTTTAAACAGTCATATCTCCGTCAATTTTGGTCTGACAGAAAAAAAGAAAAAAAAACAAAATTTTTGTCAAAAAAGACCTACATTTTTTATCATTACAGTTTTTTACGTATCTTTCATTATTTTTGAAATATTATGAACAAAAGGTGTTTTTTTTTAAAATGAAAACAAATTTTTTTTCTTAAAATCGTGATTTTTTTGAAAAATATGCATTCCAAAGCAGCCAAACGGCTGGAATCCAATAAACTCTTCATATTAAAGTTAAATCTAGACGGAATACGATTAATTTTAATTTTGGTGGAAATGGCACTTATGAAACACATCGATTTAAAAAAATATATATTAGATGTCCCTCTTTTTTTCATTACAACTCACTCGCTTTACGTGCAAAAGACTTTTAGCACTGCTCATTTTAAAGATTATTTTAAGCACTATAAAAAAGTTTCTCATTGTCATATGGATAAAATGTATCCGTTGTCCGCTAGATGGCATTGAATACATTGATTAAAGTTCAGACAAAAAAAACGGCTTTTATCTTCAATATCTCGCTTAATATTGCACTTAGAACACTCTTTAAAAAAACCAATTTGTTCATTTTCTTATCTTCTATAATTTTGTATAAAATTATCGTTAAAACGCATATTTTTTTAGATATTTGCAAAAAACCGTTGAAAAGCGTGGGAAAACTCCGAGTTTTCAATCGCCAATAACTTGAAAAGTATTGAGTTTTTGAAAAAACTTTATAGAACACTTTTTGCTTAGAATTGGGTCTTCTATCGATCCCCGAGGTTATTTTAGTTCCACTAACGAGAAGGGGTGGCAACCACCCCCAGGGTAAGAACGGAGGTTGGGTCAATATCACTTTTGAAGTTAAGGGTAAGATAAGCCTAATTCCACAATTTTATGTAAACCGGTTCGTAGTAAAATATTTCTGAGGTATAAAGCTTCAATGACTGGACTACTAATAGAGTTTTATGAAATGCTTGGGAGAAGTCTAAAAATATGTTTTTTTTGCTTTTATTGGCATTCCTGATATTGATATGGAATGTAAACACCCCATCCACAAACTCGGGGTCTTTTGTTGGACATCTAAATAAAGTATAAAGATATTCAGTTTTTCTATTATGCCAACTTTATGTAGAATCGAGCTCACTTGAAAAGTACTCTTTATATAGACAAATTGTTTTCCATCTAAAGAAACTTTATATATCTAATTAATTTTAAGCTCGGCACTAAAATGATTAAATGAAGCCCTTGTGAGGGGAGTAAATTGTGAAACTGAGCTTTTACAGCTTATATCGCATTCGGTAGGATTGGTAGTCTTTCAAAACACCTGTTACGTAGAGGATTTAGTGATTCGATAAAGTGAGAGCTTCTAGTCTCGGTTCGTTGTTTATTGATGTTACATTAAAAGGGTTAATAAGATTATATAAAAACAAGTAGTTCTGCTAATTAATTTTAGATATAACGTGTCATCAGAAATATAGAGATAATTGATATTTTATCGAGTTCAACTTGTTTTATAGAAAAGAGTAAATCAAATTATTTTTCCTGGGTTTCTTTACCACGTGTGTGTATGTTCTGTAAATTATCACAGAATCTACAGAGAATAACAGAATTACTAAAGTATTCCCCAACGTTTCAGAAGCTAAATTGGTTTTCTTTCTCAAAGCTATCAAAAGAATTCTTGTTTACTGTGTATGTTAAATACACAGCTTTAAGAGTCCAGATGTCGTCGAAATCTTAGCATACCCGCTCTTACCCGGTTGTTTATGGAAATTGAAAAAACTATTTGCCTTTTTTAACGTTGGTAACCATGTTGTACAAAAATCTACAACACAATTCGATATGCATACATGTGGTAAAGAAATCCAAAAAGAAGAAAACAGTATGAACAGAATACCACAATTAACCTTTTGATGAAAAGTAAATTAAAATAATAAAAAAACCATCTGCATAAAACGCGAACTAAAATAATAAACAATAAGTACCACCAAAATAATTTACAATCTCCCTATAGCCCTATATGTTTAATTTGGAAAGTATTAAGTCCTTCGACTACTGGTCACCTTTGCGTACTAAGTTTATTTTATCTTCTTTCTCTTCATTTACTCTCATGACAGTGTTTTGTAATTTGGTCTAATCGTCCAATGCATGACTCAACTCAGTAGTCAAATTCTGGGTATTACGAAACGAGTTTCTGTGCATTTTTTATATATATTTTTCCGATTACAATGAGTCTGATTAGAACATCGATAAATAATATATAATAATTTGAATTATCGAAATATTACTCATCCATCAAGGCCAGAACCGCGTGCAGACTATTTCATATGAAAGTACTTGAACAAATAAATATATTTATTTTCCGTTTATTTATGGCGCCACAGATCATTTCAGTGGTACTAGAAATGCAATAACATGGGGGTAAGTAACTTATTCTCATAAGCCCTTTTGAAAGTTAAAAGAATCTTGGATCTATGTCCGATACGAACCGCGATAGAAAACAACTTTTTATGATTTATTCAATATAACTGCAGACGAAAACCCATAATCCAGGCGTTTTAGACATTTGCTGCCAAATTCGTGCCCTACGAAAAAAGTTTTTTGTATTGTTTATCTGGACGTTTTGAGTAACACTTGGTAGTTACGCCACGATACACCTGGAGGTGTTCCTGAAAACTGCGTCGGAAAATCGCGGAAACGGCGGATTCGCGATTAACTCAGTTTTTATGGCGCAAACGCGAACAACGCCTATTATAAAAGTTGTACATCTGCAAATTGTTTACCTTAAAGGTCCTATACATTTTTCTCGTACGCCTAAACGTTTTGGAAATACGACACGGACTAAGTGAAAAATGCACGGTGGGGGAAAAATCCTTTTGGCCACTTGATAGCTTTTTTATTAGCGTTTAATTTCCACCGGGCCAGAACGCGATAAAATGATTAGGAAGGGAGCTAGAGGACGGCAAAGAAACTGTGTGAAAAAACGTGCAATTTTTATTTCGCTCACTAAGCGTTTGTTTGCAAAAAAAAATCATTTTATGCGTGTTATCTTGTAGCAAATAAAAAAAAATATATGTCAGTCTGATCGCGATAGGTCAATTACACGGGGATTTATCAGCATGTGAAATATTTTCATTTTCCAATACCCTTCTATAGGAAATAGTTTTTTCGCAAAAAACTCGGAAAGTATCAATTTTACTGTAAAATATGTACACATGAAAATTATAGCTAATAAAAATTCGCAAAACTAACTTTAACGGAAACGCGCGCGTTCTTCGCTAAAATCTCAAAAATGGTCGTTTGGATCGCAATCTCCTTTACACGGGAAAATCTCGCGACAAGCTTTTATATATCGTAAAAAAAATTATGTAATGTATACTTTATACGAGGATAATTGGAACTAGTCAGTGTTAAAGCACAGGGCCGTGCGCACTGAACTTGATATTTTGTCCTATATATTTAGCAATGGTATCGAGATTCGAATGGTAGTTGAAACTGTGCAGGCGACTCCGAGACTGGCAATGTAATCAGCCTGAATGAACCATCTACGACTGCACTGGTTTAAAGATAATAAAACGGACAGGTCTACTAGCATAAAAAAAAATTCGTAAATCGCTTCTCAATAGTCAAAGGTGGACTTCTGCTGTGCTGTTAATGTGCCAGTGCAGTGCGTATTTACGCAGGTATTTACCTGTTATAACATCAAGCGTAGGAGTTTAGTTAGTTATTGTTCATATTTATAAATATTTACTACTATATAAAAGGTAAAATATTTTAATTAATTACTAATTTACCATGGCTTTCTGGAGACCATTTGAAAACAGAGGATAATATAAATCTTGTTATTTTCTTATGACAAGCATTTCTATTTACCTCCGCCCATGTACAATAAAGAGATGCTGACTGTTTTTGTCGGCTTTTAGTTTTTATACGGTTTCAATTCCCGTCGTATACACTTTAACAAAATGATGGGTTTGATTTACTTCAAAGTTTATTTTCTACTTGTTAGAGCGTTTTTAAAATAAAAGCTTTTTTAAAAAACATATTTTTTTGTATATATCAATAAAATTTCATAAGACCTAACTGAAAGCTTACACAAAATTTCCTACAAAAAACGCCTTTTCGTTATGATTTTCAATAAGTAGCGACAAGGAATTGACGATTGATAATACGGTTGATTTTTAATTTTTAGCAAACAGGCAATTTTCGTCATGTTTGAAGTACAAAAAAGTACATTTAATAATATTTTTTCACTTTTTGAAGTATCAGAAGTTTATTCTGTGAGCATTTCATACTATGTGACGTTTCATATTGGGCCAATATTAAAAAAAAATGTTATGCACAGTTCTTGCAAAAAAATCTTAATTTATAATAAAAAAGAAATGTAACTGTAACTCGTGAACCATTCATGGTATGAAGGTCACTTGGAGCTCATTTTACAGATAATTTAATTCTTTTCAAAAACCTTTAGTGTCATTATTGCCTAAAGCCAATCAAAAAGTAGCTATTTGTCTAAATGCACTTGAAAATTACAATTTTTCATGTTTTTCCCTTTTATCTCCATTCGCTTTATCTTCCATTCAATACACTATATGCGTACGATCTATCGTTTTCGAGTTTTTATCGATTTTATCATGAAACAAGTGTTCTGATAGCGCGCTATAAAGATGTTTAAAAATTCGTTTCTCTGTCAATATTGATCAAATGAATATGAAAAATAAAAGGAAATTGTTCGTAATCGAATTCTCTACAACTTTCAGTTGTGTTAGATATATTTTATGTAATTAAATAGTTAAATAATAATTAAGAATTTTACTCTTTTCGTTTTATACTTATCACTAAGTTTTTTATACTTTTTTACGTACATACTTTTTGCTGTGGGTACATTCCGACAGGGCTCACTGTACGGTATACATGGATATCGAGTGAACGTCTTAAATTAGATGTTTTATTCTTTTTATTAAATTATCGGTTTATATTGAATTTTGTATACTCAAAATACGTAACAAGTTGAAACATTTTGCGATCTGAACGTCCGTTTTTGAGATTTTAGCGAAGAACGCGCACGTTTCCGTTGCGTCGCAAAACTATTAAATCTGGAGTTATTGCTAAAGCAGAAGATGGATGGTCAATGAGACAAATTGCACTGCGTTATAATATTGACAAAAATTCAGTGTGTAACATTTTAAGAAAGTGGAGAGTAAACGGTACGATTAGTAGAAATCCTGGATCAGGGCGACGAAGGATATCTTAACAACAAGATTTGCAATTGGTGAATGCTTTAGTAGAAAATCTATTTTACTCAGTTATTCAGGCTGCTGAAGAAACGAATTTTCCTGGATCGAGTAGTTACTGGTCGCCGGCGAGTAAGAGAATCGGAGTTACGCTGTCATGCAGCAGCACAGAAGCACTTACTTAAAGCTGAACATAAAGAAGCTCGCGTAGGATTTGCGCTTGCATGATGTAAATTTTTGGGACAATGTAATCTTTACAGACGAAAAAACTTTCCAGTTAACACACAGCGGTCTTATTCGTGTTTACCGCCCTCCGAATACTCGATTCGATGAGAAATATATATCTAACAATGATAAACTAGCGGTAGATTTTCCGTCAATATGTGGGCTTGGATATCGGCACGTGGTCCTGGTGTTTTGTGGCATATTGAGGAACGATTTAATAGTGAAACGTATATTAGGATTTTAGACAATCCCTTCTGTGGCACAATTGTTTCCT
The DNA here is from genome assembly GCA_963675555.1 of Leptura quadrifasciata. Lineage (NCBI taxonomy): Eukaryota > Metazoa > Arthropoda > Insecta > Coleoptera > Cerambycidae > Leptura > Leptura quadrifasciata. Next base: position 18,029,901 of record OY776677.1, on the reverse strand, counting down.
AATAATGAGTTCATAATTCAACATGACAATTGTTCCGTTCATACTGCTCATACCGTAACTAACTGGTTTCAAGATAACAACATCAATGTTCTTAACTGGCCCAGTCATAGTCCAAATCTTAACCCTGTAGAAGAAGTATGGGGACTACTCGTAAGGAGTATTCAAAAACGAAATGTGAGACCACGGAATGCCGAAGAATTACTGGAAATAGTAAATAATGCATGGGAAAATATTATTACTAATGATTATTGTATACGGTTATATGCCAAACAGACTTATAGAAGTTATAAATAGAAATGGTGCAATAACGAAATATTAATAGTTAGTTTCTTGTTAAGTAGGATATCCTTTGCCTTTTAATCCAGGATTTCTACTAATCGTACCGTTTATTCTCCACTTTCTTAAAATGTTACACACCAAGTTTTTGTTAATGCAGTGCAATTTGTCTCGTTAACTATAGCAATAACTACAGCATTAGAATAAAAAATAAATTAAAAGTGATATCTGTTTTATTTCGGCTACTCATTACATATTCAAATAAAGACATTTACATTAGAAAAAAAAGTTGTCCTACTTTTTTCTGCTCACGACAGTACGAAGTTAAAAAAACGAAATTGTGCGGATTTTTATTACCTACAATTTTCATGCGTACATATTTTACAGTAAAATTGATACTTTTCGAGTTTTTTTGCGAAAAACGATTTTTTGCCTATTTTCTATTAAATTATTACACCCAATTCAAAATAATCTTTATTTCCACAGACAACATGAATATAAACATTCGAATCGAACAATTCACAGTGAATAAAAGAAATTACATGATAAAAACTTCTTTTTAAATACGAAATCCCAAGAAATTACAATAAATGTTCAAAATGGTTGCCTTGAGTTTCTAAACATACATGTACTCTTCGTTTCATATTTTCGAATACGTTCTGTAACTGATCAACAGTAATATTGCGGATTTCTCTTTCTATTGCTTCTCGTAATTCGTCAGTTGTATGTACTTTAAAAACATTGTTCTTCAATGTGCCCAAATAAAAAATAATCACGGGGCGTTAAATCTGGAGACCGTGCAGGCCATACTCCCTGACTGACTAATCAAAACACCCGTAAAAATCAAGTGAAACTCTTGCTGTATAGGCGGTAACTGCGTCTTGCTGGAAATAAGCATGTTGCAATTCATCATCATGCACCTGCGCCAAAAAGTGTTCTAAAATAAGTTTGATAACTTTGGGCATTAGTTGTTTCACGAAAAAATATGGGGCCTAAAATTGGCCTTCTGGATATTGCCACCCATACACCAATTTTTAAGGGGTGTAAACACTGTAAACTTGTTTCTACGTAAGTGTGAGAGTTTTCTGTAGGCCATGTCCTGTAGTTTAGTTCTGACTGTTGATATAACCTGTTAAGTTGAACCACACTTCATCGGTAAAATAGATTAAATCCAATACATCGTTGTTATTTAATTTTCCGTTGAACCAACGACAATATCTTACTAGATTTTCAAAATCAGGGCGTAATAATTTTGAACAACGGTTACCTTGTATGGATGCAAATGGAGTTTTTTAAGTGCTTTATGGGTTGTTCCAACTGAAGGACCTAAAAAAAATAAATTTCGTTGATTTGTCGTTTAGGTATATTAAGACATCTGAAGAGAACCGATTCCCAGTTTTATATATTTCTTTATTTGCATTCAGGTTTTATACATAAACAAGAATTTTAATAGGTATCATTATTAGTTGTAGATAATAATTTTTACTAAAGAAATTCGTCTTTTAAATTTTCAAGAAACTAAATTTAAACGGTATTGTAACGTATTCAATCATTAAAAAATTTTGTGTAAAAGTACCTACCTCTTTGAACGGACAACTGTGTCGGGCTTTGATTCATTCTTTCTCGAACGTCGTTCATAACCACTTCAGTAAAACAGTTGGCCTACCAGTGGATTTTCCCTTGCAAAACCATTATTAACTTATTATTTACGATTTGAAAATGTGTCATATGGAATATTTGCATCAGGGCATTTTTCCATAAATTGTTCGATGCATGATTGCTGATTCATCTTAGTTGCGAGTTCCACTTCGAAAATGAGCCATTAAAATGAAGGCATCTTGCTCTGGCGTAAAAATCATTGCAGAAACCTCAGGACTAGAATAAAATTTAAAAAGATTACTTAACCTAACATTCTTTTCCCCTTTATTATTACTCATTATAAGACAACTGATGTAAATTATGTAGTTATGAATAGAACTGATTAGTACTCAAATAATAATTAAAACAATTCAAAACTCGTGAAAAAGAATTGATAATTATTATCCAATATCCATCAAAACACTACCACGTCTATGATGTGACATTACAGATTAAAATAAATAATTAAATGTTAGGATATACCTACAAGAAGACTGACAAACCGTTGCCTTATTAGTTCCGCTGGGCGTGTGCACTTTCAGCACAGTAGAGAATTAAATCGTGCATTCCGTCGAAATTTTGTGTGTCGAAACAAACCGTCAGCAAAGATAATTGAAAACGCAACCTTAGATACATATGAATTAAAATATCCCTAGTATGGAAGGCTCTGACATGGCTAAAACATGACAGGCCTAAAAGATGAACTAAAAGATCACGTGTCCTGTGATCATTACTGAAAACTTAAAGATTACAATTTATTGTGTTTACCGGAACCAACCCTTGTGTGCGCGCTTTATTTCCCACAGTACTATTCATTTTAGGAAAAAAGTATGCAGACGTTTTTGATAGAGAATTTTATAAGGAATAATTTTGAATATAAGTATTGTTATAAAAAAGTACACCGTTTCCAAGATCTAGAAAACCTCAAAATGCGGGTGAAAAGGATGTCCTAAGGATGAAGCACACTATTTAGGGGTGTGGGAACTTTTCGGTTTAGTAATTCTTATGTATTCTTAGCATTTGTATCAATTTTCAAAACGTTCTGAATTTTGTCCGATATAAATTGTTATTTTACAGAACTAATAATAGTTTTTTTCTACGACAACATCAAAATATGTTGATTTTAAGAGTGTAAACTCAATCATAAGTAACTGCATTTTGCACGGAATTTCACTTCGCATCGGTTGCCAGGCAAGTTGCTAAGTGACAAATGCGATATGAAATATTTCGTGTTAGATTTCACTCATTTTAACTGTTTTTGATGACAACATTTTTAAGGCGGCTTAGAGAATATGATGTCCAACGACGGAGTAATGAAATGTCATTCTAGATTGTTTCTGTCAACATCTTTGTACATTTGCAGATAATTTCGGAGTTATTTCCAATAAATTTGATGATTAATATGGAAAGTGATAGTGATAATGACTTAGAATTGACACCCCCAAACATAAGAGAAGCGGCAAAGTTAACAACACTAAATTTATTACCAGAAACGTCGAAGAAAATGTATCAACGCGCTTACAACCTCTTTTTGGATTGGAGAAGGGATCAAAACGCAAAATCGTTTTCCGAGGACGTTTTAATGGTTTATTTTAGCGATTTGGCGAAGAAATTCAAAAGTTCTACTTTATGGACACAATACTCAATGCTGAGTACGACTCTTAGTATTCATGAAAATATAGATATCGCCAAATATTTGAAACTGAAAGCATTCCTCAAGTGACAATCCGAAGGCTACAGGCCCAAAAAGTCAAAGAACTTTACCTCAAATGACATCAAAAAATTTATAAATGAAGCGCCAGATGAAATATATTTAGCGACAAAAGTAAGTTTAATTATAGCCATTATGTGATAATAATAAGTAATTTGGTTAACTATTTAGGTCGCATTAGTTATGGGCGTAATGGGTGCATGCAGAAGACATGAGCTATATCAAATGAAAATTACTAATTTCAATGATTTGGGTTCAGCTCTTTTAGTAACAATACCAGACACTAAATTGTACGAAATTTTACTGTAACCGCTCCATACTATGAAATTTACAAAAAATATGCAAATCTGCGCCCTCCAAATGTTAATGGTCTATGGTTTTTCATTAACTATCAAAAAGGAAAATGTACTGTTCAAAGAATAGGCTTGAATAACTTTGGAGCCATGGGCAAAGACATTGCTAAGTATTTAAAATTGCCAAATCACGAATTATATACCGGGCACTGCTTTCGCCGATCTTCCGCAACTATCCTTGTTGATGCTGGTGGTGACATAACCACGTTAAAGCGCCACGGTGGCTGGAAGTCCACGGCAGTCGCTGAAGGATACATCGATGAATCTAAGAAAAGTAAGCTTGACACAGCTAATAAAATTGCAAATGCGATACAGGACATTTCAAACATACCATCGACTTCAGGAATGGAAAATCGTGAAAGGCCGTCGACTTCAACAACGGAAAATTGCCAATATCAAGAAAATATTAGTATCAAGCATTCCACAAATTCTCCAAAAATGATTTTCAATAATTGCAAATTTATCTTTAAAAAATAAATAAAATAGGTAGGAAGTTATTTTATAGTTTATTTTTTCTCAACTAGTTGGGCATTGCTGTCCAGGCACTCTAACTTATGGTTTGTATTCAAAGCAATAAAGAAAATGTCTCCATATTTCTTGTATCGATTATTATTTATTTAGTATATTACGCGTGAGCAGTGGGTTGTCGTAGAAAAAATATAGTATGCAATTCGCACAAAATAGCAATTTTACTCGTATGAATTGCAGCACTCGTCTTCGACTCGTGCTGCAAACTTTCATACTCGTGCAAAATATGCATCATTTTGTGCTCATTACATAATATACTATTTTAGATTTCCCGAAACAACACAATTTTGATAAGAGTGTTTTTGGAACAAAACGATTAATTTATTCCAAGAAAATGTTAATCATCCGGTCTACGTAACACATGTTGTTTGCCTAGCTTATTAATTCGTTTTATATTTAAATATTAAACTTAATGTTGACCTACCTTTGGCTTATATTAATCATATGATGTATTATCTTCGTGACTATAGAAAAATTCATTTTTATATTCATTTCAGACATACCCAGTTTGACATTTCCCAAAACATCTATTTGATTAATAAAAACAAAAAACTGTGCCATTAACTAGATTATTACTAATGTTTTGCCTTTGGTTTGTCTTGGTCGACTAACCTTACTGATTGATTATTTTTAAATTTTATCGAAATTTTATGACATTATATGTTTTGTTTACTATACAAAATTTCAAGTTTTTTCAAATTTTATTCGATACCTTAGTTTTATTTATTGCTCTTTATTTTGTAATTTGAATATTTATTAACACTTATAAATGCTTATGTTAATTAACACTTATAAATGCTTATATTAATTACGTAATTTTTAGTTATTTTTTTTAAACGAGTACAATATTTTATACATTTTGCGACCTACACTTGGAACTTGAGGAAACTATTACAGCTATCAAGTTTTGATTTGGATGTGCATTATACCTAGATACATATTACAAACCATACAGCTCCCTCCCTGTTCAACAAATCTTTGATTTATACTTTTACTTTTATTACAGAGGCGAAGTCTTCGCTCTCCTCGGAAGATGGACAGACTTAGAAGATCATTCAGAGATTCCTTCCGGAGACGGAAGGACAGAATACCGGAGAGTTCAAAACCGCATCAGTGGCAAGCGGATGAATCTGCAGTTAGATCTGGCACATGTACTTTTGCTGTAAAATACTTAGGATGTGTCGAAGTCTTCGATTCTAGGGGGATGCAGGTCTGCGAGGAAGCACTAAAAGTGTTAAGGGTAAGTGTCGTAGATTAACCGTTTTTGGTACACCTAAGGGATATGGTACGGGGTGGTCAGCATACTTCATATTACATTAATACTTCACCGGACTACAATATACTACATAGTATTTCATGCATGTTTCACGATACTTCATCGTACTACAACGATGCTTCATATATTACACTGATACTTCACGATATTTCATACATACTTCACGATATTCTTTCCTATTATTTGGGTTTTCTACCACATGTATTATTATCCTCTTCAAAAACAAATCACCGCATCTACAAAATATTTACCCCCTTTTCAATTTGGCTTTAAAAAGGGTTTAAGCACTCTGGATGCGGTCTCTTACTTGGTAACAGATATTCAGAATAGCTTCTCGAATAATGCATACTTAGGAGCTCTTTTCTTAGATTTAAAAGGAGCATATAACAATATAGATCTGGATATTTTGAGTAATGAGATTAGGGAATGCACCATTCCTGATTATACTGCATATGTGATAACTAATTTATTTCGCAATCGGCGTACTTACTTGAGAGACTCAGATAATAATAAAATTGGTCATCGCCTTAATTCAATTGGACTTCCTCAAGGCTCAGTTCTGAGCCCGATGCTATTTAATATTTATACAGCTGGCATTCACTCTTATATTCATCATTTTTGTAACATCATACAGTATGCTGATGATTTTTGTTTTTATCTCGTACAAAGAAAATATAATTACTGTATTTCTAATTTAAGCTTCGCCGCAAGCCACATTCAAGCATGGTTCTTTGACCATGGCTTTGATATTTCAGTCGAAAAATCTGTTACCACAATGTTTACGAGACATAATACACCAAATATAACCCAGTTAAAATTAGGTAATCATTTATACCCATATGAAAACAAAATTACTTACTTAGGGATAACACTTGATAAGAAACTTAACTGGGGAAGCTATGTGGACAGAATTGTATCTAAGTGTGAAAAGGGCATAAACTTCTTGAAAATGATTGCTAAGATCTGGTGGGGAGCACACCCCAATACACTACTGATTTTTTATCAATCCTACATTCGCTCCATAATAGATTATGGGTCCACTTTATATGGCTCAGCTAGTAATACAATATTAAAAAGAGTTGATAGTGTACAAAATAAAGCGTTACGTATATGTATAGGAGCAATGAAATCTACTCCTTTAATTCCATTACATGTAGAAACTCTAGAGCCTCCTTTACAGCTCCGTAGGGAATTTTTAAGCGAGAAATATGTCTTACAAGCTGAATATAAACAGTTACCTATTATTTCCAAAGTCGGACAACTAAATATCTCTGACTTAACCAACAATTATTGGTCAAAGAGAAATTCACCGCCTTTGTGTTCTGCATACCGTCAAACTAATGCAGATAGGTGCAACTTGCTTTTAGCATCATCCATACCATATTGGGAGTTAGAATATCAAGAACTGTTTTATGAACCTCTCATCTTAATCCCTACTTTTTCGGACATTCCTTGTGTTAATCAAATCATCCTAAAAGATTTGGAATCACAATTCCCAAATTACTTGCATATTTACACGGATGCATCTAAAATTTCTGAAAATGTAGGATGTGCTGTATATATTCCTTCGAACAAATTCGAACTCAAAGTTAAGTTGACAGAAAATACATCTATATTCGTCGGGGAAGCCGTAGCGATTCTTAAAGCTTTAGAATATGTCAAATGCTATCAAGTCAAACAAGCAATAATTTATACGGACTCTTTGAGTGTTCTAGCAAGCATAAAAAATGGATTATTCAGCCATAGCCAAAAAAATTCATATATTGTCAACATAAAGACTCTCCTTTGTAAACTGCATAAAGATAATCACCTAGTTAATTTTGTTTGGGTTAAAGCTCATGTGGGAATCCCACATAATGAACATGTCGACCATCTTGCCAAAGAAAGTGCTTTATCTAACTTAGATATAAATGTTAAGTTATGTTTATCAGATTGTATAAATTCATACAAGTACAAAATATACAGTAATTGGTCAAAATTATATAAAAGTTATCAAGTGGATAATCCAATGAGCCAATATTCCCACGTTGAAGATCATATTCCCAAATCACGATGGTATAAGGACTTTAATATCCCGAGGAAATACATCACTACAATTTGCAGAATAAGGCTAGGCCATGCTTGCTTCCCAAAACATCTAAATAGAATTGGAGTACTCGATATCGATACTTGCAACACCTGCGGCTCTCTAGGTGATCTGAACCATCTATTCTTTAACTGCCAGAATCACCAAATGGCTACTAATATTCTTTTAAAAAATTTAGTTAATATTAATGTTCCGCTACCCACTAATATTACTAATCTATTGTCGTTTAAAAATATTAAAATTTACAATGTATTAGTTGACTTTCTAAATGCTATAAAACTGTCTCTTTAACTATCATCTGTCTGTTTATTAGGTTAGCTTCGCACTCCTTATGTTTCTCCTGTTGTAATATAAACCCCCATTACCGTGGTCTACCTGTATTACGTTATAGTAAAAGTCTTGATAGACCCCTGGACAAGAAGAGAGTGTCCCTGTGTAATATCCTGGCGTTTTTTTTAATTTATTTTCTTTATTTCTTTACATGCTTATAGGGCTGTATTAGGTTAATTTGTTTAGGAAACGATTAGGCAGTAAAAGCATAAAATATTTCATATACTCCATATAGTTGCACATATAAAATACAATAATATGTAATTGGCTAATGGAGAAAATCCGATGCCAAAAAAAAAAAAAAAAAAAAAAAAAAAATCTACAAAATAATAGAATTATTGTAAAATAGCCTCTGCGCCCGTGACGTTTACGCCAAAGGAATAGTCAGAGGTTATGTTTGGCAAATAATATAAATCGGAATAAACACAGAAATAATGTATTTTGCTGACGTTTCGGAAAGTAGTCTCTTTCCGTTTTCAAAGCTTTTTTCTTTTTGGAAGAACTCTTATTTTGCTATGTATGTCAAATACACAGCTTTAAGATTCTGTTTATGTTATTTCCATAGATACTTACTACTTACACAGAATTGATGATATTTTCTTGTAGAAAGTAGGAATGAACTACCGTTTTTAGATGTTTTAATTAGAAGGGTAAGTAATACAATTGAAACAAGCGTTTATAGAAAACCAACACATACTAATAGATATCTAAATTTTAACTCAAATCAGTCAATAAATGTTAAAAGGGGCGTTGTAAAATGTTTATACGATAGGGCCAAAATAATTTCATCTAATAATGAAATATTAAATAACGAGAAAAAATTTATCAAAGAGGTTCTAGTACAAAATCAATATCCTGAAGCCTTTGTTGATAGAGTTTTCATAAATGTTGAAAATAGGGACAATCAGGTACGACAAAAACCTGAACGTCATTATGCAGCAATAATTCCTTATGTATTCGGACTATCGGAGAAGCTACGCTGTATAGGTGACAAATTTGATGTTAGGACGATATTTCAAACGGGGAACACTTTAAGATCTATTTTAACAAAAACAAAACCGATAAACAGGGAACAGAATTAAAAAAACTATATTTATAATATCCCGTGCGAATGTGATAAATGTTATGTGGGTGAGTCATCCAGACTTTTCAGTGTGAGGTTGGATGAGCACAAGAATTACATTAGAAAGAATGAAATTCAGAAATCAAAGATTTGTGAACATGCTTGGGAAAACTGACATAAGAATAAACTGGGGCTCGGCAAAAATTTTAACAAAAGAAGCAGATACCAAAAAAAGAAAAATTAAAGAATCAGCAATAATCTTATTAAATGAAGATAGGTGCGTATCGAATTGTTCTGTAGATATTTGTACAACCTGGCTACCTACCAATGTTAAAAGAACTTAACAAACTCAACATTATCTAAAAGAAAATATCATCAGTTCTGTGTTCTGTGTAAATAGTAAATATCTATGGAAATAACATAAACAGAATCTTAAAGCTGTGTATTTGACCAATAATTCTATTATTTTGTAGATTCGGTGATTTGTTTTTGAAGAGGATAATAATACATGTGGTAGAAAACCCAAATAATAGGAAAGAATATTCGTAAAATGCCACAAATAACTTTCAGACAATATACTTCACGATACTTCATTATACATTTTTATATAAAAAAGCACCTATTATCTGGTCTGGTCGATAGCCGAGTGGGTTAAGGCGCGAGGTGGCAATCGCGATTAATCACACGGGCATCGCACCATCGGGTTAGAATCCTGGCTCCGGCCCTGGCACTGTCGGAGGAAATGGTTGTATGTCCGCGTTTTTTCAATGTGTAACCCCCTTCCGCACAAGCCCTGGCTTCTGGAATTGGGGGTTGTCTAATTTCTGTGGTTATTTATTTATAGATCATGAATTATATTAGATAAGTAATTTTAAAAGATATGTTTTATGCTATTAATTACATTCATTATTATTTTAACTTGCATACATATAATTATTTAAAAAAAACAAATTTAACTGCATTTTAATTCTACATAAAAAATGTTTAATAATAATTATATCACTCTTGATTCTCATTCACAGAAAATATAAAATAAATATTTGGATTATTGAAAAAAGAACTATTGTATTTCTAAATAATAAAAAAAATCTGTTTTAATTGCTTCAGAAAAGTTTTTATTAAGTTCAGTAACAATCACAACGAGCATTTTACAAGTCACCGGAGGAATGTCACTCCGAACCACCAAATCTCCCGAAAGTGGGATCCAGTAATCTCCTTGTTCAAACGATCTAAAACGAAGTGAATAATAATCCAGGTCCAGGTTGCTTCACCATATTAGACTCTTTTTTTATGCAATTTCAGGCAATCATCCACCCATCAGAACCGCAGTGTCAGATAATAGTTTTATGTTCTACTCTGCCTTTTCATAATTCTTCCATTTTCCATGATTTCCATCTTTGCTGGATAATAATTTTAAATTTAAAACCCATTTTCACAATCCAACTTCTTAATGTTTCCTAGCTAACAGTAATCCTATCATTTCTTCGTAATTCCCTATATTTTGTTTTCAGTGTGGCTATTTAATTTTTTTCCATTTATCGTAAATTATGACCTTTATTAACATGGTACGTAGTATGTAATTATTATTTTTTAAACAATAATATGGCAATTCCTTAATATTTCACAGCGAAATTAGAATGCTAAACAATTTTCATGTTTCAAATTCCATGTGTATTATGCCACTTGCCCCTCATTCAAAGCAAGAGATGGAGTGTCGGTATCTATGAAATTTTTTCATCCGAGTGTAGAGATCTCGAAAGCTATATATTTCGGTAACAAAGAAAAAAAATCAAACCTAATACATGTTGGATTAAAAACTTGGGCATTTTTAATTGAAAATATAAACATTTAGAAACACCGTGTTTAAATCTCAAATCGGAAGGTAAATTTATTTATTATTTATTAACAAAGTGATAAAATGTAAAAGTTGAAATATTTAGGCAAATATGCACATAGAAAAACCTTTTTTAAATTACTTATTCTTTTTTCTTGACCAAAATTATAGTTCAAATAATGAATGTTGTCGTTCACGTCATCATTCTTTAATTTCCGAATCAAATCGTCTCAAGGTCACACAGAATGGCACGCATGGACGTATCAATGTATTCAGAAGATAAGTATTTTATGATGAAAATATCTGGACAATTGTAGCATGCGAAACAATGAATTTTAACATCCGTTGCCACGTTTAATCTTAAAATTCACGCCATTGACTTCTTGCAAAGGTAAAAGGGAACATCCGTTACTTTTTTCTGATTAAAGCACTCGTTTAATTTCACCACCATGTCTCTGGCTACTGCATTCAGTCTTTTATCCATCGCACGCTACTGTGTTACAGAGAACTGACTGAATGCTCAACGTTCGTCGCGGCTACGCGCTTTGTATTTGCAAAGATAGAAAAATCGCATGTCGTTGATAAGTACATAAATTGATGACGTGAACGACAACATTCGTGATTTCAACTATATTTGTGATCAATCGGATAACACTTCATTATGGGCCACCCTGTATTTTGTATTATTATGTTTAAAGCATTTTTTAATGAACTAGATCTTACTAATCCTTATTTTCTTTTCAAGGGTTCGCGAAGAAGGCCAGTTCGAGCAGTTCTCCACGTCAGCGGCGACGGTTTGCGGGTGGTAGAAGAGGAAACCAAAGGATTAATAGTCGATCAAACGATAGAAAAAGTGTCATTTTGCGCGCCAGACCGTAATCACGAACGGGGTTTTAGTTACATTTGTCGAGACGGTACAACGAGACGGTGGATGTGTCACGGCTTCCTAGCCCTTCGAGAATCGGGAGAGAGGCTGTCTCACGCAGTCGGCTGTGCATTTGCTGTATGCTTGGAAAGGAAACAAAAGAGGGATAAGGAGTGCGGAGTGACTATGATGTTCGATGCGAAGAACAGTACTTTCACTAGGACAGGGTCCTTCAGGCAGCAGGGTTTGACGGAACGAGGGATCGATGTCGGTCCTCCCAAACCTCCTCCCGTCAATCCGTTCGCTATCGAGAGACCGCATGCCACTCCTAGTATGCTACAAAGACAAGGAAGCTGTAGAGGGTTAGTGTTAGTAACATTTTTATCATTATATAAAACTGCAGAGGTCCCATATTGTGATTGGCAATAGGTGTTGATTCTTTTGTTACTATTGGAATATAACTGTAGAAGGGGAATGTAGACATCACATTCTTTGTGCATAAAAATATGGAAATGTGGATCACGATATGGGACAGTCTTAGATCATGTTAACAGTCAATTAATTAAATGTTTTATTTGCACTAATTTCTTTCCTAATTCATACATTTCTGTTGCATTTGGCAACATACTTATAAGTTTTGTTATAGAAAATCAATAGCCCCAAAAATGATCTCTGGAGATTGTTGAACTCGTGTTGCTATCAACAAATCTTACCTTTCACTCAAAACTAATTAACGTCTGTAAAAAAACGCTATTAATTCAGTAATTACGTTTCTAAACTTAAAACGTTATAAGACAGACCATACATATTTTATTTTCAACTCCAAAGTTCTATACAAACAATGGCCAGCTCCGTTTCAATTAAAATCAAACCACGATTCTACTTTTAAATCACGAAGTTAGTAATATACTTAGTAACTTACAAAATCATTAATAAATAATAATTAATAATTTTTCGTTACAGTTCTTAATCTTTATAATTTTTTAATATCCTTACGAAAATTATACTTTTTGGCATAGTTACGAAAAACGATTCCAAATCTTACAAGTTGTATTGCAATTTCGATGCTTGCAACTTTTATTGTAGTGCCGAATTTTTCTAAATTTTGTTACAGTTACGAATGTCAGACTTCTTTTAACAAAAGAGATCTTGACAAATTATATAAATCAATTCGAATTTTCGCGCTTCAATAAAACTTGTCTGTTAATTATGCATGAACTCCATGCCAAATAGAATTTTCTTCAATTTGAACTTAATTTTAGAATTAAAATTTCAATATTTTAGACTTAGAACTCAAGCTATGGGAGTCTGACGCACTATTACCCCACCATGTGTGCCCACAAACACTGTGGTTGGATTTTGAAAGGCAAGAGTTGCCGAAATTAATTATTTTTGAGAAAATCTGTAACCATCAGCTGAATTACTTTTTATTTGTTATTAATCATAACCTCCTTGGAACGTTTTCATTTTCTTCTCCATTTATGTGTTTGCACCGCCGGCACCGGTTTCTTTCTTTTTTTCTTGTATCTTTGTAATAGACGAATCGCTTTATACAGAGTGCCATTAGTTTCATGTAATTAAAAAAAAACTGGTAATGGGGAACGACCATACAAACAAAACACCTATATAACTTTTTCCTCTATGAGCACTTTGGAAAGAACTGACCCGTCAATAATTTTAATAGTTTATAAAAAAAATTTGAGAACCTCTGCCTTATGGGACAATCAATGACGTTTATCAGTTAGTTTAAATACAGCATTTTAAAATACTACACCAAACTAAAGTACCTAAGTCAATAAAATAAATTCTAAGGATGCAGAAAAATGTGGTTAAAATCGAAAGAGAATAGAAACAATGACAAAAGAACCACGTGATTGTACGTAATCAAGTAACTGACATGAACTAAAGTAGATTTTTTCTGATTACAATTTTTTTGTCCCTTCTAGTTTTTAAAGTGTCTTTTATTGGTTCTTAGTCCACGTTAGCTGATGCTATTGGCTAATTTAAATTGGAAGGAATGAAACCGCAAAAGTAAAAAATAAAAAGTAGCCGCCGGCGCCGCTACATTATCGGCGACACTCGGGGACAGGCCTTTAAAGTTTTTATGCCAATTAGGGAGATATACAGCCGGCAAAGCATACAATAGAGTTGAACTTGAACTTGGTTGAACTTTCACTTCTATTCTGGAATACTTTGCCTACCTCAATATTCCAGAAGTTTTCAACCAATTAATGATATGAAACTAATTACACCCTGTATACGTTTTTCGTCGAAAAATTATAACTAATGTTCGCCCTTCTTCTGCCCTGTGACATATGAGATGGATCGTTCCCCCATCCATGTGACACTACATATCTGTCGATACTGAACGTTTTTTCTTACAACTTGTAACTCTTTTTTGTTTTCAATTCTGTACAACCCAAGAATATTTAGAATCATACAGGGTGTTCCGTTTTCGTCGACCGGGTGTTATTTTAAATGGAACAAACTGTATTTTTCCACTTTTTGGAATTACCCACCTAATTATTTTCATGTTTTTATTAAGGTGATAGGTAGGTACTTAAAATTAACCATTCACGAAAAAAAAAACCATTTTTTTATGAAGTGGAGTCTTAAATTTTATGTACTGGTTTTATATACAGAAGATTTTATGAATGCACTGTAATATTGGCCATATTAAGAGCTAGCAGAGTAGTAACGTTATTGGCAATAATCTTATAGGAGGTATTGAAACAATTGAGGTTACTTATCTGTTAGTTAAAAACACTATAAATCAATTTTTTAAATGGAACGCCCTATTTTCAATTATGTTATTTGAAGAAGTGTTAAATTACCTTTCCATTGATATATTATAGTAGATACTTATGTCTAGGGGTTGCAACCTCTACAGACATACATTCATACAGATACAAACACCTTTCACTTATAATGAAATTTTTTACAGGTTCAGCACCCTGGGCCAGAGCTCCCCATTCAAAAGGCAGATGTCGCTAAGAGTGAACGAACTTCCTAGTAATACCGCCCGTTTAAATTCGTACAAGTCTCCCACTTCGCCCACGAACTCAAATGCCAAACCACCGGTCTCTCCAATCCCCGAAGTCTCCCCAGGGGATTCGGTTACAGCCCTATGCCAGCAACTCTCCCAGGGCTTAAGTCAATTAACGCATAGCGGATCGGATGATTTCAACTTCAACAATCAAAGCTCCGTCAACCAAAATACGTTGAACTTGAACGTAACGACTATAAACAATACTTATAACAGATCTATAACGTCTACTCCTACACCTGTTATGACAACCACTATCACGCCTGTTAGTTTGAACTTTAGCCCGAACTTAACTCGGAACGAAACTCCTCTTACGAATCGCTCACTAACTACCAGTATTAGTTCGACTACCAGTACTCTTCCCAAACCGGAACAGTGGCTGGAAATTGTCAATTCTACATCACCCGCACCAGGAAAAATGGATGGAACTTCGCCTAGGAGGACTCCATCGTTAAAAGCGCACTCGAGGGCCGTCTCCTTGGATTCTGGTGCGGAAACCTTCCAGAGTTCCAAAGCGGTGGATCCGTTTGACGCGGAATGGGCTGAGATCGCAGCGAGGCAAAACAATAGCACCAACCCATTCTTAGCAGCAACTACGGCCCCGAAAGCTTTCCAAATTCAACTGTAAATTGTTTCTTCCAGTCAGATATTTGTTGGAACTTTTTGTTTGTTGTTATGTTTCCACGTAAGAGCAAGAGTTGCAAGCAGCTAAGGCAAGTTTTGCTCAAGGCTGGGGAAATTTTTGTTAACAGCTTTTCGTTGAGCATTCTACAAATATTTTAGGAAAATAGTGGTCGAAAGCAATAAAGTAACTGCTTTTAATAAATTCGATATAATATACGTTTGGAAAGCATTCCCAAGCTGGTACTTGTTATAAAGACATTGCAAACATGTTCTAAAGGTGTCGAGCATAAACGTTGATCAGTTAACATTACTTTGTGATATTTGTTTGGTGTTGCGATATACAGTCGTAAAGAACCCCGCACAAAACCGATGGAAAAAGTCTTTTGGTCAAAGTGTCTCAAGTTGTGGGAAGTGTTGATTCATACGATGCTGGACAAAAATTTTCATGGGTACAACACTCAGTAACGGACGATCGAAATATCTGAAGCACTCGAAAATCGGCAGGGAATTGCACTGTGTTATTTTTTCCACAAATTGAATATGAATTAATTGCAAGAATTGACATTTGGAACTTCTCAAATGAATGTGATCACCATTTACAAAAGATATTCTGCTGAGAGCCGAACAACAACAAGAAGAAGAAGAGTAGATCGTGGAATTCGATCAAAATGCGAATAAATGAGGTTTTATTAAGACATAGCTTTTCTCAACTCAACAAAACCTGATTCATTATTCTTTTAGTGGAGTTGCACATCCAGTTTTCTTTTTATTTTCTTTATTCAGCTGTATATATACTATTGGCAGACTCATATGATAAGTTCCAAAAGTCAATTTCCACAGGTATTCCTAGCTTATTGTGGAAACAACAGCAGCAGTACATTCATGTAGCAATTTTTTTACTTTCCCTTGTTTCTGGCAGTTGAACCGTCGGTTATTGCGCCCACGAGGGCTTTTGATGAATATTTCTTTGACCGAAAGGCCTTTACCATCGATTTTGTACTGCGTCCTTTGTTGTTTGAGAAATGACGCAGAGTTTTTTTTGTTTTTTTATTGATATGTATTTGTTTTGTTATTGAAAATTGTGTCAAATTTTCATGAATCGTATATTAACCCAGTGAAAATTGGTAGCCGTAATATGTACTTGTTTCGTAAAATATTTGTAGAACGCTACTGTAAATTTTTATATGTGATCCATTCCAATTTATTTCGGTTGCTATTTTGCAACTGAAAATTGTGCCAGGACTGACTGTGCAATTTGTAAATATATGTAGAAAACACAAAACGGTGAAGTAATAAGATCTGAATAAAGGTGTTGAAATTTTAAAGAGCGGGAAAAGTGGGGGAGATTTTGATGTAAACATGTAAATTTTCCAGACCAAAGTGTTATTTATTTTGTGGAAAATATAATAGAAACTTTTCACTGTGTATAACGTACAATGTGGTATCGAATTATGAGCAATTAAGACTTCACTTTTTTAAAAATTAAATTGTTTTTTAAATTTACTTCATAACGAGCATTTATAATTCAACTATATTGCTAAAGAATATATCGAAATTGAGTAACGCAAGGTAAGAGTTTTGACGATTACTTAATATATTCAATAATACTGTCGATTTAGGGAAATCGTAATTGAAGAAAAACAAGCCGAGAGTTAAATTTTTATCTAAGGAACTTACGCTGATGTGGTGAAATACGGTTGAAATGTTCGTTTTTAAATTTTTTAAAAGTAAACTTGCCTATCATAACAAATAACGGACCCATGTTTGAGTCGATAGTGAAAATATCGATAATTTAAACCTTTTGCTATTATCCAGCAATTGTCCATTAACTGGTAATCTATTGACAAGACCAGATTGTGATAGAGCGATGCTCACATGCCCAACTTTTACACTTTATACTGCTTAGGTAAATATATAAGTATTATAGCCCAGTCAGATAATCTAACAATGCACTGTGTGTAGATCGTACCCACTAGAATCGATTGTGATTCGTGACTATAACGGTGGATTCAGAGTTGTATAAATTCAACTGAATCCATTGCTGGACAGTCACTGAGTCCGTTATGGATTCGACTCCTAGATTTGAGTCTCCAGTGAGCTACACATTATTCTATATAGTCTGTCTTTTAACTAGGAGTAAACACCAAAGTGAAGTTACTTGAGAAAGTTGTGGGGCGAGCGTAGATACAACTTTACTACATACATATTTTGATACGTGTATAATATTGTTACGTGTTTACAATTTTCAGTAAACACTTTGTGGATTCAAATAACTTGCAACAAGAATTTTCACTAACCACTATTTTATTAATCACTAAAATTACACTAGCAAATACTTAAAAATTACACAACTAATAATAACACTCTAATATAAATTCACTACTTTTAGTACACTATGTACTTTACTTTTCTTCTTAAACTTGTCAACTCTTGTCTGTTTGCTTCACTGAACTGAACTGTACTGCATACTTCACTCAACTGAACTGAACTGTTCTAACCTTCAAACTGTCTCTGTAACCAGAACTGTACTGGATACTAAACTGAACTGTTCCCCCATCTGCTGAATTCACCTCTTTATATACACACTTCAAATCTTCCAGAATTCTATTCTAGAATCCTCCATAGTTTTCTACTATGTACTAGATGACTGTTCGTCAATTGGCTCATAGATGGCGCCACCCTACCCAGGGAGTAACAGAATAACAGGTTTCCCTTTACCTTGAACAGGGACTTAATCACATCTTTCCTCGTTAGAGGGCAGCACATAACAATATGTAAAGTGACGTCAGGCGCAGTTAGTACTTGGATGGGAAACTGATTCAAGGAAATACGTGTACTCGCTCCACATCTTCCAGCAGTTTGTGTATCAGTGTATGTATATGCAGAGAGTTTTCATATTAGATTTTGAATGAATGATAGTTATCTGCTAAAAACTCAAAAATGGATTTTTCAGCTATGCAATCCAAATACTAGGATTGAATAGTGGATATACCATCCTTCGGAGGGGATGTAAAGCTGCCTGTCCCTTGTCTATTAAATGTTAGGCAAGTAAAAGATCCTTACTGTTCAAAAAAGAAGAGGTTCGATAAAATTCCTGGTTGGGGGTGGCTCGTCTGCAGCCTCGGTGTTAGGCCTCAGTATCGGAAATAAGCCAACATTAAGTAAATGTTAAAAAAAATACTGTACATAGCACTTTACACTTGATATTTATCTTTCTGGGGTCTTTGCACTTTATCAAAGTGCATTTCCCAGTTTTGCATGCATCTAAATGTATACAGCTCTTGCATTGTGTAGTTCTCACAACATATTTGAAATATCGCCCCTAGTTAAAAAAAAAACAGACTATAGTAATGGGCAGCTACATTTTACTTATACCTTTAGCAAAATTTTGTAGCAAGTGGTTCCTTTTTGGAGTTATCGTATCAGTCCAGTCTGCGGGGGATTTTTTTACCATAGAACCCTGCAAGGGTCTGTAATTGATTTTTTGAGGGGCCTTAGGGAAGGTTAAGATAAGCCTTGCATTCAAATAAAAAAAGTGAGAATGGTAAAAACATCTCAAGTAATTGAATATTGTAGAATAGTGCGTCTAGAACTAACTGTACTTCAATGGTGGTGTGTAAAAGTGTTCGTAGCAGCCTGGTAATACTGAAAAACTTGAAAAGTCGGGAATATGAAGTTGTTTACAAAATTTAGGGAATTTGAACAATTTTTTGAAAAATCAGGCAATTTTAATAACCTTCGTAGAAATTCAAGGAATGTGAAAATATTTAACACTCGAAATATGAAGCCATTTTCTATCATTTTATTTATTTCGCGCTGGTCGGATCACGAATTGGACTCAATTTTTCTGAACAGTTTAAGACAGAACAGATTTTATAAAATGAATTGATAGGTTTCGAAATTTCCTACGATTTATCTTATATGATTCGAAATATCAATATTTTTCACATTATCGAGCAAGAATAAACAAAAATATTTAGGGGTTGAAAATGTTTATATGCTTTTGTCTCGTTTTTAGTGGCTCGTAACGAGAAAATGCTCCGTGTCAAGGCGAAAGAGCTTGTTTTTTCTTACATATTAACAAAAAAATTGTAATGTGTCTCGAAGCTAGCCATGTTAGCATGCTACTGAATGATGAATCCACATACATATAAATGTTTTATTGGAACTGTTTTCCACCCACCATTGGGGTGGAGTTCTAGGCGCGTTTTAACGTGTTTTCTCTGATTCCACATCCTTCAGTTATTTCATTACATATGTTGTTTTTGTCATTTTAAGGTTGGAATCTTTCAACGTAGTTCTCACCTACTTCAAAACGTCAGATTAAACTGAAACTTTGCCCAAGGACAATACAATAATTTGACAACTTTGTCCTAATGTCCTCACCAGGATCATCAGGATAAAATAAAAATTTAAAAAATAACTAATCTATTGTCGAAATTTCGTCGGAGGCGCTGCTGTTATTAATATATATTTTATTACAAACGGTCAACCCTCCCACAGGTCCGATAGAAGGATAAGGCTCTTATACAACAGGGTGTGCCCTATTCCCTGAGGTTGACGCTAACGACGTGACATTTTTAGTCACCCTCTTGCCATTCATCCCTTGGAACGTTTCTCACTATATTTTTATAATTCTACTTTTATCAATAGCTACCAATAAAATATTTATAACAATTAATATCAAGCATCGCTTTTTACTATAAAATGAATTCTTTTGTCAAATACTTCATTCTTATTTTAAACTTATTAAAAATCATTTAATTATATTGAGTTAGTGGACCTTCTGTCGCTGTTGAACAAAATCTTAATATTTAAACATTCTTTTTTACTTTTTTGTTCGGTTTGCTATTAAACCATGTTTTATTAGTTTTTTTAAACTATAATTTTTTTTTATCGTTCGGGCCTAGTAGCAATTTTGTCACTTTGGTATGTTCATTCTTGTCGATTGTCTGTTTAGAAGTTTCTTCCATTGCGTTATATTGTCATTGCTCAATTCATCAAGAAGAATATTAAGGTCTGGAGCGTTATCACAATTATTCCAATACAGTGTTCGCAAACGCTCAAAAATTCATTCCTGCTGTTCGACAACCACACATTATTCCACACTTGGTCTACCGTGTGCACGAAATAAGTTGAGGCAGAGTAATATGGGCAAGTTTCTGATCAGTCATAACGGATTTATTCATCATTTTTTCCAGATCAAAATCATTTCCATGCCAAGACTGTAGTTGATGATAAGTTTTTTGACGTGTTATGCGGGTGCAGATGTTGGTGGTAACAATGAAAAATAAGTGAATACAACTTATCTATCTGCATATAATAATTACTACGTAAGAAGATGAGACTAAGATTTTTTCGGTAAATACCCTGTGCTATATTGTTCACAAAATCTTAATGAAAAGTAAAGCAAATCTTTCATTGTTACCATCAACATCTGTAGTTTTGAAGTGACATGTCAAAAGAACTTATCAAATGCAGTCTTAGTTTGGAAATGACTTAGATTGGAGAAAATAGAGATGACGTTGAACAGAACATAGACTTTAACTAGTTACGATTGATTTGAAACTTGCCCCCATTTATCTGCTTTAACGTACTTCGTGCATATATAAGACTAAATGTGGAAGAATGTGTGGTGGCTGAAAAACAGGAATTAATTATTTGAGTATTTGTAATCATTGTATTGGAAAAAAAATGCGATAATGTCGTGATCATTAATACTCTCCATGAAGATGACCAATTGAGCACCGATGATATAAAGTGTAATCGACTGGTATTTTTGTGGAAGAACGAGAAGAAATTGACATTAAGTTAGGACAATCGAAAAGGTAAAAAAAAGTGAGAATGGTAAAGAACAACTGAAGTAATTGAAGAACGTGGAATAGACCTACGGGGGAAACTGTTAAAAAAGCGCTTCTAGAACTGTACCTCAAAGGTGGTGTGGAAAAGGGTTCACAGCAGCCTAGAAATGCTGAAAAACTTGAAAATCAAGGGAACATGAAGTTATTTACAAAAGTCGGGAACTTGAACAATTTTTTGAAAAAATCAGGCAATTTTAATAATCTCCGTAAAAATTCGGGGAATGTGAAAGTATTTAACGCTCAAAATATAAAACTGAATTATAAATTCCATAATTTTATTTATTATACATTCGTATATTTGTGTATTTCCAAGATTTCGAGTCGGTTGGATCACGAATTCTACATAATTTTTCCGAAATGAAAAAGACATTTAGCTTTGTCGCATTGATAGACACACTCTATCAATCCTAGAAACAACTTGAAGCTCATTGAAAACCTGGGGAAATCAGGGAATTCAATTTTCAAGGTAGCACACTTAATAGCGTGACTTTTGGAGGGCTCTACAATTTTTGTACTGATATGAAAAAAAAAGTACATAGTTTTGTAGGTGTTTCATACTCTACAACTTTTCTACTAGACATTTTTTCGCTAGGATCACCCAAAACCAGACAAAAGCAAATAAATATTTTCAAACCCTAACTTTATTTGCTTTTGCTCGATAATTCGAAAAATGTTGACTACGAAAATGTCCATGTAAGACAAATTGTAGAGAAATTTAAGAGCTATCAAATATTGTTTTTAAATTTGTTTTAGACCAAACGGAGAAGCATTTAAAAAACAAAATGTTACCCCTTTTTTCAAGATAACGGACAATGCTGAAAGCGCAGCCATATCCCGTAAACTTAAAGCTAGACTTATTTTAACATTCCAGACGACCCCTCAATAAATGGCCAACTGCGGATCTGTTGCAAGGGATCACTCCCTACAGACTGGGGTATATACATACATTTACTGGGCTTCTTTTTAATATAATAGACGTACAAATTAACAACATCAGTTCAGTTTAAATTGATTTTGCTTTACAAAGTAGCTAAAAGAGCGATGTACCGATCAATAATCAAATTCCAAGTCCAAGTAAATCATTCACGAAGATCAATAACTTGTGAAATAACCAAACAAATTAAAAAACGAGCCTTCATTGCAATTGACACAGTAGTTTGATTTGATAAATTTGATCGGCTTTTTGTAACCATGGCATATGCCGACCAACTACCAACTGCTTACTGATAATTTATTTTTTATAAATAGAACAGTGCTGTATTTTTTTGCACTATAGCAAAATTCATTTGTTTCCGAGAATCTTTTTTTAGAGATGATATTGTAACAACGATGTGTAACATATCACTGAAGATAAGGTGCAGATTTATTTGCGTAATTGGTTTTGAAATACCACCTATATGTAAAATACAAGATTGTTAAAAAACTTCATATATTCACGCCAAAGGACTAAACATTAAACAGTAAACAGTATTTAGCAAGGGCGTGAATGATGATTTTCTTGCAGAGGGGGTAATATGAAAAATTTTAAAAATATACTTTTTTGTTTTTCTTGTCGCATAAATACTGTATCGTATCATTAGTATTGATCAAAATAACAATTAATTAGGGTTTCTTAACCATTAAAACTAAAAAATTATAAGTATCTGCAGATAAGCCAATCTAACTCTCACTTTTTTAATCTTCAAGCCCTTTTGGTGGGATAATTACCACCTCTAATCCCCGTCCTATCTACGCCCTTGGTATTTAGAACAACACAAGTTTTCTCGTAATCGAGGTAACACCTCTTGTGTATAAATTTGCACACAGACGTTATCTGGGTGCCAGTCAGTAATCTCGGTTACTAGAAATTATCCACAATAATTTAGCAAATGAAGTGATACTTGAACAAGATATGCAATTCTCACCATAAAAGTGAAGTCTTTAATTCTACTCACATTTACTGAAAGTCGGAGTTAAGACAAAAATGAGATACCAATCAAATGGTTGTTGCTCTTTAAGGTCACAGACAGTTATTCTAGATAATAGGAAAAATTGAACAAACCTGGTTTTAGGCTCGAATGGTATTTATGGTGCACCCCAACAATGCACTTTGCTTTCCTTTGTGGGTATTAAATAGTTGCTTTTTCATGTGATGTTAACTAACATTATTTGGTGGTTCTTATTACCATAGTAGTATGGTGCTGCCCGACATATCTAAGTACCGGAGGACAGAAAGTGTAGCCTAGACCAATATAGAACAAATTTTGACACAGAATATTGTTATAATGTTCATAATCGATATTTCAAAAATACAATACAAAAAATATTCCTATCACTATTTTTAAAAAATCGTTCACCTCACATCACCTTTGTTCAATTTTCCTACTTTATCTAATTGAACAGGTTGGAGAGACCTGAATTTTTGCTTTCTTATAAATTACTAGTTCTTCTCTACTTTTCTCCATGTTGAAACTGCCCAAGGTAATTTATCAGTTGTTTCTGTAAATGTTCTCTCAGGATTTTTAGAAACTATATGGTTCAATAGGAATTAAATAAAATGAAGACAATTCCTGATATTATAAGAGCTATACAACTTAGGTTATTGTAAACTCACCTGCCAATTTTACTAAGCTATGCACAAAATGTTTATGAAATTGTTACAGAACAAAGTACTTAAAATGTTAGTCTCTTCTAAATAATTACTGTTAGAGTGATTTTAAGGATTAAAATAAAAGCAAAGGCTGAGATGGTATTGGTTAGAATAAATTTAAAATACTTTTTTATACATAAATAGCATTCAACCCGATCTAAAGCTATATTATTGCTGTTAAGTTTTGATCTTTTTAAATTCTAACTGACCTAAATCAGGTATTATGTAGTGTCCATTCCAAATTTTGTTTACTTTCTACTTACAGAGGTGGTGGCATTGATTTCTGCAATACGGGAGGAGCTGTTAAAACAATTTATTATTTCCGTCCACCTTTCTATTAAGAAAATAGCACAGCTAACTCTAAATATAGTTTTAACTGAGGTAACGAATAAAAAAATTACGAATTGCATTTTAATTTTTACTAATTTATTTTAATTTTGTGTACAGTACGTAGATGTATATCAAGAATTTTATATGTGAACAGTATCGTGTTCTATATTATTTAATTTATAAGTAAACTGATTAACATTTTTCTGTTGATTGTTTCTCTATAATAAGTGTAATATATTGTGAAGAAATTGGGGTTAGGAACGAAATAATAAAAGTGTATTATTAGAGTAGGTAATATTTTGTAAATGTTTAAAGCGAAGCTATTTACTGTTGGTATTTATTTTTTCCTATATAAAAGAGCACGCCGCTCTACTATGGCACTCGTACTTATATATACAACTGTATTATACAACTCTTATTTTATTTTTTTTTCTGTAATATAGTAATAAATAAGTATTATCTGTTAGAAAATTTAGTGTTTCATTACGTTGCTTGCATAATCTCAAGTAAGAGAACCCTGTAAGTGTTTCCCCAAATCACTTCCATCTATATGCCCCTAACTTTTGTCATTTAATAGTTATATTTGCCAGTGGCTTTGTCAACTTTGGCTGCTTTAGGTTTTGGGCACCTGGCTTATATGGCGACTCAGCTTTAAACTTCAATGATGTATTGAATAATATTTAACGTATTTAAAGCTATCAAAAATTAAGCCTAAAATGGCAACGGGGGGCCAGATGGAATTCCGGCATTTTTTATTAAGGACTGCGCTCAGATATTTTCTTATCCGTTAATGATTTTATTTAACTTATGCCTCAACACCTGGTCATGTTCCATCTCGCCGTACCAGCATGATTTCATGAAAGGGCATTCAACTACTACTAAAGTATTGTCCATTGCACAATACATAGCTGAAATTTTTGATGTACAGGTGCAAACTGATGTTACTTTATACGGATTTCTCTAAGGCTTTCGACAGGCTTAACCATAAATATTCTACTTCGTAAGATGCATGAAATAGGCTTGTCTTATTCACTGCTGCAGTTATATAGATCTTACTTCTCAAATCCAATACAATGTATTTAAGTCTGTCGAATTCTTGGCGTCATCAGATGTCCCTCAGGGCCCAGTTCTAGGTCCTTTACTATTCAATATTTTCATTAATGATATAGTGAGTATTCTAGACATTATTTGTTGGCTGCTATATGCGGATGATTTAAAGATCTTTACAGTACTGAAGACTGTTACCGCCTACAGCATAACCTTGACAGACTATTACAGTAGTTCTCCAGTCGAATTGCGAAGGGGGGTTTGTATTATCAGTTACCGGAACAAAATATATTTTAAACCGAGTCTTTTTGGTCCCTGATTATGATCCAAAAGTTTCGCTCGGTGGAAATTCCGGAAACACCCCTTTTTGGGGTTCTCGTAATATTCTGAATGTAATTTCTAAATTATCTTTTATTTTATAAGATATAAGAAATTTTACAGGAAGGACAATGTTTTAAAAAAGTAAGTTTTGTGCAGACATTTTTTTTCTTTATGGGTCATTTCAACTCTTCCTTGAGTGAAAATTTGATATAAAAGTTTACAATTTATACCGTCTTCTATAATCATAATATAATACTATACATAATGTTCTAAAATTATTTTTCCAGTTTATTCTTATTCAAGGGTAGTTCACACCCCTATTCGGGGTTGGAATGGATTTTTTCGTTGTAAATATCATGAGTTACAAAGTTGGAAACAAAATCATAATTAAATTTTTTTTATCGTATTATCTTTATTTTTTTTATTTTGGGGTAGTTTCAACCCTCTCTAATTAACTTTAATATTAAAATTTTTTTAAATTATAACAACACCTAATAAGTTTTTAAATTACAAGTACAAAAATAACATTTTTAATGATAATTTCATATTTGTTATGAGAATACTGCGAAGCAACTCCCTTGTAAAGCATGTTTTTGCCCATTTAAGGGTGTTTGATCTATTTTATGGGTATGGGACCCCGAAATTCGTGATCAGCGACCCAAAAAAAATGCATTTTATAAGGTAATTTAAAAATTACACTCAGGATATTGCGAAGAATTTCCACCAAGCGAAACTTTTGGATCGTAATCAGGGACCAAAATGACTTGGTTTAAAATATATTTTGTTCCGGTAACTGATAATACAATCAACCCCGCAATTCGACTGGAGTAGTTGTCTAGACAACAAACTGCCATGTAATGTTATGTCTTTTACGCGTATATTTGTTTCTGTAAACGTTCTCTCAGGATTTTTAAAAACTATATGATTCAATAGGAATTAAAGGTAAAAAAACAAGTAAATTTACGAAGAAAATGGTAAATAACATTGAGTTAATAGCAGGACTGGGTTAACTATGCTGGTTAATGCATTGGATTGTTCATAAAATAAGCTCTTAAATGATGAGGCACATACATCTTTTACTGCTTAAAATGCTTTTTGTGAAGGGTAAAAAGGCAATCGAGTGAATGATGATTATTTTTGCGACTAAACGTAATAAAACTGTCAAGTATGACATATCCTTGAGTAAATAACGAGGACATGTCCATATTTAAAAAAATAAAGTTGATAGTGACCCCGAAGGGACGAACCGTCTGTTTAGATCACATCCAATTGATTGAAATCAGCAAAATACTAATATTGATTATTGATTTAAATAATTTAATACAAAGTAGAACATCTTTGATCATTGATTTAAATCTTTCTTAGAAGGATTCGCGATAGCTCTATTTATTTGGTAGTTTATATATAGTATAACTAGTTTTTTTATGACAAGAAACTAATGTGTAAGAATACATTTATATGGGATAACAAATGTTTACATCATGGAAGAGGTAAGAAAATGGGAGAATAAAAAAAGGGAAGCATAAAATGTAGGTAGCTATCTCTGGTAAAAAAGCATAAGTGCGTGTGTTGTGCTAAACCCCTCTAAAGTACCGTTTCGCCGCCTATGCTTTAGAACGAGGGTGATTTAATGAAGTGAGATGAAAGTAAGAACAAGATTGAAAGTGTTTTGTTAAGAAAGTATCAATCAAGTAATATGAAGTTAATTACGCAAGATCTCGTGAGATCAACAAGTAGTTTAAAAGTGATTATTCTTATAAGTGTCTGTTATATGTTAATTATTGAGGCAAAGTTTGTTGACTGCATGATTAGAAAAACAAGCAATTTTATAATTTTGAAAAAGTAAGTGGAATAATTAAATGATATATAGAATTAAAGAGATGCAAACATATTGTTTAAAAAAGTATATAAAATCCAAAATCTCTGTAAATAATTTACAAAATGAGTAGAAGAATTACAGGTATTTATTTCTTTTCCCATTCATAAGTAAAAAGCGTCTATTTATAATTCTGGCCTATAGTTACATTTTAAGTACTTAATGCATTGAATTGCTTTCATGATAGCTATATAGGTATATTAAATATAATTAATAATAATGATATTGCGTTTATTAAACATTATATAAAGTTTACGGGAAATATTTTTATCCACCTGTCTGTTGTTCCGCGTTGTAGCTCAACAACGTCTGGATCAATATTGATGATATTATTTTACCCAATTTCGAAAATACAAGATAAAACTGTTCGAATAAAATGCACGCAGAATAGTCATTCAGTAACAAAATCTATTTGAAGTTACATCATTATTGCTATAATGTAAAAATATACGACTTCTATATACCTTCATCAACTCGATTTTCTTGGATGGAACATCCCGCCACCACCTCGTATATTTTTGCATATGTTATCCTGATGTTAAAAGATCATTAATTTACTTTAAAAACTAAGGAACTGATGAACAGGCGGCCATACGATTACCACTAGCAACCATTGGCAAATGGCGTGATACTGTTAGACATGCCATACTGCAAAAGGAGACCGACTAGAATTATGTATGCATGGATCACAGGGCGCCTGCGAAGACATTATGGAAGAGACAAAAGGAATAATAACGAAACGTGAATACCCGTTTCGAAAACTCGCATTTTATACAAAATCAAAATTTGGAACGACATGTAAGACGGGATAATAGACAAATGTATAATTTTCGAATTTTCTACGAAAATACAAAAAAATAGATTGCAGAGTGCCTAAATATATTATTGTGAAATGATTAATTTGATTAATACATTTAAATTTATATAGTTACTTTGACATATGACTTCATACGAAGACTATACTTACTCTACTTTTTCTCTATCTTTACTGTTTTCTCTTTTTTACAGGCATGATTAATACAGCAGTTTTATTTACCTATACTTAACTTATTTATTAATTACAGAATACTCATCAGAATGCCTCCTTATATTCGTAACCCTCTACACACGTCGTCTGTGATTTTTCCCCAATACACCCTACATCTCTGCAACCACATATACATTATTGCATAAAGGTACAACAAATACTACGCATAACCTTTGCTAAATAGTAAAAAAGATAATGTGGAGTTAATCACAATTAAAATTCTTTCGGGTGATAAATTTCAATAAATGCATTTAACATATATAATAAAAGTTTGTGGAAATAAAAAAATATAATGTATAAGCCCGGAACTACGACATAACAAGACAGAGACAGTAAGACTTCTTCTTCACTTCGTTTCTTGTCGCACATGCGGTATTATGGTTTGGGCTTGTGTCTATCATTCAAGCTTCTGGCGGCCTCTAGTTGTACAACTCTATATTAACTAATTGTATGCGTTTCTGTACAGTATTCTTTGTAAGATAAAAACTTTTCAGTTCCATTTATATAAATTTTAACTGAAAGAACACTAGATGCCAGAACATATACTACTGACCATTGAAGTTCTAAAGATAACACAACAATTGAAAATTGTTCATTAGTAACTCCAAATAATGATTTATTATTGCATTTTAAAACTAGCGTAAAATACGTATTGTCAACGTGTTAAAATACGCTAAATCATAACATTGAATTTTTAATGCCTCACACTAGAATTAGAAACATTACTTTGTCAGTCATGCATATAAAAATAGTATATTGTTTTATATAGAGTAAAAGTGACATTTTCTATGTCGATGATGCACTTGACGGACGAGCCGAGACACAAAACATTACTTTACTCCACGTATAACATTGCTATTCCTTCTTCAAATATCGAATATGGATTAAATAAATACTGTTTTTTTTTCAAACGTCAGAAAATCATGACATTTCTTACTCATTTCATGACATTAAAGTTTAACATTTCAGACGGCTATGCGTTGCCATTAGTAACGGAAGTAAAAGTACTTTTTCTTCCGCTCGAGCGGACTTTTACTCCCTTTGCTGATGGCAACGCACAGCTAAATTTTTTATCTTTATTTCTTATAGCTAATCGACGCTTGAAGAAAAAATAACATGTCTACCTCCCCCGAAGTCCCCTCTTCCGTGAACCCATTTATTTTCCCCAGTTTTTCGACTAATTTTTGTTCCCTCGAGTAGAACGGAAGGTCCACGAGGGATCCCAGGCGCCCCTACCCCAGGTTTCCACCCCAGTAAGGGGTTGGAAAACGGATATTTTTTTTGTGAGAAAAAAGTTGATATTTTACAGTAGGCGTTTCTTTGAATAAGATGGTAGGTGACCAGGGTTTGAAACCAATTTCAGGGGTTGTTCTCACTCTTCAAAGGGGTGGAAATTTTTTTTTCATGAGAAAAAAAATATTTTGTAGGAGGCGTTTCTTTGAGGAAGGTGGTAGGTGACTGAAACCCCGGGGGTTGTTTTCGCCCTTCAAGGGGGTAAATTTTCTTTTCCATCTATAACTGAAAAATACACTTTTAATCACTTTTAATCAACCTCTTCAAAAACAAAGGGAGCGCTGCGGACTGTGGAAATTACAGGGGTATAGCTCTCCTGGCTGTTGGAGGGAAGATACTCACTAAAGCTATGGCAAATAGGCTAACACCTGTTATGGAAAAGTTACTTCCTGAAACACAGAGTGGCTTTAGACCAAACCGAGGCATATCGGATCTAATCAGCTTCAAGAAAAAGCACTCGAACATCAAGGAGAAATTCACATGGCCTTCAGTGATTTAACCAAGGCGTTTGACTCGGTGGACAGGGAAGTGCTCTGGAAAATTATGCTCCGCTTAGGTATCCCTAGAAAATTTGTGGAAGTATGTCGCAGTCTACATACAAACAACAACGCCCAGGTTATGTATAATAATGAGGCAACCGAACCTTTCCAAACCCTCACTGGAGTTAGGCAGGGATGTGTCCTGGCACCCCTACTTTTTAATTTGTTTACCACTGCTCTAACAATTATTGTTGACAACAAACTGACAGTCAGAGGAATAGGTCTCAGATACCGTTCTGATGGCGGTCTCTTTAACATAGGGCGCTTTAGGGCTTTCACGAAGACACGCACACGATTCATTTGTGATCTCCAGTATGCGGATGACTGTGCACTTTTAGCCTCTACGCCGGAAGAGCTTCAAGAACTTTTAGATGTGTATGCCCAGAGCTATGATTCCTTGGGACTTAAAATCAACATTGGAAAGACTAAGATTATGTCAACTCCTCATCAAGTGAACCAAATAGACATTACACTTAACGGACATTCTCTTGAAGTGGTGGATCAGTTCAATTACTTAGGCAACGTTGTTAATGACAAAGCAAACATAGACAGCGAGATTCGCAATAGAATTAACGCTGCATCTAGAGCACTCTGGGGACTTAGAGAGAGAGTATTTGACAACCACGACCTTGCTTTGTCAACGAAAATGGCTGTCTACAGAGCAGTTGTCATTCCAACACTGCGATATGGATGTGAAAGCTAGGTCACTTACCGTCGTCATGTGAAAGAATTAGAACATTTTCAGCAAAGACACCTCAGAAGTACGATGAAAATCCGTTGGTTCCATCACATATCAAACGTGGAAGTACTCAGCAGAGCAAACAGCCTTCCAATTGAGGTGCTTATTTCAAGAGCACGCCTAAGATGGGCAGGTCAAGTTCATCGTATGCATGATAACTGCCTTCCTAAATGTACACTTTATGGTGAATTGCTAAGCGGTAGAAGAAGGCGTGGTGGTCAACGAAAGAGGTTCAAAGACGTTCTCCATGAAAATCTAAAATCCTGCGGTATTCCAGACGAGCAATGGGAACAACTTGCAGCGGACAGAACCGAATGGCGAGGGGTTGTGGCCAGCTATCAAGGAAATGTTGCTGCAAGAAGGCCGAATCCAAGACCTAACCAGGTCTATGTTTATCCTGACTGCGGTCGACATGTGCTCTCCCGAATTGGCCTCTATAGCCATAGTCGTGTGCACCGTAGATGAATGGGAATTACAATAGACTACACCTTTTACTTGTTTTTTATTACACACAATCTATCGACTGTAACATTTTTTTATACTCGGACTCGAGTAAAGGCTAATAATAATAAATAATTGAAAAATAATATAAAAAATATGTTTATTAAAGTGTTTTTATAAATTTTGTACATATAGGCATGAGTGTATGAATACATGTGTAAATACATATAAAAAATAAACAATAAAATTAAAAAATAATAAATAAAAAATTTCCCCCTTTGAAGGGTGAAAATGACCCTCGGGGGTGGTGACACAACCCTGGTCACCTATCATCTTATTCAAAGAAACACTTCCTGTAAAATATCAATTTTTTTCTCACAAAAAAAATATCTATTTTCCAACCCCCTACTGGGATGGAAGCCGGGAGTAAGGGTAGCTGAGGTCAAATCGCTCGAGGGACCTTCCGTTCTACTCGAGGGAACAACAATTAGTCGAAAAACTGGGAATAATAAACGACTTCACGGAAAGGGTGGCTTTGGGGGCGATTTTTGGCTAATTTGAGGGGGTTGCCGAGAAGGAAAAATTAGTTTGACTCCGGGAATCGATTCAGCATCCTCGAAAATGGGGAGGGAACATTGTCTAGTCCCAGTCGCAAACATTCGGTAGTTCGTCCGACTTCTTCAATATTGTTTTCTAATTTCGAATGGCGATACAAAACATTTTGTATATAACTGGGAACTAAAATGTTATATAAAATTCTATTTTAAAACAGTATTATTCTATTATTTACGGCTTTATATTACTTATTTTCGTGCTAATAGCAGTACTTTGACAACAAAATAAAGTTAAGGACAACCAGTAAATAATGTATGTGGTTATAACCTCGTTTCTTCAAAGCTAGGTCGGTAAGAATTTAAATAAATACCCAAATTATTGTAAATTAACCATCGAAAACTCAGCATTGGCATTCACACACCTACCGCGAAACTTTTCGTCCTTTCATACTTTTAATATTCGCTATATCCTTTTAACAATTCAGTGCGTTTTGTTTATTACCAAAAAAAGTGACAAAACTTAGGTTCCCTTGCCTAAACAGTAAAATCAAATATTTAAACATAGATTTTGTATTCTGGTTTGAGTTTACGGAGGAAAGGAAATTGGTGTGAGTATGCAATCTTTACTCTTATCACTTTTAACTGCAGTATGGTTAGATTAAACAGATCAAAATTAAATAAATACTCGGCGACTTTGAGCTCAGTGAAATCAATGAATATTTTTTTATTGTTTATTCGCATTTACTTGCATGTATTTTATATACATTAAACACTATGAACCAAATAATTTGACCATGGTAAAAATTTGGTAATGAAATTTTAAGACGATAAGTATATTAATAATCAAAAATTGCTTAAAGAAATGCTTCAGCTTTATAGTCACGATAATTTCGATGAAGTCATGTCATTTTTATAATTTACATGCATGTTCCAATGATTATTATTACGTAAAATTCTCTAAAATGCGATTCCTTATTTAAAGGCTATAGTAAAAACAGCATCTAGTGTGAAGTGCAAAGAAGTATTTTATATGATCCCAAAAATTATTAGTATTTAGGAATATTTTTGAAACAATTAAAATTATCAACTAATTTTTGTGCACTGTTGACTCGATTAAATGCATATTTTAAACAGAATATAAACAGATTCGACAAATGACATCTTTCACTGAGCAAAATGAAAAATAATGCATGAAATATATGCGTATACTTTAAGACGTCATAAGTTCGTCATATTTTACGACGTGACTATCGTGTCACATTATTTATTGGTCGTTGACATGACTGATCGATAAATGAATTGTTGCGGACCTCTAGCGTATGCGACCCACCATACGCCTTAGCGTTTTGTGGGCCGCATAATAACAACTGCTACGTCCGTAACACATTTCGCTATTCTCCACGGGAGGGCGATATATTTGCGGCTCGTGAAAAGCAGAGAAACGGAAAACAACCATTTTTGTTGGCGTAGGTAGTTGATAATTCTACGAACCTCGGTTTATCCAAGGCATCCTGGTGGATTTTGGAATTATCAACACAGGAAAATTTTCTCAATCTGTTGTTGTTCCGTTTAGAGGAATATTTTGTTGTTGTGAGTAACCCCCATCCTTGGGTCAATTTCCTTTGTCCCGAAGACACCTCCGTAGGGCTACAGTTCTTCCCCGTCGAAGTCGATATCGTACCACCCTAAATAAGTGTGTTGTTTTGTTTTTACTTACCGGGGACCACCTTCAGTGGTTCGGCTCGGTTATATCAATTCATACTTTTGTATTTTAACTTTGGTGCTGTGCGAATGGCTAAAACAGTCACAGCCATTTACTGCGAATATAGATAGATAGATAGTATTTTAACTTGTACATATTTAAAGATTTTATGCATTTATACTTATTTAAGGAAGTTCTCTAAATCAGACCCATTGTGGCCGAATTTATTACCATTTATTCTCACGTTGTAAACCGATGTGTAGCTACACGAGGCATTTTATTAATGTTGTAACTTATTAATCGAGAAATTTGCCACACCTTTTGAACATCGCCAGGTTACATGCTAGAGAACCAATATCTGTAAATTGTGTAATATAGTGCATTTCATTTTTAAAGAAAGTGTCATTATTTCGTCTGCGACCACTACGTATGGAAGCCTCAGTGATTTGTTAAGTAAGTAAACTAATAATTTGTCATAGTTTATGTAAACTTGGGCTTAACGCCCTGAGATAGTCTGAGCTAGAGAAATTTTATCGTAGGCACGTACATCACTTATCCGGGTTAAGTTTGTGCCCTACGATATCTGCTACGCTACAGTAGCCCAAGTGATTTTGTTATGCAATTTCTTATAATCATTAATATCCAAGGTATTTATTTGTTTATGTACGTGTAAATCGTAGCAGAATTTAAAAAACTGGGTAGCTAGGCTTCTTTTTACTGATGATCTGAAGTTGTATGCAACTGCAAATTATCAGTGACTATTTAGAATTTCAACTGCAAATCGATACTGTGGATAGATGGTGAAGTGATAACAAATTATTCATGAATATGTCCATATGCAAAATATGCTGTTATCCTCCCGGAATTGACCCAATACCGCATAGTGTTTGTCCCACATTGTCCCACTTTCTCAATGTGCTTCAGTTAAAGACTGTGGTGTTTCGTGGTATTTCCTTGATAGCAGATTATCCTTTCGGGGATATATTCAACAAATTACTACTATGGCGATAAAAATTTTAGGTCTTATCGTTAGAGATTGCTGATGCTTTTCTAATCCAGCTGATTTTAAAATCCCCTACTTTACTTTGGTTCATTCTAAACTCTAGTACCCATCATTGGTATAGCATCATCACTACAATACATATTTTACGTTTTATTGTGCTAGTTCTCCAATCAGTACACTAACAAAATCTCGTATAAATGTAATGTGCAATAATTTCAATATGATATAATTTATGCGATATATATCTCTGTAGTTTAGGCACAATTTTGCAACCATCTCACGGTTTATTTACGATCGATATATTTAATTATTTCTAAGTAATTACCACTGAGGCATTTTTTAAAATTCTTTTACATTTATTGTTGTAGCTTACCACCTTACTTATTATACATTACCTTTATTCAATTATATAATTATTATCTATGCATATTTCTAAATTTGTATATGTCAGTAAATATGTATAGGGAAAACTACTTTTTAAAATTCTGTAACTGGATTAATTTCTGTTAGGCAATATATAAACAGATAAAAGATTAGAAAAAAATAAAAAGCGTGGACAACTTAGCTGAAATCAGTAATCCACAGTAACATTCCCAGCTAACAATTTAGGTGCTTTTCGACGTCGATTCGATGTCGAACGTGAAAAATGACATAAATTCGATGCAGAATCTACCTAAATGGCGTTTTTTGACACGTCGGTCGATTGGACGTGGAAAACAAGCTGAATAGGTGTTATTTGATCTATTAATCTAAGGTTCCACTACGCGAAACTCACTCGCGCAACTGTTTCGCGAAACTTGGTTTCGCGTTGTGGATACCTAGCTCTCACCCCGAAACTTTTTGCGCAAGATCGTTTCAAGGAGAGCGGACCGGTTGTCGGTTTTTCACTGCGCATCCAAGTGCTTCGCGTTGTTTGTTTCGCTCCGTATAAACGCACACTTGTCTCGAGGTTCAAAATGAACCGGGAGGACTGCATTCGCCTTATTGAACTGTATCAGAGCTATCGATTTTTGTGGGATGCTAAAGATAAAAGTCATCATAATAAGACCAAGAGGAGGATGAGTGGAAGGAAATGAGCATCAAAATGAAGCAAACTGTCGGTACTCTTAAAGCAAAAATGAAAATTCTAATGGGGTCTTACAGGAGTGAAAAATCAAGGGAAAAGAAGCTGGTTTCCATATTTTAATCGCCAACGAAATAATTCTTTGGTCTACCACCGGTGTTTTCTTCGTTTTTTTTCTTCTTTTTATTCTTAACATAAAGTATCGCCATGATAGCAAACGGCACGCTTGTCTCGCGCAAACTGATGGCTCACTTTTTTTCGCATCGTGGAAATGGATAGCCCGAGACAGCCGTTTCGCGAGTGAGTGTCGCGCAGTGGAACCTTAGTTTTAGGTTAGATTGCTAGACGTCTTTTAGGCAAGTTTCAATATTGAGAATACATTAAATCAATGTAGTGGATTACTATTCTCTTTTCACACTTTCAATAAAACTGTTTCGTCAAAAAGGTAAAACTATGTACTTATATGGTTGATAATAATAACTACTTATTAACTACTTATGAGGCATATTTTTATCTTTGATAATTGTTTAATTTACACGTTTTATACGCGAGAATTTACTTGGGATTGAATTGTTTTCTCTGTTGAAATGATGCTTTGTACCTTGAAATATTACTAAGCTCCTTAAAATACCTATTATTATAATGAGAAAGAAAATATACGTATACCTATAAAAAAAAATAATTTGCAATTTTTGACTTAAAGCTATTTTCGAGCTTACAATAATTAAATATTCCTCAATATGTTCAAAGAATATTTATGAGTTAAATTATTTCCAAAAACAAAGTTTAAATTTTCATGGCGAGTTTCGTATTTTCGAATAAATATGGCCACTTTCTCGCAATGTTACTTAATAGGTGGCACACTTAATTTCCACCAATATTTTTAACCTTATCTTTAGAGATTAGTGAAAAACAGGATATTTTTGCCGTCTACTAAGTAATAAGTGTTTTTGATGGAAATATAAGTACTTTTAGAGTCCTTATTAGGAATCTAAAAAGCTTTGTTAAAGATACAATAACAATCACCTGTTTGGTCATTTTAATACATTTCACTAATATCTCCTATCAGCGTATATTGATAACGTCAACAAAATTACTTAATAAGTTATTTAATGAAAATATTACTTATTAGGTCACAAATGTCTCTTTATTTACATTAACAAATTGTTTTAAATATGTCACAATATAGGTGACAGTAGTTACTAAAATATTTGTCATAACCTATTAGAGCACTCATTTTACTAATAATTTACCTGTACCTAATATAGATCGTCAGATAGTGACAGATTTAGGTGCCCCATTTTCGCATACAAGCCTCGAATTCATTCGCGCTATTCAAGCCAATAAGTTTTTCGGGATAGTGATGATGTACGTTTTCATAATTTCGATGGGCTTGTGTGGAAAAATCGGTCAATATCTCGATTTTTCCTTACAAGATTACGCCCTTATTTCAACCCTTTAGCCACCTGCAACACTCAAGCCTTTGGTTTTCCGAAGCCAGGTTCTATTAATTTATCATTTAGTGGACACGGCTTGCGTGAAAATATGGGCAACAGACCTTTTATTTCTGTTAAGGAAAATCGAATTTTCCATATGTTATCCCCAGGGGCCATTCGTAAATTTTCCTTCATTCTACTCAACATCGATGTACGGTCGTGAGCAAAAAAAAATAGGACGTCTTATAAAGGTATTTTGCTAAAATCTAGTTGTGTACATCTAACTTTAATTTTTGTGACATTGTCAGTTAGTTATCATAATTTATTGCAAGTGTGCAAAAAACTAATATGCCTCATATAAGCGATTTAGTTAAATCTGGAGTTATTGCTAAAGCAGAAGATGGATGGTCAACGAGACAAATTGCACTGCGTTGTAATATTGACAAAAATTCGATGTATAAAATTTTAAGAAAGTGGAGAATAAACAGTACGATTAGTAGAAATCCTGGATCAGGGCGACGAAGGATATCAACTCAATAACAAGATTTGCAATTGGTAAATGCTTTAGTAGAAAATCCATTTTATTCAGTTATTCAGGCTGCTGAAGAAACGAATTTTCCTGAATCGAGTAGTACTGGTCGCCGGCGAGTAAGAGAATCGGTGCTACGCTGTCATGCAGCAGCACAAAAATACTTACTTAAAGCTGAATATAAAGAAGCTCTAGTAGGATTTGCGCTTGAATTTTTAGCGCATGATGTAAATTTTTGGAACAATGTAATCTTTACAGACGAAAAAACTTTCCAGTAAACACACAGAGGTCGTATTCGTGTTTACCGCCCTCCGAATACTCGATTCGATGAGAAATATATATCTAACAATGATAAAAGTGGTAGATTTTCCGTCAATATGTGGGCTTGGATATCGGCACGTGGCCTTGGTGTTTTGTGGCATATTGAGGAACGATTTAATAGTGAAAAGTATATTAGGATTTTAGACAATATTATGCTTCCTTCTGCGTCACAATTATTTCCTAATAATGAGTTCATATTTCAACAAGACAATTGTTTCGTTCATACTGCTCATACCGTAACTAACTGGTTTCAAGATAACAACATCAATGTTCTAACTGGCCCAGTCATAGTCCAGATCTTAACCCTGTAGAAGAAGTATGGGGGCTACTCGTAAGAAGTATCCAAAAACGAAATGTGAGACCACGGAATGCCGAAGAATTACTGGAAATAGTAAATAATGCATGGGAAAATATTATTACTAATGATTATTTTATAAGGTTATTTAATTCTATGCCAAACAGACTTATAGAAGTAATAAATAGCAATGGTGCAATAACGAAATATTAATAGTTAGTTTCTTGTTAAGTAGGATATCCTTTGTCCTTTGATCCAGGATTTCTACTAATTGTATCGTTTATTCTCCACTTTCTTAAAATGTTACAAACCAAATTTTTATTGTTATAACAGAGTGCAATTTGTCTCATTAACCATCCATCATTTACTATAGCAATAACTACAGCATTAAAATAAAAAATAAATTAAAATGGATATCTGTTTTATTTCGGCTACTCATTACATATTCAAATTATAATTAAAAAAAGTTGTCCTATTTTTTTCTGCTCACGACAGCACCTTTCAACCCTCTTCGAGGCTTGTAGGCGAAAATGGGGCACCTAAATCTGTCACTATCTGATGGTCTATATAGGGAATATAGCGACTTAACCAATTGAACTTTAACATTACCTAATTTCGACCTGCTTTGGTTGATTTTCCTTTAGCTGAAGTCGTCGACACCTAAATTGTTAGCTAGGATACATACATTAATAGTTTTCTAGCTCGCGTATTGAATCGAGTTAAAAATATAAAATGTATTTACAGCCCTTTGTTGTCAATTTTTTATAAGACAAAAGACTTACTTCTCTTTGAACTTTTTAATCTCATTCAAAAAATATATTTGAATTTAGATTCAATAAGCATCATTGATGGTCTTACAATGGTCGCGTTCATCACGCGGTAGCGCTGATTGAGCGATCACAAGCGTTATTTGATCACAAGAAGCCAATGAGGACAGTGCAAGAAGCGTAGTTTAGGCATGTGATCAGTGAGCTCTACCTGATCGCTCACCGTAATAAACGCAACCAAATGACAATGTGGTATTTGAACAATTGGAATGGTTATCACTACATCATTACACTTATTATAATGCATTTAAAGATATAATTGTTATCCATAGATTTATTTATTTAGTTTTTTATATGACAAAGATATGAGGCGTGCAAATAATAAAGAAATGCAGTAGCGCGACATTGAAAGAAATATTTTTAAATAATTCATATCGTTAGTTCATATTTGCAATGTATAATATATAAAATTCATTATATCGTTGTTTAAAAAGTATTATTGTATTATTCATTGCAGGCCAAGATGAATGTACAGAAAATAGTTAATCTGGAAGAAGTTTTACAGAAATTGGACCCAGATCAAAAGGTAAAGCAGTACAAGATATCCAGACTTACTGCTCCTGGAGAAAATTATGGCAGCTTGATGTTACGCCTAGACATCAAAATTATCAACAAAAAAACTAATGACGAGGAAAACTGGTACACAGTAGCGAAACTCTTACCACCAAATGATCTTCTTCAAGAAGTGTTTAAAGTACAAATAACTTTTAAAAATGAAGTGGCTTTTTATAATAAGATAGTGCCGTTGCTAGAAGAGTTCCAAAAAGAACAAGGAGTTGCAATTGTTGATATCTTTCCGAAATTTTATGGGGCAAGGATTAGCTTGGACCCTAAATCTAAGAAAGTTGACAAGAATGCCGTACTGTTACTAGAAAATTTGAAAACCGCAGGTATATATTTCACTAATGTTAAAATTTGTAAAACTCTAAAAAATCCATAAGAAAAGTTTATGATGGAAGTAGCATATTTCACGATTTAAAAAATTTGTTCCTATTGTGGCATCAATGCATAAAAAAATTATGAGACATATTTATTTTTCTTGCGTGACGTGTACGATATTGGGTGTGTGTCCCTCCCTTGTCTTTAAGTGTGTAGCCCCCTCCCACACAAGGCTCTTCTAGAGCCTTCAGGGATAAAGGGGGTCGTCCTTACCTGTGGTGTATTTATTATTTATTACCTGAACTTAACCGTTTTCGAGATATCGAATTTTGAAAATAACTTACTATTAAATTTATTTAAAAAAAGACCGAAATGACGGATGTTAATTTTATTATGAAAATTACAGAAGGATATGAATATGATTAAATTTTAATATTATTTTTTTACAGAAAATAAAAAAGCATTCAGGGTTAAAAAATGCATGAGACGAAAAATGTAATTCTTAATGAATGTCCTGGATATTTTAAATTTTATAAAAACAATAGTTATGCCAAAAAAATGAGAGAAAACAAATTTTAATAAGCAACACATATTTTCTTTGGAATTCTATTTTATGAGGTGCTCAAAGTGTTCACCATTTACCTCATGGCAGTAATGAATTCGCTGAACAAAATTTTGTAGTGAATCTAAAGGGGCGTTGGGAGGAATACTGAGAATTCCATGTCATATCCTTTCTTGCAACTCTTCGATATTTTGCGGCCTATTTTTGTAGACTATTTTTGTGCGACCCCACAGACAAAAGTCAAGCGGGGTCATATCGGGAGACCTAGCTGGCCATTCAATGGCTCCCCTGCGTCCAATCCATTTATCAGGAAAATTTTCATCTAGATATATGACCGTACCACACGTCCAAAATGTGGAGGTGCCCCATCTTGTTGAAACCATATTTGTTCTACCGGTAAATTGGGATTGTTATTGTTCGTGAATAATCGTCTAAGCTCTGGAATAATTTGCTCTTGCAAAAGTAATACATAGTTCAAAGGTCAAATTTTCGTTTATAATATAGAGTCCTATGACGTGTCCACCAACAATGCCATACCAAACATTTACTTTTTATGGTCGTTGGGTGTGAACTTTTTCCTTATAATGTGGATTTTGGTCTGGCCACTGGCCAATACATACCGTTGTTGGTTTGCGTGCCCGTTTAAAGTAAATGTAAGTTGGTCAGACAACAATATGTAGGTTGACAAAGTTGATATTTTCGTTTAATTTATCCATAATAACTTCGCAGAACTCGATTCTACAGCCAAAATCATCTTCACACAATTCTTGTAACAAATATTATGATTTAAAACCCTCTGTTGTGTCGAATTTATCGGATTTTCCACCACATCTAACACGACATTCAAAGAATTTTCTTCATCTGTATCGCTTACTGGTCTTCCACCCTTTGGTCGATCTTTGACATCTCCAGTTTCATAAAAACTCTGCAATATTTTTGAAACTGTTGATTTAGAAAGAGGTTCCCGATCGAGATGCAATTCATTAAAAATATTTACTACTTGGTCACAACTTCGTATTCTATGATCATTGAAATTTCAGTAAGCTCGGTTTCACTTAAACGTGCCATTTTTGAGCGAAAATTATTCACACTGAATGTTTTTTGACATGTGTTGTGTAGGGCGAGCGTAGGTGCGTCTTTACTATGTACATACTTCGATATGCGATGTAAAGCAACGTTAGGCGTGGTTAGTAGTTGGATTGGTGACCGTTCCAACGAAGACCACGTCCTCGCCTCACCCATCTTCCAGCGGCTTGTATATCAGTGTATGCGCGGAAGCTATACAACCTTAGGCGAGGGTTGTATAGGAGATATACCATCCTTCGGAGGGGATGTAAAGCCGTCGGTCCCTTGTCTATTAAATGTTAGGCAAGTAAAAGATCCCTACTCTTCTTAAGGGAAGAGGTTCGGCAAAATTCCTGGTTGGGGGTAGCTCGTCTACAGGCGTCGGTGTTAGGCCTCAGTAGCGGAAATAGGCCGACGTTAAATAAATGTATAAAAAAAAAAATGTGTTGTCAAGATCAAGACAAAAGAACGACGCAGCGATATTGTGGAGCTAGAAACTGTCAAAAGTAACTTGATGGATTATAAACTTAATAATGGACTAAAATATTTTTGTATAATTTATAAGAAAATGATTTTCAAAGTTCGATATCTCGAAAACGGTTAGGTTTAGGTATATAATGTGATTTAATTTTGTTTAGAATTTCGAGAAGAATTGAAATCTTTAATAATATACAGGGTGTTCCATTAAAAAAAGCAACTTTGTTTCGTCATGACTTTTTGACTGATCCTGTGTACTTAATTTTTCTTTATTATAATACATCTTAAAAAGCCCTAAAACTCTTAACATTTTTCGATAGCTATCTTCCTTTAGGAGATAGTCGACCGTTTCCGTACATATCAGCGACGCGGATATACATACAGGGTGAACCATTAATAATAGGCCATAGTTCAGGGGTAAATTCCTTAGGCCAAAATATGAGGATATAACCAAATATGCTTTAGTAAAATGTTGCTGTGGAAAAAGATACAGGGTGTCAAAGTTCAAATAATTGTTTCGTTTTTTTTGCAATAACTCTTGACTGGTCTTTACCAAATTCCTTTATTCTAAAAAACAATAATTTATGCATTACATCACGTTAGATCATAGAGGGCGCCGCAGGACCTGTATCTGATGATGATTTTTTTTTCATATTTTTTTTTGACGAAACGTTGTGTGACTCGAAAATCTGATGAGGGCGTCATTTCCACGTATAAAAGGTACACTTGGTAGAACTTGATAGCTCCAACCGTTTTCAAGGAAACATTTCAATAATTTTTTGAAAGACAAATTCAAATTTAATGAAACAAACTGTATTTATTGAAAAAAGTACAAAACGTAAGGGACACATTACACAAATTAGACAGCATAATGCCCCATTTCGGATTAAACACCCCTTACCTTACCAGACGTTGCCAATCTTCCGGCAGCCACTCTAGCCAAACTTTCACCAACTATACCTTCCCTGATACTCTCCACCTTTCACTGATATTTCATACCTTTCACCCGATTTAAGTCTTTCCTGTCCCCCTCTTCATTTGTTTTTGTGTATTTTTGTGTCGCGTTTGTTGTTCCTTCGTTTTTGTTTGTACTTTGTTGTCTGTAAATTCTTTCTTCCGTCGC
Organism: Leptura quadrifasciata; assembly: GCA_963675555.1. Lineage (NCBI taxonomy): Eukaryota > Metazoa > Arthropoda > Insecta > Coleoptera > Cerambycidae > Leptura > Leptura quadrifasciata. Next base: position 17,986,332 of record OY776677.1, on the reverse strand, counting down.
TAATATTGTAACAGTATCCAAATTTTTTATACTAGAACAATCAAAATTTAGAATCACAGTTTAGGCCTGCCTTGCGCAACCCGTAGTTGAAGCAACTCGCGGACGGCACTTCGTACGAGTTATGGTGTCGGCGTCAGTGCAAAAATTTATAAAGTTCAGTGCTCCAGCGGTAATACCATGTTTAAGTGTCCAGTTTTTATGTTAAGCTTTCTTTTTTAAGCACCTTTTATCATATTACTTGTTTTAATTTGCCCTTTTGCAAAAGGAGTTCAGGTTGTTTTATTTTGTGTATTGTTCAATTTTTACTTTCGCCAAACCAGTCCCGTCTCGGCCCGGCCTTGCGATGCACCACCGCGTTCAGTTAACTGGAATAGCCCACTTATCCATTCTATAGACTGTACGGAAAATAGCAAATTTACATAAGGGAGTAGAAAAATTATTATGTCTAGGCATTGTAAATAAAGATGTTAAAGAAATTAGCTCGAGGAACACAAGAACACAATAAAATGATTAAATGACGTAAATCACAGAACTAAAATGTAACCAATGCATACTTTTCTATAAACGCACTTTGCTTCCTTAAATTTGAATTTGTCCTTCAAAAAATTATTGAAATGTTTAACGGCACTTTCCTCGAAAACGGTTAGAGTTATTAAGTTCTATCTACCAAGTGTACCTTTTATACGTGGAACTGAAGCCCTCATCAGATTTTCTGGTCAGAACTGCCACAACGTTTCGTAAAAAAAAATAAAAATAAATCATCATCAGATACAGGTCCTGCGGCATCCTCTATGATTTAATGTGATGTAATACCTAAATTATTGTTTCTTAGAATAAAAAAAGTTCCTCTACTAAATTTGGCGAAGATCAGTCAAGAGGCTGTTGAGTAACTGCAAAAAAACGAAAAAATAATTTGAACTTTTACACCCTGTATCTTTTCTACAGAAACATTTTACTAAAACGTATTTGGTTATATCCTCATATTTTGGCCCAAAGAGTCTACCCCTGAACTATGGCCTAATTAATGGTCCACCCATATGTGATGCAATGAACAAATTCAACATTTTTTCATTCATTGCGTATTTTTAAGATGTCCCATATTTATTTTTTCTCAACTTTTTCTTGGACGTCATGTCTCATATTACTATTAATTAGTAAAATACATTAAAAAACGATATATTCATTGAATTAAAATTCTCAAGTCTTGAACATTTGAAATTTGGTCAACGCATGTAGTTTTGAAACTCTCTAGAGATAAAATGCTTTATTTCTGTCACTATTTTGTGTAATATATAAATTATGTTGTTTACCGCTGTGGATATAAAATAATATTTATTTATATAAAACTATAATCAGCAGAGCTAACCAGCAATGTTCTATTCTTTCAGGTTTTACTACCCACAACCGTTTTACGGGCTTCGACTTAGGAGCAACTAAACTGTTACTTAAAAATTTAGCGCACTTCCATGCTATACCTTTAGCATTGAAACTGAAAAAACCTGAATTATTTGAAAAAAAAATCAAGCCCTACTTAGGCGACTTCATATTCTCTGCTTTGGAAGGCATTGCCGAAGGCATCATAGATATCTTGAAAGAGAACGAAAAATGTGTCCCTTATATAGAACAAGTAAAGAAACTGCTCAAACAAAAATCCATTAAGACAGTAAGAGAACCTTTTGGTACGATCATGCACAACGACTACTGGGTTAACAACATCATGTTGAAGTTTGAGAACGGTAAACTTATAGCCAGTAAGATGGTCGACTTTCAAGTTATTGAATACAAGTCTCCATGCAGAGATTTGGTGTTTTTCTTGTTCTCCAGTGTTCAGCAAAAGGTCTTGGCTGAAAATTTAGATTATCTCATTGCATTTTACTACAGAAACTTCATTGAGAAACTAGCTGAACTAAAGTGTGACACTACTCTTTTTTCTAAAATTGCATTTGATAGAGAACTTGAGTTAGCCGCAAAAGAATCTGAATATTATCATTTGGTGTTGATGCTACATCCAATTTTTATAGAAGTAACGGATATAAAAGAACTGAATGATATATCTGCCGACGACTTCAATTTAAAAGAGATTAACTTTAGCATGACTTTTAAAGAAAGGCTGTGGTTTATTACCTTGGAATTCGCCAAAAGAGGATGGTTGGATTAATTTTTAATTAATAATGAAACACTTTGTTATTTTGGATTTTTGTGAACACTCTAGATTGTTTTTAAATGCAACGTTTTAAACTTTCATGTGTATTGTTGTAGATTATTTTACAAAAATATGATATATGATTCTTTGCTTGGATTATAACGATATTAAAAAAAATCACACAGATCTTGCATCTTGCGCAAGTATCGTAGGCGTATTGAAAATACCTGACACAGCTGCTAGTTCCCTTATTCAACATTTAATAAAAATGTTGAAAAGCTTAACTCCTTTTAAGTCATCAAGTAAGCATAATTTGATATTTAAAAACTTATGATTTTTAAGACTTATACAATGTCTCGTTCAAAATGAAGACACTCGGATACTTTCGTCATTTTTTAAATCCGGATTTGAGCTTTAACACAATTGTAGTTCTATATAGGGTGTCTCACCGGGAACTGAATCGATCGATATAGAGAAAAGTACGCATCAGAGAATTTTGAAAATTTAGATAATTACTAATGTCGGTGTGGCCAACCCAACTAAAATAATTACAAGCAGCTGGCACTTCCGCTTATACCGGAAGTCGATACCAACTTGCTTATTTCAAATAGAACACCCTATATATTTTAGGGTTTTCGAAAAGAGCATAAAATTCTGAGTCGAAAATATGTAAATACCTAAACCTAGCCGTTATTTGACATTTCATAGAAAATTTGACAGGTGCAACGGTTTGCAAGAACCGTTATAACTTTCTTCGTGTAAAAGATCTTCATTTGCTTCCTGTCACTTAAAAAGAACACAAGGCGAACTACGTTCTACAACTGAAATAAATTCAATAATATCATACCAAGTGTTCCGTTTTTCGCGTTACATTTTGTCAACTTCAAACCGCGAAAACTTGTTTAGGTCAAATGGAATACCCTATATTTTTTTACGTCAAGTTGTGTAAAATTGAATTCCCTTTTTTTTTTGATATTAGCATTGTGGGGGTTAAAGTTACAACTTTTTGAAATATTTGCGATTTTATTAGAAATTCATGAATTGTTGTAATCATTTCATCAAAATAGCCATGATTAGAAACAATCAGTCATTATCTTATGTCAAAAAATGCCAGCACGTTTAAATTACACCCACGAAGACTTTTTAAATTTGTTTATTATATATAGAGAATGTGACAAAGTAATATCAAGAACTTGCAGCACATTTGCTACTCGATATCCAGAAAAACGGAAACCTTCACCAAACACTGTAAACCGCATACTAGAAAATTTTAAAAATTATGGCTCTGTCAAGGCAAAAATGCAAAGAAGAAAGCCTATTGTTGATGACGAAAACATTGAAATAGTCATTCTGGGATATTTTCATGCATTTCCAAGGATGTCATTAAGACAAGCTGCTCTGGAATCGGGACTATGCCAGGATTCAATTCACAGAATCTTATTAAAACATAAGTTTCACCCGTTTTCATTTCATATGGTTCAAGGATTAAAAGAAACAGATTTCCTAAGAAGACAGAATTTTTGTGAGTTTATTCTAATAAGGTCTGAGGATCACGATTCTTATTTGGGAAATATTATATGGACAGATGAAACAAAATTTACTAAAAATGGACTTTTTAATAGACACAATTCGCATTATTGGAGTGACTCAAATCTTCATATGTTCAGAGAGCGAAACTTTCAGGAAAATTGGCAGTTCAATGTTTACTGTGCCCTAAGAAACGATAGAGTGGTGGCATTACAATTTTATCAGGAAAATTTAAACGGTAAATTAAATTTTCTCTTCTGCTAATATGTATAAGTAAATTTTTGTTTTTTTTTTTTGTAGGTGAAAGATATCTGAATATCTTACCAAATTTGAATAATAAGTATTCAGAAAATTTACCTCTCGTCGAACATAGAAATATCTTTTATCAGCACGACGGTGCTCCCCCACATAACGCATATTTAATTAATAATTATTTACAAGAAACTTTTTATGATCAATGGATTGTAAATAATGGACCTTTCTTATGGCCTCCTCGCTCGCCCGATTTATCAGTTCTGGATTATTTCAATTGGGAAACTATTAAAAATAAAGTTTATGAGAGCCCATTAACAACCATTGAAGATTGTATGCAAAGAGTAAGAATGCATTTCAAAACATATCACAGGATTCAATTAGAGGAGCTACCCATGAGGAACTAATCCGAAGGTGCGAAAAATGTGTCGAGGTTCGAGGGCGGAAATTTGAGCAATTATTAAATTAAAATGAAATTATATTTTAAATTGATCTTATCTCTGCTATTTTAGTTCATGCCATATCTTCAATTCGATTAATACGCATGTTACAGTGTTAGTGTTATTTTGCGTTTTTGTGGATATCGAGTAGCAAATGTGCTGCAAGTTCTTGATATTACTTTATCATATTCTCCATAATAATAAACAAATTTAAAAAGTTTTCGTTGGTATAATTTAAACGTGCTGGCATTTTTTGAGATAAGATAATGACTGATTGTTTCTAATCATGGCTATTTTGATGAAACGATTACAACAATTCATGAATTTCTAATAAAATCGCAAATATTTCAAAAAGTTGTAACTTTAACCCTCACAATGCTAACATCAGAAAAAAAGGGAATTCAATTTTCCACAACTTGACGATTTTTACTGAAATTCCGACTTTAAACTCGGAATTCCGACTTAAAATTCGGAACCTAACCTAACCATCGTATATTATTTTATTCCATGAAGTAAAATAAAATACGATGGTGAGGTTAGGTTATGTTCCGAATTCAAAGTCGGAATTTCAATAAAAATAATAGGGTGGTCCTTCTACGCCTTCGTATAAGGTGATGAAAATAAAAGGTTAGATTATTGCTATTGGATCCAAGAAAATTTTTTAGAGCGGTAATTTATAAGTAAAATTTTGTTTACTGATGAGGCTACGTTGATCACTAAAGGGGTGGTGTCTGCTCAAAACTGTAGATACTGAGCTACAGAAAATCCTCACTGGGTTATTAATTGTAAAGACCAGTATTCAGGGAAAATTAACGTATGGTGTGGAATTTTAAGAGACCCAATAATTGGTCCGTTTTTCTTAAATAACTCGTTAAGTGCTGAGCATTTAGTTAACCTTTTCGGTACGGAATTATGGAATGCAACATACAATCTTCCTCTCAATGGACAGGGGATGTTTCTAGCTAGATAATGCGTCAATTCATAATTCTCTAATGGTTCGTCGGTGGTTGAACGAAAATTTTACAATGCGCTTGCTAAGAAGAAATAGCCTTTTTGAACTCTGACCTCCTAGGTACCCCAATATTACACCACTAGATTTCTATTTTTGGGGAACAGTGAAGAATAAAGTTTGCAAAATAAGGCCCACAACAACAAAACAGTACGATAGAATACATATATTGAAATGAATCCTATAACGTGCATGAATTTCCTTTCACACATATTTATTAGACTGGAAGCAGTAAATGTGGAGTAATATGACCACAAGGTGTAATGTTGCGGTTAGAGAAACACACATCTAACACTTCCACATTCCTAATATCCAGATCAGAGTTGCAATTAAATCTAGTAATGTTTCACAGATTCCGAATGCCAAGTACAAGTTTAGTACTCATAATAAATTTATTTAGTCTAGTTGCCTCCTATTGTTCTGAATCCTCTCCCTAAACAGAGCTTGGCTGGCTCGTTTTAGAATATTGTTGGCCTTCTTTGTTTGTATATGATGTTTGATCTTAAAAACGTTGGCGTCGTCTTTTTCTCCCTGCAGCAAAATTGAGAAATATGGTGAACTCCCGTTTCTAGATGTACTCGTATACAAAAAAAGGATGGAACATTAGGACACAATGTGTACAGGAAACCAACACATACCGACCTATATCTAAATGCGCAGTCACACCACCATCTAGCACAGAAGCACGCCGTCGTCAACACACTGGTGCACAGGGCAAAACAAATATGCGAAGAAGAACATCTCCAAGAGGAATACCAGACTTTAAAGACATCTCTACAGAAAAATGGATATAGACCCAAGAACATAAACACACCATCAAGAAACAAAGCATAGCCAATACGAAAGAAGAAATATATAGCGACCACTTACCTACCATATATACAAGGTTGCACGGACAGGATTGGAATAGTGCTAGCAAAGAAGAACATCAAACAACAAAAAATCGGACAACAATTTCCTAAATACGACCCATCAGAAGAGCTCGACTCGAGAAGTTTACATAGGAGAGACCAAGAGACATATTAATACCAGGCTTAAAGAACATATCAGGCACACAAAGAAGGAAAACATTACTAAGTCTGCAGTTGCGGATCACTCAAAGGAAACCTGCCACTGGATAAAATTTGACGAGGCCAAAAGATTGGCGAGCATGAGACACTATTGGCCCAGAAGATACAGAGAAGCCATAGAAATACACAAAAATCAAAATAATTTCAATCGTGGCGCCGGACTACAGTTATCGTTGACATGGAAATTAATGTTCCGATCCACTTACCATGCTACATCACTGGAACCAAGCCACGCCTCCTGACGATGCATATAAATAGAAGAGCTCAGGCAAACAGAGCTCACTTCGCTTCAGAAGAAGACCACGACAAGATGGCCGAAACGTCAATTATACAAAACTATCAACGCGGAAGAGATCCCGGGAACCTAACTATGGATCATCATCAGATCCGCGAAAACCTTAGAACCTAAATAACTCCGAGGTTATTTATTTCCAATAACGATTTGGTATTCCCTATTTTTGTACATTTATAGCGGCTAGAAAGGTAACTTTCAAACCACTTTAACACAATTTCAATAAATGGATGTTTTTTAAGTTTGAGTATTAATATATCTTGATCTATAATTTCGAACGCCCTTTTCAAATAGGTAAATACTGCACAAACTCCCGAAGCTTCTCTCATCAATTTTATGTTTCCAGTCTTAGATCATTAACTGCAGAGCAGTTTCACATGAGTGGTGTCCTCTCAACCGTGATTGATAGCTACATAATATGTTGTTAGTATTTATATATTTTATGACTTGCCCACCAACAGAGATCTTTTGAAACCTTTTAGACTACATCTAAACATTTTACAAAGAAACAATTAACATTTGGGACATTTTCATGTAAATCTGTATCCTTTAAGAGTCCCGTTTGCAAAGCACACAACTACTAGGCCGGTAAATTATAATAAAAACACTGTACCGAGGGGTGGAGTTTGCATTGCGGTTATTGTTTTGCTATTGGCGTAAATATTACCTGAGATTTCATCAAAGTTGGAATCCAGCTCATTGTGCCGTTTGTGGAGTGAATTATCATCATAATGTTCGGCAGTAAATGAGGCCACAAATAACACTGAATACGCGTAGAGACGCGCGGAGATATTGCATATACGAAAATCGAAAAAGAGCCACACAATTAAAAATACTTACAGTTAAGATAATTATTATTTTTTTTTTTGTGATAAATGTTATTATATTCTATGTTGGTGCGTTTTTAGTTTTTTAATTTTCACATTTAAAAATTTTGAAAATTCGTAAAGAAAAAAGTAAATTTTTTTTTTCAAAAAATTCCAAGCAGCGACACAGATTGAACTTTTATGTATTTACCCTCCAAATTTCGTATTCATATCTTCTCTAATTATGTCACAGTTTTCTGGCTACAACTTCATGTTCTTCGTGAACGCAAACGGAACTCTTAAGTTGAAAAATTCTGCTGTTTATTTTGAATTATATATTTGTACGAGCAAAATATTTTAAAAAGTGCTGTCCGGCGTAATGGCTGTCGTAAATCAGGCAACCTGTATAAATTAGATAAATTTTATAAAATGTGGAACTGTGGTTGAGACCAGCGGACGGACGTCCAAACTTGACAAATGGTATGATTTCCCAGTTTTCTCTAATACCCACCATATATAATTTTTAATTAAACAAACAATATCTCGCTTTACCTTAAATGTACCCGTTGTCACAATAGGATAAATATTATTCGAGTGGTTTTGTTTGCTTCTGAAAGGGTAAAACAAACGAAAGAGCTGAAAAATGAGTGGTAGTTAACCCTAATTAAAAAGGAGATCTTTGTTTATGAATTGTCGGTTGAAAGCGAGATAAGCGCCATAGATATAAAAGGAACAGGCCCGTTTTATCTGGCGTACAATAGTGGCTTGAAAGATAAGTCCATTAATTCGGATTCTATTAGCACGACGAAGAGAACCTGCGAGATAAGGACTAATCTGTTGGCATCGGTTCGGGATAGACCCGATTTTCACTTCCAAATTCAACATTATACTACACACACATGGACGTAGTTTCGATATTTCTACTACGGTGTTGCTTTCAGATATTTAAATGGATGGGAAAAGTTTTTTGATATTTTTATATTTGAGTTGGCCAATATTTTACCTTTTTATAAAATACCGAAGAATAGCACAATTTCTTTTGACCTCCAGATTTTAACTGATCATCTATTTGTCTCCAAAAATAGAACTAATTTCAAATACAAATCCAGCTTTATTTTGGGCTTATAAATTGCAAATACATTGAAAAATTTGCACTTAATTAACTCAACGATAAACATATAAACTTCTAATATTTAATACGCCAACTTTATAAAGTTGAAGGGTGGAAAACATAGGTTAGTAGGAAAGGCGACACGACAGACTACCCCCACCACTCTACTTTTACAGCCAATCAGAAAGCATCCCTTATCTGGCGGGCAATTTAAAATACACTTTTTACATCATTTTTTACAGGTACATGTACAGTTTTTATGGGTCAGGTATAGCTTTTTCGGGTACAGGTCCCTATTTTTCATTATACCCTTATGTATGCTAATTTTACCTTAATCTCTCCTTATTTCACCCTTAAAACTGTACCTATATCTATAAAAGCTGTACCAATGGAAGCTGTACACATAACTGTAAAAGCTGTACCAGTACCCATAAAATCTGTATATGACCCGTAAAACTGCACACGTACCTGTAAAAAAGATGTAATAACTCTGTATTTTGAATTGCCCGCCAGATAAAGAATGCTCTCTGATTGGCTGTGAAAGTGGAGTGGTGGGGGTGGTCTGTCGTGCCCCTTTTCCTACTCTGGTTCTCTCTTAAAAGCTATTTTTAAAGCAGTAATTTGACAGGGAGCAGATTTCTGGGGAGGCCTCCCCAAATAATTATACTGTAACGTAGGATAAACTCTAAAAACATGTATAATATTTTAATAATTTTCTACTCAGAATATTTCTTAATTGATAAAATGTGTAGAAAACTATTAATATAGTAATAATAAATTAATTCTAAAAAGTATTTTGTTTTATATACTTTTGATATTTTTGGGCAGTTACACTTGTTATTATATGCTTCACCATCATGTATATATATTTTTAAAGTATCATCTTCGGGTTGATTGGCAATTAAAGTAATAAAATCAGTTTTTGATGTGTTAAAACTTAACAAACCATTGAGATACTATACTAAGACACACTTCGGGGCGACATGGGTGCGTCTTTACTATGTACATACTTCGATATGCGATGTAAAGCAACGTAAGGCGCGGTTAGTAGTTGAATGGGTGACCGTTCCAACGAAGACCGCGTCCTCGCCTCACACATCTTCCAGCAGCTTGTATATCAGTGTATGCACGGAAGTTATACAACCTTAGGCGAGGGTTGTATAGGGGATATACCATCCTTCGGAGGGGATGTAAAGCCGTCGGTCCCTTGTCTATTAAATGTTAGGCAAATAAAAGATCCCTACTCTTCTTAAGGTTCTGCAAAATTCCTGGCTGGGGGAAGCTCGTCTACAGGCGTCGGTGTTAGGCCCCTGTAGCGAAAATAGGCCGATGTTAAATAAATGTATAAAAAAAGGACACACTTCCGCCATCTTGTACACATCTGACCAAGTTTCGGCATCAAACATTAAGGCAGTGTCATCAGCATAAGTGATGATACTACACTCTATGAGTAAATTACCAATTTCATTTATATATAGAAGGTAAAGTATAGGTCCCAGTACAGTACATTGCGGTACACCAGTTGTTATGAATTGTCCATTATTTATAGAATTGTTTATTTTTACTTTTTGGTTTCTATTTTTTAAATAATCTTCAAAAAATTTATTATTATTGAGTTTATAGAAGAGATTATTTGCTAAATTAAATACTGCATCCTTGGTGTTTTTATTATTTTGGAAACCAAATGGTTTTTTGTAAAGAATATTTTCATTTAATATTTGTCTTAAACATTTTTCAAATATCTTTGCAAAATTACTAGTAACGGATATTGGTCTATAGTTCGTTAATAAATCTGATAGCCTGCTTTGAATACCGGTGTAATAAGAGAACATTCCGCGGGAACTTTAAAAATAGAAAACGACAAATATATTAGATGTTTCAGTGGTTTTAGAATACGTGCATTTTTTATAAATATTGACGTTATTCTTTCTTCGCCAGCAGCTGTGTTTTTTTAGTGCTCCTTGATGTGTAATGAGCTTGTTTTCGTGTATAGGATTTAAATACATAGAATTATTTATTTTTATATATTTTTTTTGTGAACATTTCTTATTTACTTTTGGTATGTTGTTTTGCCTTTTAACACATATGTTTATAAAGAAATCATTAAACATTTCAGTAAAGTTTCAGAGCCAATTGTATTAATCTTACCGTGATCCTCCAGTATACTTAAAAAGTAAACAGACACGTTTTTATTGCTAACTTTCTTATACGCTATACTACAATAAAAAATACAGATAAAAAAAGAAAAAATAATCTCTAAATTATGATGTACAGTACAAAAATAAAAAAACTGTTGAATTCATATCGCCCGTTCTGAATATCGAAACATCAATAACATTCTTCATGTTCAGAAGGTTCAAAGACTCGAAGACGTGTATAGGTGGATTTTGGTGCACACAGGAACAGTTTTGAGAGTTCTATTCACATATGAAACCGAATTCACACGTGATGAAATTATCAACAGTAGGAACAAGCATACTTGGGCAACTGAAAATCCCCACACAGTGGTTCAAAGAAATTCCCAACGCAGATCATCCCTCTGTATTATATATTATTAGCATGTATAACAAGAGATAATGTATTTCAAATGAAAGTGTAAAAAAAATCGATTTAAATTTGTGTGCATTTTTGAATTAATTAAAATGACCTTTTTCCTTCTCTCCCCTACTTATTCCACTCAAAATAAACACATTTTAACATTTTATATTTTATGAGAAACTACTCTATTCAATTTCACAGACTCGCTTTGTGTGTTATTTTAGTTTTATTATACGTAAAATGAACATGAGCATTTCCAACTTTTGTTATTGTACGCGAGAGGCATCATGCTGAAATTATTACGTTAGACTCAGGAAATCCTTCTTGTTCACTCGTCAAATAACACCGGCGTGAATTTTTGTGGGCAAATTATGTACACACACAAGTTATTGTGTATTATAGTTTCCGATTTGACTATGGTTGGCGTAATAGTTTTACAGTCTGTTAGTGGGTACTTAATTATTTCAGAATATAGAGAGGGTCTTACGAGGGATTTCAAACAAGTTCTAGATATTCCAAAACTCCATACTCTATATTATAATAGGTTCTCGGACATTTGCAGTTAAATACGGAATTATTGTTTTGGGAGAGTAACAACAATTAAGATAAAAGTTTAGACGTATTCCAAAATGGTTTTTTAAAATAATAATAAACTAAGAAAATACTCTTCAGGAAATCTGTTTAATGAAAGTACTAATATGGACATCAGTTAATTACACCGCCAAAGCATGTTAGGTATATTGTATAGTAAATACGGCCAAAATCGAAACTGGTCAGTTTTAAAGCACAGGACCGTGCGCAGTGAACTTGATATTTTGTCCTATATATTTGGCAACGGTAGTTGAAACTGTGGAGGCGAGTTCGAGACTGGCAATGTAATCAGCCCGACAAAATCCATACCAAAGTTGTCCGCTCAAACAGGTAGATACTTTTACACTAAATTTTTTAATTACCATTTAATGCCATTTAAATTTAGTTTCTTGAAAATATAAAATATAAATTTCTTTAGTGAAAATCGTTATCAACAACTAATAATCATACTTACTAAAACTCTTGTTTATATATAAAACCTGAATGCAAATAAAAAAATATGTGAAACTGGGAATCGGTTCTATTCAGATGTCTTAATATACCTAAATGACAAATCAACGAAATTTATTTATTTTTTTTGGTCTTTCAGTTGGAACAACCCATAAAGCACAAAAAACTCCATTTGCATCCATACAAGGTAACCGTTGTTCAAGAACTATTACCCCCTAATTTTCAAAATCGAGTAAGATATTGTCGTTGGTTCAACTGAAATTTAAATTACAACAATGTATTGAATTTAACCAATTTTACTGATGAAGCGTGGTTCCACTTTTTTTTTTTTTTTTTTTTTACATTTATTTAACGTCGGCCTATTTCCGCTACTGAGGCCTAACACCGACGCCTGTAGACGAGCTACCCCCAACCAGGAATTTTTGCCGAACCTCTTCCCTTAAGAAGAGTAGGGATCTTTTACTTGCCTAACATTTAATAGACAAGGGACCGACGGCTTTACATCCCCTCCGAAGGATGGTATATCCCCTATACAACCCTCGCCTAAGGTTGTATAGCTTCCGCGCATACACTGATATACAAGCCGCTGGAAGATGTGTGAGGCGAGGACGCGGTCTTCGTTGGAACGGTCACCCATGTGGTTCCACTTAACAGGTTATATCAATAACCAGAACTACAGAACATGGGCTACAGAAAACCCTCACACTTACGTAGAAACAAGTTTACACCCCTTAAAAGTTGGTGTATGGGTGGCAATATCCAGAAGGCAAATTATAGGCCCTATATTTTTTCGTGAAACAATTAATGGCCAAAGGTATCAAACTCTTATTTTAGAGCCATTTCTGGCGCAGTTGCATGATAATAAACTGCAAGATGGTTATTTCCAGTAAGACGGCGCTACTGCCCATACAGCAAAGAGCGTCATTTGATTTTTTACGGGAGTTTTACGATGACCGATTAGTCAGCCAGGGACTATGGCCTGCACGGTCTCCGGATCTAACACCCTGTGATTATTTCTTATTTGGACACATGAAGAACAATGTTTTTAAAAATAGATTACATACCATTGACGAATTACAAGATCAGTTGATCAGTTACAGAACGTATTCGAAAATATGAAACGAAGAGTCCGTGTGTGTGTTTAGAAACTCAAGGCAGCCATTTTGAGCATTTGTTATAATTTCTTGGCATTTCCTATTAAAATGTATTCATTCATCTTCTAATTTAAATCTCATGTAACAAAAGTTTTCATTATGTAATTTCTTTTATTTACTGTGAATTGTTCGATTCAAATGTTTATATTCATGTTTATGGAAATAAAGGTTATTTTGAATTAGGTGTAATAATTTATTTCTTGCGAACATTTTTTTATTCAGATAAAAGGCATCCCATTTAAATTTGCTTTCAATATTAAAAAACTTGTTCTTAAATTTGATGAATAAATGAATTATCGTACATTTTTTTACCTTTAACTGGAACGCCAATGGATTTAGGGTATTTCTGTTTAGTGCAATACCATTGTGTATAGCTGGTTGTCTATATTTTTGCGATCACGTGTCCTGTGATCATTACTGAAAGCTTTGTATATTTTACTATTTTTTAACTAAATAAATGCTGTAACGATGAGTAATCGTATTAATGAGTTTTAGGTATATATGAATAAAATATAATTATTAAGTAAAAGCAATTGATTTATTGATATTTTTTTTCAAATTTTGACTCGCTTCGTCTTCATAAAGATATCGTTTTATTATTTTTTTATAAAAATAAGAAATGTATAAAAAATTATAATATTCTAATGAATTTTAGATATTTTGCATTGTGGTTGTTCATCAATAAAAGTGTCAAATTTTGAAGGATCTTCGAGATATCGACGTCTTCAAGCTCTTCAATTTCAATATCGAGACTCTTTGCTGTCTCTTCATAGATAATCTCTTCCGAATCACTTAAGTCCTCAAATATTTCCTCATCTCTATTTGAGCAGTTTTCATGACAATTACTGCATAATTTCGTACATTTTAAACCGTATTTTTGGCAGCCACATCTTTGCTTATTACAACGATTTTGGGCACGAGTCTACCTAGATGTTCGTTCCAGCCCCATTGCTTAGCTTTTTTGTTTACGGGTTCGTTGCTCAAATAACCAAGCCAAGTTTGCAATAATTGGTAATAAACTCTATAGGAGTGTTGTGTAGCTGGTCCATCAGTTGGGGGAATTGTTAGTTGCCAGTTGGTAATGCTCAAATCTTAATTGATTTAATGACATATCCATTTTTTAAATTTTGTAAATACCAGCTATAAGTTGAGATCCATTTTGTGCAATGGTTATTTGGTCTGCGTACTTTTAAAAAAAAATACTAGTTAGGATTGGTAAATTTTTGATGCTCAATAATGATTTTAGTATTGTTTTTCCTTTTGCAGCAAAACCGGAAGTTGTATCGCAACCCGAAAAAGAGTGAAGAAATGATGAGATGTATAAAATGAATCCTTTTCGTTGCCTGAGCCTGGTTCGTGGAAAAAAATACTGAAGCAACTTGAATTTAGTTGATGCAAAAGTACTTATAAATCAATATCTTGACTCACGATGGCGACAGTTTTATCATCGTGTTTTGCTAGTTCAATTGCTATATTTATAATCAATGCATTGCAGTCGGGAGCTTGCCTGCACAAAAATCTCTCTGATTGTAGTTCATCTGATATAGTTTGTATTGAATTGTTTTTGTTACTTTGATTGGATACAAATTTCTCTTGCGAAAACGGTATTTTACATATATCTTGATATTCAAATGTAGGAATGTTTCGGCGTGTTTCGTGCCCATCGAAGTGGAAGTAGATGCTGTAAATGTTATAGTTAAAGTTTTATTTACTTCAGGATACCCATCAAATACTATAAAACTATTAGCTGACTAATGGCTTCGAACATAATTGAAACATTTATTTGCAATTTCTTCAATAGTATCGTTCTTTTGCCAAATTTCCGAATTCACAATTTTGTAAATTTTTCTACCACGTTTATATGCATAACTTAATTTTTTTTAAAATAATTTGTTATTTATTTCAAAGTTTCCGGATGATTTTCCCCCACTATCTTCAATTAAATTCATTCAACGTTAGTAATATTACATTAAAGTAAATTCTGTCATTGAAATTTAATCCATTATTTACATAAATAATTTAAAAAATAGAAAATACTAAAAAAATATTGAAAAATTCGCAATTCGAAAAGTCATTGTTTTAGGTTTTCACAATTTTAAACGGTTCCATGAAAAATAAACTATCAAAATATGTCATATATAGACCATTTTATAGTAGACATTTCAAGGGTTACAATGAGCCCGGATAGAATATGTAAATAAAGTTTTCCGTTGAAGATATAGGTTTTTTTTTCGAAAAATGTAAATATCTCGGAAACTACTAGTCTTCCAGATTAAAAAAAACATGCTAATTCAGTGCAAAAAAGTTATACTTTCACATAATTTCATGTATATTGAATTCTTTCTACAAAAGAAAAAAAGAAAAAACCGAAAAACCGGTTTTCTACCGTTTTCTCAAATAAACTGAGTTTTTTTTGAAAAATGCCTGATTTGGAAGTTTTAGATTTTTTTAAAATCTACAATTTTTGCAAAGGACGTTTTCCGCTAGGAAGTCACGTTTCTCCGAAAATCGCGAAAAACAACTTTCAACTCCTAAGCGGGCCCCCTTTTCACAATTTCACTTTATCTCGTATTTAATTTTTGTTTTTCTCTTAATTATAAACTTAACCAACGTTGCCGGCTGGTTCTTGCCTGTTATTAATTTTTTTTTTCAAAAAGGTATTGGCACCAGCCTAGAATTTAAAGGCACTTGTAGCTTTCCTATGGAAGCATTTGCTCAAAATCACATGTATTCTTCGATTGGTGAAATGTTGTCCATTGGTTATCCAAAAGATTCTGAAAAGGCATATCTGAGCGGCAACACTTAGCGCTTTGTTTAGTAGAATACCTTGTAGGCATAAGGAAATAAAAAATCCGAATAAGATTAAATAAGCTCTTATTATAGTAAAAACGTGGGGGAAGCTATTGATGTGATGTAAACACAATTTGAAACCTGTCGGCAAAGTATGATCTTACATTTACGCGAAACCGTTGATTATTGTACAAAGAGTATAGGGCCAATGACCAATATTAATTTACCAACTTGCATTTCATCAGGTATAGTGTACCTGCTCACTAAGTCTGGTGGTTGTACGAAAAGATATCGATTTACATATTCAACAGCACAAAAATAAAATACCAGCTGTTTAAAAAGTGTGTTATTTCTGCAAAGTTCCCAAACAGTGCTTCGATTCAAGCCGTAAACGCGACGGAGACTAGGAAAGTATAATATTTTTACAAAGTTTTAGAAGCATAAGCTGATAAGAAAAATTGATTGAATACGTAACATATTTATGTATGAGATAAGCTCAAAGTTTAATGGAATTTCAAAGAAGCTTAAGATATATTGTGTACTGCTTTAACTTCTACATTATTTTGTCAATTTCGCGCTGTTTTCTCTGAAAACATAAAGGAATATGTTCAGATTGTTCGCTATTTACGGTAATTGATTATTGATTACACGGAAAATTTAATCAAAGTCTGGGCAATAAATAAAATCTTTAAAATAGAATACGTTCAGGGATGAGCAGAAAAGTTAAACATGAAAATAAGTAACCGAATATAGATATTGACAAACATAATTTAAAAAGCCTGGAAGCCAATGAAATCAATGTCAGAGTGTTTGCTAAATCCACTAATATTTATTATGCATGATTGCATGTGATGGGGTTATTGGCCTAAATAAAGATTATTTAACAATACCGCTATTCAAAGGAGGCTACACTAAAATTAAAACTAATTATAGACCAGTTTCTTTAATAAGACACCGATAAAATAATTTAACACGTAAAAGGAGTCAGTATATGACACCATAACATGTAGACTAGCAGATTTAATTATGTGCGATTTTCTTTTCTTATGTATAACTTTTTAACCTAACTCTTTTGATTATAATTCTAATTGTAATATTTTTATACATTAAGTTGTACTTTTGCGACACGTTCTACACCGTTTTGGGTATATGTAAAGAACAAATAAAGACTTCTATCTATCTATTTATCTATCTATCATGACCAAAGCTATTGGATAAAGATAGATACATTTTTTGCTAAAATGGATTGGTCGTTCAAACAGCCACGGGAGACAGGGCAAAGGTTCATAGAGAAGTTGACCTAGATCTGCAATTTGGACGCCTGTGCTTTAGTCACAGAGTTATCGTGGCTGACATCACTGATGATTTAATTTTGGGGCTGGATGTTATGGGAATGGCTGGATTTATACTTGACGTGGGAGAACAACTTCTGAAGATTGGAAATGAAGAATTTATTCTGTCAACAATAGATGACCGGTTTCAAAAAGTAAGGCTACTGACGGCCAAGGCGATCAAGATTCCTGCCCGTTGAGAACAGAAAATCGAGGCCTTTCTAGAAGGAAACTCTGGTGGATACCGCGTTGGCCTTGTTGAAAAGATGATTGTATTAAGACAGCAAATATAATTTTGGCTAGAAGTTTAACCCTGACAAAAGATAAAATCCCAATTAAAGTGGTTAGTTTCAATTCCTACAAAGTAACTTTCAAGGAAGGCCAAGCAATAGGGTCCTACAAATCAGCCCAATGGATAGCAGGGTGCAAGGAGCAAGGGGACAAATGTTCGCCAACTAGTGTAGACAGGGAAGTTGTGACTGTGTTGAGTTTCCAGTTTGAACACCTATCTGAGGATGAACGTAGAGAGGCAATCAAGTTTTCGGAGAAAGAAAGTTCGACATTTGTCAAAAACTTGATTGCCCCTCTACGTTCATCCTCAGATAGGTGTTCAAACTGGGAACTCAATAAAGTCACAACTTCCCTATCTACACTGGTTGGTGAACATTTGTGTTGCAATTATGTGTTGTTCGTGCAAGAAATTGAATTTAAAATGTTGTAGTTTATGCCATTTTGACCGAAATACAACCTGCCAAAATTCTGAAGAGGTCAGTTGGTCATCAATCGATGAAATTACTGATAACATGTCAGATGGGAACACAAGATTTATCGATGATGATGATGATGATGATGATTATAATTCCGACTACGAAAACGAGGACTGAGAGCAATTTATATTACTTTACCGACAGTGAAATTGACGAAGTTTTCAATGCTGTGACGGATTCAGAAGCGGGTAGCTCTCACAGTGGTATTTCGAGTACATCCAGCACAAGGAGTACAGAAAAACGACCAATACAAATAGCATCAAAGTCCGTAAAAAAAGAAATTAGCTTAAAACATTTTTACATGTAAATAAATAAATCGAATCTAATATTTTCAATGTAAATAAAATGTGAATTGTGACTTTCACTATTTCTACCATTCCTCCGTTAAATCAGATATTCTTTTATGTATTTTTTTGAACATTTTCTAGAGCACACGAATTATATTTATATATCAGTCAGTCGGAAGCTTAACGGTCTAAGTCCTTTTCAGGCATAATAGAGTTAAAAATGCTGCTAGATGCATCAAAATCATTTCTCTCGAAACATAAAGACTCACGTCCGTATTTTCATTATAAGCCTTATAATGTAAAATTATTAGGAACCAAGTCACACCTTGCTTTAAAGGCATAAGGGATCTTTTGGGACTTGGTACCTTATGATTTTCGCGGGCATAAAGGTCCAAGGCGATATAATTGAGATTATATGCGTATGTTGTAGTTCTCAGACAGGTTGTGTAATTAGTTTTTCGGAGTTTTAATACAAAAACCAAAGTATACCTTCATGAAATACTATATATTCTCTACAAAAATGTCCTCCACAATAAAGTGGATCATTGAAATGGCAGTTAATCAACAAGAAAATGAAAATCCAGGTAAGATAAACCTCTTGTTGGTAATACTACTAAATTCATTTGATATTATTTTAATGAAGTTGTGTGGTACTTCTCCTGGGAAATCTAATTAATTATTAGTGAAATGTGATATTGTTTATTACGTTAACAAATTATTAAGGTTTTACTCGTTTTATTTCTTTAGAATTGGAATTTGAAAATTATGAAGATCACGAAGGAGACTCAGACCGGATCATAATGATGGACTACAAAGGTAAACCTTAATTAAACCATAAATCGCATTGCCTATCTATTTTTTTATTTTATTTGATTCTGGAGTCCTCTATGGATTTGGAAATTCAGAGTCAAAAAATTTACCACGTGCAAACAATAAACCATGATAATTTCGACATTATGAGTATGCCTATCGACTTAGTGCTCGATGAAGATGTCGCTGCTTGTGGGGTTTTTACTGAATATGGTAATAAAGAATTAAATGTAGATATAGAGGAGGAAACGGTTTGTGTCAGGAACGCACCAATTCTGCTGGAAAATAATAAAATAAAAATGAAGATCCGACTTGGGCACCTTTAGTTAATTACTCTGATACAGACACTAATAGTAATCAGAGCATAGAATCTGGAGAATATGAAGATATAGATAAATTACGTGATAAATCTTAAGGTGATGCTATTTTAAATAAAAATGTTAACAGATCTAGAAAGAAAAGAAAGAGAAATATGAATGAAAAAAATTATAAAACAAAGACCCTTAGGAAAGCTCATGTAGAATTAAATGTTTTGAGAAATTGTCGCAAGATGACAGAGAAAAACTACATGCTGATTTCTGGAATAAATCTGAATCTTGGGATCAACGTAGGCAATATATTTGCATGCTGATAGATGTAAATGTGGTAAATAGACACAGGCCCAGAACTAACAGTCGTCGAGGAATACGAGCCAATAGCAGAATTTACCATCTCATTGTAAATGGTGTCAGAATTCTGGTATGCAAGACAATGTTTTTGAACATTTTATCTTTAAGTGGAAAATTTGTAAATATTGCTTTAAAGAAAAAACAGATAACTGTACAGATCAAAACAGAAATATGGGGATCATTACAATGTATATTTGGCTATTGCAAGAGTATCCAGGAATAAAAGAAGTCAATCACAAATATTACAATCATGAGTGGGAAATCTGGTTTGTACATGTCGCCTTAAAAATCCAATAAATGTTTCCTCAATGCAGATATCTGACTTAAAAAATTTCACTGGTCTTACGAAACTTTCCGGACCCCTAGTGTTACGAAAGAAGAAGACGAATGGCGAACTCTTCCTAATTTCAAAAGTTGTATGGCTAAAACTTAAAAATCAAATCAATCAACAACCTTGTTTTATAAGACTGCATTCTCTGACACTGACATCAAAGAGTTGAACTTACAAAGCTTTAAAAGAAGAAAAGTTGAATTTCCAGAAAATTTACAAATAATAGGACGCGAGAAAAGATCTATTAATTTATTAAAGTATAAAAATTTACAAATACTACTTCAGTGAATTCCTGATTAATTTCATGATTTCTATCGATCCATTCCTCATAGCGAAAATATTGCACTAGTTCCTGAAGAAGACAGTGAAGAAGGCGAAGTATAATTTCGTTTTGTTTATTTATAATACCACTAAATTCATTCAAAATGTTCATTTTCTTACTTTTTTGAATAAAAATATAAATTTCGTTTTCTCTATTATTCAAATATGAAAATTGATTTGAAGCATAAGGAACCAAAATCATATTATATTACTTTTTTAAAAAAATTAGTCATATAAATCATTCTGTACATTTACAATACACACTTCTCCCATATTAAGTAATCTTGATTAAATTCATTGTCGAAACTTGCCTAAATATGAATAAAAACTGATAAAATCTGAAAACCATTATAGATTAGCACGTTTTTTCGAAAATGTAAATATTGGACTTGAAACTTTATGCTTCTGAAGTACTGATATACAAACATCTATATAGTTATGTGTACTTTGTGCAATAGAAAATCACTGCGCGCAAGTATATGTATGACGTAAATGGCCGAAAATGGATCGAATTTTTATATTAAAGATTTTTTGAGTCATATTACCCAGAAGTACGTAAATAAGCCTACATTTTGACGAGGAGAAAATTGTCGTACGATAAAGGGCCATAAAGTTATAGTGTTTTAAACATTTCGCAAAATTTTCGAAAAATGGCATTGCAGACAAACTCCATTTTTGGTAAAAAAACGAACGTACAGGAGGGGAGGGGGGACGTAACATCACGAAAGTGGAGGTTCCTTAAACATTAATAATAATATTTTCGTTGCTTAGTTTAAGGGGTCCAAAAAAAATTTCAAATCGAAAATTGCCCAAAAAGAGGGTTAATTTACCCCTTTTTCGAGTTTAAAACAACGTTACGACACTTGCAGAAGGTAGATATTCCAGGAATATCTTATTTTTAAGACAACTAACAACTACCCAAAGTTTGGAATCTTTATGAAAAATCGTATAACAGTTCGATTACCGTACTCCACCAATATCCAAATCTAATTCAACTTATCTTTATCCTGCCGGGGAAATGGAGGTACAAAATGTGACATATTCAACCAATCAATAGAACATATATAAAGAAAATTTATTATGCTTATCTACTTCACCGACTTATATAATTAACTGTATTTTTGAGACAGGCATATTTACAGCAAAACTAAAAGAGGCTAGAATTATTAATCTATTAAAATCAGGTGATGTTGAGGGTTTATCCAATTATGGGCCAATAGCACTACTTCCTATTTTAGTTAAAATATGTAAAAAAATTATAACTACAAGGATAATAACCTATTTTGAAACTAGTAATACTTTTAAACTATGACTTTCCAGTACATTTTTTTAGAAAAGCGTGTTTCTTTTTAAAAGTTATATGTTTTTATTGTTTCTGTATTTCCATAGATATGTAGGCATTACGTGTTTCGGGATTATTCAAATTTTAAACATCCACATGAATAAAAATAAACAAACTCGAGAAATGAAGAAAAACAAACCACCAAGGCATATATAGCAGTTTGGAAATATACTCTACTACCCAGACATAATTATATGAAATAGTAATAAGAGGGTTACCCAAACTGCAAGTTTTGTAGTTTAGTTTAATTATATCGAATGTGTATTTAGCGGGAACGAGCTCGCATGCACCTTTTCAACAATTCACGCCTGAAACAAATTGTGACATTCTGCTGCAGAAATGAGGACTCGTTGAAGTAATAACTGCATTCGTACACAGTCCAACGTAATGAGTGTTGCACAGCAGAGCAGTTTGCTGCGGTGCTTTGGGGTTTTTGAATTTGTTGTGTGCTTAAGAATAGTATAATGAAAAGACACCTCCTGTATCCAACTAGGAGTAACTTGCGCTCCGCGAGGTGCATAATAATTTATTTGAAGTGGCGGTGTCAATTCGCAGTTCACAAAAATTGTAATTTAGACACTGATGTGCACCGTGTGTCAATTTGGAGGGGGTAGACCCTTGATACAAATGGAAAACGAGCTCTCTCGGTACATGAAAAGTTGTTCGACGATAATTTCTTTTCTCTTTAGCTCCAGTCCTTCAAATCTTTAAAGCTTAAATAGTACCTAACTCATATAGCGGCGAGATCCGTTATAAAGTCAATATCTTTGGGTATAAAAACCATTTTTACACAGACATTTGAACACTAAAATCGAATACACTACTCTACGAGTAGCAACATTAGTTAATTTAAAACTGCAAGATATGAAGATTGGCACTATCTCTTAATTTAAATTAAGTAATTTTGCAAACAACTGAAATTATTGAGTGAAAACTCATATCACTACACCTGTCCTTATTCTACTTAGATAGTCTTATACTTTTTTGCCAATATATGTATTAAAAAAAAGTTATGGCCAAAAATAATAACTATTTCCTTATCGGATCTATCTCTTTTGTATATACTACATTTTAATATAACTCGCATGGCTCTGTTTTGTAATCTTTGTAATCGTTATCGATCGATCTGATTAGCCATATACAGGATTGTGCTACTATAGTTAAAATGCGGTAGTATTATAGCATTATAAATATATTTTTTTTGCATTTATTGATAGGTATCAACTGGCACGTTTAAGAACGCCGACATTTTTTGATTTTTTTTACATGTAAAATCCACATGACTTTAAAATTTAAATTACGATCAACAGTAACTTGTAGATATTTGATTTCCGAGACCAATGACAGATTTACTTCATGAAGCTTACGTGATAAATTTGTATCTTTGAACCATTTGATATTCTGAAACTTTTTGTTTTTGTGATATTCAGTTTTAATTCATTTGTTTCCAACCATTTAGAAACAAGTTCTAAATCGTGATTTATTTTCCGTACAACTCTCTAGGATCATGTTCATCAATGTATATTATAGTGTCAGCAAGAAAGTGATAATTTTTAAAGATTCTCGACATATCATTAATATATATTACAAATAACAGAGGACCAAGTATGCTCCCCTGAGGCACTCCTATGTGTATAGGCAGCTCATTTGACATTTTCACATTTCGCCCTTTGCCTACTGTTTTTTAAATAACATTCAAACCACTTCCACACTACACCATCAATTCCATACTTGCTAACTTATCTAATAAAATCTCTCTATCAATTTTCTCAAATGTTCGTTTCAAACTAAAAATATTACTCCTGGCAATCTTCCTTTATCCTTAGCTTCCTTCTACTCATTAACAACATATTGTAATGCACTTTCATAACTAAAACTTTCTCTAAAGCCAGACTGATATTCACTAAGTATTTTTCCTCTATTATAAAATCTAAAAATTGCAGATAACTATACTACTTTCTCTAGTATTTTTTCAAAAGCTAGTGACGTATTTATAGGTCTACAGTCTTCAGCTTTAATGGTTTTAGGTAATTTTCTTACAGAAATTATTGTCGACACTTTTAAAGAATTTGGCACAATACCAATGAGCCATTAATTATATGGATCAGTTGATCAGATCAAATGTGAAAGTTATCCTTATAGAAAGCCATATCAATTTCATCCGGACTACTAACTCTTGTTGCTAGATCAAATATGATTGTTTTTAATTTAGTTTTTGTCAACATCTTAAAATTTTGCATGTTTGCTACTCCTAACTCGACAAGCTCAGACTGATAGTTGCTATGAGGTATACTAGGTCCTATGTCGCTAATACTAGATATATAAAATTCATTAAATTTTTCAGGTGATAGTTTTTGGTTTTTACACGTTTCATTTTCGAACTGAATTTCTTTAAGGTTCGTCATGTTTACTCGATACTAAAAATTTCAGAGAGTGCCACATGTTCTTTGGGTAGTTCTTGCATTTATCAATTTCTTCCTCATAATACTTACATTGTTCTTATCTGATTATCGTGTAAACATTGTTTCTACTAATTTATAGTTTAACCAATCATTTATTATTATTTTAAAATTTTTGTATTTTCTATCTCTATCGTTAATAGCCTCTAATACCCTAACATTACCACCCCTTATATGTATTTAGATTTATGACCTCTTTTTTTGGACAAATGTCATCTAATACTTTTAAAGGACTACCATACAGAAAATCATATTTTTTATCTAATTAGGTTCCCTATAGTCAACTTGTAAATTATCATTATATTGTTTACCTCTAAAAACACGTTTCTTTGGTCCACTATAGTCTAAAATATCACTTTTTATGATACAATGATCAGATATAATTGGCGTGTCTAAGACTTTAGCGACAAGATCAGAATTATTTATAACTAAATTTATTAACGTTAGCGCCTTCTTAAAAAATGTGAATAGTGGTTTGTACAATCTGTTTTAAGCCATAGTTATTACACCATCTCTTAAGCCTTCGTGTATATGTATACTTGTCAGACAACCAATTCACCTTAAAATCTTCCAGGACTAGTAGTGTACTTTGAACGCTTAACACATTTTGTTCTATCCAATTTTCTATAAAATTACAAATGGCTGAGTGCGACTCACATTTGGGGAATGGTAAATTCCACTAATGCTGTAGTATTCATGATTTATTTTAACTCTAATTACTATGAACCACGCATTTTTATAAATGTAATGAGAAAAGATAAATGTAAATTCAATACCATAACGGATATAAAAAACAACCCCCCCCCCAGTAAACCTGCATTTAGAATTTAATTTTGCTACTTTATAATTATTTATCATAATTTCCTTTTATATCTGATGTGACGCGAGATTCTGTGAAACAAACTTAGTACAATCAATGAACCGATTCACCTCCGAAACCTGATCAACTCAACCGATTTGTTTGAAATTTTGACAGTAGCTCGAAAATGATGCAAATAACAAACTGACTTAGTGCCGATATGCGCTTCCACCCCGGGGGTGAATGTCACCCTTTCTCGGGGGGTGGAAGTTCAAAAATTCAAAATGACACCGGGAATTGATAGAGAATCAAATTTTAAGAAGAAAATGTAGTATAAAATTTTTTCTACAACCTAATAATTTCTGAGTTATTCGCGATTGAAAATTCCAATAAATAACACGTTTTTCAACAGTTCATTGACGACGAATTTTTATTTGTCGTAAATTTATCTAAAGATTTAAACTCAAATAACAGAAAAATGAGTAATTTTTCAGAGAAAATGTTCATAACCTTTCTTAAATTGCTTTATTAGACCTTTAAAACAAGCTTTTACTAAAGCCTCTAGCATGAAAATTAAGGAAGTTGTGACGAGAATAAGTTGTCTCTGGAATTTTTGAAAAAAAATTGATAATAAAATTGGCGCCATGAGCGGCAAAATTAAAATTAATCGTAGCCCATGAAAAATTAACTTTATTTATGTCCCAATAACACGTTCCAAAACTTTGAATGGTTTAGAGAATGTACATTTTGAAAAAAGTTGTTTTAAGTAATTTTCTTTTTCAATTTTTCAAAAAATACGTTGTTTCTTCAAAATAACTCAATAAATAATGGTTTTACGAAAAAAAGTGTTCTCAACAAAAATTTATCTTTCTTTTTACTGAATTTTTTTTTTTTTTTTTAATTCATGTAGCTTAAAAATTAAGCGAGATATGGGCATTTAAAGCTTTGATTTCTAGGCGAAGGAAACCTCTTTTTAGCCCTTCAACCTTAAAATTCTCTGAACGAAAGAGTGTAGAAATATTGCAATCATCATGACTTTATAGCTTATGAAATTCTATACAAAATGATGTGTGGGTGAATGCAAGAAGCTTAAAAGGAAGCCGAGTTATTATTAAAAAAATCATCTTAATATTGTAAAATAAATATTTTTATTATAATTACAATGTGAAATTTTAGGAGTTTAATTTCCCTGAAAGGGGTGTTTTTAAGGGATGAAATTTTTTGAAAAATTTCATTATATCATAAGTAGCAATTTATTTTCATTTTTTTACGCATTCCACTACTTGGACCTTTCAAAAGGATTTTTCCCTAATTTTTATTGTAAGGGGTAGTTTTTAGGGGTTGAATCATATTGAAAAATGATGTATCAGGTCGTTTGCACTTAAAGAATATATTTTTTCTATTCAAGATCCAAAATAAAAAGATTTTATGCTTTTTAAACCGTTTTTTTAATAATTGTGTGAGGGGTAGTTTTTAATGGCAGTTACATATTAAAATATCGAAATATTAGTTACATTATAAAAAACAACAAATATTTAACATATTTTAACAAAATGATAACCTATCACTGCTTCCATCTATTAGTTTTCAATTTTTCCTAGGTTTTATTGTTAGGGGTGGCTTTTGGGGGTTGCATCATTAAAAAAATGAAGTATCAGATTTCTTATACTTAAAGGGAAAAATTCTCCTATTACGATCCAAAATAAAAAGGTTTCATGCTTTTTAAACACATTTTTTTATTAATTTTCGCGTGAGGGGTTGATTTTAAGGGTAGTTAAATAGTAAAATATTGGATCCATGATTAAAATTAATTGATATTTAACATATTTGAACATAATTATAGCCCATCACCGCGTTAATTTATTAGTTTTCAATTTATTGGAGTAAGGGGTAATTTTCACCCCTTAAAGATAAAAAGCACATTTTGCGACCAAGTCAGGTTTGAAGAGGAGGGTAAGATGAACTTAATTCTAAATTTTCAAGAAGATCGGAGCAGTACTTCAGATTTCGGAGATTTGGCCCCTTTTTAACGTTGAATGACTGTACTAACTACTGCAGAATTATTCACTGCTACAAAATATTTAATTTCATCCACATGAGCAATTAAGCTCTGAATATTAGCAATAATTATATTGGTCGTCATATTTTCTTTTTTTTGGAGTATACTCTCTTTTAGTCAATTGCTATTCACAAACGTTTTTTATTTTCTGCTTTTCCAACATAAACTTTTGCTGATATACGGAACAACCACGATCAAAGACTGAGTAGTTTACATTGTGGCTCTGATTCATAGTTTAATTAACTTGTAAGGAGTTTATACATTTATATTCTAACTTACTACATTCTTTATTTTTATGACCGTTTTCACCATAGATTTCATATCTGTCATATTTACATTCTTCGGCTTTGTGGTTAAAACCACCACATATACAGCATATAAAAATTTATTGCAAAAGGATTTTCTTCGTCCCAGAAATGCCATTCCGTGGTCTCACATTTCGTTCTTCGATACTCCTTACGAGTAGTCCCCATACTTCTTCCACAGGGTTAAGATCTGGACTATGACTGGGCCAGTTAAGAACATTGATGTTGTTATCTTGAAACCAGTTAGTTACGGTATGAGCAGTATGAACTGAACGGAACAATTATCTTGTTGAAATATGAACTCATTATTAGGAAATAATTGTGACACAGACGGGAGCATAATAGTGTCTAAAATCCTAATATACGTTTCACTATTAAATCGTTCCTCAATATGCCACGAAACACCAGGACCACGTGCCGATATCCAAGCCCACATATTGACGGAAAATCTACCACTTTTATCATTGTTAGATATATATTTCTCATCGAATCGAGTATTCGGAGGGCGGTAAACACGAATACGACCGCTGTGTGTTGACTGGAAAGTTTTTTCGTCTGTAAAGATTACATTGTTCTAAAAATGTACATCATGCTCTAAAAATTCAAGCGCAAATCCTACTCGAGCTTCTTTATGTTCAGCTTTAAGTAAGTATTTCTGTGCTGCTGCATGACAGCGTAGCTCCGATTCTTTTACTCGCCGGCGACCCGTAATACTTCGATCGTTTCGTTTCTTCAGCAGCCTGAATAACTGATTAAAATGGATTTTCTACTAAAGCATTTACCAATTGCAAACCTTGTTGTTGAGTTGATATTCTTTGTTGCCCTGATCCAGGATTTCCACTAATCGTAGCGTTTATTCTCCACTTTCTTAAAATGTTACACACCGAATTTTTGTCAATATTATAACGCAGTGCAATTTGTCTCATTGATCATCCAACTTCTGCTTTAGCAATAACTCCAGATTTAACTAAATCGCTTATATGAGGCATATTAGTTTTTTGCACACTTGCAATAAATAATGACAGATGACAGAAGTTAGATGTATACAACTAGGTTTTAATAAAATACCGTTATAAGACTTGTCCTATTCTTTTTGCTCACGACCGTACTATCAGCTGCAGAAATATCAGGAGACAATTTTAGACCGCCTTGTACGTATAATGCTTTAAATTATGTTTTCATTATATTTTATAATAAATTAAAATAAAACATCACCTATAACGAATTTCTTTAAGAGACATATTGAAATTCGATGTCGTTAAAGCAAAAAATATTGTAAATTATGAACGATTTCATTACTGTTCTAATTAAAAGGTTCAAAAGTAAAGAAAATGCCCTAATTAAATATAAATAAAAGTCTTTCTTAAAAAATAAATTTTTGCTGAAAACATTACTACAGCCTTGATGAGTATTCATTAAATAATATAAAAACAGTACAGAAATGTTTATGAAGATATATATTTCGGAGCGTACAGCATCATTAAAAGAAAAAAGTAAAGATCAAAGAAGGAAAAATAAATGTCTAATTAATTCCATAAATAAAAGTATCAGACATAAAAATATGATGGAGAATATTTTAGAAGTGTATTTGTAAGAACTGATAAAATCCAGAAATTAATTAAAATAATTTATTTGCCGCGAGTCATCAACAATTCCTCAAATGTCTACTAGGTGGAAAGACGACCACAAAATCACTATTTTCAGTTAGTGAAAAGTGTAACGCGCGTTCTTCTCCACCTCAGCTGATGACGAGGAGAAAAAGGGCTTTGCTTTGACACTCGAGCTCCGGAAACGAGTTTTCGGTTTTAGTTCGGGCGCCAGTCCTAGTTTAAGTGTTAGGACACACTACCCACAAGCCGGATACGCGAAGCTGAGTAACTCAAGTGGAGATACGATATTCCAGTGGGTCAATTTGGGAACTTTCCACTGTTTTTTCTTCTGTTTTTGGTCAACATACACATGTTGCGTAGGTCACCATAGATCTGACAACCGATAGGTAGGACCAGTGTATCATTTTCGGCTTTAGACCCCAAGTCTTACCAAACAGCATACGGCATGTCCAAATAGCCGTTGTTTTAGTAAGTGTCCTTCCTAGATGTGGGTTCCAGGTAAGTTTTTGATCCAGAATTACACCTAGATACTTGACTTCACTGGAAAAGCTTAGGATTGTTTTGTTCAGCACAGGAGTTCTAAGGTTAAGTTTTCTCCTTTCGGTGAATGAAACAATAACTGTTTTGCTCGGATTAACATTAAGCCCCTCTGACGAGCACCAGTCGGATATTATGTTTAAGGCAATTTGCATGAGGTTGGAAATCATAACCTCATGTCCACGTCTAACAGTCACTACTAGGTCAGCTGCATAACCCTGGACGTTGAAGCCAGAATTACTCAGTTTGTGGAGAAGATGATTGACCACCATTGACCGCAGCAAAGGCGATAGGACTCCACTTTGTGGACAACCCCTGACTGCAGTCACCGTAGCCGACTCCTCCCCCACATCTGCGGTAATTATTCTACTTCTGAGCATGGATTGTATCCATTAATTGTCTATGAGGTAAAGTAGGTTATATTTTTTTTATAATGCCATACAGAAATAATGAAAAAATAATAAATTGGTGGTGCAAAACATTTTTACTTTAAATTTTCAATTCAAAAAAATTTAGACTTCGCTTTCCGTAAAGTTATATCCATATTTTGTCTATGCACGTATTATAGAGAAATTACCTGGGTAAAAATAAGAAATACCTGTTATAAATACCTATATACTATATTTTCCCGCTATTAACATCTTTCCACTGAGTACAAGTTGAGAAGGGGTATTTTTTGCATGAATTTTTTTTTAATGACGAATCCCGTATAAAAATAACAACGATATTTAAAAGGCGATTCTGGTGAATTGATTACGAATCTTAATCCAACTCATGGTTAATAAATTCACCGCTATAACGATCTTCGTTATGTACATAACCCGGGGAAATGAGAAAGAGAAATTTTAATTTGTTTCGCATGCATTTGAATAACGATTAAGCATTTTTTGATAAATTTAAATACGTAACCTGGGGTTGTTATTCTCTGATAAGCGAGAACGTATTTCAAAATTATATTCTGAAAAGAGTTATTCTAGGTCAAGTAATCATTAGGCATCTTGTAAAATTGGTTTCCGTGATTATACAGTTATACTAAGGGCTAGAAGGTATATATCCTTAGCCTTTAGTATTAAGTCGTTATTACTAAGATAACAGTAACATCATAGCCATATTCTTTTCTACAATACCAAGAGTAGTCGTAGTGCTACACAAAAAAACGTTTCAAATCGTGATAGAAGCAAACCGTTTGGCAGAAAGTTTAATTACATATAATAGGTTGATTTGGCCCGCAGCACCTTATCAGGGGTGGCGTCAGATTGAAAATGGTGGAATTTTTGAAAATGGCCCTGCTTAGTTTTTTTTCTTAAGGGACTAATGGGATTGAAATCAAATAAAATACCAAATTTGAACTTTTATAATTTAAAAGCAAGGCGTTTTCAAAAAGAATCCGAAATGGCGTATTTCCTCACAAAATGGAGTCTCGAGTATTTATTTTAAAAAAGAGAACATTTTAAGATTTTTAGTTTTAATATATTATAATATACCGTATTCAAAACTATTAACATAGATTCTGTGTTACTAATTGAAATAAAATAACTGTACAGAATTTTAGGTGACTACGGATATTATTCTTTAGTCTTCTGAATCTTCTAAACTACAGAATAAGAAAAACAAAATAAAAATAAATAACAATTTGTTATAATTTAAAATGAAAACATTTAAAAGTAGGTACTAACTTTTGAATTATGTTGTTGGTGCACATGTCTTTGCAGGAAGTGCATTGTAGAGTACATGGAAGGCCACTTCCTGCATGCTGCATTTACAGCGGTTACTGCTGCATCCAGTTTTACAAGACCATTTATCTAGCTCTTTACAAGTCTGCCATACATTTGGTGGAACAGACCGTAGATGAGTCCACATTATACCCTTTTCAACCCAGCCCCATCCCTTATGGCGTTACATCATCCATATCATAAGAACGGCCCCAGGGTTGACCAGCTTAATAAGCAGCCCTTAGGATATGTTGATACAACGCTGCGGAAGTCGGAGGTATTAAATGAATTGGCTTGTTTTGGGAACAGAATAATTCTTTTCTTGTTGTGTCAGTGTTGGTTGCCATGCTCAGTGGGTCATACATATGGACAGTGAAACTGCCAAGATCTTTTACGACATCTTCCGGAATGGAAGGTAGTGGGCATAAAAACTTTAAACGCTTTAGTTTCATTATTCCTTTGAGAATTCCATGTTTTGCAGGCAGACTTTTTTCCTTTGTAGGAAAAAAAGACACTGTTTCGTAACCCGTAAAAGCATGCAACCCAGGAAGAGCGCTAGCTTTATCGCCAACAATATCTAAAATATGAATTTGTTGAAGCCAAGTGTATTAATAGCCTTTTGTAGGTTAGAGAGACTTAACTGCCATAAGGTGTGCTGATAAATATCGTCTCTTTGCACCTGCACCAAAGAGAACCACCCATAGATTTTGGAGACCAAGAAATTTAAGTGGTGAGTAAAAAGCTATACATCAGTATCAACTGTCCGCACTACTACACTCTGAGACCCATGCCGCACCATGTCCTTTAAATGTAATATTATTTTGCCATCTGCTTCCTCTTTATTACTGCATTTCAAACCACCGAGTGACGAACTCACATTTGCTGATGAGTGGATTGTATCACCTATATTGCTTACATATTCCATCTCGCCCTTACTACAAGAAAAGATTTTGCTAAAAAATTGAAGAGATCAATTTTGTTTAATGGATTTTTTAGAAAATCTACCAATTTTGGTGGCAGTCTAGTAGCACCGGTTACTTGGCGGCGAATACCATGTCCTCGTTCTTCACGGACATCATTTCTAACGCTATTCATTTAATATTGATCCCAAACAAGACCAATGCGCTTAGCTCCCATTTTTGCGGCTTCTTTTTCAATATAAGGTTTTAGCTCTAATTCAAAATATTCTTGAAATGTAGAATATTGGTGACGTCACTTTTTTGTATTTACTTTAATATATTTTCCGTATGCCAGTCGTAGTGTAGTAGGTAGCGATGGTCTTAAGATATATATTTTTGATTCGAACGGAAACAAATATTTCGCGTGTGGATAATAGGGAATTAGCCCAACTCTATTAATTAAAATAAGATTAAATGTCGTCATCTTGAATCTTATATAGTGTATATAAATATTTTTATTATTATTTGATTTCAAAGTACATTTATTAAGGTTTTTAATTAAAAAACATTTAAAATACGCCGCCATTTTGAATTTGACACCACTTGAAATAAGGTGCTGCGAGTCAAATCGATTGTTTATGTATATAGATTGCCTATACCAAGTGGTTTGCTTCTATCATTATTTGAAACGTTTTTCCTATATTTGGGTTCTGCCGCTACGACTAGAGACAGTTTTAAAGTTTACTATACTTAAATAACTAATTTGCTCACAATTTCAAGGAATGTTGAGTATGTTTTAGAGAGGATTTATACAAAGAGTGAAAGCTTCCAGCTGGGATCTTGGGGTTCATTAATTTCGTTGTTGATGATTTAACTTCTTACTTGAATGTGAAAGTTTGCAGTTCTTTGAATTTTTATTTTAGATATTTTTTGCTTCAAAATGCTATGAACTCTATTATATCATCCAATTTCTTCTAGTATTAGCTGGGACAAAGTAGTTGTTTTGCTATACTCTACAATGGTTTCCACCTGTTATTCTGTGGTTCAGGAAAAAAATATTTCTGTTTGATTGGACCTTAGAAATATGCAAAAGTAGTTTTCCTTTCATCCACGACTTTATGTACAACTGTGTTGTAAAGTACTATTTATGACATGCCACGAAGTACTTCTTTTTAATACTAGTAAAATAAAGTTATAATAACAATAATATTTATGTACCAAGAAAATAAAGTTTATAAAATATAAGAACATCTCTGAGGGTAAATAAATAGGCAACCCCACAAAGGTAATCATTATCATGGTTACAGTGTCTCTTTTAAACTCTTATTTAACTGATAGGAAGCAATATGTCAGCTGGATGGGACCAAGGTCATTAACCTATGCAGTAACGAGTGGTGTCATCCGAGGAAGTAATTTGGGCCCATTATTATTTTTG
Organism: Leptura quadrifasciata; assembly: GCA_963675555.1. Lineage (NCBI taxonomy): Eukaryota > Metazoa > Arthropoda > Insecta > Coleoptera > Cerambycidae > Leptura > Leptura quadrifasciata. Next base: position 17,952,487 of record OY776677.1, on the reverse strand, counting down.
CTCTTTATTAGCAATCTTGTTATTAAATTATTATATGCAAATAACCTGAACATTTTTAATATCGTAGATATCTTTGAGAGCTGTCTGGCACTATAGAATAATTTTAACGAAGTAGGTAAGTGGCGTGCTAACAATAACTTGAAAATCAACTTAGGAAAGTGTACAGTAATGACTTTTGCCCGCAAATCAACCCTTACTGAGTTTGACTATCAAATTAATAACCAAAACGTAACCAGAGTAACTGTAGTTAAAGATCTGGGTGTTATATTTGACTAAAAGTTATCTTTTATTCCTCACATAGAACAAGCTTCTAGCCAGGCAATGAAGATGTTAGGTTTTGTAATCAGGAGCACCAAGGACTTTCATAATATTAAAACTTTGAAAACATTATATTATGTTTATGTGCGTAGTAAACCAGAGCTTGCTTGTGTTGTATGGGCTTCATATTACAATATCCAGGCTCTCGAACGTATGCATCGCAAATTGTGTAGATATTATTATTTATATTATACCGAAGTTGGTTTGTACCCTGGCAGAGGCTTTCATACTGTGAAATGCTTAGTTTATTTGGCCTCATTAGCATGGAAATGAGATGGATAAATTATCATTGTCACTTATCTTTACAAAATATTACATGTTCAGATAGATATATATCGAGAATAACGTTTGCAACCATTAAATTAAAATATTTTTTGTGTTTAGTATTTTTTTTTACTACAGTAACCAAACATTCGTTAAAAATTTGTTGGAATTCATTTTAAGTTACTTCAGCCATATTTTCCTTTTAGAAATTCATAATGCAACATAAGTTGCCACCAGTTATCACAGTAAGCAATAATTTGTAACAGTAATGTTACAAAATAATTTTTTTTCGTAAAATCAATATTTTTTTTCTTCCGAAGTAAGTTTTTTTTGCGCGTGTACTGAAAATATTGCGTTTATATTGACTTCTAATATTGTATAATAAACCATTACGTCTTTCAATAAAATAAATGTTAGACAAATTGGACTAATTTTCATTGGCCCATTATGAGACTATTTGCTATTAAATATTTCAAAAAATTTTCTAGTGCGCCGTAGAGTTTGTTTCGTAGCGTAAATTCATTAATAAACAGGACATTTTAAGATAAGCCGAATATCCTTCCGTCTCCTTCGGTATAACTTAATTGAAATTATTTTAAGTGATGCGGTTTCATTTGAATCTAAACTGAACTAACGTGAACTAAAGCACAATGTGCCAGAGAGGGCAGGTTTAAATTAATTGCAACTATATTAATACCTACGTATAATACCAATAGGTTGCTTGAAATTGATACGCAATTAAGCAGATTTTATGTTGTACTCATAGAGATAATTATGCCTAGGTCTGCAAATGTATTATATTACCGTCGATATAGTGCATTGTCATAAAATTAATGAAATTCAATAATTGTATACAGGTTGTCTCGTTTGATTCAGAATCATTGGGAACGAAAAAAACCACAAGATACCATAAGAGTACCTGATGTAAATTGGGTACCAATTCACGAAAATAATAATTACTTAAATTATAATTAAAACAACTCAAAATTGATGAAAATTACTAACAATTACGCAATTCCAAATACAAACTACAGTCTACGTCAATGACATGACCATGAAAGGTAGAACCAATATGCATTAAATTAATTAAACAATATAAGGCATATTACCCCTGGACACCTCAAAACAGTGAATATTTTTATGAGAGGATCTAATGGATAAGTTTAATAAACGTGCACTACTAGCACAGCACTACATTTAGATGTTTCCAAATAATATATAATATATTCAAAAATACACAACACAAAGTGTCTTCTTGGTCATATAATACATCTACTATGTTTCATTCCGATATACTTAAAAATAAGGAAAAAAGTGGGGGTCTACCATGATTCGTTGACATCCGGTATGAACTGGAATATCATATCTGAATCTAAATGATGCATTAATTTTCTCCCTGGAGAATATCATGTGGTGTTTCAATGTAGCATGTCCATTAAAACTTGTCGAAAAGCGTTGCAAAAATGATACAGGGTGGCTATAAAAAAATTGAGGAAGGTAAGTAAATTAGGAAAATATATTACTCTCACTCTTATTGAATATACTAGCCTGGGGGAGATCGACTCATTTGCAGCGAGTGCTTGTTTTCCAGAAAAGATTACTCAGATTGATTTTTAATCTAAAGAAAAGAGAAAGTTGTAGAGGCATTTATATGCGCAAAAATATTTTTACTGTTCCTAGTGTTACATATACAAGTGCCTTGTTTTTGCAAAAAATAATTTACATACCCCCCCTACCTCAGTTGATAATCATATGCATTACACAAGAAATAAAGAATTATTGCCAATTTCAAGAACTCTTTATGCTATAATTGTATTACTTTATTTAATGCTTTGCCTGAATCAATTAAAGATATGAATCTACCATCGGAAAAAAAAGAAATAAAGAACTTACTGCTGCGAAATGCATTATAGTGTTGATGAGTTTTTGAATAGGTACGTGGAGCTTTATCATGATGCTATCAGTTTATAAATTCGAATCCTGGCTCCGGCACTGTCGGAGAAAATGATTGTATGTCCGCGTTTTTTCAATGTGTAACCCCCTTCCGCACAAGTCCTGGCTTCTGGAATTGGGGGTTGTCTAATTTCTGTGGTGTTTATTTTACAATTATTGATTAACATGTTAGTTTACACTTTGCTTCATTTTGTATAAAATCTCTTGTATTGATCTACACTTGTTAAATATTCCGTATCGTCTTTACTAGTTAACGTTGTAATACTATATTTGTAATATATCTAATCCTGACATACCAAATATACATAAATATGTATCAGAGAAATTGGTAAAACAAATATTCTATTCTGTGCTGTGCTATGCTGGTCTGTTCTATTCCATTCCACTCTATCATATCATATATATCATATCATATATCCCATTCAAAGGCCAATCCGCAACGTTGAAAAATTTAAAAAACCAAAATGGTTGAAAAATAGAAAATTGAATATCTTTTAGATAAGAGGAAATGATTCACCACATTTGTTTTGTTTGGAAAATTGTCACCAAAAATAATTAATTTTATTGTGCTATATCTGTTACTGAAAAGCTTAAGAACATTATCAATAACATGACAAAATGCTGTTGTGCGACTATGACATTTTTGGTACTTAAAAACATTCATCAGACGGTCTCACAAGCATATAAAAGAAGGAACACACATAATTTTTGTAAGATTTAGAACGGTCTTAGTAGCAAGGTAGATTGCACTGTAAGGAAGGCACCGGATCTATGCGCTGTCGGTTTTACATACACTTTAGATAATGTAATGTGGAAATAATTTTCAGGTTATAGCTTTGGTCAGTGGCATTTGTACTAATCCGGGCAACATAAATTTGGGCGCTCTCCAAGATAGGGAAATCCGAGAGTTGGATTGGTTCTGCGCTGGAGAACAGTATTTTCCAAAATAGCCAAGCGTCTTGACTGCAAGGAGAGTATTGTGCTGTGGGTGATTTTCCGTTGGATTTCTGCATAAAAGAATTATTTAATATAAGAAAGAAAATTATAGGTAAGCTTTTGAAGTTTTCGGATTTATAAATCTAAGTAGTTGATTATAACATAATATGACAAAAAATCTAGGGAAAGTTGCGAATCACCAGAGAATAAAAAGAGACTATATTTAAGTAGTAAACTTTGGTGTGTATAATATACTAAACACATTTTAAAACTTTTTTTAAAAATCCATCCTTTGGAGCTGGATTTCGCGAACGGCACTATACAGGGTGTCTCACCGGGAAGTGTATCGTTCGATATAGAGAAAAGTACGCATCAGAATATTTTGAAAATTTAGATAATTACTAATATCGGTGTGGCCAATCCAACTAAAATAATTACAAGCAGTTTGCTACGAGTTGAACGTACATAAACAAATAGATACGTTGGATCTTAATGATTATCAGATAATTACGTAACGAAATCACTTGGGCTACCGTGGCGTAGCAGATACCGTAGGCACTGACTTACCCGGAAAGTGATGTACGTGCCTACGATAAAATTTCTCTAGCTCAGACTATCTCAGGGCGTTAAGCCCAAGCTTACACAAACTATGATAAATTATTAGTTTACTTACTTAACAAATCACTGAGTTTTTCCATATGTAGTGGTCGCAGACGAAATAATGACACTTTCTTTAAAAAATGAAATGCACTATATTGAACAATTTACAAAATTGGTTCTCTAGAATATAACCTGGCGATGTTCACAGTTGTGGCCTATTTTACGCTTAAAAAGTTATAACACATTCTTAAAATGCCTCGTGTAGCTACACATCGGTTTACATTTTGATCATAAAATTGTCATAGATTCTGCCACAAAGGTTTGATTTAAAGAACCTCCTTAAATATATGTAAATATATGCATAAAATACTTAAAAAATGTACAGGTTAAAATGCCAAAAAGTATAAATTGATGTCCAGCGGAACCACTGAAGGTGGTCCCCGGTAAGTAAAAATAAACACAACACAAACACACTTATTCAGGGTGGTACGATACCGAGTCCGGTGGAAGAACTGAAGCCCTGCAGAGATGCCTTCGGGACACAAGAAATGGACCCAAGGATGGGGTTGATCGTGGCCTCACCAGCCCTGGAACCTTCCACTGTTTGTGGATGCCCCGTCCGTGGAACTTCACTGACGTGCGTAGAAGCCCCGTCCGTGGAACCCTAAAGATATCACAATTTAATTCACAGTCAGAAATGCACGTGAAGCGTGCTTAATGTGAGAAATTCTGACATAACCTACAAATGAAACATAATTTACCTCACTGATGAGGGAACAATCCACCAAAACTCCTGGAAGCCACAGTCGGATAAATGGGGTTGAGTCGCCTTTTAAAGTTGACACTGTATTTCCACAGGAAAGCCTGCAAATTTGCGAAACACGTGGGTAGAGAACGGGCAAGATGGCGTGAAGAGGTTAGCTTACCTTGTGTAATTTAATATCCTGCTTCCGCAGATAAAATTTACTCACAAACACAAAATATTCCGCTAAACGGAACAACAACGGATTGAGGAAATTTTCTTGAGTTGGTTATTCTAAAATCCATGCGGATGACTTGAATAAAATCAAGGTTTACAGAATAACAACTAACCAACAAGCCAAGCCAAGCCAACCAAAAATGTCTGCTTCCGTTGATCACGTGTCACAAATGTGTCGCCCTCCCATGGAGAATAGCGAAATGTGTTACAGACGTGTAGCAGTTGTTATAATGCGGCCCACAAAACGCTAAAGCGTATGGTGGGTCGCATACGCTAGAGGTCCGTAACAACTCCCCCTTTACTCGCAGGAAAAAAAAATCGAAGATTTTTTTTTTCTTACTAGCTTCTCACCAGAGGATGGATAATTGGTGGGGAGACTTAATATGCTCGGGGATGGCTAACTCGTCTCCCAAGTTACCATCAGGCATAACAACACAAATAAAAAAAAAAAAAAAAAAAAAATACATAGAGAAAAAAAGAGAAGGGAAAAAAAAGAACAAAAACGCATAAGGACTTAACAGCTAGGAAGTAGCTCGCCCCAAGGCTACTCCACCAGCAAAACAATGAAGTACGGGAGTGTTCCCCGTCACACCACGACGACCACCCTTGCTAGACAACGAGGTTAGTCTGAAGCCCAGTAGTGCCTACCCGGGTAATGATAACCAGGCCTAGACCAGGCTACCTCCAAGCAGCACCTCCCAAGCTCGAGCCCCTCCAGATGGATACCTTTAAAGGCAGCTGCCAGCAATGTGAGCGCCCCCAACGAGACGGAGTCCCTCAAGACGCAAGCGCCACACAAGACCATTTTGGGGACTCTTACCCCTCGCAGGTATAACCACGGTGATGGTATTCGTGCATCCCCCATCACAGAGATCCAACCAAAGACACTTCCTCCCGTGAGGCGGAAAGAGGTGAAAACTTACTCAGTGGGTTTCAGCCACCTGAGCAAGACCAATGAACCAGAAAAACAAATGTTACTACCAAATTAACGACAGAAGTGACCTAAAACCATGTCACTAAGACCAACATAAAAAAAACGAATTCGTCATTGCCTATTCGGATGCCTAAGTACGTCAACGGAACTAACAGACCGCAACTAGTTGTCATCGGGAGGGTGTGCTTTCAGATCTTTTATGTGCCACACCGAACGTTTACCGTCAGAACCTTCAAGCTCATAAGTCCATGGTGAGAGAATTTTTCTAATCGTGAAGGGACCCACAAATTTAGGTGCTAACTTTGCCGTGAAATATTTAGAAGCATCAGACTGGGCGTGAGAACGTCTCCAGACCTTTTGCTTCAAAACAAACTTATCGGGTCGGCGTCTTAGGTTATAATGTTTCTTACTGGATTTATGGGCCTTTAATATTCTACTCTGAACATCCTTATAGATCTTAGCGAAGGCAAGTTTACGGTTTTCAGGATTTACAACTGGATACTCAGACTCAGAAGGTACGTACTTATCACTGTTGCCATCTAACGAAATTTCACGACCAAAATTGACAAAATTAGGCGTTAAGCCTGTAACCTCATGTTTGGACGATCTAATGGCAAAACCTATTTTCGGCAAAAATTGATCCCAAGCCCTGTGATTATCCTTTACATATGCAGATAACATAGTCTTAACAACACGATTTACCCTTTCAGTCAGGTTGCATTGAGGGTGGTAATTTGCGGTGTACGCTATTTCGATGTTGTAGGTTTTCGCGAGATTTTGGAAACGGTTACCTTGAAACTGACGACCATTGTCTACCACTATAGTCTTCGGAGCGCCAAATAAGAGAATTACATTATCCTCAATGACCTGCGATATGCTATTAGCGGTAGCTGACCTCAACGGAAACACCATGGCAAACTTACTAAAATTGTCACACACGACAAGAATAAACTGATAACCCTTAGCCGTCCTGGGTAATGGACCCATCAGATCGGCACTAACTAATTGCCAAGGTTTTCCAACGGTAGGTGTCTTACTCAACAAATTTCCCCTAAGTGACTTCTGTTCGGGTTTAGTACTTATGCAAATCTCACATTGCCTAACGAACTTAGCCACATCGGCCTTTAATTTCGGCCAATAATACCTATTTCCCACTCGAGCCACAGTCTTATGGACCCCTGCGTGTCCACAACTCGCATCACAATGCAACGACCTAATTATTTCTAGGCGTTTCTCTTTGGGTAAAACCAGTCTCCAAGTGTCGGCAGGATCTGCTAACTCGGGATAACGCAAACGTACATACTTGTACAACTGGCCATTCTGTATACGCCATAAGGGATAACGCATAGGAGACCTTTCGACTCGCTCCAACATTCTCAAATACCATTTATCGGTGGGAAAATCAGCATGGTCCGTGACCGACAATACTTCGATGGATTCCACCGTTACTGGTACTGAACGAGACAGAAAATCAGGGACGGTATGTTCAGAGCCCTTGCGATGAATCAGTTCAAAATCATAAGGTTGCAGACGAAGTGCCCATCTGGCCAATCGACCTTGGGGATCTTTCAGCTGCTGCAACCATAGCAAAGAATGACAATCCGTTATGATTTTGAAGTGGAAACCTTCCAGATAGTGACGTAGCTTCTCCACTGCCCAAATTACGCCAATGCATTCTCTTTCGACCGAGCTATATTTGCGCTCCTGGCTAGTCAAAGAACGGGACAAATAGCAAATTACCTTTTCGCCATCATCAAATTGCTGTGTGAGCACGGCACCAACACCGAATGCCGACGAATCTGTCTGCACATAAAAGGTACGCTCAAAATCAGGGCAAGTCAAAATAGGTGCAGTAACCAAACACTCCTTAAGAAGTTTAAAAGATTTCTCGCACTCAGGCGACCAACACCAACTAACATTCTTCTTTGTGAGGTTCGACAAAGGAGCCACTATTGTAGAAAACTGCGGTACAAACCTTCGATACCAAGATGCTGTGCCTATAAATCTACGAATTTCCCTAACATTTTTCGGAGAAGGTACACTCAAAATCGACTCTACTTTCGCTGGGTCAGGACGTAAACCGTACTTATCAACAACATATCCCGAGTACTTAAGCTCAGGACGGCAAAATTGACACTTGTCAAAACTAACTATCAGCCCAGCAGAATGCAAGCGATCAAAAACCTTCTGCAACGTCTCTAGGTGAGATTCGAAATCCTTCGACACTACCACGATGTCATCCAAATAAACCAAAACCGAAGGCTGCAAATCAGCTCCAAGCACGGTATCAATAAGACGCTGCCAAGTCGCAGGCGCATTTGACAACCCAAAAGGCATAACTCGAAACCTATACAAGCCATTAGGTACAGTGAAAGCGGTATAGTCTTTAGAAGATTCAGCAATCGGAACTTGCCAATATGCACTCTTAATATCTAATGAACTTAGATATTTGGCATCCCTCAACTGATCTAATATGGAGGAAATCAGCGGCAGAGGATAGGCATCCTTTTTAGTAACAGCATTAAGGCGCCGGTAATCTACACAAAAACGCAAAGTTTGATCCTTTTTCTGCACTAAACATATTGGGGAAGACCAAGGACTTTTACACGGTTCGATGATATTTAACTCCAGCATTTTCTTAATTTCATCATCAATCAGTTTTTGTCTGGCAGGCGAAACAGGATAGTATCTCTGTTTGATAGGTTTGGTATCTGGGAGTAACTCGATCTCATGAGAAACGAGATGTGTACGACCAAGGGAAGTACCCATCAGTTTCCGGTTTTCGTCCACCAAACTATCCAGAGCTAGTTTCTGTGATACACTTAAAGAAGTTTCGTCAAGGACACTGTTAACCTCAACGAGTGGTTCCTGCTCAGAAAAATGCCAAACATCTTGTCGTAAATCTGGTATAATATTCATCGCCACCCAAAAATCTATCCCTAGAATTAACTTATGCGGTATTTCCGGAACTACTAGGACATCTATTACATGGACCTTGTCACCCAAGCAGAAAGGAACAGATACATAACCTATAACGGAACAGATTTGCCCATTAGCCACTCTGCACTCACTGACAGAACGCTTCAAACTTAAACCAATCTGCTGGAAGACCTCAAAACCAGATGATCCTACCATTGTCCTGGTAGCACCTGAATCTAACAAACCCATCATAGGAAAACCTAATACCGAAAGTTGTAAGTAAGGACGCTGATCACCAACCACATGAGAAATTACATAATCGAGAAAAATTTGTTGTTTTAAGTCAACAACATTGTTGGTCGACTCACTTACACCGGGAGAAACTGTTCGACCAATTAGCGTCTCCCTGAACAGTTTTCCGAACGCGAACACTTAGGACAGGACCTAATAGTAACCTCTGCTTTACCACATTTATAGCAGAACTTCTTCCTAGGAGCCTGACAATCCCGATGCCCATGACCTACTTGACCACAATTAAAACATTTGATTCCAGAATGTTGGACTTCATCCAAGACGAGACTAGAACGAGAGGTTGAACGAGAAGTAGTAGAACTAGTGGATGCATAAGCCAACTCTGGTATAAGAGATTTACTCTTAGGTGGAGGAGGAACATACGACTTAGCCAATTGTCGTTTGGAGTCAAGCATACGACAACATTGCAGGAGTTGCGTGACAGAAGTTATATTCTCAAAAGCAAGAAAAGGATGATAGTATGGATCTATGCGCTCCAAAATGATTTCGAGCTGGGTTCCCATAGGTATTGGAGTATGCATCTTCTTGAACAACCCAACCATACTAGCGATGTACAATCCTATACTTTCCTGACTACCTTGAGTACGTCGCTTAATCTCCTCAAATAAGTCGCGGTCAAAAGACTCTGGCATAAACTGTTCCCTCATTGCCTCCACTAAGGATGGCCAATCGGTGGCCCAGTCTTTCACCAGATTATACCAATTGTAGGCATCTCCCTCAAATAAGTCTACTGCATCTTTAAACAATCGTGCGCGTGAAATACCACGAGACCTCCGTTTCTCCTCGACGCGTTCTAAGAAAGTTGAAAAAGACATGGCGCCCTTGCGGCCAGTAAATTTCAAGCCCCAGTCTCTAACCGGTACGGGTTTAGGTTTCGCAGCCTCCTCCTCATCTGAACTAAAATCAGCAGCTATTGCAGAGCTATGCGCATCAGGCTGAACCTGAGCCATGGCATTATGCAACACCGACATATCGAGGATGGCTGACTCTTTACACTTACGATCCCCGCGGGCCTTATCCTTAAGTTTATCAAAAGTTAACAATAATTTGAGCCGAGTATTGGACTTCACACCTTTTTGCTCGTCATTAGTGGGCATGGACCTGTTAACACGACCCAACGCATGAGCTATCTTGGAAACAATCCCCTTATATTTACTATCGCGCTCGCTACCTACAAATTCATCAATAAGTTTTTGAATAGCAGCTAGGGATGCCGTTAGAGCTTCAGAATCGACAGTGAATTGGTACGGGTATGGAGGACTTTTAATAGCCAAAGTAGTTTTTTCTAAATGTATGGCTTCTCTTAAAACAGTGCGCAACTCTGCCACAGTAAGATCACTACCATCCCCTAAGCCACGTACTTGTAATTCATAAACAAGCTCATCCCTAACTAACCTATTAATATCTAACTTGATTTGTGAACTAGCCATACTGAATTTTCAATCAAACACACGAAAAAACGACAAAATCAGGTAAATTAACAAAACGACGCTGGGCGTCGGTACGTAAAAAAAGTTTACAAACACTAATAAGTACTTAATAATGTATAAAAACGACAAAATTTAGAAAATTAGCAAAACGACGCTGGGCGTCGGTATGTATATAGACACAAAAAAAACTTACCAACACTAACAAGTACTTAGTAATGTGTAAAAACGATAAAATCAGGTAAATTAACAAAACGACGCTGGGCGTCGGTATGTAAAAAAAGTTTACAAACACTAATAAGCACTTAATAATGTTTAAAAACCACAAAATCTAGAAAATTAGCAAAACGACGCTGGGCGTCGGTACCTGTATGGACACAGAAAAAGTTTACTAACACTAATAAGTACCTAGTAATGTGTAAAAATGACAATATCGGGTACTTATTAGTGTTAGTAAACTTTTTCTGTGTCCATACAGGTACCGACGCCCAGCGTCGTTTTGCTAATTTTCTAGATTTTGTGGTTTTTAAACATTATTAAGTGCTTATTAGTGTTTGTAAACTTTTTTTACATACCGACGCCCAGCGTCGTTTTGTTAATTTACCTGATTTTATCGTTTTTACACATTACTAAGTACTGACTGACTGTTATCTGATAATCATTAAGATCCAACGTATCTATTTGTTTATGTACGTTCAACTCGTAGCAGTGGCGCCCAACGTGGGGCCCGAAAGATATCACAATTTAATTCACAGTCAGAAATGCACGTGAAGCGTGCTTAATGTGAGAAATTCTGACATAACCTACAAATGAAACATAATTTACCTCACTGATGAGGGAACAATCCACCAAAACTCCTGGAAGCCACAGTCGGATAAATGGGGTTGAGTCGCCTTTTAAAGTTGACACTGTATTTCCACAGGAAAGCCTGCAAATTTGCGAAACACGTGGGTAGAGAACGGGCAAGATGGCGTGAAGAGGTTAGCTTACCTTGTGTAATTTAATATCCTGCTTCCGCAGATAAAATTTACTCACAAACACAAAATATTCCGCTAAACGGAACAACAACGGATTGAGGAAATTTTCTTGAGTTGGTTATTCTAAAATCCATGCGGATGACTTGAATAAAATCAAGGTTTACAGAATAACAACTAACCAACAAGCCAAGCCAAGCCAACCAAAAATGTCTGCTTCCGTTGATCACGTGTCACAAATGTGTCGCCCTCCCATGGAGAATAGCGAAATGTGTTACAGACGTGTAGCAGTTGTTATAATGCGGCCCACAAAACGCTAAAGCGTATGGTGGGTCGCATACGCTAGAGGTCCGTAACAAGTTTGCACTTCCGCTTATACCGGAAGTCGATACCAACTTGCTTATTTCAATTGGAATACCCTATATATATTAGGGTTTTCGAAAAGAGCATAAAATTCTGAGTCGAAAATGTGTAGCACATACTATACCTAAACCTAGATGTTTCAGAGATATTTGACATTTTATAGAAAATTTGATAGGTACAATGGTTTGCAAGAACTGTTATAACTTTCTTCGTGTAAAAGATCCTCATTTGCTTCTTGTCACGTAAAAAGAACATAAGGAGAACTACGTTTTACAACTGAAATAAATTCAATAATATCATACCATGTGTTCCGTTTTTCGCGTTACATTTTGTCAACTTCAAACCGCGAAAACTTGTTTAGGTCAAATGGAACACCCTGTATTTTTATGTCAAGTTGTGTAAAATTGAATTCCCTTTTTTCTGATATTAGCATTGTGGGGGCTAAAGTTGCAACTTTTTGAAATATTTGCGACTTTATTAGAAATTTATGAATTGTTGTAATCATTTCATTAAAATAGCCATGATTAGAAACAATTACATTAAGTCATTATTTTATGTCAAATAATGCCAGCACGTTTAAATTACACTCAAGAAGACTTTTTAAATTTGTTTATTATTTATGGAGTATGTGATAAAGTAATATCAAGAACTTGCAGCACATTTGCTACTCGATATCCAGAAAAACGGAAACCGTCACCCAAACACTGTAAAACGCATACTGGAAAATTTTAAAAATTATGGCTCTGTCAAGGCAAAAATGCAAAGAAGTAAGCCTATTGTTGATGACGAAAACATTGAAATAGTCATTCTGGGATATTTTCATGCATTTCCAAGGATGTCATTAAGAGGTGTATTCCATCTGAAAACAAAGATAAAAAAAAATACAGCAATTAACAAAATTATAACACTTCAAAATTAGACAATAAAATTAAAATATCTCTAAAATAACGACTGCAGGTCTGGCTTTTTATATTAAGAACAACTTTGCTTAAAATTTAATTCTTAATCGAATGGCATATGTTGTTCCCAACCTTCCTTGATCGAAAAAATATTTTTAAATTGCAGCACTATCTTTGATGATAATGCTATAACAGTAAATTGTACTTCCTGAAGAAGGCATTAACCATAGAAATCTGTTACCGTTTACAGAATAAAAATTTATTTTTTAGTTTCCAAGATATCGGCTGTGGGAATGTTAACTGAAACACCAAGCATACGCAATTTATTTGAATATTAATTGATTTGATTGATTAGTTTACTCTAATTGAAACCTTATTTTTAGGCAAGAATTCATTTTAACCGGCTCCTTCGCCAGATTCTAGAATATTTAGAAATTAGTATTTTCTTTATTTTGTATTCGTACAAAATCTTATCTATCATTTTATATCACTGCCTTTCTCTTTATGAGTCAATAGGTAATGACACTGGGACTTTGAGTCTTTGATTTCAACTTATATAGAATCATAGTTATTTGAAGTAAAACTAAAATAGAAAGTAAATAAACAATTTTCCAGTCAGTTTTAGTCAGACGCCCCAAACACGATGACGGGACGACGTACGGGGATAAACCGACAGAAATTGGATATTGAGGACTCAGAGTAGATAGCTATGGAGAAATATGAAGGAGGCCGACTTCTAGGAGTGGATAAGAACAGGATAAAATGAAAAAGAAATTGATATTTTTACTTTCCCATATAAGTAGTATATAAGGAAAGTATGGTAATCATGCAAAAATTCGAGTTTGAGTTTTTGATGGATTTACGTGTTTTCAAGTCCGCTGAACCCAAAAAAGTGGTTTTTAAAAAATGTCTGTCTGCCGTCTGTGGTCGCACCTAAAGCCCAAACTACTGGATCGATTTTGTTTAAATTTTACATGTATTTTCAAGACGGCCATACCTCGAGGCAAAATCTCAAAATCGATCCTAGCTCAAATGTGGGGGGAGTAAACCCCTAAGAATAGGGAAAAAATAGAAAATAGTTTTTTTCTCTAAAACGGCTCTAACGATTTTGATTGAATTAGGTACATGGACGTTCACCTAGTAGATAAACTAAATTTTGATTAAATTTGGCATATGGACACTCCCCTAATACCGATATGAAATGACATGACCAGTTGCTCCTAGAAAATGCAGGAAAGGAAGCTGTGGGGCGGTCTACTCCTAAATGGGAAAGTTTGTCCGAATTGTCGCGGACCGATTTTTTTACTACTTGATGTTGCCGTTTTTCTATAACCGATGCCGCTCGCCAGAAGATAAACTTTGCGCACATGTAGACACTGATACTCATAACCTAGAAACGTAACCCAATCCCTATATAGAGATTCTTAATGCTCTTACATAGTAGATGTAGTACATACCATCAAAAACACAATTTGACCCTTTCAATAAAATTATAACGATTCAACAATCATATTTCTGGTTGTCTTTAATGCTATACAAATTTCTTTCTTATAGTTTCCATTGAAACCAAACCATGGTGACAGTTTTTGGCAGATATTTGCATTAACCGATCTGCAGGCTTTTCGCTGATATTTTTCTTCTTGGGTAATGACAATACTTGTCCAGCTAGCCCCTTACATATTGTAGGAAACAATGTGAGGGAAATAAAAATTTCTATAGGTATTTAGGTTTAGATGAATATGCATGTACTGCAAGTCCAAAGAGAAATATTAAATGCTTAAATCTTAATCATAGAAATAGTTGTATTCTCTTATAGTGGGGAGCCATTAGGTTGATACCTGGGAATTCAGCTCCAATGAATGAATTTATACAAGACCTTTTAGAATATGTTCTACACACTATGTACAACCACTTAAAAATACAAGCTTTTTACCTGGGAGGTGGTTCCCACACCTTCCAGGGAATAGATAAAAGGTAATAAACTGGTCATTGAATTTGTTAGATAATCAAATTTTAAGCAAAAGGGTGATATACAATTCTTCATGATAATTGATATTTTTCAACTTATAACAATTTGAGTTGATATTTTTCAAGTTATAACAATTTGAGGATTGCGATTTCAGCATCAATAAGTTGGTACTTCGACTGTTTTTCGTAAATAACTCAAAAAGTATTACGTCTAATGAAGAGGTGGTAAACCATAAAACAGAAACTTATAAAGTGACATATTTCGTTTTATTTTCTTTCTGTGCGACGAATAGTTCTAAAGATATAGCAATTTAAAGATGGCGTTCGACATTTATAAGTCGAGGTGTAATGTTTAAATCTCAAATATTTCAAAAACAATTGTTTTTAAGTAAACACTACTTTTAAATGTATGTACTTTGTTTAAAATTCTCTACAAATATTTCGGCTTATTAGGCCTTTATTGAGAGAGTATAAAGTGCATACTAAAATAACAGAAGTGGTTGTTCTAAAATATAGGTACCTAAAAATATGTATGACTTAATATCTTTATTACTCAAACCTTAACCGTGGGAATATTACGGGTAGAACTGACGTAGTAATGTAAATCAACAAGTAATTGTTAACATTTTATCTAGTATAGGAGTATTTAAGAAATGTTGCTAGTCATTCGTGGTAAAAGGATTGTTTTTCAGAGATTTTTTAATTTCTAATTGTTCAAGAAGATTTAGACGTTTACCTTTTCCTTCTGTATGAAACAAATTTATGTTAACTGTGTCCATGAAATGGTTATCTTCAATGCAGCGTGTTGATATTCCCGTATTTTTGTTGTTATTTAAAATAGATTTTTTATCATTTCTGAAAGGAAAGTTACGACAACGCTCCCATATTCAACAGGTACATTCCAGTGAGAGAAATTTCGAGGCTTTTTGGAGAACAACACCTCTTGAAGGCACCGAGAATTTCAAATGACTCAACAAAATGCTGGCTTCCTTTTAGGTAGCTCGTATTTTCAACTCGCAATTGAATGAATGACAGTTGATTCCAGGTTGGTTTGAAGAAGAAATTGCGCTAATTCTTAAAAGATATGATCCCAGAATATACACACTGACCACCTGCCGCAACTCCTCCATAAATATTGACGTACCAGTAGTACTATTAGTGAAATGAGTTAAACATCTGCAATCACTACATCATATCATTCAGTGTTTAGTGGGTTTCGACAAAACTAGTGATATATAACAGAAAGTAACTAACTTCCTGCCATTTTAGAGCTCTCCATCGCTCTTCTGACTTTGTTTGTTGGGTTCCGTAACACCTGCGTAGTAATGTGATTGACCCAGGCACAAGGCCACACGTTTATTTCGTACAAATCGCAACTTTTATGGGTCCCGAAATTATCATATCACGAAGTCTGCGAGCGATCTGAAAGTGTGCAACAACGCCCCCGAACCAAAAAGCTATCGTGGGCACAAAACTCGGATTATTACGCGCAAACCTGCCACAATGCAAAGCGAACTTTGTGTCGAGCACTGCTATGAGGTGCTATCAGAAGACTACCCAACTGGTAATATAAATGGATAAACATGATGAACAGATAATCAGATAGAAATTGTGGCTTTCCAATAATCATTGGCGTATGGTACCACATAACAAAATATTGTTAATATTATATTTAATAATAATTAAATATTTCTAATCTATTAAGGCAGAAGACTAATGGTAAATAGTTAGGTTAGAAGTTACATAGTTCACCAATAGATGCCACGATTAATTCTAGTTACACTCTCCACCATCAGATGGCTGTATTTCATTGGAGAAAAATTAGATTCATTTAAATAAACATGTTTGCTATAAAATGTGATAGGCATAAATTATTTTAATAAATTAATGTATAAAGATTGTCTGTTAATTAATGGTCAGCTAACCAGATGTTCAAAGGTCTATAATATAGATTCGTCTTTTAAATCCTAGAAATTTGTAACACTGTTCTATGACTATCAAACTATAAATAGATATTAATAGATGTTAATCTTTTATAAAATCATAAATACTAGCAAATGAATATTACAACTTCCTAACCTATTATGTTCTGTCAAACTTTTTAAAAAAATTTCAAATGGCTTTAGGTCGAAGTCCACATTGCCAGTCACGCATTGTCCAATTGATAGTTGCTACAATGGGGTTAAACCAATCTATCAAATACACCTGATACTAAGATACCAACCAATGACACAAATGACACAAAACTTATATCTAATTCTAACCTAAAAACGAAAACGAAAAGAAGAAAAAAGAAAAGAAAAAATGTGAAGAAAACAAAAAGGGGTGTAACAGGGACAAAAGCTTCTCGTCCTGGGGTCTGTGTCAGGGCATCTTAAAATAGACAATACACGGTTGACAGGGGAAAAATAAAAGGGAAAAATAAACGGTAACCAAACGTAATCTAAAGCTTAATACCAGCCTCTTTTAAGAAACCTAAAATATACGTATAAACTTTCCGAGATCTTAGAGTCAATAAGTGGAGCATCGGGCTAATATGTTGCAGTTGATTATTGATTAATGTTAAGGCATTTTGATATTTCGCATATAAGAGCCCGATGGAAAGAACACTACTCTAGCATTCTTAACCAGCAAAGTCAAGCCGATCACGATATTATAAATCTTATCCCTCAATATGACACCTTCGAAGACTTAGATAAACCACTAACAACGGAAGAGATCTTAACCGCCATTGGGCAGCTAAAAAATAACAAATCTCCCGGCGCCGACTCACTCCCAGCTGAGATCTTTAAAGCTGTGTCGTCAGAGCTCATACCCTACCTCAAAAAACTGTTTGATATCGTGTGGGAAAGTGGTCAAGCTCCGCAGGAGTTTCGTGATACACTTTTAATCAACCTCTTCAAAAACAAAGGGAGCGCTGCGGACTGTGGAAATTACAGGGGTATAGCTCTCCTGGCTGTTGGAGGGAAGATACTCACTAAAGCGATGGCAAATAGGCTAACACCTGTTATGGAAAAGTTACTTCCTGAAACACAGAGTGGCTTTAGACCAAACCGAGGCACATCGGATTTAATCTTCACACTTAAACAGCTTCAAGAAAAAGCACTCGAACATCAAGGAGAAATTCACATGGCCTTCATTGATTTAACCAAGGCGTTTGACTCGGTGGACAGGGAAGTGCTCTGGAAAATTATGTTCCGCTTAGGTATCCCTAGAAAATTTGTGGAAGTATGTCGCAGTCTACATACAAACAACAACGCCCAGGTTATGTATAATAATGAGGCAACCGAACCTTTCCAAACTCTCACTGGAGTTAGGCAGGGATGTGTCCTGGCACCCCTACTCTTTAATTTGTTTACCACTGCTCTAACAATTATTGTTGACAACAAACTGACAGTCAGAGGAATAGGTCTCAGATACCGTTCTGATGGCGGTCTCTTTAACATAGGGCGCTTTAGAGCTTTCACGAAGACACGCACACGATTCATTTGTGATCTCCAGTATGCGGATGACTGTGCACTTTTAGCCTCTACGCCGGAAGAGCTTCAAGAACTTTTAGATGTGTATGCCCAAAGCTATGATTCTTTGGGACTTAAAATCAACATTGGAAAGACTAAGATTATGTCAACTCCTCATCAAGTGAACCAAATAGACATTACACTTAACGGAAATTCTCTTGAAGTGGTGGTTCAGTTCAATTACTTAGGCAACGTTGTTAATGACAAAGCAAACATGGACAGCGAGATTCGCAATAGAATTAACGCTGCATCTAGAGCATTCTGGGGACTTAGAGAGAGAGTATTTGACAACCACGACCTTGCTTTGTCAACGAAAATGGCTGTCTACAGAGCAGTTGTCATTCCAACACTGCTATATGGATGTGAAAGCTGGGTCACTTACCGTCGTCATGTGAAAGAATTAGAACGTTTTCAGCAAAGACACCTCAGAAGTATGATGAAAATCCGTTGGTTCCATCACATATCAAACGTGGAAGTACTCAGGAGAGCAAACAGCCTTCCAATTGAGGTGCTTATTTCAAGAGCACGCCTAAGATGGGCAGGTCACGTTCATCGTATGCATGATAACCGCCTTCCTAAATGTACACTTTATGGTGAATTGCTAAGCGGTAGAAGAAAGCGTGGCGGTCAACGAAAGAGGTTCAAAGACGCTCTCCATGAAAGTTTAAAATCCTGCGGTATTGCAGACGAGCAATGGGAACAACTTGCAGCGGACAGAACCGAATGGCGAGGGGTTGTGGCCAGCTATCAAGGAAATGTTGCTGCAAGAAGGCCGAATCCAAGACCTAACCAGGTCTATGTTTGTCCTGATTGCGGTCGACATGTGCTCTCCCGAATTGGCCTCTATAGCCATAGTCGTGTGCACCGTAGATGAATGGGAATTACAATAGACTACACCTTTTACTTGTTTTTTATTGTACGCAATTTATCGACTGTAACATTTCTATACTCGGACTCGAGTAACGGCTAATAATAATAATAATTTCGCATATTTGAAAAATATATGGTCGAGATCTGATGATGTTGCATTGATCACAATTTGGTGAGGTATATATAACAATTTTGAACAAGTGTGCGGAATAACATTCGTGGCCAAATTTTAATCTAGTATTAATAAAGTCGGTATCCGTGAATAAATCAAAGAAATTATAATTATTAATAGAAAATTGTTCCAGGTTTGAAAGTTCAAGTATTAAAAAGATGTAGTCAAGGGAATTCAAAATTTGTTACATAAGTTGGAAATGTTTAAGCTTGAAATTTTGTCTAGTAGTAGAGTATTGAAATAAAATTGTTTGAACATAAATTTGTTGCTTAGAAATTCTTTCCTATTATCAAGAGGGGGCTCAAGGGTTTCAACGTAAAGTGAGTCAATAGGAGTGACAAATTCGAATCGCTTTCGCTCTGTAACAGCTAACCTATTTAGTATAGATTTATTTGCAGATCCATATATGATACATCCATAATCTATGGCTGAGCTAATATATGCTTTATAGAAAAAGCAATGCAACCTTTACATCTGTGCCCCACCAGGATTTAGTGACTAATTTTAAGAAATTGATTCCTGTGTTGCATTTAATTTTAATCGACTCAGTGAAATATTTCCAAGTTAACTTTTTGTCTAGCACACACCTAAATATTTGACTTCTGGCTGATATGGGAATGTATACCCTCCCAACTGGATATCCAAAATATTTGGAGTATTGTGTCTGGAAAATATGGTAAAAATCGATTTCTCTTCTGACAATTCAAAGCCATATATGGCAAACCACTTCCTTAGGTCTATAATGGTATATTCGACGGATTTAGTTGCCATATTCAATTTCTTATGCTCTACGTAGATGTAGAAATCATCTGCGTATTGGACTATATTAACATTTCTCGTAATGGAATTTTGTAGTCGGCTGTGTATAAATTAAATAATAGTGGATTCAATACTGATCCTTGAGGTAGGCATAATATATTAAATGAATAATAACTCAAATTATATACCTACTTAACAAAAAAATCCGAAAAACTAAATTGTCACTGTTATTAGTGTTTATTTTTACTATTTTACGAGTCAATTTTCATTTTCCAAAAACTGCACTGATTTAATAGGAAATGTCTCTTAAACCAGGCTTTTAAAAGAACACTAATCAATGTCCCCACACAAGTCTGATATTAATATTATAGCCCACTACTATTTAAATGGAGCATTAAATTCTTCAAATGACTACGGATCGGTTATTCATGCTGCCACCTTATGACGTCAATACTAATTTTCCATTGCTGATGCGTACATACTGTAACTGAACTATTTTATTTTAAAAACTGATTTTTTCTGTCTCAAAATCAACTGGGCTTAAATGGGATATATGCCAACATTTTTTAACAGTATCACATAATAATTTATATTCCATTTATGCAGAATTCATTTTTAAATTGTCAAGTAAGATATGTGCTTTTGAATATAAATAGCATGCATCTAGCAGAATCTGAATATTCCACCCAGCCGCTGGCCTAGCCAAAGAGCAGAACAAGCATCGTATTTTCTGAAACCTATAAACGTCATTTTCATATGTAAAGTGCTCGAACTGCTAGCTGGAAGAGCCAACATCTGCTCACACTCAGATGAATATCTATGTTTTACTTCCCACGAGCATATAAATGTTCAATAATTATGATTTAAGCGTAAAAATTCCCATTAATAAAATGTCTAAATCTCGATGTATCGTAGATAAAGACGTCCAAGTAATAATAAATATGTAAGTGCAAGGCGATTCATATGGATATTATTGCTTCTAATACGCATTTTAAAAATTCTATAATTTAAAAATATCTGATAGATTGTAAAATCCAAAATTCTATATTATTGGTTATTAATTTTATGTATATTTATTTTTATTAGTAGCAACTGAAAAATAATTATGAGAAATTTTACAAATCATAAATAATTTTTCTAACATTTGTTGTTTTTTGTTAATCTTTTTAGTCGTCTCTCAGTTCACCTAAATATTTTCTAGGAGATCTAGATTTATCCGAGTAAAGGATACGAGGCCCTACAGATTATAGTGGGATCCGAACCACATATTTTTTTAAAAATATTATTTAAATCAATAAGTTTCTAAATACTGTAGCGCAAGTTAAGAAATCGAATAAACGGTTTCAATTAAATTTTTTTCTGAAAAATCATGATTTTTTAAATCTAACTCAGCGATTATTGATTAAAAAAACATGATTTTTATCATCCCTTCCGCCACGTTTACCTGAGTTAACTCCATAGATTTTTTTCTTGTCGGATTATCTTAAAAGTAGAGTGTACCTAAATATACCATATAAAATAGATGGATTAAAACAACGAATCTGGGACGAAATAATAATAATAATAATAAATTGTTTATAATAATAATAATGACAATGCTAGATGATGATGGTGATGATGATGTTGATGATGGTGATGATGGTGATGGCGATGGTGATGGTGATGGTGATGGTGATGGTGATGGTGATGATGGTGATGGTGGTGATTGTGATTATGATTGTGATGGTGATTGTGATGGTGACGGTGATAGTGTGAACGATCCATCTTTTCGCGTCTGAAGGACTTCTGCTATATTTTCCAAAAATAAATATTAACGTTCACAAAGAAGGGTTCAAAACGACTGTTTTAGACGGAGAATAATACAAAATTTATACTTGCTGTTCTGCTTCACTGATGGTCGCAACACTATAAATCTAACACAGTTTTACAAAAACGTTCAAGAAAATGTATTGACATACTAAAGTCTGGCCCGTGTACAACACATGGTGAGGAATGGACGACTTACAATTTACCAACTACCATCCAATATGCGGTTTATAGCTAACGATTGCACAAAAAGATTCAAGAAAAATTCAATGTTTAAAAATTTTTTGGTGTGGGCTTTTGCTTGCCTGTCTGTTTACGTATTATTAGTTCAATTATAATTTGGTTCGCTCTTCAAAGCTTAAAAATGCTTGAATCGCAATGACTTTGTATTATATTGTAGCAATTATAAATTTATACGTTCAGGCAAGGCGGTCCCATGCACAAATGAGTACATGGTAACTATACATTTCTGATACCGAATCACTGAGGAACCGGTTTAGGGCAAATCCCGTTAAAACCCATCAATTTCCCATCAAAATCGACTGCTAGAGAATGATAGGGGACCCTTGTCGCTAAAGGCTATTTTCGCCAAAACTCTCGATATAGTTTGAATAGAGATTGGATTAACTTGTCCTCATATTTAACACAACGCATGAGTTGCAGTGCTTAACAACGTGGATTCGTAAAAGGGTTTTTAATTTTGAAATTTCCGAAATTCGATTTTTGTTACACTTTCTAAATTTTGGTGGTCGGGGCGGCATTACGTCCCCGTGCAGCGACACTTACTACACTTTATAAAATTACACTCCTTGATGAGTTTCTGAAATTATTGCATAAAAAACGCTCCATAGAGCGAAAATATGATTTAAAATATTTTTATTATTTATATAATATAATGTATTATAATAATATATTTATATAATATTATTTATAAATTTTGTTACAGTTTCGAAAAGTTTACGAGGGTTTTGGTTTTTGGCGTGTTCTTTAACAATAGTGACGGTGATGGTGATTGTGATGGTGAATGTGATTGTGATTTTGATGGTGATTTTGATGGCGATTGTGATGGCGATTGTGATGGCGATTGTGATTGTGATGTCGATTGTGATGGTGATTGTGATGATGATGTGGGCGATAAGATATCATATTTATTCAAAAAGTTTATTTCTTATAATTGTTTCAAAGATCTTGGCAATATTGTAAATTAGTGAGAAAGGTCTATAATTAACTAAATCTGTAGTATCATTGGTTTTATAATACCTATTTTACGCGCTTTCGGAAAATGACTACTGATGCTATTGTTAATTATATAATGTGCTCGCTATTTCGTTACATATTTTTTCAGAGTCATCATAAGCCGGTGCCTTTTTTGATTTTAGACATTATATTAGTATTTTAATTTCTTCAATGGTTGTAGGAGGATTTTCGTCTCTAAAGTTTGGTGGTATTTTTAGTTTATTTGCATATTTCACACCTAATTCAGCATAATAATCCACAAAAGCATCAACAATGTAATTTTTTTATGTATCAGTGTGTTATCCTCTTTTTTATTTGTTTTATTTTTTCTGGTCTAGTTTTATGGCAGAGATTATTTACTGTATTCTATAAATTTCGACTACAATTTTTATTTATACCAATTTGATTTTTATAATACAAAACATAACACCAAATGTAATTGAAAATGTAATTAAAAATTTCGAAAATCATATTTGTCATTGTCAAATTGTTAACGGTGCACATTTTGAAGATTTATTGCAATAAAAAAAATGCGAATTTTGTTCAATATCGTACATCCCACACTTTGTAAAGAAAATCGTATTTTTCCTAGGTTATATTTACAAAATATAAGTATGTATCAAAAGGGCTATCATTTTTAGAATATTATACAGAGAGTCATAAAAAAAATATCGACGACGTCACAAATATGTGAAACGCGTCAATACATTTTCTTTTATTATGTAAAAACAGAGCAATCCCATATTATTAATTTACGTTTTTTTGTATTTTTGCAAACGCAAAACAGAAGAAAATTTATGAATTTTAAGCGTTCGTCTTGGGACATACTTTATGCAGCATTGTGTTGTCCACATCAGCTAATACCGCTCTGCTACTCTCATTGAATTCAGAAGAAAAACGCACGAATTGCGAACTAATTACGTGTTTTTAAATATACGTATTTAGGACAAGATAAAATATATAAACTAGGCTACTTTGCTCTGGTCATATCTAGGAAGACACACACGAAACTCGAAAAATATAATAATTCAGTTGTTACGTAAACCCTATTAATGCGTGTTTATTGCTCGTATATCTCCAACGAGACTGTCCATATACCTACAATGTCTCTACTATGAAATTGTCAGTATAAATGTTTAATGGGACTTCTGCTAATATGACTATAAATTAATAAATATCAGCTATATTTGACCTGAATTTACGATAATAGCCGATCGAAATGAGCCGTAAGTTATTTATTATTCATTTCGGTAAGCTTTTCAAACTGCCTTTAATTATTTGCGTTCGTTAAAACATAACTTGTATAATATAATATATGGCCCTTATGGTACTATTTATCATTTTTGTAGTAAATTAGGGAATATTAGTGTAATTTACGTTTTGCGTGTATTTCCTGTGTATATCCGCTAATTTTGTACATTAATTCATGTGGTGGATCATTTACTTCTTACGAATTACTGTGGTTTCTTGTTGTGGCATTAATAAAATGATATGTGTAAATATGGATAATGAAATCATATATTTCCGGGATGAACCTGATCTCATAGAAACTCTTATATACACGCAATGTTTCTTGGTTGCATACGTTTCTTGTCCTAGAAAAAAAAATATATTAATAAGTAAAAACCGCTGTCCAAGGAATATCTACTTCCATATCCAGATATTATATCCAAGTCTTATGCACACTAAATCCCAATGTAATATTTTATTCCCTTTAATAATAGAGTGGAGGTGGCTAATGTAAAAAAAATTTAGAAGTCCTTGGTTTTCGTGTACACACTAAAACCCAATTTAATTTTATATTCCCTTAAACAATAGGGTGGGGGTGGAAATGGTGGTTGTAGAGGGGGAGCTAACGCCAAAATTTTTTTTAGACGTTTCGTTCTTGTATACACACTAAATTACATTTTATTTTTTTTACCCCCTTCAATAAGAGGGTGGGGATGGCATGGGAGTGGTAGAAGGGGTAGCTAACGTCAACACATTTTTTTTATAGGATTCGTTTTTGTATACACACTAAATCACATTTTTTTTACCCCCTTTAATAATAGGGTGAGGGTGGCAATGGGGATGGTAGAGGGGGTAACTAACGCCAAAAAATTTTTTTTAGACGTTTCGTTTTTGTATACACACTAAATCACATTTTAATTTTTTTTACTCCCTTTCATAATAGTGTGGAGGTGGTATTGAGGATGATAGTGGGGGGAGGAGGAGGTGGCTGATGCCAAAAAAAAAATTATAAGACCTTAACTTTTCGTACTTGCCCTCAATTGCAATTTTCTGGACTCTTACTTGCTTGTCTTGCCTATTTACCTTTATTTACCCCATTTACCCCCGAATCCTTCAACGGTATTAGATCAAAATATAATCTAGTTCCAGATCTCGTTACAATACATAAGTGTACCAAATTTCAAGTCAATATACACGCACAAAAAAAAGTTACAGACAGACAGACAGATAGAAAGGCCGACAGACAGACAGAAAATTTTTTCGCTTAAATTTAAAATCTCGTCGGTTCATGACATACTTCCACTAGACGTGAAATTAAAAATAATATATTTTACAACAATGTATTGATGGTGCTATAATTATGTATATCAGTATTAAATAAAACACACAACTATAGAGGTTTGCTGATTGAGACGAATAGGACTTATTTTCACTTTTAATCGTCCTCCTGATGATGCTAACATGGTTGACGAAACGCGCGTCGAGTAGTGTATTCTAGTGTAGTATTAAAATGTTTTGGTATTTCGTAATATTGGCCTTTAGACAAATAACTCTCACGCGCAACGCCCCTACCGCCACCCGATCCCAGCGTAGGGTTGTCTACTTAACCAGGACTATGTACTATGAAAGTTGAAGGAGGTTCTCAGATGCTTATTGAAAAATTCAGTAGCGTTTGTTCTGTAAGTGTTTGTTTGTTTGTTCTAAGAATTTAATATATAATACCTAAAATTTCATGCAGTGTTTTTCAAAAAATAAATATGTGCATTTATATTTCCAGGAAATATATGGTATCCAGCTAACTGATTTCCTAGATTTGCTGTTCATACATTTATTTTGGAGGTATGTTGAAAATGGGTTTGTATTGCTGCATTAGGATTGTCCTCGACTCAGAAATGCAAATTCCGAGAATTAAACATGCCTTGTCGTCACTTAAAAATCATTTTCTGTTCGGTTAAGCAACGATAAAAAAATTAACTCTTATTCGCATATCCCCAGGTAATAATTCTTAAGTTTTTCGGTAATGGAATGGCTGCAATTGTTGTTCATTACTCTTAAAGCATAAAGTTCCTCAAGGCTCCGTATTAGGCCCAATTCTGTTCATTATATATATTAATGACTTGCCTCTATTTCTAGACCTTTTTAAGCGCACTCTGTTTGCTGATGACCTAACCCTAAAAAGCTTTTGAAGAATATTGTAGAACTTGAAGAGCAATCAGCCGTAGCTATAGAAAAAATCTGGTCTGTGGTTCTCTACAAATAAATTAAAATTAAACAAAAATAAAACTCAAAGTTTATTCATCAGTTCTGACTCGACTAGTACTGGAGGAAATACTGTTAAATTATTATGCATAACTATAGATGGCGGATTAAAATGTGATATGTATATAGATTAACTGTGTAAAAAATTATCTAGCTCGATTTTTGTCATCAGGAGGCTAAGTAAACTAGTGCATAAAGATACTTTGCTAGCAGTTCAGTTTGGTCTATTTCATTCTCAGTTAAACTACGGAGTAACATTTTGGGGTAACTCTAGTTATTCCCAAAGAGTTTTTATACTACAAAAAATAATTATAAGAATTCTTGCGGGCGACCCTTATTTGGATCATTGTAAGCCATTGTTCATTAAATTAAAAATAATGTCACTGCCTAACCTGTAAATTTACAATAACATATTAGATACAGTTTAAAACTAAAATTAAATTAATTAAAAAACTGTTTTTATAATGTTGATAAATATCTTAACACAAATGTAATGTAATGTTGATTTCTAAGTGTTTTCTTAATTTTGTTATGTAAATATGATTATACCTGTATTGATATGCCCGCTAATGTAAGAATACAATGACTGTACTTTTAAAATTGTATATCCGAACTATTCTTATATATTTTGTAATTTTTTTGACGAAACGTTGTGGTACTTCTGACCAGAAAATCTGATGAGGGCGTCATTTCCACGTATAAAAGGTACACTTGGTAGAACTTGATAACTCCAACCCTTTTCGAGGAAAGTGCCGTTAAACATTTCAATAATTTTTTGAAAGACAAATTCAAATTTAATGAAACAAAGTGTATTTATTGAAAAGTGTGAGTTGGTTACGTTTTAGTTCTGTCATTTACATCATTTAATCATTTTATTTTGTTCTTGTGTTCCTCGAGCTAATTTCTTTAATTTCTTTATTTACAATGTGTAGACACTATAATTTTTCAAATAGGGAAATGAATAAGATATGTGATTACGCACAAAATAATTTTAGCGGACGTGCTACAGCGAGGAGATACTCATTGCAATATCCAAATAGAGTACAGCCAAACCACAACGCTTCTACCCATATCATTTCACTCTTGTACAAAACTTATTTCTAAGGGATCTTCCACAAAGGCTACAATTTCCTTAATTTTCATGCTAGAGGCTTTTATAAAAGCTTATTTTAAAGGTCTAATAAAGCACTTTAAAAAAGGTTATGAACATTTTCTCTGATAAATTACTCATTTTTCCGGTATTTGAGTTTAAATCTTTAAATAAATTTATGACAAACAAAAATTCGTCTTCAATGACTCATAAGTCACTTAATATGACCTAAAACTTTAAAGAAAAACCAACGAATCGCTTTGTTCTTTATAAGCTTCAATTTTTATAAGAATAGTTTTTTCCAGAAAACGTTTAATTTTCGAATTATTCACGAAAAACTGTTGAAAAACGTGTTATTTATTGGAATTTTCAATCGCGAATAACTTAGAAATTATTAGGTTGTAGAAAAAACTTTATACTACATTTTCTTCTTATACTTTGATCCTCTATCGATTCATTTTGAATTTTTAAATTTCCACCCCCGAGAAAGGGTGGCATTCACCCCCGGGGTGGAAGCACATATCGGCACTAAGTCAGGATTGTTATTTGCATCATTTTTGAGCTATTGTCAAAATTTCAAACAAATCGGATTAGTTGATCAGATTTCGGAGGTGAATCGGTTCAGTGATTGTACTACTATATATCCATTCTTAGGTCTAATCTTCTAGTACTTATCCCAGGATCTTCCATTACAATGTCTAATATTTCTTCTTCAACGTCAACAGTTCTTACGTTTCTTGGACGACCGCCGTCTCTGTTTTTCACTTGAAGACTTCCTGTTTCCCTAAGTCGGCATTCTGCAATTAAAAAAAAGTTTTGGTATCAAGAATATTTCTGTTCAGGAATTTAACTTATAATATTTCACAGCTGCAGCCCAAAACATTTTCCCAAAGTCAAAACTACGTCTGTTAGTTCAGAGAACGTATAATCATCCATTTTCATATAATATTAACAATTAAACTCGAATTATTTCAAAAAAAGTAAAAGTCTAATAATTGTTTCAAAGTATTTTATGTGTAAAAGAATTTGTTAATAAAATATTGTAAATGCACGTTGTTTTTTAAATTTTGATATTTTAAGAAAACGCATATGTATCTCTAGGCTGGGGCCGTTACGGATTTTTAATGCTGAAAAAAAAAATTAATAGCAGGCAACGGCCGGCTGGAATATATAGTTGAGGTCATAAACAATGAAAAAAATAACTTTGGAACTTGAGATGAAGGGAAGTAGTGAAATGGGGTGCTATTTAAGGGATGAAAACTGTTTTTCGTGATTTGTGACGAAATGTGACTTCCTAGAGAATAGTGTTTCATAAAAAAGTTGTATATAATGAAAAAATCTAAAATTTTTATTCTATATATTTTTCGATATAACCTCAAAGTTTGTGAGAAAATGACCAAAAACCGATTTCTCTGTTTTTATTTTTTTTCTCTCATGAAAATTATTTAATTTAAATGAAACTTTGTGAAAGTACGTAATTATTTGCAAATAATAAGCATGAATTTTTTCAATTATGGGAAATAAATATTTTTCGAGATTTTACCATTTTTCCGAAAAAACACCCCTATGTTTGGCGAACAACTTTATTGATTTTTTTTGGATTTTGATGTTCTACTAGTGCTCATTTCTTTCGTCGAGATGTCTGCTTTCAAATGGTACATCGATGTTAGTGATTTATTGTCATTTAACAGCTTAATATTAAGAAAAACCGAAGAAAATTTTCGAATCTCGAATTTGTCGATTTTTTTCATTATTTACAATTTTTTATCATATTTATGTTAATAATTCATAATATTTTAATGAAAAAACTTACTTTGGTATAAAATAACTAAAGTTGAATGAATTTAGTTATTGGAAACCACGCTAAAATTTAATACAAACAAAAAAAATACTGTTACGTTTCTTCATGCTTTCTCTGGGTGTGATACAACTTCAAGTTTTGCTGGAAAAGGGAAAACAACAATAGTAAGATCTTTATTGGACAGTAAAAATTTATTAAACCTAGCCAGTGTTTATTATCAAAAAGATGCAGACCAAATAACCATAGCAAAAAATGGATTTCAACTTACAGCTAGTATTTACAAAAGTAAGAAAATTTATAACTCATTAAATCAATAATTACGATTTGAGCTGTATCAGCAAGCTACAAACAAATCCACTTTTAAATTGGAAAAACTCCCTCCAACTGAAAAAGCAGCTGCACAACACTCCTACAGAGTCTATTACCAATTGCAAACTTGGTTGGGTAATTTTGACAACGATTAGGATAACAAAAAAGCAAAGGACTGGGGCTGGAACGAAAATGTAGGAAGACTCGTGCCGAAATACATCTCTGACAGTTCCGACTTGATTCCCGGAAAGTTGTTAAAAATCGTTAGCTGTACTTGTGAAAGTGGATGCAATTATCAAAGGTGTGGCTGCCTAAAACACGACTTAAAATGTACTAATCTATGCAATACATGCACTGAGAACTGTTCAAATAGAGACAGAGAAGTATTCGTAGATTTAAGTGATTCTGAAGATATTGATGAAGAGCCAGCAATGAATAATGACATCGAAATTGAAGAGCCTGAAAATGCCAATGATTTTGAAGATAATATAGAATTTGAGAGTTTGATCGATGAAGAAAACGAACCACAACAAAAAAGGCTTAAAATTGATTAGATTTTAACAATTATTTTATTGATTTTTCTTTTTATAAGCTATACACAACCAATATTAATAAAGTAAATATTTGTAAATAAAGTAAAGAATTCGTAGCCAATATAAATAAATTGTATGTTGTATTTTATCATATGTATTTAGAATAATTTAATATGCATATAAAGTTTTCGAAACTTAACTGTAGCTTATGAAAATTAATAAAGTACTATTGACTTCCATGTAAATGTTAAGTTTCATGAAGTTTTCCCTACTTTTCTGTGATGAAATTCATTCAACTTTATTTATTTTATACCAAAGTAAGTTTTTTCATTAAAATATTATGAATTATTAACATAAATATGCTAAAAAATTTAAAATAATGAAAAAAATCGACAAATTCGAGATTCGAAATTTTTTTTTTTCGGTTTTTTTTAATTTTAAGCTGCTAAATGACAATAAATCACTAACATCGATGTACCATTTGAAAGTAGACATCTCGACGAAAAAAATGAGCACTAGTAGAACATCAAAATCAAAAAAAAAAAAATCAATAAAGTTGTTCGCCGAAGATAGGGGTGTTTTTTCGGAAAAATGGTAAAATCTCGAAAAATATTTATTTCCCATAATTGAAAAAATTCATGCTTATTATATGTAAATAATGACGTACTTTCACAAAGTTTCATTTAAGTTAAATAATTTTCACGCGAGAAAAAAAATAAAAACGGAAAAATCGATTTTTCGTCATTTTCTCGCAAACTTTGAGGTTATGTCGAAAAATATATAGAATAAAAATTTTAGATTTTTTCATTATATACAACTTTTTTATGAAACACTATTCTCTAGGAGGTCACGTTTCGTCACAAATCACGAAAAACAGTTTTCATCCCTTAAATAGCACCCCATTTCACTACTTCCCTTCATCTCAAGTTCCAAATTTTTTTCTTCATTTTTTATGACCTCAACTATATATTCCAGCCGGCCGTTGCCTGCTATTAATTTTTTCATCTCAAAAAGGTAACGGCCCCAGCCTACTCGTTCCGTCTCTGAAAATTACATCGCTGAAGTACGAAATATACTTCAAGTTTTATAAGATATCCGAATTGTGAGTTTCTCGAATTGTTCAAATCCTCAAATATGTCCTTAATACCTTCAATACGATCTGTTAAATGGATATTTTGGAACGAGGGAGTGCATCAATAGATTACACAGCTAATCCCTCATATATTTTCATGAATGATAATAATGCTGAAAATATCAATTGCTTATAGGAAATTGAAAAATACACTAACATTATCCTTAATACTTCTTATTATATATCGCAACAAGGGATTTGCCCATTTGTTTATTAAAATATTTTTTATTTGTCCAGTGAATTAATATTTACTTTTTGCAGAATATCTTCAAATTGCTAAGTGTAACGTGATCAAGTCGACTGGAAGTATGATTGAGTTTCTTATTTCAACTGCGTAAAGTTAAATGGTTGCCAGTGTCTACAATTAACAATAGTTATTTGTTTAACTAGGCAGCAAAATAGTAGATTGACTGCTGCAGCTGATAATTCCTTGACGAGCGTAGCCAGGCTAGGAACTCTGCCAAGGCAGTCAATTTATTTTGCTGCTGAGTTGAACATATAATTTTTTCGCCGATTGTTTAAATGTATTCTAAAATAATTAAATTATTACAATTCTCAATCTCTTTATTTTTGTTGTAATAAATTCATTAAAAATCGCAGTTGTTACTAGTTGGTTACCATGGAAACTAAGTGTCATTTTCCCTGCCTAGGCAGAGAAAGTGACACTTTGCTGATTGCCATTAGTCAGCAAAGTTAGTACTTTGCTGTCAATCGGCGAAAAACTAAATAATTAAAAAAAAACTTGCTTCTCCGTAAAGAGTCGTAATAAAAAGTAAAAAAAATAGTAATGTACGACTGCAAGGAAAGCAAGGCGTGAACACTTTGTATATAAGTATATGTATCATCTTTATGTAAGCATGATTGAAGGCGAAGATGATTGAATGAAGAAGATGTACAAAGATTCCACCCCTTTCATCACGCAAAGTGCGCACACCTTGCTTTTCTTGCAGTCTTACATCATTATTTTTTACTTTTTAGTTGGACTTTTTATAGAAAAGCAAGTTTAAAAAAAATAATGATTTTTAATTTTCTATTTTTTACTCATAAGCACTTTAATTAAATTATTATTATACATTGCCTAAGTTGAATTAGTAGGTTAATTTGAATTTTCAACGATCCTTCGCTTTGCCGCTCCTTCGTTTTGCAGATTTTTCAATTTTCACCCCCGCGCCCCCTACTTGCGGATATTTGCAAAAGTAACGGTGGAATATTGTATTGTCATCCGATCTCAGTAACTGTGCAAAATTTCATCAATTGATTATGTCAGAAAGTGCGTTAAATAAAGGATGCAAGATTTGAACAGAAATATTGTGCATGACATTGTGAGTCAAAGAAAAGCAAGTAAAACAAACGAAAAACTGAAAGCAGAAATTTTAATCCAATCAATCGCAAATGCAAAATTTGTGATCACAAAATGTGCCTTGAAAAAAAACTAAATGTATACAATTATGTACACGCAAGGATGCTGCATTTAGATCTGTGGTACCTATGTTCGTATTTTTGACTTCATTAGATTTACTAGGTTATGGTAGGTATTGCTGCCTCTCCAGAAAACATCGCCGGGCCGCATTTGTCCGTTCCCTACTGTGCTGGCGCTACGTAATGAGCTAATCACATAGGATTCGGATGTATGTCCAGTGCATACGTTTCTTATGTGAATACAGCATATAATTATACGTTACTTATACATTAAATATACGTTTTAATTTTCTGTAGTCGGCATATAGGCCTGAGGGGATGGACAGGAATATTTAAATATATTTAAAACATTATTAGAAATAAGACATTGACTGAAATTTTTCATTTCTCGTCACAGGTAGAACTTTTACAAAATATGTCTATATCAAATTCAACAAATACCTTACTTAATATGCAAAGGCTTATTTATTATGCTTTTTTAATCTCTCCTTCACCAAGAGTTAAATGAAGATGATTTTGATCGGCGACTTGAATTTGGTGAATTAATGATGGAAAACCAAAACACAAATTTTTTGTCATCTCTACTTGTCTTCTCAGATGGAGCAACTTTCGAACTCAGTGGAAAAGTTAATCGCCATAATTTCAGATTTTGGAGTGACGAAAACCCTCACTGGATGCTTAAAATACACACGCAGTATCCACAAAAATTAAATGTTTGGGCAGGAGTTTTCAGGGATCGAATCATAGGACCGTTTTTCATAGATGGAAATTTGAATGGAGAAAAATACCTGGAAATGTTGACAAACCAAATAATTCCCGCAATACAAGAGATTTCCGGTGATGAGTTCGATAATGTTTGGTTCCAGCAAGATGGGGCTCCTCCACATTATCGGGATATTGTTAGGGACTATTTGAATGGTACTTTCGAAAATAGATGGATAGGTCGAAGAGGAACTATTGAATGGTCAGCAAGATCTCCCGACCTCGCGCCACTTTATTATTTTGTTTGGGGCTACGTGAAGGGTAAGGTTTATTTCACTAAACCTTGTGATTTGGAAGAGCTGAGGCAACGCATAGTAAACTTTTTTGCAGAAATACCACCTCAAATGATAAGAAGTGCTAGTGAAAATTTTTACGGTCGTCTCGGACAATACCAAGAAGTCAATGGGCACCATTTTGAATACCTGCTATAATCTTGAAATTAAAACCTGCTAGTGTAGCAGTTAAGCTGTAAACTAATTGCCTCAACTGGCCGAAATCCTCACCTTGCCTTAAATGGCTGAGTTACTTCCTTGCCTTCACTGGCTGGGATCAAGAACTTGTCTGAAGTGGCTGAATTAAGAGGTAAAACCACTGTTAGTTTTTTTTTAAATCGAGTTTTTTATTACCCTGTACAAAATGTAAATTGAAAATTACTAGTTGCTAATAAATTTACAGAATGTTAATAGTTGTTGTAATTTCCGCACGACCGTGTAAAATCACTGTTCTCAAAACAACTCGGGAAATCATTCACTCTGAGATCAGTAGTTTTACTTTTCGTATTTTTTTAAGTATGCGTTCAATGTTTCCACTAAATTTTTTGTGATTCCAGCGAGCGAGACCTTGCGAGAATCGAAAAAATGCCCGATATGAAATTCACGTATTTTTGGCCGTAGAATCCGAATTCGCTATAAAGAATAGGGATTTTCATTACAAATTTCAAAGTTTTTCGCCGCCCCACCAACTGGGTTAGAGGTGGGATAGTTGAATCCAATGTCATTGGATATATTTAGTTTTTTGAAAAATTTTTGACACGTATTTTTTTATTTTCCGATTTGATGCACTGTTCGAGATTTTCCACCGTTCCCATACTTTTCTAACACTCAGTATAATATTTCGCCTTTCCTTCCTTTAATTTTTAGGATATTCATCTTGTATATACGTTATTCTTTTTTTGGTATCATATATATTAAACCAGACACTCTTCCAGGTCAGTCCTCAGAGTGCATATGTACATCAATCTTTCAAAAGTAGCTGGCGCATTGCAAAGTCCAAAAGGCATAATGGTGAATTGATGTAGACCAGTACCTGTTGAGAAGGCAGTCTTTTCCTTGTCGTCAGGGTGAAGCTCCATCTGCCAGTACCCATTTCCAAGGTCGGAAGTTGAAAACCATCGTGACCCTGCCAGCGTGCTTAATGTGTCAATTCGTGGTAGTGGATAGCTGTCTTTCTTCGTAACATCATTCAACTTCCGGTAGTCGACACAAAATCTTAAGGTCCCATTCTTCTACCGGTGATGACCAGGGACTGATTGTTTCCTCAATCACTCTATACACTTTTTTGTATCATGTGTGTTGTAATGTTCCTTCAGATTTTTTCATTAATTATTCTTTTAACGTGTTCACCCTGTAGATATCGCACTGGAATTGTTGCTGTGTCTTCCTTAACAATAGCGTTAACTACCTGCGGAATATTATTTTCATCAGTCAAAAGTTCTTTAGATATAGCGCCAACAAACAGACAGGCAGACGTACTGCCGAAATTGAAAGACCTTAATTTTCGTAATCTACGTGGTTTGAAACGTGAAATTTCGGAGGATTAATTTTCATGAATACAATACAATTTTTGCTGCACATTTTTTATTTATTTGCTTTCTGTTTGTCGAAATTTATTCTTACTATTATCTTGACAAAGAAAGTCTTTTCTAAAATGAATCCTCTGCAGATTTGTATAGTTTTGGTGTATTGTTCATTATAGTCGCCATTAGCTATTTTAGTACGAATCAATATTTTAAATTCGCCTTCATTTTTAATATCACATTTTACAATTTTACTCACATCATCAATTGTCTTAGATCTTCCATTTTTTAATAATGATCACTCATCAACTTTTGATTTAATATCACAAATACAGTCGGATACGTGCAAACCTATGTAGACATTCGTACTGCCATTCGTTCCATTTATGAAGCGAATTCTAAGAAAACCGACGGTTACCGATTCTTATATAATTACGCTTGATTAGACCGAGGCCATGCTGGTTTCCAGCAGCGAGAGCCATATTGTCTATTTATTTCATTAAAATATTTTTGTTGCAGTTGTAGTATTTTATTCATTGTCCTTACACTGTCTTCATTTTTATTACAACACATTTAACCAATTAAACCAATCTATATTATGCTAGTTAATACTCGAAGAAATGCGATTGTATGTTTAGTAGAATTCGTAGCATTTTAAAGCAAAATCACCATGAGAATTCAAAGAACTTACCACAAGATTTTGCCACTGAAGTTAAAAGTTATGTCATCAACAACGAAATTAAAACTGCAAATATATACTACAGTTTGTTTGAGTTTTTGCCTTAG
Source organism: Leptura quadrifasciata (assembly GCA_963675555.1). Lineage (NCBI taxonomy): Eukaryota > Metazoa > Arthropoda > Insecta > Coleoptera > Cerambycidae > Leptura > Leptura quadrifasciata. The sequence continues at coordinate 17,916,164 of OY776677.1, read as the reverse complement.
ACGGTGCTTTTTGCAAAATTTTATGTGATATCTCAATTATGTTTTTAATTAATTCTTCAATGTAAGATTCTGTCACCGTCTGTGACTTCCAGCAGTTCAAACCATCATGCTTCTTTAACTGTAAAATATGTCCTCTTGCATCTGCAAGCATGGTGGCAGGATGGTTTTCTGAAGCTATGGTCAGTATACTCATGTGAATTGGGCAACCCAAGATATCTCGCTTGGTATTTTCCGAGATATTTTCCCAAAGGTGTTAATATCTATCTGTTGAACAGAGCACTTTCCATTACGGTAGCCCACAATCAGTCGATCATGTTTTGTTGCTGTTGACCTAAAAGTAGAGAATTTTCTATATCTGTCAAGTCTCTTGTTTTACCATCAATAATAAAAGTTCGAGGTTTATTTGATTTTGTTGGAATTCTCACTATCAGTATATTACCAATATCCCTCATTAAGTTGATGACAATAATTATTATTACAATCTTGCACAAAGTGCTGGTTGTTTTTGTGAGCCATGCTATACCGGGTTGCCACGAGTCAATGTACGCCCCCAATATTTTGGTTGTTTTTGTATTTAAAAATTTAGATAATATTGGGCTACTTTTAGACTAACAGCAATGAAAATATCACTTCCTGTTGAACCGGAAGTGACATAAACTTTTTTTATATTAAAGGGAATGACTATATTTTTTTGATGGTTTCTCATTAAGCATAAATTTCTAAGTACAACAGTTTTTTCAGATGTAATAAAATCCAAAAAATAAGTGAGATACGAACAGTTTTTCAATTTTTTCAAATTGGCCGCGTCAGGTGAATGCGATGTAAGAAAATTACTAAGTAGGCTATGAAAATTATTAGTAAGGTTGTAGACTTGTCTGTGAAGAAGAAAATAGTTGTTTGAATTACTGATAGGTACCAGTATTTTTAGGTTTTTTTTTAAAAAAAAAAGGAATTTAATTTTCATTTCCGAGGGGTTCTATGGACATTTTTTTAATGGAACTGTGCTATTTTTTTTATTAATCACAAATAATGATTCATAAACTATAATTTTTTCACCATTAATCATTTCTTAACGATATCCTTCGTAATAATAGAAGTATTTTTATAAAGTAAACACAAATTAAGCAAGAAATAATTTTAATAAAACGTTACAACCATGAATAAATAGAATAACAAAACTATTTAAAACCTAAATTATAATAAACCATTATAAAAAATGTTTAAACTATTCACCGTTATGAACACAGTGTAGCGCGACTTATTGTTGCACGCCTAACATTCTGTAGTTGTTGAGGTGTTATTTGTGCAATTTCGTGTCGAACTCTTTCTTCCAGATCTTGCCTTGTGGTTGGAGCAGTCATGTAGACTCTATTTTTCAACAGACCTTGGGTCCCAATCCAACGATCTGGAAATAATTGATTTAAGTAATCCCTAACGATAATAGCATTGTGTGGTCCAGCCCCGTCTTGTTGGAAGTAAACCTCGTCAATATTGGTATTGGGAATTTGATTAATCTGTGGAACAAATTTTGGAGAAATTCTAGATATCTTGGTCCAGTTAGAGTTCCGTCAAAAATTATTGGACCTATGACATGGTCGCTCAGTACGCCTAAACAAACATTGAAGCCAAACCGTTCCTGAAACCGCCCCTGTTTCTTAATGTGAGGATTTTCAATTGCCCTATATCGAGTGTTGTTTCGATTAAATAACCCAAGGTTTGTAAATCTCGATTCATCAGTGGACAAAATGTTTTTGATAAAATTCTCATTTCTTTATTGGCGTAACTGTAACCAATTACAAAAGGTTATTCTTGGTTGATAATCATTCTCATACAAAAATTGATGCAATTGATATTTATAAGAACGATAGCCGTGTTTCTTTAAAATTTTCCTGGCTGATTCTTTGGAAACTGGTAATTCATGTTCAATTTGTCTTACCGAAATGGTCGGGTCAACATTCACTAAAGCTAATACATTAATTTCTTCATCCACAATAAATCTTTCTTCAATTTCTATATTAGGTACAATTCTAAATTGATGCTCCAACCGGGCGAAATAGTTTCTCGGAGATTGTCTTCTTTTTGGACATCTCTGTCCATACAGAGTTTGTGCTCTAATTGAATTACGCGTCGGGTCTCTCCATAAATAATGAACATGTCAACTTTTTTATCTTTTGAATATTTTTCAGCCATTTTATATATTAATTTTCTTGTTTATAACAACTTTAATACACTTGCTTCAGAAAATTAGTGAGTAAGTCAAGAATAATTCAATCGTTGCGAATATCTGTCATTTTCATGGCTATCTGCAATTTTGGATTTAAATGTAGATAGGTACCTTATTAAAATGATTTTTTGGCGCTTACTTATTAAAAATACTTCTACTATTACGAAGGATATTGTTAACAAATGATTGATGGCGAAAAAATTATAGTTTATGAATCATTGTTTCCGATTAATAAAAAAAATAGCACAGTTCCATTAAAAAAATGTCCATAGGACCCCCACGGAAATGAAAATGAAATTCCGTTTTTTGAAAAAAACCCAAAAATACCGGTACTTATCAGCAGTAGTAGTAAAAACTATTTTCTTCTTTACAGACAAGTCTACAACCTTACTAATAATTTCTATAGCCTACTTAGTAATTTTCTTATATCGCATTCATCTGACACGGCCATTTTGAAAAAATTGAAAAATTGTTCGTATCTCACTTATTTTTTGGAATTTTTTACATCTGAAAAAACTGTTGCAACGCTTAATGAGAAACCATAAAAGAATATGGTCATTCCATTTAGAAAAAAAAGTTGATGTTCAACCAGAAGTGATATTTTCATTCCGGTTAGTCTAAAATTATCCAATTATTGTCTAATTTATGTGTACCAAAAACCAAATTTTTAAATACAAAAGCAACCATAATATTGGGGGCGTATATTGACTCGTGGCTACCCGGTATACCATTAGGTGCTTCGTTTACGCATTTTTATATTTCATGTTTGCTAAATACTGTTAATGTCTTGGAACGGTATCCTTCAGATTGCCTCTTCATATAAGCAGTTAACTTAGAAAACTACTTAAGATTGATGTCTTTTTTAACTGTTAGCAACGCTTTCACTATGGAATATGCCAACCAAATACTAGAAGGTTTTATAAGTTGTGCCATTTTTGAAAAAATACGCGAAGAACACATTTTCCGTAAATTTCTTCACTTTTTTCAAAACATCAATAATCACACCAATTAATATTGTTTTCGTGACTTCTCAGGTGTTAAAGTTGACGTTGCCGCTTGTGCGATCTCTGTATCTTCTGGGGGAATATTTTGAAACTCTTCCACATCACTATAATCACTATCAAACATTATTAACTTGATATTTCAATTCAAGCTTTCAAGAACAACAATGGCCTCTTCAACTACGTCAGTTTATTTATAATATCGTTTCCTTAGTTGCCATCATTACAGATTTTCGGTCATGAACATAAAGTAACATATAGAAGGCGACTTCCACTACAACTTGAATAATACTAACCGTCAAAGTGATATTTACAAAGAGGTTGATATAGTTTTCAAGTATCAATGAAAACTTACCGATTTCTTACGATAATTGGCACGATCGAAGATAAAACTTTGTAAGACCCACTTGCAAAAGTTTATTGCACTCACGGCTATTCGTGTGATAAAGAACGCCTTTTTACACTTGTATCTAAATATCTACTAACATATCTCAACATATATTTTTATCAACAACAAATTGTTTTTTGCTTTGTTTTGTAATTGCAATATTCTCTCCATGTTTCTCTAAAACAGTTATATTTTCCCTCACCTTGGCTGTCTTGACTCAGTTTGACCGTAATTTGACTGCTGGAACATACAGTGAATCTAAATAATGCAGTTTAGCCATTCTCACAGATTTCTCATTCAGTAAAGTTTCAAGAGGTAATGAATTACATGATTGTGCCTTTAATTCGCTGTCAAATAAAAATTAACCGAAGCATACTTTCTAAACGATATTGCTTGTTGAAATATATTAATTTTACTTACATGTTCAACAACACAAAACGTCAGGGTAAAAAGATTATTGGCTTGCTGTCGACAGTGTGCTTATAGTCACGTTTACGTAACGCGACACGAGAAGCTATTCCATGAGGTAAGCCATGCTTTCAAATGCTAATGCTGAGGTCGGCCCGCGACGCTCTTGCTACATAGGAACATTGTATATACAGTTTATAGACAGCTTAAAACAATGTTGCACATATGTTTATATAGTGGCCGGGCGGTTAACTTAAGCGATTATATGTTTTGTAAAACTTTTAGGCACTTAAACCCAAAATTGTTATCGTAAATTCCTAATGTTGGGGATTATTAATATGTGTAAAGGTTGTTTTAGGGCACAAGTGAACTTTGTTGTAGATATTTTAGTGAAGTACCTTCTGCAAATACCATTTCACGTTCTCTGTACGTGATGTAAGCTGCAAGAGGCTTCATGTTATTCTGTAAAGTATTTACATTGTTACAAACAAATTATTATCTGCCTCTTCACAATTCGTTTTTTTACTGATCGATTTGTTAATGTGATTAATTATTGCAATATCACTCAAAATAATAATAATGATAATAATTATCGTTATAGTATGCGCGGAAGCTATACAACCTTAGGCGAGGGTTGTATAGGGGATATACCATCTTTCGGAGGGGATGTAAAGTCGTCGGTCCCTTATCTATTAAATGTTAGGCAAGTAAAAGATCCCTACTCTTCTTAAGGGAAGAGGTTCGGCAAAATTCCTGGTTGGGGGTAGCTCGTCTACAGGCGTCGGTGATAAGCCTCAGTAGCGGAAATAGACCGACGTTAAATAAATGTATTAAAAAAAAATTATCATTATATATAATAATATTAATAATGTGTCTGTGGGTGTTCATGTAAACATTTAATTCTTTTTTTTTATATACAAGGTGTCCCAATATCGGCCTTATTAGAAGACTTTGGAAAATTATTTTTTATGGAAGTGGCATTTGTTACAGTTCAATTCAACATTTATACATTATTTTAAAAAATCTCTAAATCATTACTTCATCTCTTACATTTAATGTCTAACGAATTCGTGTTATCCGTCGTCACGCGTAATATTTATTATTTAGTTGTCTATATGAATCCGCATTTCTAAGGAATCTGTTGCACTTAAGTATAGGCATGGCGTTATACATTTTGTTGTGTAGCGTGTTGCATATACTTAAGCTCTCTATTTCTGTAATTCTTAAGCTAGGCAACCAATAACTTTTAATTAGTTTATAGGTAGATCCCTATAACCTACTGACGATCGGTAACACAGATTTATATCTTCACAATAGTTTTTGGCTTAGGTTTTGTCTTCCGGTAGTCTGTCGCTTTTCACGTGTAGTTTGCTCGAACGCTTGGCAATTTATTAAGTGGTATTTTTACGTGCTCGTTGCGATTTTTGAAACAAGTAATTTCATCATTTTGGGATACATTCGCAACGTTATATTTTCGATTTTCCATTTATGTTTGGACGAGTGCATATTTTTATGGTATTGGAAATCGATTGTCTTCATTGGAAGGATCTATACGTAAAAGCCATTTTTGCCAAATTTACACGAGGCCAAGGACATCCAAGGTCAACAACATTTCTCTAAGAAAACCCTCCGAAACGAGGGTTTTTTTTCCACCTACGGTTTCGCCTAGTATTTCGTAGTTTTTCCTATGTTTTTTTTCGTCTCCCCTGATACGAACGAATAACTTTTTTCTACTGGTCTACACGTACTTATGTTACTTCTCCTTGCTGGACTGGAATTTTTTTTTTGTGGAGGAGCCATCCATTTTCTGGGTTAATTGATAGGCTGGAAGTTGCCCATTCCTGAAATTTGAGCCGAAGCTGAAACCCTGCTGCCTGCAAGTTGTATCCTTCTTGTACCATATATATATTGATTTTTTTAAAATATATTGTATATTTTGCTGTAAAAAATTTCACCACTGCTAATTTTGCTAAACATTTTATGAAAATATTCTGTCAATTAATTAAAACATCTATGATAATTGTTGGGGGTTAAGCACTTACGTAAGACGCGTATACCCAGTTAGATACATTTTTTTTAGTGTTGAATTTGTCTGTCATACCATACTCTACGTTATTGTACTGTTGAATGTTATAAAGTTAACCTACTTCGTTTATTGTTATTAAAAGATAAAACTGAATTTTAATTTTTCATTATCGTCTCACTAAGTAATTTATTTAGTAAATTTAAGGTTACATTGTACTTGAGCTGGTATTTGGAGTGGAAAAAAATTTACTTGGCGCCCTGATACATCAAAGTAATTTAGAACCCCGACCATCTCCACTGTCAGTCGGCCGGCAAATACCGTTAGTCAACAGACGACGACCAACTAGTTACGTCAGATTGTAGTTTTAAAATTTGACGTAGCACATTGTGTCAAAATTCCTTGTTTACGTAACTGCAAAATAAATCTTCTTAATTAATAGTAATACACCTACAGTGAATTAATGTGTTAAACCTAGTTCCGATCAGAATTTTCATATTTTTTCCAATAACTCGGCAACGCCACGTCAAAAATAAAAAATCTGAAGGTCATTGGAAAGGTAATTTCACGCTGAATTCATAAATGTAAAAATATATAGGGTGTTCCATTAAAAAAAATGACCTCGAAGATGCTCTGCTGTAGCAAGTCACCCTGTATATTTCAAAATATTTTTAAAATGTGAGCCTATTGACATAAAAAATAATTTTCCAAAGTTTTCTAATAAATATTGGACATTGACGTACTATTGGGCCCTGTATGAAATTCTGAACATTATACAAAATAACGATGATACTATCAACTTCATTTAAACAAATATATAAATGTAGTAATGTACAATGAATATATGTGTGTGTGCATGTGTTCACGTCAAAGCGGTATTATAAGTGTAAATGACAATTTTCTGTAATCTGGTTTTGATATAAAACATCAAGGTCCTTTGCATAGTTTGAAAATCTTATATATCTTGACCATCTATAACTGAAGAAATCAGCAGTTTTAAAAATTGACTACTATTTTTTTAACTAAATAGCAGTGCTACCCATTTGTTTGATTCGATTTAAATTATGTTCCTTAGAATACCTACAAATTGAACAAGAAAGAAACTGTGTGTCATCAACAAATAAGAATAATTAGTTAGATTAAAAAACTCAGCTGCATAGATAGCAAACTACAGTGGTCCGAAGATGGACCCTTGTGAAACATCCAACAAAATCAATTGAGCAGAGGACATCGACAGATAGAGGCTGATGTCGGTTGCAAAAGCACGATTTAGGCCTGTAACTCCGAAACAAATAAAAATAGACTTACCACTTTGTGCTTTTTAGTTTTACAATTAAGTCTACTTTATGCCCCTAAAATTTGAACATAAGGATACGGGACACCTTGTATACGAATTATCATTGGAAAGGATAGGGTTCATGATATTCTTTTTAAATATAAAATTTCAAATCCCGTATAATTCATAAAACCTTCGGTATTTTGTGTATACAGGGTGTCTCACCGGAAACTGAATCGATCGATATAGAAAAATTCAACTAAAATATTTACAAGCAGCTGGCACTTCCGCTTATACCGGAAGTCGATACCAACTTGCTTATTTCAAATGGAACACCCTATATATTTTAGGGTTCTCAAAAAGAGCATAAAATTCTGAGTCGAGAATATGTAGCATATCCTACGCCTAAACCTAGCCGTTTCAGAGAAATTTGACATTTTATAGAAAATTTGACAGGTGCAACGGTTTGCAAGAACCGTTATAACTTTATTCGTGTAAAAGATCCTTACTTGCTTCTTGTCACGTAAAAAGAACTCAAGGAGATCTACGTTGTACAACTGAAATAAATTCAATAATATCATACCAAGTGTTTCGCTTTCGCGTTACATTTTGTCAACTTCAAACCGCGAAAACTTGTTTAGATCAAATAGAACACCCTGTATTTTTTTACGTCAAGTTGTGTAAAATTGAATTCCCTTTTTTCTGATATTAGCATTGTGGGAGTTAAAGTTACAACTTTTTGATATATTTGCGATTTTATTAGAAATTCATGAATTGTTGTAATCATTTCATCAAAATTATTAGAAACAATCAGTCATTATCTTATCTCAAAAAATGCCAGCATGTTTAAATTACACCCACTAAGACTTTTTAAATTTGTTTATTATTTATGGAGAATGTGATAAAGTAATATCAAGAACTTGCAGCACATTTGGTACTCGATATCCAGAAAAACGGAAACCGTCACCAAACACTGTAAAACGCATACTGGAAAATTTTAAAAATTATGGCTCTGTCAAGGCAAAAACGCAAAGAAGAAAGCCTATTGTTGATGACGATAACATTGAAATAGTCATTCTGGGATATTTTCATGCATTTCCAAGGATGTCATTAAGACAAGCTGCTCTGGAATCGGGACTATGCAAGGATTCAATTCACAGAATCTTATTAAAATATAAGTTTCACCCGTTTTCATTCCATATGGTTCAAGGATTAAAAGAAACAGATTTCCTAAGAAGACAGAATTTTTGTGAGTTTATTCTAATAAGGTTGAGGGTCACGATTCTTATTTGGGAAATATTATATGGACAGATGAAGCAAAATTGACTAAAAAAAGACTTTCTAATAGACACAATTCGCATTATTGGAGTGATTCAAATCCTCATATGTTCAGAGAGCGAAACTTTCAGGAAAGTTTGCAGTTCAATGTTTACTGTGCCATAAGAAACGATAGAATGGTGGCATTACAATTTTATCAGAAAAATTTAAACGGTAAATTAAATTTTCTCTTTTTTTGTTTCTTTTCTTAGGTGAAAGATATCTGAATATCTTACAAAATTTGAATAATAACTATTTAGAAAATTTACCTCTCGCCGAACATAGAAACATCTTTTATCAGTGCTCCCCCACATAACGCATATTTAATTAATAATTATTTACAAGAAACTTTTTATGATCAATGGATTGCTAATAATGGACCTTTCTTATGGCCTCCTCGCTCGCCCGATTTATCAGTTCTGGATTATTTCATTTGGGGAACTATTAAAAATAAAGTTTATGAGAGCCCATTAACAACCATTGAAGATTGTATGCAAAGAGTAACAAATGCATTTCAAAACATATCACAGGATTCAATTAGAAGAGCTACCCATTAGGAACTAACCCGAAGGTGCGAAAAATGTGTCCAGGTTCGAGGGCGGAATTTTGAGCAATTATTAAATTAAAATGGAATCATATTTTAAATTGATCTTATCTATGCTATTTTAGTTCATGCCATATCTTCAATTCGATTAATACGCATATTACAGTGTCAGTGTTATTTTGCGTTTTTGTATCGAGTAGCAATGTGCTGCAAGTTCTTAATATTACTTTATCACATTCTCCATAAATAATAAAAAAAATTAAAAAGTTTTCGTAGGTATAATTTAAACGTGCTGCCATTTTTTGACTTAAAATAATGACTGATTATTTCTAATCATGGCTATTTTGATAAAATAATTACAACAATTCATGAATTTCTAATAAAATAGCAAATATTTCAAAAAGTTGTAACTTTAACCCCCACAATGCTAATATCAGAGAAAAGGGAATTCAATTTGACACAACTTGACGTAAAAAAATACAGGGTGTTCCCTTTGACCTAAACAAGTTATCGCGGTTTGAAGTTAACGTAACGCGAAAAACGGAACACTTGGTATGATATTATTGAATTTATTTCAGTTGTAGACGTTCTCCTTGCGTTCTTTTTATGTGACAAGAAGCAAATGAGGATCTTTTACACGAAGAAAGTTATAACCGTTGCACCTGTCAAATTTTCTATAATATGTTAAATATCTCTGAAACGGCTAGGTTTAGGTATAGGATATGCCATATTTTCTACTCAAGAATTTTATGCCCTTTTCGAAAACCCTAAAATATATAGGGTGTTCCATTTGAAATAAGCAAGTTGGTATCGACTTCCGGTATAAGCGGAAGTGCCAGCTGCTTGTAATTATTTTAGTTGGATTGGCCACACCGACATTAGTAATTATCTAAATTTTCAAAATTTTCTGATGAGTACTTTTCTCTATATCGATCGATTCAGTTCCCGGGAAGACACCCTGTATAATTGCAGGCAAAAATAGAATGAATCGTTTATTCAAAATAGTTTTTATTAGTTCTCGTTGACTTTTCATAGAGAAACCAACTAAAGATAATGATAAATATGATATAATATGTTATATTTACGTGTGGTAAATGTAACATAGTATACCACTTAAATCAGTTTTAAACATCACGTTTAACCAGACCATTGAATTCAAACTTACAAAACTAACAATAAATTTTTACTAGAGAGAGACGTCTGGCACGTCTCAGCGCCATTAGGCATCGGATCCAACCATCTTACCAATCATATTTTAAACTCTTCAACTTTGCTTGCGTTTTCAACCACCACTTGCTAAAACAGAACAGTTATGCGCTTTAATTTGGTATTAACTAATTGGAAAAGTTCTACCTTTATAGCTTAATACGTTCTAGCAGATGAACAACATATACAATTTTTTACTTTAACGACTTTTAATTACTTAAAAGAGTAAATATAGAGAGAATAGCTTTATTTTAATGAAAAGTTTTTCTACAAAAGATTTAAATAAAGTTCTTTTCGTCGACGTCGGGAGTTGAACATTTTTAAAAGCTTTTATTAAGCTTACAATGTTTGTTTGTTTGTATAGGTCAAATCTTGCAATAAAAATTTTGATTAGTTCTAATTAAGCTAGAGCTTTGAAATTTTGTGCATATGTATAAGTCCTCTGACAATACACTTTTAACATTATCATATAAGAAAGAAACAAGATGACTAACAACTTTACCGTTTATGATCCGATTCGACTCAAAATCGATATCTGGGGGTTTTCGAGATCGCCAATTATGAAGTCTTGGTCAAAATTTAGAAAATCAAAATGGCGGCGCCAACATGGCGGACGACTTTTGTCATTTATGGTTCAAATCGAGATTAAAAGCGATATCTGGGGGTTTCCAGGTTCGCCGATTACGAATTTCTAGTCAAAAATTTAGGATGACGACTTCAAGGTGGCGGACGACTTTACCGTTTAAGATCCGATTCAACTCAAAGTCGTTATCTGGGGGTTTTCTAGGTCGCGGATTATGAGTTTTTAGTCAAAAATTCAGAAATTCAAAATGGCGGCGCCAATATGGCTGACGACTTTTGTCATTTAGATCCAAATCGATCAAAATCGATATCTGGGGGATTTCCGGGTCGCGGATTAGGAATTTCTAGTAAAAAATTTAGTTCAAGATGGCGGACGACTTTACCATTTATGATCCGATTCGTCTCAAAGTCGATATCTGGGGATTAAAGCATATCAAAAGACTAAATAGTAAAGAATAAAATTATAGAGAAAAATATTTTTTTAAAAAAAGCATTTAATAATGTTCTAAAAAGTAGAAAATAAATTTTGAAGTAAATCAAACCCATCATTTTGTGACATTATATAATTTTTTTTTTTTTTATATAAAAGCTTGTCGCGAGCAATCTCCTTTGCACAAGAAAATCTCGCGACAAGCTTTTATATCATAAAAAATATATATAATGTAACAAAATGATGGGTGTGATTTACTTCAAAGTTAATTTTCTACTTTTTAGAACATTTAAATAAAAGCTTTTTAAAAATTTTTTTTAAATACTTTTGTTTCGTTATAAATTTGCCAACAATGCCGCGTGTAGTGAAAATATTTTATTTTATCATACCAGTAATCGAGAGTATTTTCCAATACACAATTGAATCGGCAGATATGACGAGATCTCTTTATTGAGACTAATATAAACCACCACAAACAATTACAAATAGTAATTGAACCGTCCGGTACCTCACACTTTCTTTTATTAGTGTTAATTTGTGGTGAGGCCGCAGCTTCAATTTAGTGCCTATCGGAGAATTATTGGTTTTTGTATTGCGTCGTAAAATGTCTCCTATTACATTTAATAACAATCCTGTAATAAAGGCGGCATTATTTCCAATCATTTTTATTTCGCTGTAAGAATACTAAGAAATTGGAATAACTAATATTAAAGAGGACCTTGCAAGAATTGGAGGAAAAATATACAGGCCACAAATTTTCTCATTATTAAAACATACTTTAATAATACGAAAATTTTGTAGACATATTAATTTTTTAAACTGCATAATTCTGGAGGTACAGGGTTGGCTGTATCACTCAAGTTTTATTTCTTTTCAAAATTGATCCCTTATACGTCAGTATAATCTGAAGTAAATTTAAGAAATAATAATGTAGCAATACACGCAATAATATAGTCTTAAGGTAGACTAAGGAAATGAAGTAGTGGTGAGAGGTAAATCAAGTCTCTTAGATAGTCAATGCTACTATGTATAACGACTTGCTTCTCCTCAAGCACCATGAGCAGCGACCTCTAGCAGTTGTAGGAAACAACTACTTAACTACTACCATCTAACAAGATTTACTTACCTCTCACCACTACAAACTACATTATTATGGGATAAGAGGAAGTAAGTATATTTACGTCCTATCTTACAGACCGTCAACAATGTTTTAAATTTAACAGTAAAGTGTCCAAACTTACCAATGTTAGTTATGGGGTATCACAGGGATCTGTCCTAGGTCCTGTAATGTTTATCATCTATATTAATGATCTGTCATTCAATTTGACTCCTAATGTACTTCCAATAATATATGCTGACGATGCCACATTTTTGCTAAGAGACAACCTGTTTTTCCAACTTGTATGTTAGTAGTCCGTAAGAATCCGATAATCTAATAAATAATTGGTCGAGGAGCAATTATCTTGCTATAAATAATGATAAAACTAAAACTTTACAAATTTTCAATAAAAAATAATGAAGTACACACTGAACCTATTAAGCTCCTCGATGTGTATATGGATAAGTCATTAAATTTTTTATTCCATATTCAAAACTTCCATTTATGTAATAAGACAACTTAGCAATAAAACCACAAAAGATTGCTTAAGTTGCTTATTTTGCCAGAATAATGGCGGATGCTAAATATGAAGATCATTGTAAACTGATCTTCAAAAGCATTCATATTTTAACCCTGCCGTCATGTTTCACATATGAATGTGTGTCATATTAAAAAATTAAAAAGTGATGACAAAGTTACCAAGCAGGGAGACGTACACTTCCATAATACTAGAACGATAACAAATTTAAGATTACCAAAATATAGACTAAGCAAATCGCATTTAAATTTTTCAACGTGTTACCTATTGACTTAAAAAAATTTCGATATGAGTGTAAACTTGTTTAAACAAAAGGTTAAAAGTATTCTTTTGCAAAATGCGTTTTATACATAATAATATGACGAATTTTTTTATTATTTTGACTCCTTACCTAATTTATCGTCTGTCTAATAACTTGTATATTGTGGATTTCTGCATTAACTGTTGTTTTATTTTTGATAATTTAGTATAAGAGGCCGCGACTAATTTCATGTCCGAAGGAACATATGGTTGAAACTTGCATCATATGTAGAAGTGGGCTCGGCAATCCGAATGGTCCTGGTCTGCTAGAACAAAGCTGCTGGGTTTGGGTACCAGCGTCTGGCAAAGTTGATGGACATGATTTTGGCTGAACGAACATACTTCTGAAATTTATATGGTAGGCAGAGTATTGGTTACTAACGTGAATTCCATCGTTCTGCCATAGCGCAGCTGCTGCGTTTTCAAAACTGACCGCTTCAAAGTTGCTAAGTAGGATAAAAAATTAGACTGAATGAACATACGCGTGAATTGAAAAAGTCTCAGATAAGTAAAGCTATGAAAAGTATCTATATTTATCAATGCCTTTTATGGATGTTTTTAAATAAAACAAGCTATAACAATTGACCAGAAACTAGGAAAACTAGGTTTGTTGAGGATTTGTCCATTAATTTACCTAGGAAAACTCATCCACAAACTTAATAATACGTCTTCTTATTCTCTTCTAAACTATACAATTAGTTACTTTTTAACAATAAAAAATAACAAATATAACAAAAGTAATATAGCATATGTAAAATAAGTATAAAAAAGTTCATTTAACAAAATCATGAAATACTTACAAAACTGTTTTAATCACATTTTAAATGGTATCAGTTCATAGACGCGCTTCTGCCCTTCTCATTTGTTTTTTTTTTCACTATTTTAAATAGTTTTTATTACTCTCCTTTACTGTATTTGTTGATATAATTATAAACTTGTTTGCTGCTCATTACTTAATTTGACTACATTAGTTAAATTTCGTAGACGAAATAAAAAGAACGACACAACACAAGCACCATATAATGCTTATGTGAGTCTTCCAGGACTCGATCTAGGTCTTTTGCTGTTCTGGGCAAAAATAATTTTTACCACCCTTTATATTTAATTATAAATTGTTTTAAAACATAACTTTTGGTAGCGGATGAAATTATATGCAGGTATTTGTTGAGTAATAAAAGCTTATTGTTTTATAAAAACTTAATATTCATAAAAAAACAGTAAAGAACAAAATAAATTGTACAAGTAGGAGGTAGGTACATATTTTTTAAAATTCAAGAAAAACGCAACTCGTAAAATATTTTAAGAAATCAGTAAAAAAGCGTATAATAAGTCACAGAGGATGAAAAATATTAACAATTCGTCAGTTTTAAGAAATTTTCGAGCCACGAGAAGTAAAACGATACAACAGGGCATATAAATAAGAAATATGTATTAAAACCGCCATTTTAAATATTAATTTGACAACATCAACAGTAGTAGAGACTCGATAACTTTGTACATACCACTGAATATGAATTTTGGAGCAGCCCTCACACCTTTCAAGATGCTGAAGTTCGTGTAATTTCAAACAGTTGCCAAAGAGTTCAAACGCTTCTGAAACACCAAAATCCAATTAAGTAATCGAGAGTGGCATATTTTACTAGATTTCAGTAATTGGCACACTAGATAACACTACAGGTAAACATGCATGTAAAAGTACCAACTTTAATCTACCAGAGCTCGATTTCCAATTAGCTGTAAACTATATGAATCCCAATAATCAGTAGGTCGCCTAGTAAATGTAATAATTTAATTTGGACCCGGCTCTAGCTGCACTTGCTGATCATGAAAACTAATTAAACAGATTGTTCATTTGAACTTCTGTTTACGCTCTTCTAGCGTCCTATTATTATGTCCGATCGGGCGGCTCCATTTGCTTTATTTCGCTGGCTTACGCTCATTCTGGTTATGGAATTATTAAAAGCAAATAGTTGTGCTAAATGTAATTAACTGAAATTATTTGTTTATATGGAACTTTGTTGCTTTGCCAGGTTAATTTGCGTTCATTAATGTAACAAAATGATCTATTTATGTAATTAAGAATTTTTCATATTGTGCAGTACAATATGTTTATTGTAATACTAAGTAGTACGACAAGAAACTATTTCAAGAGGAACCGTATTAACAATGTTGTTCTTCAATACTTCTCGAGTACATGCATACTGGGTGTGCATGAGACCTGGTTCAGATTCATAGCTTATGTGCTTATGAACCAATGATAGTTCACAGTGACATCCACTTATCGTTATTAAAGATCCATCCGCATTTGGATGGATATGGAAGTTCTAGGATTCGTTGATAAAGGTTAGGGCAAACCAAACCTTGATTGATAAATACATCTATTGTGACAGAACATTGATTATTTATTTATTTAAAATAGACAACTTGTAATTTACAATCGAGAAAAACAGATACAGATACTCCTCGGATACTTCCTCGGATAAAAATATTCCGAGGGATCACAATTACAATGGAAGATCATTTTGCGGTTGTGTATGGAGAGCACCTAAGTGATTAAACACTTATATTGTAGTATGAGCAGGTGTGAATTAGCTGCTGAGTTTATTTTCTTAATGTGCAAAATGGGTAGTGTGCAAAATGGGTAGTGTACAAATAGTGAATGATATACTTATAGGCACTATACGACTGTCTAAAATTTTTATAAACTCAGAATAATTTTGAAAAATAAATTTTTTGACAATGTTCAATTTTTACTGTGTTTGATCTCTGTTGGCAAAATATTCTTTCCTATTATTTGGGTTTTCTACCTCATGTACTATTATCCTCTTCAAAACAAATCACCGAATCTACAAAATAATAGAATTATTGGAAAAAAAGCCTCTGCGCCCGTGACGTTTACGCCAAAGGAAAAGTCAGAGGTTATGTTTTGCAAATAATATAAATCGGAATAAACACAGAAATAATGTATTTTGCTGACGTTTCGGAAAGTAATCTCTTTCCGTTTTCAAAGCTATTTTTTGGAAGAACTCTTATTTTGCTGTGTATGTCAAATACAAAGCTTTAAGATTCTGTTTATGTTATTTTCATAGATAGTTACTACTTACACAGAACATAGAACTGATGATATTTTCTTTTAGATAATGTTGAGTTTGTTAAGTTCTTCTTTTAACATTGGTAGCCAGGTTGTACAAATATCTACAGAACAATTCGATACGCACTTATCTTCATTTAATAAGATTATTGCTGATTCTTTAATTTTTCTTTTTTTGGTATCTGTTTCTTTTGTTAAAGTTTTTGCCGAGTCCCAATTTATTCTATGTCCGTTTTCCCAAGCATGTTCACAAATCTTTGATTTCTGAATTTCATTCTTTCTAATGTAATTCTTGTGCAAAAAAAAAGATTACAAACTTTTGGCATTATATATATCAAAAATCTATGACAAATATTTTTGTTGAATCTTGGGGTGGATATGTTGAAGGTATATAATTCTGAAATGTTTTGTTCTTAAATGTATAAATACATAGGCTGTGAAAATATAATGACCGAATATTGTGTTATGTTCTGTTTAAAGAAGATTTGTATGATACCATCTTTGTTTTGTAAATATAATTTTTAATATATAATTCCAGGTTACATTTAGTTTTTGTAATGATTTTCTATACGTTTCTCCCCACATTAGGATACCACAACGGATAAGTGATTCGACAAGGATCTTATAAATAATTGAAAATAGTTTTCTTGAATTGATAAAATTTATAAACAAGTTTCCTGAATTTATTCGCTAAATAATCTAAATGGTTATTCCATTTTAGATATTTATTAATGGTTAAACCTAGATACTTGATCTCATTTACCTTCCTAATTTCATCTTTCATACCTGTAATTTTTATTCAAGTGAAATCAGGTCTATATCAATCAATCAACAAGGCTTTATTATAAATTAAAAATACAACAGTACCTCCCCAGAACCCATCCCGGGACCGACCGCGCAACCACCGCGTTAATCGTGGTAGCGGATTGCACGATCGGGCGGAATAGGCCTAGTTCGGTTAAACACAAATTGATAAAACTTAACCTAAACACCTTCTGCAAAAGCAGATAAAAGAAAGTAATAAAATTCTTACATGTCTAATTTTACAAAAAGACTTAACACAACTGAAAATACACTTTAAAAACTGGGGCATAAACACTTTTTAAAATTTTGCGGCTGGCGCAGGCGCCTCAATCCAAACGAGGAGCCTTCTACGAGCTCTATGAACGCCGGGCTGTGCAAGGCTGGCCTAAACTTTAACTTTAAAAATTTTCGATACCACAAGGTTTTGATTTTGTGAAAAATTGATAATAAGAAAACAAATTTAGAGACAAAAATGTACAAAAGAAACCAAGAAAAAACAAATGCGACAAAAAGAATACAAACAGAAAGGAAGAAGGGGGGATAGGAAGGATTTAAAGATACGAAAGGTATGAAATATCAGTAAAGGTGGATAGAGTAAGCGGAAGTTATAGTTGGTGAAGGTTGGCTACAAGGGTTGCCGGAAAATCGGTAACGTCTGGTACGGTAAAGGGTGTTTAATTCGAAATGGGACATTATGCTCTCTAATTTGTGTTATGTGTCTTGTTAGCGGACTATCGCCCAGCTTAAAAAAATAGAAGTTTTGAGAGACTTGCTGGACATAATCCGCTATCGGGGTTATGTCGTTGCAACGTGCGTATAGGTCTCTGAGGGAGGTGTACCTTCCAGAATTTGATATGAGGCGCATAAATTTGTGTTCAAACACTTCTAGTTTTTTCATTTTCATTTTCATTGTCTGGTACAGCATACCGCGGCGCCGGTATGCTGTACCACACCGGCGCCGCGTATGTGATGGACGGCCTGACCACCATTGTGTATAACAACTTTTTATTTTCTCTGTTAAGTCTGCTACCCTGACCACTAGCCGATACAGACTTCTGGACAGGGAGTAGACCGTCCGTATTGTCTCGGACTTTTCAGCGTTCACCCGAATCTTCCACTGGTCGTAATAAGCCGTGGCACGAGCCATGTGCGCCTTCGGCAGCATATTCGCTGCTTGTGCGTTATGTGAATGTGCATACATGGCTGTGTCATCGGCGTACTTGGCCAGCTTTGCATTCGAGAACTCTGGGAAGTCGGAAACGTACAAGTTGTACAACTTTGGTGACAGGCACGATATTTGCGGGACTCCCGCTCGAATGCCCGCCGTGTTGACAGTTTGTTATTCACTCGAACCTGCAGGGATCTGCCCGTTAAGAACGAGTGAATGAGCTTAATGAAGTAGGTCGGAAAGTTGTAGTGGTGTAGTTTGTAGAGTAACCCCCGGATCCAGACGGTGTCGAACGCCTTCTCAATATCCATGGCGGTGTTGTTCCCGAGGTTGTATTGTACTTTGACGTCGTTAACTATCCTAACGACCTGTTGCGCCGTGCTCCTGCCCCTCTTGAAGCCAAACTGGGACTCATCGTCGATGGAGCTCCTCCTGAACAGCATCTAGTCTGGCCAGGACGAGCTTCTCCATCAACTTGGACATCGCCGACAGTAACAAGATGGGCCTGTAGCTGCCGACGAACTTTGCGTTCTTGTTTGGCTTGAGGATGGGAACGACTACGGCGCACTTCCCTTGGCTAGGCCAGTGTTGTAGCTGTAGGATTGCGTTAACGATGTACGTCAACTGCACAATATCTTTCCTGGGGAGATATTTGAGCAGCTTGTACTCGACACCGTCTTTTCCAGGGGCTTTATTGTTTGGTAAATCTTTGACAATTTGTGCTACTTCCGAGGGCTTGGTCATGACCTTCAGAAATTCTCGTCTTGTCATTTGTACGTCATGACGAATGATTTCGTTAATGTCGTTTTCGATGTGGCCGTGTTCTAAGCTGTTCGGTATATCGTCATTGTGGATGTTCTCGAAATGTGTAGCTAAGTCGCTCACCTATTGAGCGTCTGTCATCGACGTCTGTCCGTTCGCGCGCGTCAATGCGGGTATAGCCTCCCGCGTATTTTTCGAGGCCCTCGTCAGCTTCCACAGCGAGTTGTCCTGAGGATTTAGCGCTGCCAGTTTGTCCCCCATTTCTGATTACTTGCAGTATTTATGGAGGTTCTGATCTGCCCTTGCAGCCTGATTATCTCAACCTTGGCGTTGACGTTGCGATTTCGCTGCCAAAGCCGTCTCAGTCTATTTTTTCCCCTTATATTTTGTATGACCGCGTCGTCGAGTCGGTCTCTGTTTTGATTCACAGTAATGGTAGTGGCAACGGTCTGCTTGGCATCCTGCAGCACTCTCGTGAACTCCCCCACCGCATTTTCTAGCTCGGCGGGCGTGCTGATCATGTTGTTTAGCATTATGCAGTATTCAGTATTATGGTTCAGTTAATGTAAATGCCAGGTAATGCGTCTATTAGTATTTGATGATAGATGATACACATTTAGCCAGTTTTTCATTCTTTTTATACCTAATTAAGGACAAAAGAGAATTTATATAAGCCAGGAAGAGTATTGAACCAAGGACTGTCCCCCGAGGTAACCTTACTTTCACAGTTCCTGGTTTTCATTAAGAGTATCATTTAATTTCACAATGTCTATTCTATTTAATAAGTAACTGCGAATGACATCTAAAACTGCGCCAGGAACACCACAACGTTCCAAAACATACAAGAGTTTTTCATAATTAATAGTATCAAATGTAGCATCACTCGTTGTTTTACCAGCAGCACGGAAACCAAATTATAATTCATGTATGATATTATTTTGGTCGAACATTTTACCAACCGAAATTTCAAAAATTTTTCAAAAATCTTTCCAAAATTATTAATGACACTAATAGGTCTATAATTACAAATTTATGTTTATGTTTTATCTCCTGCTTTATAAATGGTAGTAACTATGGATATTTTAAATTGGGATGGGACAGCATTGCTTAAAAAAATAAAGTAATTAGTTTGAGTGGCTGTAAAATATACTGATGAATTTTTTAATAATGTCAACAGTTATTCCATCAATACCAGGTGAACAGCTATTTTTTATTGTGGATGTATGGTCTATTAATTCATTTTATGTTACAGGATTAAGAAACATGGTATTAAGATTTAAGCTATATTTTCATTGAAGGATGTAACACTGTTAATGTTTTTGACCATATTTAAACTGACATTGATGAAATAGTTGTTCAAGTAGCTTGGAGTTTGTTTCTTGTTATTAAATATAATTTCTTCATTGTCAATAATTTGATACACGTTTTATATTGGATTTTTCATTAGTAGCTTCAGATATTAATTGATATACTTGTTTTAGATTGTTTTTGTTGTGTTCAACATAGCACTCATTGTTTTATTTTTAAATAATTTATTCAATGCATTTTTATGTGCTTTGTATACATGGTCTAATTCTGGTGATAAGTGTTTATTTAATCGTTTTTTAAGTTTGTCTGTATTTTTTATCGATACCATTGAGCCGTGGATTATCTATGGCTTTATTTTTATCATTTGGTTAGTCATAATCTTCTAAATTTTTGACATTTCTCTATGGTTATTAAATTTATACAGGAAAAAAGTAGCAACAGTCTGAGAATCATTTGAATTTAAAATTTCATTTCAATTTTCCAAAATTAATTTTCGAGATAATTTTTTATTAGTTTTTAAGTTCATTTTCATTCATTATGTTGTGATTAATGTCACGAATTAATAATTGAATTTTGTTTCTTTCTTAATTCTGGTCTAAGTGTGTATAAAATTCGTCGATGAAAGAGATCAAGTTGCTCAGATTAGGTCTATATAATGCAGTTATTCTAAGGCATACATTGTTAATTAGATTTATAGTACTTACAGTTAATTTATGATTATACATATTATAACTGATTTGATTAATATTAGAACACCATCATTTTTATTGTAGTCGCCTCCATTATGTAAGGTTGTATATCCAGGTATCTGAAGGTTGTTTTTATTTGGCATTGAAAACACTCACTTAGAACAAAACTATTACAAGTTTATTCATATGTTTCTATACGAGCCAGAAACGTTTTTGTTTGTACCTCTTGTATTAAAATGCATCACGTTTAAAAACATGTTCAAATTCAGAAGAGATTCATAACATTCTGGATTAATGTAGTTTCCACGATGATTTTGTTCTAGTTGATTATTGGGGTAAGTTTTCAACCAGCCGGTTATTTGTACAAATTACTGAACTTGATAGGTCGATACTGCTTGTACCAGAATATTTATCTGGCATATGGTATGGTATACTTTGGAAGCATCCCTAATTGTTATTATTTGACTGTTTTGAATCCTTAACCAAATCTATGAAAATGGCATTAACATCTGGAAGGGTATCCCAAGCTATTCCAACACTTTTTGGTACTGGGCTCAAGAAAGTTCGAGATTATTAAGGCAAGGAGATTTCAGAGATAGGTTTGATATTAACATGTGGGCCGGGCTCATTGGAGGGAGAATTATAATTTTCATATTTTTATATGGTTCTGAAACTGGCGAAAGGTAGCTTGGATTCCTCCAAAGTCAAATTCAACATGAAATGAACAACTTACTCCATAATTTAAAGAGTGATATGTACTTTCATCAATATGGGGCAGGATCTCACAATGCTCATATCGTTCGCCATTTCCTTATGGGGAACGATGGACTGTTACCAAGTCCAGTAAGGTGACCCCCTAGGTCACCGGATCTGACTCCCATCGATTTTTATCCATGGAGATATAAAAATAAAGTTTACTCTAGACCACCAACAACATTAGAATAGTTGTTGAATAGAGTAACATAAGCAACTAGCCATGTCATCTTAAACTGGTACAAGGAAGTATCCATATGTCAAATTTGATTAAAGATGTCTTGGGAAATAAAATTATTTAAATCTCTTAACCTTAATCATCCAATGGACCACAGCTTGAGTATTAGTACATTAGATGGTTAGATTTGTTCCATAAATAATATAATGTAAATATGCGTCATAAAAATGTTGCTGATTGGAGCGCTTAAACCGATAGAGATATAGTATTATTATCTAATAAAATACATTTGTTAAATTAGACTTTTTGTTATAAGCAACTTGTTGCCATTCATGTCTGGAATAAACATTCCAATTGGCACAGGTATTTTGACCAATTATATTATTGAAATTTTAATATCTTAACTCATAGCTATTAGACTCTATATTTAGTAGAAAAGACATTAGTTATTAGTTTATTAACATCTGGATCTCTCATATCAATGACTAATTCATTTTATTGTATATCTTAACACGATTGCATACAGTTAAGTTTATGGAGATCCATGATTCATATAAAATGATAATTGTCTTTTGCTTTATATCCGTAGTAGATAATATGTTCTGTTTATCAATCTACATTTATTCTATAAATTACTTTTTTATTACCCTTAAATTACCCTAATTTGTTACCTTAATTACCCTTAATTAATTATTTCTTACTTAAATTACAATTAATTATCGTCTATTACCCTTACTTACCTTTAATTCTATAAAGTTGCTGATAATATAAAAATAAAATGATTATTACATTTAGCAAACGTTCAGTAATGTTATAGGATTTTGAACACTTAATTGCGCATTAATAGTGTACTGTTAGTAATGCAGGTTTATTTCAAATTATGAATTTTCATACATTTTTGTAAAAATTTTGTTCTGTTAGTTCAAATAATAAAAAAGCGATTATCAAAATATTTCTTTTTTTAATTATAAATTTAGTACATTTTTTTTGTAATTTATAGGTCTAATTAAAGAACAGGTTGTCCCATAGCAGATCAATTTTATAAAAAAATAGTTTTCGTTGAAACATCAATATCGTTGAACTTAATGAAGAATAAATCCCGTTTAATGTTAGTATCTGAAGAGATAGTATTTTGAAGGTGTTTATAGGCCGATCTTTAACAATTTTGGCCAAATTGTGGTTTTCTATGATTAAAGTTAAAAATTAAAATAGTTTTTGAAAATCAAAATAATATTTGAGGGTCAATTCATATGTATCTTGGCCAATAGGATGCAAATATGCAAAAATATATAGTTTGTCCCATTTAAAAATTTGATTTTCATGTAAATTGCATCTAATCCGGAAGTCAACTATTTTTGTTCTTTACATCACATAATTGGAAATTCCATCCAATATCACTGCACCAAATTTGAAAAGATCCATTAGCCCATAGAAAAGTTACAAGAGTGTCCCTATTGGCTGAGTCATCCGGTGTTACCGGATCATCTCGTTTAATGTTTAAAATTAGAACTTGCCATACCGGCTATGGAACTCGCTGATCTTGAGGTTCCACATAATGATTTATCTGCTATGATGTCACTATCTGGACGATGGAGGAGGAGTGGCCAGCACCCTATGTTTTATCTACTAACATATATGATACTGCTGTCAATACACAATACGCGTACATAGACACTTGTACAAATACCGCAAGATGCAATTTTATTGGTCCAGCTATGTTTGCAAAATGGTAAATGAAGCTAACTCATCGGCATACGAAACAAAATTGTTTTCTTTAAAAAAATCGGCAGCTACAGGAAGCAGCTGGAACCTCCTCACTCGGTGGATCTTTGAAGCCGAAAAGAGCATTAAATTGCGTGACAAAACGGCACTAAACGTAATCCGATCTCATCCAAAACCTTTTCAGATCTTCTGGGGCACTAAAAAAACCCTCAACTTAATGAATTTACAATCATCTATGCGAGTTATTACCTACATTATCGCTCGTTGAATAATATACTATTAGGATATTAACAACTTTAACATCACTTGAACGACTAAGAAAGTCTAGTTATCCTAAATACTGCAGATTTGTAAAGCAACAAACTGAAAATTGGTAAAGTGATAATCTATAATAAATTCACCAACGAAGGTACAGAAAGAATATGATATTGATATTGTTACATCTACCTTTAAAGTTTGTGACAATCCACTAAAAGTTACAAATATGCCGAAATCTTATTAACATGAGATGACACCAACGTTATCGGATGACAAACGATGACAATGACAATCGTCAAAATTTGCTCATTGCAATCCGATCGCTCGCGGCTGTCTTTGTTAAATGAAACATTAGCATTTCAGTAATTTTACTAGATTTTAGAGGAATATTTGTAGTTTAATTCTTCGATTTGTTTTATATATATTTAAAAACGGCACTAAACGTAATCCGTTCTACTTCTAGAGTAGTGAAGAAACCCTCACACGTGAATTGACACGTGATGTAACGAGTTTCACGACGTAACGGCTACGAGCATTGATCATGTCATGCGAAATGCGATCTATGCCATATTTGCTTTGTTTTTAATTTTTTTCACGGAAACCAAATCGGAAGGGTGGAAGTGTGATAATCGTTGAAATCAGAATTTTAACTGATTTTCAATGGTTCCATTGCAAATTGAAAGTAATTATAAAATAAACAACTTGTTGCGTCAAAGTGGCACTAAATGTAATCCGATCTCAACTAAAACCTTTTCAGATCTTCTGGGACACTAAAGAAACGCACACGCAAAGTTTCATTCAAATCCGTTCAGTAGTTTCGGCGTTATCGTGCTAACACACATACACACACACAGACATTTTTCAAAAACCACTTTTTTGGGTTCCTAGGACCTCAAAACGTAAAGATTTGATGTTATCTCAATTTTCGTTTTTGAACCAATTTTAGTAACCTCTCACAATTTTATTGTGGAGAGGTTAAAACCACTAGGCTCAAATCGGTATTAACATCTGTACTGTTATACTCAGCCCTGTATATTATTTATTACCAATAATTCATTATTTTTATTTTCTATATTGAAATGAAGAGATTAATAATTCCTTTACATTTCAGTCATGAAAGGGGATCACGAAATGACACTTGCTGCCACACAACTCCCAGACGAGCAATTTTACTTCCACAGTTAAGTGTGATTAAAGTTTTCCTAATGTCTCTATTACTCTCAATAGAGGAAATGTTTTTAAACGCTAAAAGCTCATATAACCTATATATAGCTACGTATTTTCAAATGCGTATAAACTGAATCAAAGATGAGTACTTAAAAATGTAAGTGCAGAAGTGCACTAAAGAAAAAGAAATATGAGCGTAATTTGTAATGGTAAGTTGGCCGCAGCATTTGCGAATTAATAAGGAAAGTGTTATTATTCATTTATGCAAGACTGTGGTTGTTTGAATACAAAACCGTATAATATAAACATCAAACTCCAAACTGCACGTTGGAAATATTTAATATTCTTTTTGAAAATGTTCCTTTTTAATTGTTTTTTAAACGTGTCGGACGAATTAAATTATCATAAATTAAAGGCGGCTCTAAATGATGCGTTTTCGAGCACTAGGAATTTAATCTAGAGCAAATGTGAATTCGAAACGGGATTATCGTTCAAAATTATGCTTGGTTAATTAACTACCTTTGTGTTTAACCGAATCCTCTACACAAACATATAATATAATGTATGTTTCGAATAATAAAATTGTACCGATACCTGTGTAGCCATTAGAGTTTATGGAGAGGTTCAAATAAACGAGAAACATATTGTTTTCTATAATTAATAGAAGTACAGAGGAACGTTTCTTAAGAATATGCTATATGTACAAAACTTTCTTGGCTATAATCCCAGACATTCCTTATTATAAATTAAGCAATCCGAATTTTTAGAGTACATTTAAATAATAATCAATTATTTCAAAGTAAATTTGAACAATGCACAATACAAAACAAAAAGCAAAAGCTATCGAAGGAGTATACCCAAAAGAAAAAACAAACATATAGACTTCAAGGTTTTAACATACATTGGCCCTTAACAGAACCAATTTTCTTTTTCTTAAAAACACCAAATAATAACGTAGCCATTAAAACCAACAATTCTTTAAGATAACATGTAAAAAATACATTGATAGAATTTCAACTAAAAATAAGTCAGGTGTCTATGAGTTGGCCTGAGGTGTATGTCTTAAAGTATATATTGGACAAACTGGTAGAAATTACGAGAAAAGAATATTAGAATACAAAATAAATTACATCAATAAAAAACAGATTCTACATGCTAATCATCTAACAGAGGAGGGTCCCGCCTTCAATGAACACTTCAGAATTTTATTTTATTGAACATTTATTTAACGTCAGCCTATTTCCGCTACTGAGGCCTAACACCGACGCCTGTAGACCAGCTACCCCCAACCAGGAATTTTGCCGAACCTCTTCCATTAAGAAGAGTAGGGATCTTTTACTTGCCTAGCATTTAATAGACAAGGGACCCACGGCTTTACATCCCCTCCGAAGGATGGTATATCCCCTCTATAACCCTCGCCTAAGGTTGTATAGCTTCCGCGCATACGCATACACTGATATACAAGCCGCTGGAAGAGGTGTGAGGCGAGGATGCGGTCTTCGTTATGAATACGACCGGACTCCCTATTTTCGGGAAAAAAAAAATCGTCGGCAGAACTTAGAGCCTTAATGCTTTGTTGAGACTCCGGGAGCCTTTCGTGCACTTATTTTTTGGATTGGTAGAGCCTCAGGGTTCGATTTCTGGTAGAGCTGTTAGGGTCAATTGCTTCACCCTGTATATTAGATTTTGCACTGTTTTTTAACCCTTGCTTTAATTAGCACTGATTTGTCTTTTACAGCTTGTGCAGGGTCAACGGCTACACTCTGTGTAAGGTTTTCTTGAAATTAAGCACTTTTGTTTAAACGACAATACAAAATTATTTATTCAGTTTTACTGAACAGATTTACAAAGGGAATTATTTTATTTAACAAGTTTCCTCTTCGGAAATTAGAAATTAATCGACAATCGAAATTCTGTCTTATAACTGCTGTGAAAATATATTTGAAAAAATGGTTAAAAATAAATAAATCGGAAAAAATTCACTTAGAATGTTGAGCCTCGTAGGCGAAGGAAAAAATAGAAAAGGGGCCACTTAAGGCGAAAAGGGACCACTTAAGGCGAAGTGTTTTCTTAAAACCAGTTGGGGCCACTTAAGGCGAAGACCAAAAACGAAATCTTTTTAACCAGGTTTCGGCCTGGGAAGCTAGAATTGAACAGTTAGTCCCGAAAAGTATGTAGGGACAGGGAATAAGAAAGCCTAGCTAGACGGGAGTATCTACAACTTTAGTTAAATAGTAACCGGACCGATGCATTAGCATAATCAGCTTATTACGTAAAAATCACTTTTTATAACTTATATTTTCTACTAGACCACTTCGCGAGTACTTAACACAGGAGTCACTGTCAAAACTGAACTTGTTTTGGGCTTGCTGTGCACCGGTATTTATACTGTTAGTTTGCTGCCTTTTCGTGCCCCATGAACCTAGCACGAACGTTTTTACCCCTTATTTAGAGCTGGATTTGACACCATCGAGTCTGGATGGGCACGATTGCGAAATATTTCACAATATTGCGCAATAGTTTACAAAAAGTTGAAATTTTGAATGAAAGCCATATTGAAAAATCGGCGACGAAAAGGAGAATTTTTTGATATGAAAAAGAAGTTTGAATCGATTCGGGTTTCGGAAATATTGAAGTTTGATTAACGGAAATTTTAATGATTTGAAAGGACCCCGTAAACTTGTCACGAAGGTCAGACTTTAACAGTTGAAATGATATGAAAATGTTCCTGATAGGTGCGAGGTGCCTGGAAATAAGATATGATAATGCTCCTAACAGGCACGAATCGAGTTTGAGCGGAGATATCGGTTGAAAGGGTAATCGAGATATTGTATGGAGTTTTACGAGGGGTGATTAAAAATTACTGAAACTTAAATTTAGTAAACGGATAGAAATTGACTTACGAACCGACTTAAAACGTTGTGGTTTAAGATAAGGTAAATAAGGTATACAAGGGATGGTTGGAAAATAGTGAAATTAGAAATAGTAATTTCATCGCTAGAAATTTGATGAAACTAAATTGAATGTTAAGACTCGAGGTATGGAAAGTGGTTTGGTGTATACAGGGGGTTGTCAAAAAGTAATAAAATTTAAAAAATGAAACAGTTGCAAGAAATGAATGAAATGAAATAGAATGTTGAGTTTTAAGGTAAGTTGACGAGGGGTTGTCAAAAAGTAATAAGATTTGAAACGTAAAGTGGTCTGAAAAAGTTAATGAAATGATATAGAATATTGCGGTTATAGGTACGGATAGTGGTTTTTATCTATTTGATGACTACGAGGGGGCTGTATTTTTAAGGGTTGTTTTTGTAAAGTTTCCTTTCTAAAATTACTAGAATGAATATTGGGAGTGTGTTATCGATGAATTTACGTTACTTTAGAATTATAGAGTGTTTGTGAATTTTTTCTTATTTCTGTGACCTTGGATGTAGTTTTTCGATGTAAACTGGGTCTGGTTGCCATGGTGCATGAATCGATATGAATTTTTTGTTGATTTTACAATTTTTTGTTTTTGTTTTATGACTTTAGGGGAAATACCCTATAACAGTTGGAACGGTCACCCATCCAACTACTAACCGCGCCTTACGTTGCTTTACATCTCATATCGAAGTATGTATATAGTAAAGACGCACCTACGCTCGCCCAACACTTCAGAATTCATGTAGAAGAAAATGAGTTGAAACTTAATTAGAATTTTTAAAAATAAATAAACTTAAAAAGTCAAAATATTTATTAAATTATCAAATTAAATTTATTTATTTAAATTCATTACAGATTATGTTCCCTTAACTATCCATTTCTAAACAATATTTTTTATACAAGGTGAAATCAAAATTGTCTCCCGATATTTCTGATGCTGACAGTACATCCAAAAATAATGGTAGTGTTCTATATAAACTTATTTCCGAAAATTAATAATAAGAGAGATATACTCCTTAAAAGGAGATAATAAATTTCAGTTTTTCTCCAATATCCTCTGAAAATGTTTAAAGCTTGAGAGATAAAGTAAATTTTGTGAAAGTTACTCTCATTATGAATAATATTGACATATTATCCTTGACGGAGCATTGGCTAAATGATGAACAAAGTGAATATTTATATATTGAAGGTTATAATTTACTTAGTAAATTTTGTAGAAAGGAATTTTAAAACGGTGGCACAACAATTATTTGTGGTAATAAGTTAAAGGACTCCTGTAGCGTAATTAAACAACTGGAAAAATGGCCTAAAGAAAAAAAATTCTTCTAAAAATAATAATTTTCTAAAGATTTTTTGCATTTATAGATCTCAATCAACAGACATACATTTGTTCTTAGACTTAGAATTAATTTTTGCACAACGTGTCTAGAATAAAAACTGAACATTTTATACTTGATGACATAAATATGAATTACCTATTAAATATACCTGAAAGAAATGAATTAGTAAATATTCTACAAACACATGGTTTCGAAAACTGTTTTTTATGAACCCACAAGATGTACTTCTATTTATTCCAGTGCCAATGATTATATATGTACCAATTTTGACAATACTTTATATAGTATATCCACAAATGTGTGTTTTAATGATTTATCTGATCATTCAGCTTAATTCATAAGAATAAACTGTGATACAGATTTAAATAGGAACATATACACATACAGAAGATTTTATTTATAACAGAGATAATTACGCAACCCTCTTTCATTATTTAAGTAATGAATCCTGGTATATCACACCAAGGATAATAAAGCGTTCGAAATATTCATGAATCATTTAAAATACTATGCAGATGTTGCTTTCCCTCTAAAATGTATGAGGAATTTGACAATAATGGAAAGGTTGCATGGACAATGATCAATAAATCTACAAAAATAAAAGCAAAAATGAATGAATTTTCAAATTAAAGCAGGAAATTCTACAGTACAAGTTTATAAAACTATAGCAAATTAGTTTAATGATTATTTTGTGGGATTACCTCAGAAACTGTCAGGTGAAGAAAGTCAAAATATTGATAACAATCATAACGACATACTCTCAAAAATTGATAACACAATGTTTGTATTGTTTGTGTTTTATCATCGAATACACTGTATATAATACCATAATTAATCTTATTAATCGTACTCGGCAAGAGTCGATTCAATTTCACCAAATCTCGTTAAGTCGATGGTAAAATATATTTTACTTTTCCGTTAATTTATCTCATAACTTTATCGTTAGAACAAGGAATTTTTCCTGAAATATTTAAAATAGCACGGGTTGTTCCTTTATAAAAAAAAGGCGAAAAAGCCAATAATGAGAATTATAGACCTATCTCCCTACTTAGTTCGATTTCTAAAAGCATTGAGAGAATTGTTTTGACCAGATAAATAATTTTTTAACATCTTTTACTATATTAATTAGTGTACATCACGGATATAGAAAAAATAAAAGCAAGACAACTGCTTTAACACAGCTTATTAGTCAATTATATGAGAATCTGGACGATAATAAAAAAAACTTTAAATCTTTTTATGGACTTAAGCAAAGCCTTTGATTTAGTCAACCACACCTTACTTAAATAAAAATTTAATGCTTATGGAATGCGAGGAAAAATAATAATTGGCTGACATCCTACTTATATAATAGAAGGCAAATTGTATAGATAAATGGTACCTATTCCAATGAGCCATATGTTAATGTCAAACTCCCTCAGAATTCTATTTTGGGTCCCTTCTTATTCTTGATATTCGTTAATGATCTACTTGAAATAACAAACTTTAAATAACTTTATTATGTTTGCCAATGACAATACTTATTTGTGTGAAGATTTAACCCTAGTAGATGCCGTTGCTAAATTACAAACGATGAATAATTAATTCGTAGATCGGTTTAATAGGAATAAGTTATGTCTAAATACTTCTAAGATAGTTTTCATAAATTTTACGCCAAGAAACAGTATCATTAATGAAAGTCAATTATTAAAAACAAAGGGTAAATCGAAGGTTCAAGTCAATAGCACAAAAATTCTTGGACTTCATACAGATAAACGTTAAACTGGGAAATGCACGTAGAAATTCTCTTTAATAAGCTTTCATCGTTATATTTCGCCCTCTTTAGGTTAAGAAATATTTCTCACAAGGATATTATTCACTCTTTCTACACTACTTCTTTCTTGTGTTATGGAATTTTATTCTGGGGGAATTTTAAATAAGTTAATAACTAGTGGCGACGTCTATCATTATGAAACCAGGCACAACTATTTGCTGTCAATTCCATCGTACATTTAACAATGTATGAAAAAAGCCCTACATATATAGGAATTAAATTATTCAGTAGATTAAGCTCAGAAATTAGGTATATAAGCAACGTACAATGTTATGTTTTACAACATTTCAGAATATATGAACTGTGGATCAATTTTAAGTAATTCTTTGGAATCAATCTTTTTTATACACATCTTTTAAATCTTGTATCAGATAATTTTGTATCTATTTTGTTATTTCAAATTTATAGCTTGTCGACTTGGTGGTGTGATGAGAAATAGTGGATAAGGTGGTGAGATTTGAAACTGTGGGTGCCGTATATCTATGATGTGAGCACGTTAAAGATCCCTACCTCACGACAAACTGTGGGGGTTCGGCAAAATTTAAAGGTTAGGGGACCCAGTGTCTATGTCAAAGAACACGCCCAAAACCCTCGATGAGCTTTTCGAAACTGTAACAAAATGCGAAACATTTCGCATGAAAAGAGTGCTTCACGTAAAAACGCCGTTGGAAGAGGTTTTTACACATTGAATCACATTTTCGCTCTGCGGAGCGTTTTTTATGCAAAAATACCAGAAACTCACCAAGGAGTGTAATTTTGGAAAGTGTAGTAATTGTCGCTGCACAGAGACGTAATGTCGCCCCGACCACAAAATTTAGAAAGTATAACACATTAAACATATTAAAACAAATATTGCAAGATGGCCGCCGTTAGTGGAGGTGCGGAAAATGAATTAGGTGAAAAAGTAGAAAAGACATGTTCATATTGCAAAAAAAAAGTGACAGAATTTATTATATGTGTGAAATGTGAAAAAACCTTTCATAAAAGTTGTACAACCAGAATGAAAACACTGAAAATGTTAACACATGACATAAGCTTGTGTTGCCTTGAAGAGGATGCAACACAAAATTTAAACTTTATCAAAATGCTAGTTAGAGAAAATGAGGCAAAGAAGACTGAAAATAAATTATTAAAACAGTTAAATAAGGAAATGGGCGAGAAAAATTTATTATTAGAAGAAAAGCTACATAACCTCCAAAATAACACGTGTTGGAATAAAACGTTTGCAGACGCCGTAAAAATGGATAAACCCATAGAAAATAATAAACAACCACTAAACAACATACCAAGCATTATAATAAAACCAAAAAAACCCCAAAGTATAACAAAAACTGAAACCGACATAAATGATAACATAAACCCAGAAGAACTCAACATTGGTATCAACAAATTTAGAAAAACAAGAACAGGAAGTGTAATTATAAAATGTCATACAAATCAAGATATTGAAAAGTTGAAAACAATTGCAACATCAAAATTAGGACATACATATGAAATAGATGAGACAAAACTCAGAAATCCAAGAATAAAAATCCCACATTACCATGGAAATAAAAATGAAAAGGACATTGAAGAAGCTATTAGAAAGCAGAATAATTTCGTGAAGGATGAGATGCTAAACGTGACATATATAAAAAAAACAAATACGAAAGGATCGACAATTTTCGCTGAATGTTCCCCAAAAATATTCAATGAATTAATATATCGTAAAAAGATATGTATAGGATGGGAGAGATACCCAGTATATGAAGACCTTACTGTGCCACAGTGCTACAAATGTCAAGAATACTATCATACAAATAAAAAATGTTGTAATAAAGTGGTATGTGCAATCTGTAGTGAAGAGCATGAAAGAGCTGTATGCCCAAATAACACAAAAAAATGCAATAATTGTAAAACTGCAAATTTGAAATACAAGACGACATATGATGTGAACCATGAAGCCTACAGTCTAGAGTGTCCGACATACAAATACCATCTGGAACTCTTAAAGACAAAAATAAATTACGGTTAATTTATGGTTATTCAACAAGAGGAAGAAGTGCTTGAAAATATAAACGAGATAAAAAGTGACTTCATTAATTGTGGCGATATAGTGCAAAACATATCTCTAGGCGATAAAATCCTAAATCTGATTCATTTAAATATAAGAAGTATACGAAAAAACTTTGACAATCTCTTAGTTTTCTTAGAATCTTTTCAATTACACTTTTGTGATATAATAATTTTAAGTGAGTGCTGGCAAGTAGAATCAAGTAAACAATTTAACATAAAAAATTATACATCTCACTATAACAAGGCAGACATTAATAAAAACGATGGTGTACTTATATTAATAAAGTCAGAATTAAATGCCGATATCACCAACTATAAATTATATCAGACAGGGGTAACTGTAAGTAAAATAAACTTTCAAATTAATAAAATATCTTACGGTATATCAGCAATATATAGACCACCTCCTACATCCTTAGAAACGTTCATAAATGAATTTGGCTCATATTTAGACCAGAAAATTACAAACGATGTCGAAATTATAACTGGAGATCTCAATATAAACATATTAGACAATAACAATAATCATGTAACTAACTATCTATCAACTCTAGGTATACATGGCTTTCAATCTTATATAAATTCACCAACTAGAGTTACAAACGAAAACAGTTCATGCATTGACCATATATTCATTAGAAAAAGAATATCATCAAGTGGCACTTTGAATTATAAAACTTATGTGATTAATTACGACATTACAGACCATTACCCTATCATGTTAAATATCTCCCAAGAAAATAATTTGCATAAAGAATCTAACAAGGAAAATACAATAACTAAAATTGACTACCAAAAACTAACACAATTATTAGAAACACAAGACTGGTCAAATATCCTAAACGCAAACAACTCTGAAATTGCTGCTCAAAACTTTACTGTAGAACTTACAAACATTATTGAAAAATCCCAGACCAAATTAGTAAAACTTAAAAATTATAACAAAATAAAACCATGGATAACAAATGGTATAATAACCTCTATAAAAACAAAAGATAAAATGAAAAAAAACCTATCAAAATATCCTACCTTAACAAAACAAATTGAATATAAAACCTACCGAAATAATTTGAATCGAATTATAAAAAATGTTAAAAATAATTATTACAGAGAAAAAATAAATCAAAATGCCAACAACATTAAAAAAATCTATAAATTGGTAGCCGAAGCATCTAATGAAAACAAAAATAATAGTAACAGAAGTATACAGATCTTAAACAGCAACCATGAACCCTTTAAAAATGACAAAGAAATGTCAAATTTCTGTAATAATTACTATAGTGAAATAGGTATAAATATGTTACAAAAGATACCAGTACCTGCAAATCCATTAAACACAACCAAGACGATCACATCATCAATGTTCTTAAAACCAGTAACAGATAATGAGCTAATAAAACACATACATAATTTAAAAAACAACAGTTGCCCGGGTATAGATGGGATAACCGTCAAAACTATTAAATTCATACATATACATATTATAAAACCACTGAAACATATTATTAATTTAATATTTAAAACCGGTATTGTGCCTAAACAATATAAAACTTCGATCATAACACCTATTTATAAAGCAGGGAACCATAATACAATTAGTAACTACAGACCCATCAGTTTAATAAACAACTTCACCAAAATTCTTGAAAAATGTTTGAAAGAACGCCTAATCAATTTTTTAAACATTAACAAAGTGTTTTCAGAACATCAATATGGTTTTACAGAAGGTCTAAGCACCAATGATGCCGCTCATGAACTGATAAAACAGGTTACAAACCAGCTAAATAATAATAGAAAATGTATCGCAGTCTTTTTGGACCTGGCAAAGGCCTTTGATACAGTACCTCACAATAAGCTACTAAATGTGCTGGAGCAGTACGGCGTCAGAGGTGGAGTACTAGAGGTCTTTGACAGCTACCTATCAGACAGAATACAGCAGGTAAGAATCAGAGATACCCTAAGTGATCCAACGAACATACAAATTGGCATACCACAAGGTACAGTTTTAGGTCCTATACTATTCAATATATATATTACCTCATTAACTAACATGAATATTAATGGCAAAATCATATCGTATGCTGATGACACTGCGATTATTTTCAGTGGATCAACATGGGAGGAAACAAAAAACCAAGTAAAGATGGGAATAAAAAAGATAAAAGACTGGCTCGACACAAATAAATTATCATTAAATGTTGAAAAAACTAATTATATAGCATTTTCACTCACTTCAGTAAACCGCCCGGCTTTCAGAACAATAAAAGTAGATAATTTAGATCAAGAGATAAAAGAAACAACAAATACCAAATATCTTGGAATTTATATTGATCAAAATATAAAATGGAATGTGCATATAACATACCTGACAAAAAAAATTCGAATCTTGATACATAAATTCTATGTCTTAAGGAATGTCATGGATCAAAAATTAATCATCACGCTGTATCTGACACTTGTAGAACCATTACTACGTTACGGTATAATAGTATGGGGTGGTCTGTACAATAATGCGCTAAGTCAGTTAAATGTAATACAAAATACAATACTAAAAATAATCTATAAAAAAGATCGTTTATTCTCCACAAGTCTGTTATACTATTCAATATATATATATATATATATATATATATATATAGTTATTATACATGATTTGCAGGAAACAACTACTCAGCGGGCAAATACCCCGACCTGCATTGAATTATACCTTACAAATCATGAAGATTGGAAGCCAATGTCATTTATCAATTCCCTGACCAGACATAGACCGGTTTCGAACTTATTAGTTCTCATCAGTATGCCATATATATATATTTGAACTTTATATTGTATTTTTCTTGTGTTTCAAAATTCCATTTCAGGTTAAAATTTAAGAAAGTGTTAGTATTTACTGTGTTAGATTTATAGTGTTACGACGTTCAATTGGTACCATCTGTGAAGCAGTTAAGCAAAAACGAACAGTAAGTATAAATTTTGTATTATTCTACGTCTGAAACAGTCGTTTTGAAACCTTTTTTGTGAACGTTTAATATCCATTTTGGAAAGTATAATAAAAGTCCTTCAGGCGTGTAAACATGGATCGTTCACACCTACACAGACACTGATGAGCTTATCCTCTGGCGTCGGTGATTGGCGTTGGTAGCGGAAATAGGCTGACGTTAAATAAGTGATAAAAAACTATAGCTTATATTTATTATTGTTCTGTGATATGTTTATTTCAGAGTAACGATGAATGAAAATAAAAAGAATATTTCAACAATTTAATGATTTATAAACAAAATTATATTTCAAAGGTAACTTTAGGCAGTTTACTTTGCCGGGTAGTAAAACTAGCATTTTGTTGGTAAACTAAATTAAGGGAAACCTAACCTAATCCTAATTGAATAGTCACCCATGTAATCCTAGTTTTAGTTTAATTTTCGGTACAGGTTGAGACCTATCTCCCAGCCTCTCTCTCGCCTTAAGATTATGAATCCGCGTTATTACCGTGTTAGCCGCTACGAAGTTATGCAGTAAAATTTAATTAACGCTTAGAGGGTGTAAGTTAGACTGCCCGGAAAGCGCGGGTATATTTCGGACCTTCCGGAATTTTCAACGGACTTCCGCCGCCTCTGCCAAGCTATCCGGAAGGAGATCCCGTACATATCCACCAGACCAATTATTAATTATATCCATATTTTATTAACAGGCTATTGTCCTATCCGGTTATTAGTTCGAGTAATAATAATATCGAACAATGGAATAACGAACTGAATAAATATCGTGAATTATGATTTAAAAGTTGATTTTCGTATTTCCTTCATAGAGAGGAATAAGGTCTAATAATTTTGCTTGTATTTCTTTTATTTGGCCAATCAATGAGAAATTTGCGATTAATATTACGCATATTTTTAATTTTCCCAAGCAAATTTTCACCTACTTTAGGAGCAACTGTCGTATATTTTATATTTCTTGCTTTATACGTTTTATTACAAACTGCGATGTGGCATCCTCTCTTTCAAATAAATGGTGTAAGCTCAATTTTCTATTATTTGTATGAAGTACTCTATAACCAATTTGATGAATATGTTACTAAAAGAGGAGCGACTTCGAAGTGTGAATATCCTGTGCGTAAACTAGACAAATTATACAAATGATCAAACAAAAAGCACATCATCATAAAAGATGTAAGAAAATTAATTGTTATATTACAAACAACAGTTTTATCCATGCAGCTGAAAATAACATTAAGTACGATCCTTCTCAACTGTGGAATTATGTTAATGCTAGAAAAAGTAGCACAAGGATACCTGAACGGACACGGAATATACTGCTGCTCATGACATCGCAAACGCCTTTTCTTCTTACTTCAGCTCAGTGTACTTAAAACCACCATCTGGAGATATTCATACTGATTCATATGTGCTTAATGATAACGTGCTTTCTGTTAATGAAGTGAGTGTTAGTGAACCCTTCAAGCTACGAAGAAGCTTAAACCTAAGTTAACTATTGGTCCAGATTTAGTTCCAGCCTTTATTGTAATCAACTGTATTTCATGTTTTGTTAAGCCCCGCTGTTAAATCTATAGTATTTGTCTCAAATCTGCCACATTTCCCGATAAATGGAAATTATCGATAGTATTTCCTGTATTCAAAACAGTTGATAAGTGTCAAGTGATGTATCACATCGTATTGCAGTAGAATAACATGGTTTTACTAAAGGGCATTCTACTAATACGAATCTTTGTAATTTTACACAATACACTTCTGACGCTCTAGATGACAAAAGGAAAGTAGTATATATCTAGAGTCTTATTTAACTCATAAGATAGATAGATGACGCTCCAGGGGGTTCATACCTTCAAACTCTGCCAGAGCTCTCCTGAACTCATCTCACAATTTCTCCAGGTCTCGATCAATATCCGCTGTTTCATCATTAGGTTTTGTTGAAGGCAGGTCAGGGTCGGGGTCCACAGCAGCCTCAGGGTCGGGGTCTGGGTCTGGATCAGGGTCAGGACCTAGGTCTGGGTCCGCGCCTCCATCTGGTGGTGGTGCACAGCCGTCAATTTCTCTCCTTTCAGTCCCTGATGCCTGTTGCTTAATTATTCTTGCAACTTCGTCTATAATTCTAGCTAATTAATCTAACCTCAGAAATCCAGTTGTTTCTAATAATGGTTCGGCGCTGATCAGCAACCCTCTGCTCGGTCACCTGGATGTGGGGGTAGAGACCTCTCTTTAAAAGCAGCATGTAATTCTTGGGAGTAAATAAAAATTCTTTCCAACTGTGTAATTTGATAGTAGTCTTGAGTTGGTGGACGAGGAGTACTATGTCAAGCTTGTTGGCTGACGGTGGGAAACGAGTAGTTCCAATAAATTAGATACTTTCCATTCCCCACAACGGACTGAATATCCCCCGGAGCGTAAGACAGCACTGGTGTTTCGTCTATCCCATACAAGTGCCTTAGATGATAGTAAAGTACTCGTAATGCTGCGTCGTGTCTGTGAATATAGGCCGAGACTGCATATGTCGGGCAAACCGACAGTAAGTGCATTACAGTCTCCGGCGCCCTACGGCAGGCCCTGCAGCTGACATAAGGGATCTCCATACCCATAACACGACTTCGATAGACGAGGGTGTTAAGTACATCATCCTGGCAAGCAATTATGAACCCCTCGGTCTAGGACTTCGCCCGGCTGACCTTAAAAAGGCGAAGGTCAGCCTTTCGGATAAGTCGATGTCTTCTATATTTTTATAGAAGACTACGTGCAATGGCTCATCCTTATGGAACTCCAGAAGGATGTTGTGTTCTGCAGCTCTAATGTGGGCTTTTAGTCGAACGGGTTCCAACTCGGTAACAGAGTCGGGGTTTACCCGCTCGACGTCGAAGATGAGACCAAGTTCATCGGCTGCCCTCCGTGCTGCCTTAAAGAGAAAAGCTTCTACCTCTGCATTTTCATGGTCTCGGACCATGCAGAGGAGGGGATCCGAACACCTGATGACTTTACATGCTCCATCCAGAACCATCCTGCTATCGAGACTCTCTAAGCTCAAGAGTCCCCGACCTCTCCGATGTCGTGAGAGGTATAACCGTGGAATGGACGATTTAGGATGCAAGCTCCTATTGAGATGCATCTTCTTGGGGGGTACTACATCGAGTTGACGCAGCTCTTCTCTAGTCCATTTCATTACTCCGAAAGAGTAGAGAAGGAACAGAACGGCAAGCATATTTGTAACAGGCACTTTGTTCTTTCCCGACAGTTCTTTATGGACTGCTATTTCGCATACCTTCCAACATATAGACGAAGGAAACGATATTAGTTGTGTCATTTTTACCATACTGGGTTTGGGTCTGAATTCGGCAACGTTAGGATTCCCAAAGTTTATCACGATATGCTATTTCCAATTAAAAGGGGATTTTCTATCTGTGTAACATAAGAACAGTTTTCATTAATGTAATGGCAGTGCATTCGAGTGAAGCAGCACATTGGATAGTCTAAGGTTTACCAGCCTTAGATATTTATGTGCTTACTTAAATTAGTTATTTGCATGCAGTATACTGAAAATGATCTAGGACCTAAGAATTAAAATTGCATATAACAGTTGTTATAATATTAATAGCAAATATTTATGATACCGCATTTTTCAAATGCCTTTAATTTTCTTTAACCATAATCAGGTAATTTCATATATAAATAAAGTGTGTTACGCTGCGTAATAGCCTTTGACTTTAATAGTGATAAAATATAATAATTAATATTACTTTTCTTACATTCTCGCGGTCTAAGTTTGAATATGGGTCACATGTCTGGCAGGCCAATTATAAATTACTCTTCGTATTCAATTTGTTGGTAAGCTGATTACAGAAAGTTTTAGAGAAAGTAGTTAATTGGCTAGCAACAGTAGGTATGGAAACTTCTTTTAGTTTTCAACTTAACAATTTATTTTAAAGGATTACATTAAAAAAAGTTTCGCTTATTTATTTGTATTTTGTTATTTTAGTTTCTCCCTAACGTATGTCTTAAAATTATTATAGAACTTTAGATTTTCATTATCATTAATTTATTCATTTTGGCATATCTATATAGAGTGATTCATAAGTAATAGTACAACATTTAACTGTAGATAGTAGAAGTCGAAATATTAAGATTTAGCCAATATTGCCTTAATGAAGTGTTTATAGGTAAAAAGACGTGTGAGTTAAAATTAAATTATTCATTTTCTTTTGTGATTTAATGATGTTTTAACAGTTTATCATGAAAATTGGTGGGTGGAAGTTATTTGTGATGGAGAATCATAACACACCTTCAAGTTTCGTCTAGTTCCTAGAGGGCGCTACGTACGCTATGTTTAATGTGTTAAAAGGGCCCTAACTTTTTCACCCGCACCTTTATAGTAGATTTCGCATAGGGTTTGTATTCCTCTATCATTTTTTAATAAAAAAGGTATACTTGTTTAAAGTCTCTAAGTACAATAGGTTTTGAGGAAAGTGCAAATTAAAAGTTGCATGCAATTTCATTATCAATTTGAAAAATTATTTTGGCGGCAAAATTCGACTCTCTTTAGTTGTAAATATTTTTTCTGTGTAGCTAATACCGCTTATGTGGTAATTGTTTATATGGCGTTTAACAGCTTCAACATTTCAGACTTAAAACAAAACAAAAAATGATACACTTTCCACTAGTAGGCATAAATAATTTATTTCAAAATGATAAACAATGCATCACAAATAATAAGAACTAGAATAATAATAAGAGCAACTTTAAAATGTATAATACCTACTAGAATAAATGAGTTCAAATGTGCTTCTAGAGGGCAGCATATTAAAACATAATATCTCAGTCGCAAACTCCTCTATAATATACTTATTTCCTTATTAGTCTTTCGACCGCTGTTTATTGCAATCGAAGCATTTGCGTTCTATTTGGTAATATGCAATTATTACACTTAACGTGTCAGGCTTGTAACTCGTAATTCAGCACTCGGCGGGGCACATAGCTCGATCAGTTGCTGTTGGTTGCAGTCTGGTTACGTTCCTTATAGTTAAATAAGGATTTTATAGACGAGTTTGCGACTGCAATATTATGTTTTACTACAATAAATGTTCAACATGACCACCATTAACCTCAATACATTTTTTTAAACGTTTATTTAGAGGCTGCCTTACTTTAAATAACGATTCTCTATTATCCCTAGCTTTACAAATTTTTTTCCATACTTCTTCCTTGGTGT
Source organism: Leptura quadrifasciata (assembly GCA_963675555.1). Taxonomy (NCBI): domain Eukaryota; kingdom Metazoa; phylum Arthropoda; class Insecta; order Coleoptera; family Cerambycidae; genus Leptura; species Leptura quadrifasciata. The sequence continues at coordinate 17,874,593 of OY776677.1, read as the reverse complement.
TTATGTTATCATTGTATACTAAATACTTACAGTAGCCCCAAAAGTAAAAATCCAAAGGATTGAGGTCAGGGCTACGAGGTGGCCAAGAAAATTCACTTCCTCCAGTGCATATTTAAATGATTACGTACTCCTACCGAATAATGTGCTGGAACCCCATCCTGCATGTACCACATATTGTTTGTGCAATTTATCAGAACATCATATAAGATTTCAGGAAGAATATTTTGTAAAAAGTCCAGATAGGATGCACTATTTAAATTTGGTGGTAACTCAATCGGCCCTAGTATGCAGTCTCCAATGATAACACACCACACATTTATTTTAAATTCATGCTAGAAGTGTTTTTGCTAGGACAAATAGAGATTCTCAAGTTTCCAAGAATGACTATTTCTCCAATTAAATACCCCACGCCTGGTAAAAGTGGCCTCACTCGTAAATAATATTCGTTTCATAAACATATGATTATGCTGTTTGTTACGCAAAAATAATGAAAACAGCGACCGTTGTGGAAGATCACGAGGTAACAAATTTTGCACCGGAGTAAAGTGATATGGTTTAAGTTTCTTTCATTAATAATCTATGAATTGATGACTGACTTAAACCAGTTGCTGTCGATAACCGCCGCGTACTTACTTGCGTATTTTCTGCCACACGAACTAAAACGTTTTCTTCTTGATCCACAGATATTCTTTTTGGAAGACCAGCAATATCACGTTTTGGGTGGAATGCATTTGTTTCTCCCAAACGATCAGAAAGATTTTTTTAAAGATAACCTATGATCAGGCTGCCTTCTGTTTCGATACAGTTCTAAGTACCATTGAGCTGCAGCACGACAATAAAAATTTACTTGCGAGTATACATAAACTATGTCTCTCATTTCAGAAGTCGAAAAAAATGTATGGCGAGGCATATTTTATAAAGCGATAAAGGTGCGGTTGAAAAAGTTACGACCCCTTTAACACATTAAACAGCGTACGTAGCGTCCTCTAGAAGCCAGACGAAAGTTGAAGGTGTGTTATGATTTGCCACCACAAATAACCCCCACCTATCAATTTTCATGATAAAATCATTAAGTTACCAAGGAAAATATATTTTTTTAACTCTAACACTCTTTTTACCTACAAACATCTTATCAAGGCATTATTATCTAAATCTTAATATTTTGACTCCTACTATCTACAATTAAGTGTTGCACCATTTCTTATGAATCATCCTGTATATGTCGTTCTTTTGGACCTTATAGAAGAAATATTTGCTATACCTCTGGTACCCTTGAAACAAGCAGAAATGTGATAGTGAGGTGCAAGATCGTATATCCATGTATCTTTTTTTAAATACATTTATTTAACGTCGGCCTATTTCCGCTACTGCGGCCTATCACCGACTCCTGTAGACGAGTTATCCCTAACCAGGAATTTTGCCGAACCTCTTCCCTTAAGAAGAGTAGGGAATTTTTACTTGCCTAACATTTAATAGACAAGGGACCGACGGCTTTACATCCCCTCCGAAGGAGGACCTCGCCTAAGGTTGTATAGCTTCCGCGCATACACTGATATACAAGCCGCTGGAAGATGTGTGAGGCGAGGACGCGGTCTTCGTTGGAACGGTCACCCATCCAACTACTAACTGCGCCTGACGTTGCTTTACATCGCATGTCGAAGTATGTACATAGTAAAGACGCACCTACGCTCGCCCCTTATCCATGTATAAAATTTCATAAATCAATTCTTGTCACAATATTTTCACAAAAAAAAACAAGTTGTAAATTGTATATACTAACACATTCTTTACAATGTAGTAAGATGTTAACTATATACATTGTACTTATAAGATTTATTTCAGTATGCAATTCTTTTGTAAAAAACACTTAATATAAATGAAAAATGGTCTTGAAATGAAACTCGGCAAAACAAATGAAATTAAATTATTATTGCAGCAGAGACATGAAAGCATCTACCATATTTGTCTGGGAAGACTTTCAGTAACTGTCTAGAATGCAGAATTTATAAAAGGGTTGAACATTAAGAATCTTCCTAAATAAGTCATCACTGTGCCTTCAGTTTGGCTATCTACCATGGACGTGGCAGCTGAGTAGGGAGGCACTTAAATATGTATAGCTATAATATTTTAAGGTTTCTTTAATTGAATATTAGGACTATGCATTTACATTTTAAAAGTAATAAATTTGTATTTTTCCACAGTTGTTTCTGTTATTGTAATATTACAATAATTTAATTATATGTAAAAGGTTACTATATAATCTACGTCTCTTTGATTTTGTGGCACAAGGCTAGAAAAATTGAGAAGTAATGGTGTACTATGATACATTCCACTGACAATATAGATGAGGCATTTGGAATATTTTGGGATTATTTTCTGCTTTAACGCGGCATTGCCTAAAAAATGTTGTGGTTAAATGCAAAACCATTAACAAAAATAAAAAAATGATATTTTCATCAAAATTAAAAAGACTGAAGACTATCTTAAATACTTCAACTTAGTGTAACGAAGCGTTTCTCGTTACCAAAATGTGCCCAGGATCTGTATTTATATACCCTGTATATAAATTATCCTTTTAGAGTTATTATTGGACCGTTTTAAGCTTTAAAATTAGTATTAATTTTTAGATACACCAAATTATGCTACCATTGTAAGTACAGATGTATTCGGGTAGAGGGGGAACAACGTTAGGAAAGGGTATAGCCGTACGAACCCGCAGTAAATATTTCAGTTTCAGTCGACAGTCAGCAGTCCCGTGAGCTAGACGTGAGCGCCTGGCGTTCTACGTAGAACCAACCGCGAAATAATTCTAAGTGGGAAACAAGGTAATGAAGATATTTATTAAGTCGATCTGACGTCACTCATTTGACGCCATCCTTTCGGTACACGGGAATAATTGGAATATTCAATAGTCACTTCGCGAACAGCCGCTGCCAGCATTGTCCTATACCGGTTTGTGAAGAAATTCTTCTATGGTCAAAATCCAGGTGATTGAATTATTTTTGCTAAAATCGCGAAATATTTCGAAATATTTTCTAAGTCGGTTTGACGTCAAGTTGAGCTATCGCGCATCTGTACCGCTGTTTTCTCCCACTTGTGAGTACTAGAAGGAAATAATTCATCCCATGTTGGCAGTCAGCAGAGCGACTCATCGGCAGCAGACGTGTCCACTCCGAGAACCGAATCTAGGTGTCGTTAGGCGTTATATATTTCAGAGCATCAGAATATTGGTAATGTCTGTAGTACGTCATCGATCAGCGGCGCATCCATCTGACACCTACACCAGCTTGTAATTTGAAGGAAATAACTGAATTCGTCCCGTGTTGGCAGTCAGCCAGAGCGACTCATTGGTAGCAGACGTGTCCACTCCGAGATCCGAACCCAGGTGCCATATATCCGTACCACGTCATCGACCAGCAGCGCTTGCGTCTGGCGTCCACTCCTATAGTAAATTGATCATTTCAGAAAAAAGGACCTGAAAATCCCTTCAAAATTGATTGATTCCATTCCGATCGCTCCACCACAGCAGACGTGCCACACTGTAACCACAGGAAATAAGTAAGTTTACGGAGGAGTAAGTAAAGTACTAGCAAAGTACTATATATAATTTCGCCCTGTGTCATCGCTTATCCTTGCTAACGCTTTACCACATATTTTGTGTTAGCATTTTGTAGCTATCCCTGTCGTCCCTGTCATCTGGTACTAGTATTTTGATTGCAACGCTTGCTCTCCTCCCGGTAATTAGTGATTTGTAGATTTTTAGTAGAAAGCAACTAGTTAAAAAAGTAAAATTTTAAATAGGTTGGTTTAACTAAATATACTGATATTATTGAAAATTCTGAATTTTACTGTTTGTGTGTGAACGCCTAATTTCCCAAACATTAACCCAGTTAAGCTGCTCAGCCTCGAGTATTCGGCTTGTGGGTAGTGTCTCTTATCATTTAATCTAGGACTGGCGCCCGAGCTTAAATCGAAAACTCGTTTCTGGGGCTCGAGTGTCAAAAAGAGTTGATATTTTTTCCTTGTCACCGGGTGGAGTGGAGAAAAACGCGTCACAAAGGAAAAATATCATAATTTACAGGTTGTTAGTCAATACAAACAATTAAAGAAAGTTGCAAATAAAGTGATGAAAAAGAAAAACAATCATTTTTCTCAAAGTCTCAAACTAGGACCATGTGAAAAATAATTAGCAACTTAGGAAATGCCGGTGGACAAACCATCTCCAAAGTTTTATTTATTATTTTTAACTATATCCATTATTTAACGACAAATTTAAATTTATTTGTGACTTCATTTTGGGACCAAGCGCATCCCTATGCCCACTAAAATCGACACCACTGTCACTGAGATTATAACTTCAGCGTGATTACGTGTGTCTGGGGAAATAACGTCGTGCAAAGTGTAATATGCTATTCAGCATTTCGTGTGTTTGCATCTAAGAAATAAAAAATATATTTCGTCTTTTTCTGGTGTCTTCATTTGTAATTGTCCGCGTATTCAGGCGCCTGTTTAGAAAACAGACAGGTGCGCTAATAAATTATATATAGAGCGCATCAATGGAAAAGTTTCCGTGGTACAATATTTAATCTTGGATAATCAAATTGGTCGAGAGTTAAGTCAATTATGCCCAAAATCATAGTGAAGGTTTTGATATAAATATGATTTAAGTATGAATCTGAAAACGACTGTCTCTTATATTTGTTTAACTGCCAGTAATTGAATAGTGAAAATCTTGATCATCTTGTTCAGTTCAATACTTATTTAATGTATCAAAACTATCTTAATAATAATAGCCTTTACTACCCAATAAATTAGATAGAAGAGATATTTTGTGCATCGTGATCCTTATTTCAAATCTTTTTCTATTGTTTTGTTCATGGTTCTAGTATAAAACCTCTAGCTTTTTTGAAAATTCTAGTTATTTACCCAGCAGTGCCATCTGTCATCTGCATTCAGTTATCATCCTCGTCCTTCGGCCCTTGCATTTTTTTGTATAACAGGTTATGCCAAGTAATATACTGATGCTAAGGAAATATTCATACGCTAAATTTAATCAAAATCATTAAAACCGTTTTAGAGAAATGAAATGACTTAATTATTCTAACCTCATGCTCCACAGCCTTCCTCCCAGCATTTTAAAGGTGTAAGTGTAATCACGGTTCAAGAAATCGCCATCGAAACCGCCCCTCAACGCTACAAAATTATAATCTGGCAAAAGTTTACCACAACACTTTCCAAACCGTCGCGTCGGGACATTTGTTTAAATTTGTATTTGGTGGCCTATATTATGACAACCCAATGACAATTGCTTATCTGCTATTTTTATGCTGATTCGAAGTGGTTCCAAAGGATTTTTTATCTAAGGTGTAGCAAGCACATACATAATTTTTTATATAAAATGCAACCTCTCCTCCCCTGTTGTTGCGATCACTTATAAATTATTATTAGTGATATTTGTTGGAATAATGCAAATGCATTTATATGAACATCCTTAATTCTAAATGTATCAACACATAAAGCATTAAGAATGTTCATATAAATATATCTTTATGTATTTTGTTAATAATAATTTCAAAAATACTCCAGATAAGTAAGGAAGTAAGTGAATTTTACTTTCTTCTTCTATTTTGACTACCTCCTAGTCGAATTCCTTTTGAAAAACCGACACAAAAATTGAGGGTGGCCTGTGATTCCTGCAGGGAGTAGTTTTGACCTTGTTGACTGAAAATAAGGAGCGGGTGGCTGAATTTTGCCTCTCTCATCTTCCTCAACTTTTTTTTAGTAACAATCCTTCTGAACAGCGCGAAAAAATCAGTTACACCGTTTTTTGTCTCAAAGGAGCGGTTTTCACCCCTTTTGATCAACCTTCTCGATGGCCCCTATCAAAAATTACTTTTACTGGAAAAAATCCGCGCAAAAACCCCGCCTGCACTTGCTACAACACGGAAAACCTGTTTTCAGGGTGGTATTTGGCCAATAGCGGATGAAGGTAGTTCACCCCCGGACTTATCGTAATCGATTCCGAACTTTTCCGCTTATTCACTTGGCAAGTCTAACAAATACCAATGAAAATCAATTTTCAACGAAAGAGTCAGTAAAAATTCTAAGTGACATATTAGTTGTTCCGGATACTTCCTCTATAAAAAATTACTGTGTGTCTGACAAATCGGAAGTTTCTAAAAATAATTTTTTATACCCAAGACTTTACACACAACAAAACTGCAGTAACTGATGATCTTCGCATAATGAACCTTAATATATGCAGTATTAGAAAGAAAACGGATATGCTCAGTGTTTTCTTACACACACTAAACTATCCACAGATAGTTTGCCTCACAGAAACTTGGCTATCAAATGAAGAAGTGGTAGTATTAAAACTACCTAGTTATAAGATGGCTACTTATTATTGTCGAACTGAAGTAAAAGGTGGTGGAGTAGTAATATTAGTGAGGAATGATATCGAGTTTAGCGTAAAAAATCTGTGCTCTGTTGGTTTAACTGATCAGCAATTTGGAGGTGTTTCCATCAATATCAATTACCTAAATTTATTTGTGGTGATTTTAACCATAACTTTGCAGAAGTAACTAGAAGGACACTAGATCTCACAAATCTACTGTCTTCGTTTGGCTACAATAAATTTTATCTCTGAATTTTCTCGGGTACAAAGAAACTCTCAAACCTTAATTGACAATGTTTTTACCGACATAAATTTAGAATTCATAACAACAAAAACTTTAAATAATAGTATTTCTGACCACAATGCTCAATTATTAATTTGTAAAATGCATGTGGAAACAAAGTGCCAAAAAGTCGTCAAAAGAAGAGTGATATCTGATAAAAATGTGGAGTATTTTAAATTTTTTCTGTCAAAAGAAAATTGGAATGAGGTTTATTTAGAAACAAATTGCAATAAAAAATTTGAGGTATTTCAAGATTTATTTTTCAATTTATTTAATACAGCATTGTAAAATTAATAAAAACAAATGAAATAATAAACCAAAAAAAAAACAACTGGGCAACAGAAAAAAATGTTAATGATGGCATTTTTCTTAGACAATTGTACAATGAAGTTAAAACCTCAAATGACCCAGAAATGAAGGTTAGATATAATATTATTAAAAAAAATTATGAAATAAATATTAAGAATACAAAAAGTGCGTACAATCAACACAAAATAAACAATGAACCAAACAAATCAAAAGCAATGTGGAATATTATTAAGAAAAATATGAAAGGGAAAAATAGAAACCGTCAAATACCAACAAAAATAATAAACCAAAATGGAAAATGTCTAGATCATTCACAAGATATTGCAAATGGATTCAATAGTCACTTCATCAATTCTATTAGTAAGCTCACTTCTTCTTTTGACATTGGCACCTCAACAGCACATATGACAGTACTATATATTTAACCCCTGTTACGGAGAAAGAAATATTTGACGTAATTAATATTGTATGCAGAAAAAAGTCATCCGGCAAAGATGAAGTCCCATGCTGCCTATTAAAAGATGTTTCTAAATACCTTCCTACAATAATGGCATACCTTATCAACATATCATTTCAAAATGGCCACTTTCCAGATCAATTAAAATCAGCTTTAGTAATACCTGTCTACAAAAAATATGATCCACATGATATTAATAATTACAGGCCGATAGCACTGCTATCCGTTTTTTCAAAAATATTTGAAAAAGCATTCCAAATCAGATTAACAAGCTTTCTTCAAAAGTGTAAAATATTAACAATGAGACAGTATGGGTTTTGTAAAAACCGATCGACGCAGGATGCTGTTCTCTCCTTTTATGAAAAAACTCTCAACAACTTTAATGACAAATTAAAATCGATTATCGGTATATCTTAAGTCATTGTATTATGTAAAGAAAAACATTAATCAACTACCAAAATGTAGTGATATAAATAACTATAACACCCGAACCGGTGAAAACGTCTATTTACCAGCATGTAGATTAACCCAAGTAAATAAAGGTCTTTTTATTACATCAATCAAGATGTATAATCTTTTACCTAAAAAATTAAAAGATGCTACCAGCTTCAATTGCTTTAAAAGTGCAGTTCGGAAGTTCCTTATTAAGGAATGTTTTTACACCTACCACGAATTTGTCATCTTCTGTACCACTACATGTAATCTGACTTAAGCATGATAAGAATGATAATAATTATGTGTATTTTTATGGAATTAATTAATATAGTGTTTGTCAATCATCCCGTTTGTTGTTTGTTATTTATTAAATTTATATTGTCCATGTTATATATTATTTTGAATGTATTTTATTTATTTATTTGTTTTTGTATATGACAATGTAAAAGCAATGATTTTTATGTATATAATTATTATTACTATCCTATTTTATTATTTATCAGTATATTATTTCTTTTTTATTGTTAATGTATTCACATTCTGACTTGTCCTATACTTGTATTTCAACAGGTCTAAAGGAAATAAAGTTATTATTATTATTATTATTACTAAAACTAATTTTTGCAGAATTTAAAGAAAAATTTTTAATAACCCGTTGCATAACACTGTTCTATGTCTAAAATTAATTTCAACTAACTCGTGGCGGTGTGCTTTTTCTAGTTCTGGACATTTAAAATTAAATATTTTAACTTCCGTTGATGGTTTTCACTGCATCAAAACTGTTTTCAAACTGACCGACAACAAATTAACTGTAGTAAGCAGAGTTAAGCCATGTCTTAATTTAGCGTTTTGCTATTAATTCAATGGAGTAGTTAATGTTTTTCTACGTTAGAACAACCCTAAGTTGAATCCCACTGCGATATAATAAATAAATTGATACCTATTAAACGTAAAAACGTAATTCATCGTTATTGGGCTTTTTGTATCGTCTTTTATTTATACGTCCGGCCAAACAAACCACGTAACAGACCGTTATAAAATAAAGTGGTGTGGTTTTCTTCAAGTCGTAATATAGTAACTCATCAGTTTTTTTTCTATAACCACGGCATTGAAGGGATGAATAGGTCGTTTGTAGAGATCCGCGCGATTTAAGCACTCCATTCTCGTAATGGCACTTTTTGTTCAAGACAGACGTATATTATGAGCTATCACACAGTTTGTTTCCTTCCCGTTTTCATGTAAAACTGTGCCCAACTGAATTTCGTCGATTCTTTCTTGGTTTGCAGTCCCATAGAAAATACATAATAATATATAAAAAATATTTTTTACTCAGTAAAAAAACAAAAAGTCTTATCTCACTAAATTCTTTTAATAAGGAGACCGGTTTCGTGAACTACAATTTTCTTCACATCATGAGGCCACAAGATTGTAACCATGACAAGATATTTTTTATAAATAACAATGAATTAGAAGTAAAAATAAGAATTATAAAATTATAAATAAAAGGGTAATATTATCCAAGTGTAGAAACATGTTTTTATGAAGAATAAAAAGTAAAAACTATTTAAATTAAGTAAAAATGTTTTAAGAGTAAGAAGGTATATTGAATTAAATGAATGGAAAGACTCGCTATGCACTTTTTGATTTAACAGAAACACCACTATCTCTATCAGCAGTATGATAAAAGTTCCAAATAAAATCCGTGAAGACGGTTTATTACGAGGGGTCGAAACTTAGTCTGTCTTTCACGTGGAATGGACAGCTATAATGATTTTATTTTTGTAACACTTTTACTATTTCAGGACAATACAAATTAGAGAACAGACTCAAAATAAGGCACACAACACGTTTTAATAATATATTGCAAGTCATATATTTACAGGTCAAAGAAAAATCGACTTAAGGTATGTGGTAGGTATTTTAAGATAATTGTTTATAAATTTACTATAAAACAACTTAATAACACAGGCAGTTTTGTATTGAAGCAAATTAAAACTTTTAATTAAATATCCAAGTTTTGGGACGGGACCAAATTCTTGGTTTGTAAGCAAAATTTCTACTATGATTGTTAACCTGGTTTTGTACAAAAATGAGGCAAGCAAGTGAGTATTGATATGTGCGTGCAAAAAAAATTAAAAATGAAAGCAAAGCAAAGCGGCAGGTCGACACGTGCAAAGATGGGTAATTGAGGACAAACTTTAATACAGACAGATAATTATTAAAATTTTTAGAATTGCTAATAAAATACATTAACTTTTAATATTACCCCAAAACCACATTATAAAGCTTAACGTTGAAAACCTGGTTATTGACTATTTAGTTGTTAAACAAGACGTCTCAGTTGGAGAGTTACATTTAAAGGCAGCGTCCCCAACTGAAAATTGCACGGAAAATAACCCGGAATCTGATTTAGAAATTTGAAATTACGGTGTGTCTCAATTGGAGTATTCCACTTAAAGGCAGCGTCCCCAACTGAAAATTTCGCTGAAAATATCCCGATGTAAATACTTGTGCTGAGGAAGTCTACCAAGCTAACAGGCTCAGACGTCAAGTCTTATTTTAACAGATATTAATTTGTCCTTGCATATAACGATCGTGGCTTGTAAATAATTCATTCCTTTAACCGGCCATCTCATAAAATACGGTTCGAGTCAATTGGAGTGTCCCACTTAAAGGCAGCGTCCTCAAAAGAATTATTTCACGGATATAATCGGTTTAGCAAAATGAAATACATCAGAAATAGTCCAGGAAAGTTAGATATACAAAGATGGAATAAGCGAACTTTTTTACTCTAAGATTTTTTTATGGGAAAGTGTAGGTGTTGAGGTCGCAACCACCAGCAACATACACCGTTTTGAGATATATACGATTTTTCGCTTTTTTTTAACAAAAACTGCTAATATCTCAAAGGAGATGAATTTTTCGAAAAAAGTTTCAAATAAAAGTTGTTCAAAATTAAATTTCTTATAAAATTGTTTATACGAAAAATTTCGATTTTCCCAATAGTTTTCTTGCAAAAGCGTAAAACCTCATGTATATATATATATATGGTGTTATTATACATGATTTGCAGGAAACAACTACTCAGCGGGCAAATACCCCGACCTGCATTGAATTACACCTTACAAATCATGAAAAATTGGTAGCCAATGTCATTTGTCAACTCCCTGACCAGACATAGACCGGTTTCGAACTTATTAGTTCTCCTCAGTATGCCATAGGTCGTGGAGCAGACAAATGACAGTGGCCAACCTGCTAGTCTTATACAGACTAATGTAAATGGTGTAGTGGTGAGAGGTAAGTGAATCATCTCATGTGGTCTAATGCTACTATACACCAGACATCACAGATGTCTCCATGGTGTATAGCGACTTGCCATTTTGCAAGTACCGAGAGCGGCGACCTTCAGCCCTTGGTGGACTTAAACCTATATACTGTTATTATACATGATTTGCAGGAAACAACTACTCAGCGGGCAAATACCCCGACCTGCATTGAATTACACCTTACAAATCATGAAAAATTGGTAGCCAATGTCATTTGTCAACTCCCTGACCAGACATAGACCGGTTTCGAACTTATTAGTTCTCCTCAGTATGCCATAGGTCGTGGAGCAGACAAATGACAGTGGCCAACCTGCTAGTCTTATACAGACTAATGTAAATGGTGTAGTGGTGAGAGGTAAGATGTCAAATGATGATTTGCATGAAACAACTACTCGGCGGGCAAATACCCCGATCTGCATTGAATTATACCTTACAAATCATGAAAGATTGGTAGCCAATGTCATTTGTCAATTCCCTGACCAGACATAGACCGGTTTCGAACTTATTAGTTCTCATCAGTATGCCATAGGTCATGGAACAGACAAATGACAGTGGCCAACCTGTTAGTTTTATACAAACTTAAGTAAATGGTGTACCGGTGAGAGGTAAGTGAATCCTCTCATTTGGTCAAATGGCTACTATACACCAGACGTCATAGATGTCTCCATGGTGCATAGCGACTTGCTATTTTGCAAGTACAGAGAGCGGTGACCTTCAGCCCTTGGCGGACTTAACCTATACTGTTATTACATATGATTTGCAGGAAACAACTACTCAGCGGGTAATATATATATATATATATATATATATATATATATATATATATATATATATATATATATTAAATGAACTACAGATTATGTAAAAATTAATGTTTTGAATCAACTATAAAATACTTTTGTATGCGCCAGCATACGTATGTACGTTGCATCTGTATATACGTGGATAGTCTAGTGGATATTTGTTTCTTGGTTGCCATAGCGAGATGTATCTAGGAATTATTTTGCGCGGTCAAAATTTGTGGGCAAGTCCAAATAAGGACTTCCCTACATTCAAAAAACGCAATAAAAACTTTACGACATAATTATATCGCCGCGCATCATGGCGCCATGCCTGTCCTCAAGCGACCCGACGCGCATTAAAAACCTATAAAGGTAAACGTGTCAATGTAGGAACAGCAGTACAAAGAGTACCGGCCATTTAATGAGGCCGTAAAGTTTTTGTTGCGTTTTATATTTGCCGGGAACTTATTACTTTAACTATACAGTGTATACGAGCATAATTGAAACCATATAAAAACTAACAGCCGGCAAAAACAGTCGGCATCTCTTTATTGTACATGGGCGGAGTTAAATAGAAATATCATAATATAATAATATCTGTTGAGCTCCTGTTTTTATTTATTCATTGTATGCTCCTGTTTCTATATATTCATATATAAACGCATCACCTTAAGCACAAATATAAGGTGGCGTGTGTCAAGTTGTAAGAAAAGAAATAAATTGTCATAAACGAAAAGATACAATTTTGTATTTTTATACTAAATAACAAACAACCAAACAAAATATTGTGTTTGGGGTGGATTTATTCGAAAAGTTATTAAAATTACAGTCCACTCACGATACAGGATAAGTCCACGTAAAACCCAAACACGAAACATGGCCCTTCGATCCGCATAATCAGTGTTGGAAAAATAAATCATAAATTGCAAAAAGGAATTTAACTATTGGATTCATCGAGTTAGTACCAGGAATATGGAATAGTCTGCAGAAGTTTAACCTAGGAAAAACTTCAAACATCAGAAAGTAATTTTCTATCATACATTGAAATTAGCGACTTGCATCCTGAATCTTCGATTTTGGGAGTAAATGAAAACATATTGTCAGGCAAGTTTTCTGTCTTCTTTCATTTATTGTCTCAATTTGTTTTTTATTTCATTATTTAGTATTAGTAATCACATGATATATGATATTTAGCTCATCTTTAAAACACGTATTTTAAATATCATTTCAGACATTTAAAATATAAAATCAATAATCATCAACATCTTGGAAAATAGTTTTTCCAAAAATAACAATTTTAGTCAAAAATAATTTAATTAACAGGCGATATGGCAGATATGAAGGAGTTAATTGCAAAACGTGGGATTTTTAAGGCTCAGCTCACCAAATTTACTACTTTTGTCAACGAATTAGCAAATAATCAAACAAAAATAGGTGAATTACGGCCACGTTTAACCAAACTAGAGCAAGTCTGGAGTGGATTTGGTGACATACAGACTCAAATTGAGTTAATGGATGAAACTGATATGCAATCTGCAGAACGGGATTCATTCGAAAACAAATATTTTGCAATTGTTGCACAAGCAGAACCATATTTACATTCAAAACAATTTTCCCCGCAAGTTTCAGATGTTCAGCGAAATATAGTTTTACCAAAAATAAAACTTCCGGAATTTTCTGGCGCCTATGATATGTGGTATAATTTCTATGATACATTTAAATCATTAATTCACGATGATAAGAAATTGAGTAATATACAGAAATTTCATTATTTGCAAGCTGCCCTGAAAGGAGAGGCTGCCCAGGTAATACATTCTCTTGAAATATCAGATGCAAACTATGATATGGCTTGGACGTTACTAAAGTCGCGATTCGAAAATAAAAAAGTTATTATCCGTACTCACATAAAACATATTTTTGAATTGCCAAATGTAACAAAAAGTTCACAATCTTCATTGAGAGAATTTTTAGATAAGTTTCAAAAACATTTTCAGTCTTTAAAAAATTTAAAACTGCCAGTAGATAAATGGGACGAAATTCTCATTTACTTATTAACTTCAAAATTAGATCCCAATTCAAAGAAGGAGTGGGAAATTCATTCAAATGATATAGAGTCACCTAAAATAAATCAATTTAGTGAATTTATATCAAAAAGGTGCCAACTTCTAGAATCAATGGACAATAAAACAACACAAAATATAACCCATCGAAAACAAGATTTTAAATCACAAACATACAGCACAGTTGATCGACCAATTATTTGTCCATTTTGCAAAGAAGATCACTTCATTCATTCTTGCAAAAAGTTTCTGGAGTTAAGTCCACAAACACGTTACTCTGAAGTTAAAAAAATTAAGGTTATGTTCAAATTGTCTCAGACGTGGACATTCGACTAAAGAATGCCATTCAAGGACATGCAGCACATGTAATAAAAAGCACAATTCTTTATTACATTTTGAAAATAATTCACAAGCGCAGATTCATACACAAACACAATGTAATTCTCAAACAGATACGCACTCGGTAAATCATGCATTTACAACCGAGAATACAATCCAGGAGAACCTACAATCACCAACAATATCAACTCATTGTAGTGGAGGTTCTAGATCATTCATATTACTATCAACGGCAGTGATTTATATATATGATTTTCAAGGTAACCCAATCAAATGTCGTGCATTACTTGATAGTGGATCGCAATCAAATTTTATCACTAGTGAACTGTACAAAAAATTAAACTTAAAATCAATCTCTATTAATTTGCCAGTTATGGGCATAAATTCATCATTAACAAACATATCACAAAAAACTCAAGCCAAAGTTCAATCGATTCATAATAATTATAATGTAACAATTTCTTTTTTAATCATTGATAAAATAACGGAAAGCATTCCTCAATTCACATTCAAACGTTCTGCGTTTAACATTCCAAATAATATAAAACTGGCTGATCCCAATTTTTATGACTCACAGCAAATCGATATTTTACTTGGTGCTAGCATTTTTTATGAATTAATGTGTGTGGGACAAATAAAGTTAGGTCCTAACCAACCGATTTTACAGAAGTCTACTTTTGGGTGGATTGTATCTGGTCCCATGAATACATGCTTAATGCAAAATCATCATTGTAACTTAATTACCAATTCAGAAATAAACAAGCAATTAGAAAGATTCTGGATGATTGAACAAGGTCCTACAGAAAAAATGTATACTCAAGAAGAGTCTGAATGTGAACAACATTTTTTGAATAATTTTAGTAGAGACCAAATTACTGGTAGGTTTTCGGTAAAGCTACCTCTCCGAGACAATTACTTACATTTAGGAGATTCTCAAGAAACGGCAATTAAAAGATTCTATTCAATAGAACGTAAATTATTGAAAGATTCGCAACTTCGTCTTCAATATAATGATTTTATGAATGAATATAAATTGTTAGGTCATATGTCTGAAATTAATCCGAATTGCGCTCAAGATAAAATTACATTTTATTTTCCACATCATTGTGTCAAAAATGAATTATCACTTACCACAAAACTGCGTGTAGTTTTTGATGGGTCGTGCAAAACATCCTCTAATTTATCAATAAATGACGTGCTCAAGGTAGGTCCCATAATTCAGGAAGACCTTGTTTCTTTATTAACCCGTTTTCGCAAACATAACATAGTTATAAAGGCTGATATAGCCAAAATGTATCGACAAATTGAAATCCATCCAGATCATAGGAATCTGCAACGTATTGTCTGGCGGTCGGATCCCAGTAAACCTTTAGCTCACTTTCAACTTAACACGGTTACTTACGGGACCTCTTCGGCCCCCTTTTTAGCGATTAGATGCTTGCAGCAAGTGGCAAAAGAAAATCAGGAAAAGTATCCTACAGCTTCTCAGGTAATACTTCACGATTTTTATGTAGATGACCTCATTACAGGTACTAGTGATGAAGAATCAGCCAAAATATTAATACAAGATCTAACTACCATATTAAATAGCGCATGCTTCGACCTGCGTAAATGGACTTCAAACAATGTTCAAATTTTCTCAAATCAAAATATATCTAATTTGGAAAACTACATCATTTCTGATTATGAAAGTTGCAAAACATTGGGCGTATTGTGGAATGCAAAGCAAGACATTTTTCAGTACACTACCAATCCAGAATCTCATAATAAGAAAAACATTACAAAGAGACAAATTCTCTCCATAATATCGAAAATTTTCGATCCATTGGGACTCGTTGGTCCTGTTACTATTACAGCAAAGGTTATATTACAACAGTTGTGGTTATTAAAGTTGAGCTGGGATGAATCACTTCCATTAGTGTTATTTACAAAATGGAACAATTTCTACAGTCAGTTATCGTTTCTTGATGGTATTACTATTCCCCGTCAAATCATGGTTTCTAAACCAATCAATATTCAAATTCATGCTTTCAGCGATGCCTCGTTGATTGCCTTTGGTTCATCTGTCTATATGCGCTCCGTTGATTCCTCAAGTCAAATTCTGATTCGTTTAATAACAGCTAAATCTCGTGTGGCTCCCTTAAAATCTATAACTGTTCCGCGGTTAGAGTTGAGTGCTGCCCTTCTCATGGCACAATTAGTTAATAAAGTTATTTCCGCTTTAAATATTTCTATTAACGAAATTCATTACTGGACAAATTCGACAATTGTCTTATCCTGGCTTGCAACGGAACCAGGAAA
This sequence comes from Leptura quadrifasciata, assembly GCA_963675555.1. Classification (NCBI taxonomy): domain Eukaryota; kingdom Metazoa; phylum Arthropoda; class Insecta; order Coleoptera; family Cerambycidae; genus Leptura; species Leptura quadrifasciata. Next base: position 17,857,904 of record OY776677.1, on the reverse strand, counting down.
ACTTAAAACATTCGTTTCACATCGTGTAGCCGAGATACAACAACTTTCAAAAATTTACCAATGGCATTATATTGCTTCAGGAGACAACCCAGCTGATATTATATCTCGTGGCTTAAACCCTACAGAGTTATCTAAATCCTCGTTATGGTGGCATGGTCCGTTATGGCTGCATCAAGAAGTCATTCCGTATTATAAATATGAACCGATCAATCCTATAAATATTCCTGAATCGAGAGTAACTCATGCTTGTATTACTACTATCGACTCAGACATTTTTACTAGATACTCATCCGTTTTAAGGTTGCAGCGGATATTGCTTACGTTTTAAAGCAAATTTAACTATAAACTTAAAATCAAAAAATCTTGGTAAGTTAACTCTTGATGAGCTAAATGAGAGCGCTATTAGATTGACACAATTAGCACAAAATCACGAATTTTTCATTGAATTACATGCACTTTCAAACAAACAATCTATTCCTAAAAATAGTAAATTAAACTCACTAGATCCATTTTTGGACGATAAAGGTTTAATAAGAGTTGGTGGGAGATTAAAAAACTCTAATTTAAAATTCGACCATAAGTTTCCAATGGTATTGCCAGCAAAGCATCCACTAACTACTTTAATTATTCGTCATGAGCATGAAAGAAATTTTCATGCCGGTGCACACGCTACATTGTTCAATGTCAGAGCCAAATATTGGCCATTAAATGGTAAGCAAACAGTTCGATCCGTTTTAAGAAAGTGTATTATCTGCTTCAGAGCAAATCCTTCTTGTATGTATAATAAAATGGGAGACTTACCTACCCCTAGGGTCACACCCACACGTGCATTTTCCATATGTGGGCTGGATTATGCTGGACCATTTATGATAAAAGACAGCAAATTTCGAAACAGAAAGTTCATTAAATGTTACATATGCATTTTTATTTGTTTCTCAACGAAAGCTGCACATCTGGAACTTGTTAGCGACTTAACCACAGATGGTTTTTTAAATGCCTTAAAGCGTTTTGTATCAAGACGTGGCCTATGTCAGCAAATCTACTCCGACAACGCAACAAATTTTGTAGGTGCTGATAATGAATTTCAGCGAATTTTTCAAATTCAGAAAACGGATAAATTCCATAATTATTTAAATGAAAATAAAATTTCTTGGAACTTCATTCCCGCACGTTCTCCTCATTTTGGAGGACTGTGGGAGGCAGCTGTAAAGTCAGCTAAATATCATATAAAACGTGTATCAGCAAATGCAAATCTTACATTTGAAGAATTCTATACACTGTTAACCCAAATTGAGGCAGTAATGAATTCCCGGCCGCTGCATTCTCTATCATCAGATCCAAATGATCTAGAACCGTTGACCCCTGGGCATTTCTTAATTGGAACAGCGCTAAATGCAGTACCCCAAGAAAATCTCATTGATAGCAAGATTAGTCATCTATCTCGATATAGGCATCTCCAAAAGATTGTCCAAGATATATGGCAGCGTTGGTCCAGGGACTATTTACATTGTCTTCAGCAGCGTTCCAAATGGAAATTTGAAAAGCAAATTCCAGAATTGCTTGGCTCCCTTGTCATACTGAAAGAAGAAAACAGACCACCTCAGTCATGGCATTTGGGGCGCATCGTAGCTCTACATCGAGGCAAAGACAATATAGTTCGGGTTGTTAGTGTCAAGACCCCTCATGGTGTGTGTGTTACCGATTGACTAACTTTAACGAAGGACAATTTGTTGTTCGACTACTAGTATTAGTTTAATTAATTTCATAAATCAACTATTTAGTTTCAATTTTTCTAATAATGTATGAGTACATTTTGTTGAAAGACCTGCATCCTTTCAAGGGTGGCGGCATGTCGAGCTCCTGTTTTTATTTATTCATTGTATGCTCCTGTTTCTATATATTCATATATAAACGCATCACCTTAAGCACAAATATAAGGTGGCGTGCGTCAAGTTGTAAGAAAAGAAATAAATTGTCATAAACGAAAAGATACAATTTTGTATTTTTATACTAAATAACAAACAACCAAACAAAATATTGTGTTTGGGGTGGATTTATTCGAAAAGTTATTAAAATTACAGTCCACTCACGATACAGGATAAGTCCACGTAAAACCCAAACACGAAACAATATCATAAGAAAATGTTAAACTTTTTTTGAAAATTGTACTCATTTTTATTATTTTTTGTTTATTAGATACCTATATTTATCATTTCGCCAATAACATATTTTTAAGGGGGCGAGCGTAGGTGCGTCTTTACTATGTACATAATTCGGTATGCGATGTAAAGCAACGACAGGCGCAGTTAGTACTTGGATGGGTGACCATTCCAACGGAAACCGCGTCCTCGCCTCACACATCTTCCAGCGGCTTGTATATCAGTGTATGCGCGGAAGCTATACAACCTTAGGCGAGGGTTGTATAGGAGATATACCATCCTTCGGAGGGGATGTAAAGCCGTCGGTCCCTTGTCTATTAAATGTTAGGCAAGTAAAAGATCCCTACTCTTCTTAAGGGAAGAGGTTCGGCAAAATTCCTGGTTGGGGGTAGCTCGTCTACAGGCGTCGGTGTTAGGCCTCAGTAGCGGAAATAGGCCGACGTTAAATAAATGTATAAAAAAAAATATTTTTAAGGTATTATATCAGTTTTAGAGATAAAGTCTAAATATCTAAATTTATTATATATTATAATAAGTATTTATGCACTGCACTGGAAAACCATGAAAACACTGACAGAACATCTCACAAGTCCACGTTGACTGTTTAACAGTCGGCATCTCTTTATCTCTTAATATATATGTCCTCTGTATGTTAAAAAACAAAGAAGTTATTGTATTTTGCAACTAAAATTAAAAAAATAATAGCAAATTTTAAATAAAAAAAAAATTACAAAAACTAAGTTTCTCATTGGATTCTAGGGAAAAAATAACATATTTAAAAAAAAAGTTCTTCGAATTTTAAAAAACAAGGAAGTTATTGCATTTTGCAACTAAATCCTTTTTTAGCTCAATTAACAATACTTACATTGTAATGGTTGTAAATAAGTTTCTATAAAACTTCAATTTTTTAAAAAATTTATCATATGAAATGAATAGGTTTCAGAATGATACAGTCCAAATTTTAGCTCAAAATATGCATTTGTTAATTAATAATTGACCAAAATGCAAAAAGTTAAATATCTCGAGTTCACGTTAACAAAAATGAACTTTCTTTTTTTATATTAAAGGTCCCAAAATTCTCTACCAGATGTGATAATTTTTTTTATTTTTTTTTAAAATGGCCGAAAAAATGCAATTGTTATTATTTGAGTTATAAAAAAATGTAAAAAGTAACCATAAATACATTAAAAAAAATTTTAAAACCAGACTGTACCTATCTCTTAATTTTTTTGACCTTTTTTACTGCATTAAAAGTAAAAAGTGTTTTGTTATCGACCGCAAACTATGGAACAACTAAAATATAATATTCGGACGGAGATGAAAACAATCCCAATTGAAATGCTGGAGCGGGTGATAAAAAAATTTCGTGCTAGACTTCAAGAGTGTCAGTAGTGAGGAAGAGGTCATTTGACTGATGTAATATTTAAAAAATAAAATTTCCGTGTTTCCGCAAGAATCTTGTGTTTAATTTTCGAATACAAATTTAACTATTAATAAAACCAACTCAATTTAAAATATATACTTCATTCTGTAGACCCACTATAATAATAATTAATCACCTTCATTCTTTTGATAAAGTCAGTGTTGTGTAGGATGTTTGTCGCAATGCTGTATTCAACCGTGAATGAAATAAATTCTTGCTAAACGGCATCTGACTTGGTGAACTATTGAATTTCGACGATCGATGTCCATTGGTCATTATACAGGGATAAATGTAGCATCAAAGGTCACATTTCATTCCATACATAAACTGGAGTAGCGACATTTCTATTCGAACAATGTAGCACTAGGAATTGTGCAAGCGGCAGCGGGAACCTCACTCACTTAATTAAAATTCTTCTTTTTCCCCAATTGGCATTATATGTTGTGTATTTTGCGGTTTTCTAATGTGCACTGCTCCAAAGAATAAGCTTCGTGTGTGAACGTTTTCATGTATAATTCTGGAATTTTTATAGAGTTTTGCACATGCATAAAATTTTAACTGCTAAATTATTCAATAATTGTTATAACCTGGCATAGAAAAGTTAGAGATGTGGAAAACACATATGTTACTTATTATAGAAGCGTTGTTTCATATTGATAAAACAGTTACTTAGAACACGCTGCAAAATGAATGAAAACAACTTCTCTTTTAATAAATGTTAAGAAGAATTGAATTACATGGTAGAATTGAATATGCAACAAAATGATTTTAAAAGTAGTTCGACTTCTGAAATTATAAGGTCAGGCGAATATTACATGCCTTCGTTCATTATTATTTCCATAAAACGTTTCTACACCTCCCCGTACTGTCATATCCCAAGTGAGTTTATACTAAGGTGTTTTAGAAAGTTTTTAGTTGTTTGAGCTGCAAAATTTTAAATATCTGTAATATTTTTGTAATATCGGACATAACGCCAATGAAAATTTTGCAACAGGTTCATGGATTATAAGGACTGTTCAAAATGGCCTCCATTATTTAAAAGACAAGGCTTATATCTTTTTCTTCAATTATTCTGACATTTTGAAACAGAGCTATTATTGTCCTGGTTCGTTAATTGTTTCCCTAATTTTAGTTTTAATTACTTCAATATTCTGATTTGAATTATTATTAACTATATCCTTTAAAAACTCCTACAAAAATGCTTTCAAAAGGGGTTAAATCAGGGCTGTTTGGTGACCATTACCAATCCAATGGGTCAAATTGATCATTTAAGTCCTCCCTAACCTCCAAAACACTGTGTGGGGTTGCTCCGTCCTACTGCCAAATTACTCCAAAAAGCTCCTCATCAGAAAAGTGTACCTCTTAAAGATTTGTTCCTCCGGTTAAATTATTTGTAAATAATTGGCCCTACAATGTTATCTTTCAAAATTCTACATCAAACTTTAACAGTTTTTCTATCGGATTTTTTAATTTCAACAACTTTTCTTTATCATTGATTTTTTTTCTCCCACAAACATCAATTTTTCCTATTGAAAACTCTTGCTGTGGAAAACGCCGATTTGTCTGTACATTATATATATTTTAAAAAATTAGGGTTTAAAAGAATATTTAAAAATATACGTGGATTTCTATTTAAAAACAATCTTCATTGTTATATCATGTGATCCATGTAAGCAATTGTTTTTTATTTGTATTAAAACAAAATATACCGTCAGTCCTAAAACTTTTATTCGAAACTTTTTTTTATCGATCCCTCTAAATTTTGGTCCTTTGCTCAATAAAAAAGAGGTAAAACTAGAATTCCGAGAGCGGTCATTTACAATGAAACGCTGGATACATCACACCGGATATTCTCCTTCGGATCTAACTCACACAAACGAAAACATATTTTACCCATCCAAATTGATAAATATATCACAGAAAATGAGATCTTTGAAGCAACGAAAAAACTTAAAAATAAAAAGTCAGCCGTTACTGACGGGGTTTCTAGCTTCGTGGCCAGATACCGTGCTGCGGTGTTTGTTACTCCGCTGCGCACTATTTTTAACATTATACTTACCACATCCAAGTTTCCGGATATCTGGAAAATTACTAAAACATGCCCAATTTTAAAAGCTGGCGATACATCGTCCATAATCAATATTTTTTTTATTGTCATATTTACAGTACAATAAAATCGTTTATATCACCCATGAAACACGGATTCATGGCACAAAGTTTGGCTTGTGTTGCCGAATTCATATGTGACAACCTGGATTCAGGGGGGTAGGTGGATGTCAAAAGCCCTCGATCAGATAGATCATTATTTGTTATTATCCAAGTTAGGAACTTTCAGACACATTAACCTTACTTTCCATATCTTACTTGTTCTCAAAGAAGCAATTTGTGGGACACGGCGCCGGCGGTCGCAGATCTCTTAATTATACAGCAATGTCAGGCATCCTTCGGGGTTCCAACTTGGGGCCCTTGCTGTTTTTGATTTTCATAAATGACATAACATCGGTAATTAGCTGCCAGCATTTATTTTTTGCAGATGATCTCAAAACTTTTACAAATGTAAATAGTGACTGTATTTACTTACAAACAGAAATAAATAAAGTTCCTATGTGGTGTTCCAACAACTTTCTTAAATTTAACATCTCCAAATACAAAATCGCGACTTTACTCGTAGGCACTCGAGTGTTGTTTGGAATTTAAAGATCTCGGTGTGATTTTCGACTGAAACCTTAGTTTTTCTAGTCATATTAATCAGATGACAAAGTCAGCATCTAAGTTGCTTGGGTTCTTTGTTAGAAACTAGAGCTATTTCCCTAATGTTGAAAATATTATATTTCACATACATTAGATCCAAACTGGAAGATGCCGCTCTCATATGGTCTCCTATATACCAAAATTTGATTTTATTAACTGAATCTGTCTAAAGCAAATTTGTAAAGTTCATGTTTTTTAAAGCTAACGTTTTTTTTCCACAGCGAGGTACTGATAATAACCTCCCATTAGATATGTTTAATACGACTTCACTAAGTGAAAGAAGGAACCGTGTTGCTCTTACATTTGTATACATTCTAGTTAATAACAATATTGATTGTTCATTCTTTGTTAATAAGCTTTGCTTTTTGGTTCCTCGATTGCATTCTGGTGATAGCGATTATTTTTGTGAAAATCACCAATGTTTAATATGTGTAAGGTACTCAATTCAATTTCCGGTCTTTGTGCAATTGACTTGTATCTAAGAAACAATTCATAATATATATACACCTACCGCGCGCATTCTAATGTTTTTTTCTTCAGTTTTATATTTATATACCTTTATTACCTCATGCACGGCTACTGCATTTTAAAAGTCAATTATTTAGGTTTTATTGCCTCCAATACTTAGGATGTATAATGTTAGAGTCCTGTTCATATCACTTTATTTGCAATTCTGTTTTTTATTTCATAATGTTTTGTTCAGTTCTGTATTTTAAAGTTCTTCTCATATATTTTTCGAAATGTATACTATTTCATAATTTTAGGCTTACTGTATTTTAATATTTTCTCATATGTGTCATTTACATTCTCATGTTCTCTGTAACAATTCTGTTTCCTATAATTAGGTATTTACCTGTTGGAAATAAATGCTTTATTCATTTATTTATTATCTCCATAATAACAGAAATAGGGGACAAGTTTTTTTTTTTTATACATTTATTTAACGTCGGCCTATTTCCGCTACTGAGGCCTAACACCGACACCTGTAGACGAGCTACCCCCAACCAGGAATTTTGCCGAACCTCTTCCCTTAAGAAGAGTAGGGATCTTTTACTTGCCTAACATTTAATAGACAAGGGACCGACGGCTTTACATCCCCTCCGAAGGATGGTATATCTCCTATACAACCCTCCCCTAAGGTTGTATAGCTTCCGCGCATACACTGATATACAAGCCGCTGGAAGATGTGTGAGGCGAGAACGCGGTTTCCGTTGGAATGGTCACCCATCCAAGTACTAACTGCGCCTGTCGTTGCTTTACATCGCATACCGAAGTATGTACATAGTAAAGACGCACCTGCGCTCGCCCCAGGGGACAAGTTGTATATGTAATTTTAATTTCAAGTCTCTTGTTTAGATTTATTAGATAGTTTATTGTTTTACATCTTTTTACCAAGGTATAAATTACACGTTTTACAAATAAGAATATTTTATTTTACTTATAACACATGCATTATTTATAAATTATAACACCGCTATGGCTTTTTGTTTTTATAGAAATGAATTACTATGTGTCCATTAATAGCAGCAGAAAGTAATAAAATACATATAGTCGTGCTGAAGGTTATTTTAATAAATACATTTATTCCTTTCGACAATATTAAATCTGACAATACATGAACGAAAAATTGTGGGTTCATATTTTGTCCCCCTGTACACACATTTTTAGCTTATTCTATTAGGAAAAACTTCATCGGATAAATGGGGCATGCCGAATATAAATGGCATGAAATTTGAATTCCCCTCGAAATGTGCGAATGATTTCTTGATTTCTCCCAAGATCTCCCTCTTATCTAAAGTAATCTTCATCCTCTCTCACTATAAATGCTTTACGGGTGGGCGTTGCATCAAATCCGCCAAAGTATTTTTCAATTAAAAGGCATATTTAATTTAGAGCTGTCCATTACGATTTACTCCCTAGATCACTTCCATTTCGGTTTATTTCACTGAAATATAAAAGTGGTGTAAGAGCATCACTAAATGAATAATGGCCGTATTTACGAATCACAGTGGAGAACACAACATCAGGAGAGGACAGGTAATTTTTCACGGCTGGCAAATGATCCGAATGATTTGGTGAGAGAAATCGAACAAAAGTAATTTGGAGTCAAGCTCTATGACGATCCAGCGTTACTCTAATGAATTTAAAGGCCAGTGTCGGCAGCGGATTTGGGGTTTCGGGTTAAGAAAATTCTCTGTTTATCAGTCAAATCACAAAAACGTACAATATATTCTATATGATAAAAAAAAGTAAGCATGGTACCGCCGCAATTTTTGTTAATAATTTTGTAAAATTTACATAAGTGCAAGTTAATGAACTTTTCTAGATTTTTTAGAATGACTAAAGTCTAGTAAACTTTAAGTTGACGCGTGTATGAACTGACACTACGCGTACGACTTCATTTCTCTTGTACACAAAGTTAAAGCAATGGACCAAATACATTGTTCACGTCTACCAAACTTCTCTCTCATCTAAAACGAGACGGAAATGTGAAATATGCACTGAATAGAGAGAGATAAATAATATATCCTTCCATAGGTTCAGCGATTCTCAAAATCTAAAGATTTGTCAATAGTTATTATGAATTGTTATTTATTTGGGTTAAAAGTCGTTTCATATTGGAATTAAAATCCCCTTTAAATGAAATACTTAATTTATTTTCAGTGTTGAATAGTGGATATTAATCCGACAAACGTTGTCAAATCACTAAACGTGTTAAAATTTTCTAGTATTACACGTTTTGTAGAAGAATTGTTACCATCGTGTAGCTAAGTGTGTAAAGATACTAAAATCCCCACCCAACAAAGAAACACTACTTGTCTGTCAATCCCAGGAAGACGGAGATGGTTTTTTTCACAAGGAAAAGGAAACTAGGAGCATATAAGGCGCCTGCCCTCCTGGATACAACACTAAGTTTCGCATCAGAAGTGGAATACCTTGGGGCAACCTTCGATGCCAAACTAACATGGAATCTTCACATAGATAGAAGACTAAAGAAGGCTTACATCTCTTATGAGCAGTGCCACAGGACCATGGGGAAATCCTAGAGAATGAAACCCAAAGTAGTCGTGTGGATATACACTGCCGTCATAAGACCAATGATAACCTATGGAGCTGTGGTTGGGTGGCCTAAGAGCAAACAGACTACAGCTAAGGTCAAGCTAACCAAGTGCAGAGAGTTGCCTGCCTAAGCATAACCGGAGCTATGCGAACAACGCCAACGAGAGCTATGGAGGTAATGCTGTGTCTGCCACCACTAGATGTATATCTAGGAGAAGTGGCTCTGACAACAATGGTACGCCTCAAATCCGTTGGTATACAACCAAATGTAGGTTGTGGAGAGGCCAGAAGTCATCTGTGGAATGAGGCTGCCAGAAAGACGCCTCTTCTGCAGGCATGCACCGATGGCATTTATCTCCGGTTTCTCTTTGACAGACCCTACATAATACAGACGAATAATGAGAATGAGGCTGCTGGCGAAGGTGTGATCAACATCTTCACAAACGGATTAAAAAAGAAGGATGGGACAGGATGTGGAATATACTCCAGAAGTCTGCAAATCCAATATAAATGGGTCATGGATGTGCGAGCCAGCATAGTACAAACGGAACTGGCGGGCGGGGATTGTAGATAATCATTACTAGCCCTGGGAAGTCACAAAATTACCACAGGAGTAGTATGGGAATGCACCAAGCACTTGTGGGTGCCTCCAGCATGAACAACATACTGGTGTGCTGGGTGAAAGGACACGCACAGTATAATGGCAATAAAGTAGCCGACAGACTGGCTAAGAAGGCAGAAGGCCTAAGTATCTTTGGACCAGGCTCGGTCAGTCTGTTGCCCATCATGGCGATAATACAAATAATTAAAGAGAACACCCACAATGAATTCAAGAAACTGTGGGATGAAACAAACAGCTGTCAGCTTGCTAGGGAACTACTAAAATATGCCAAAAAGAGTACAGCAATGGACTACCTGGCAATGTCCAGAAGGAACCTATGCTTTATAACGCGAATCCAAACTGAACACTGTCTGTTAAGGAAACATCTCCATAATATGAGATTAAGCGAAACACCTCTCTGTAGATGTTGTGAACAAGAAGATGAGATGGTTCAACATGTACTCTGTGACTGTTCTGCCGTCTCATCTATCAGAGAATCCATCTTGGGAGAACGTTGGCCTACTTTTGCCGATGTAAGGGAGATGCCCTTAGGCAGCATCACCACCTATTTCTCAAGATTAGGTTGCTTGGAGGCCTAGGCAAGGGTCTGCCTACAGGGAGAATGTGCAAGGGGCCCGATGGGGCCTAAGTGCTGTGGTTCAATAATTTTTATTGACCACCCTCTCAACCAATTCCTGATTCCAGATTCCCACACAACAACCAACCTCCTCCTCTATGCAAATGATGCCGTCATCTATGGGCAGTCTTTCTATACATAGACTGCTGTCCAAAAGATACGGTATCATCTGACTAGACTCCTAGACTTTTACGTGGACTGGAAGATTAGCATCAATGAGGACAAGACAGATACTGTAGCTTTTTATAGAAAGTTTACCAACATTAAAACAATTTGAAATTAACAACAAAGAAATAAAGGAACAGAACTCGGTCAAATATCTAGGGGTAACCCCGGATGAAAGGCGTTTCGGACCAAACATAACTAACATATTAAATAGATGAAGTAAATTAACTATAGATAATAAATTAACACTATTCAAAGTGATATTTCGACCAATGCTAACATATGCCTGTACATGTTGAAATTTTATTTCAGACATGCAGTGCAAAAGACTACAGATGACACAGATCAAAATACTAAGATTTTTGACAAACTCAAACAGTTACATTCCGACTGCTAAACAACATAGGAAGGCCGGGGTCCCCATCATGCAAGACGTTATCATAGAGCCCGCCCAAAAATTCTTCCAGACCAAAATTCAGCAGTCGGAATTGACAAGACATATAATGGACGTACGAATTCACGACAGTCCCTTTTACATCCAAAGACTTATCCACCAAAGACTCCCATTTTCCTTGAACGTGGGTCAGATAACTTACCAACTTACAACATCCCTTCTCATTCCTAACTTTCATATTCCCTCCCGCCTCCATCCTTCCCTCCCTCTCCTCATCCTAATTACACGCCAGCTGATCCTATTAGCAACGTATTCATTACGCGATAATAAACCTCATGTTTGTTTTTATAAATTGACTGCTTGAAAAAGTTTTAGTATTATTTCCTAGATTGCGATTAGAAAAACTCAAACATCAAATAAAATGCTAAACAGTAAATAGTAATTGAAAAATTAATAAAATATAAAAATGGAAATTCAAATAAATTAAACTATAACATTTTGCCGATACTTTAGCGTCTATCTGCCCCCCCCCCGCCACATTTTTGTACTTTTAGTATATTGTAATGGGATTCAAATGATTGTACAATGCGATAAATAAAATATATAAGATATCTTAAGCCAAAATGAAGTAAGATACAGTCATCGGTTTAAGCGCCGAGACCTCGATCATGCGAAGTTAAGCAGGGTTGGTCGAGTCCTTCATTTGAATGGATTGTTGTAGTATATACTGCGAATCATTAAAAAAATATCTCGAAAAAATAACAAAATTTGCCTTGTCAAAATAGAAAAAAAAGTATCCATATAATTTAAATTATTAAAAAACCCAAAATAACGTCAAAACATTCAATATACCTGTTTTACAGTTTAAACTTCTCAAAACAATAACTTTAAAATTACAGCCCCCGTATAATATCAAACTACTTCTAAGACACTTTACATACCCCGGTATAAAATTTTAATTCATTTACATAAAAATTTTACAAGCCATTCTTCGTTCAATCTATTGTCTGGCCGATAGCCGTGTTGTTTAAGGCGCGAGGTGGCAATCGCGATTAATCACACGGGTATCGCGCCACGGGTTCGAATGGCACTGTCGGAAAAACATGGTTGTATGTCCGCGTTTTTTCAGTGTGTAACCCCCTTCCGCACAAGCCTCTGGCTTCTGCTATTGGGGGTTGTCTAATATTCTGTGGTGGTGTCTGTGGCGTTTATCTAACTATCTATTCGGTTCTGCGTCTTAAATAATATATTATTATTTACTTTTATACACAACATTCTACAGCTCCTCATTAATATTTACTTTCGATTCTTCAACATATGCGTATATGTACAAATTCTTTTATATCAACTCTACAGCCCGCAGCACAGTTCAATTATGTTATCAAAACTTACTTCCGTTCGTTGAGATCGCGCCATTCACGGCACTTAGTATGACCGCAACCCCATAGAGTGCTCGCCTGCGGAATCATTTTACGAGGGCGGGTCGATAAGTAGTACAATAAATTCAGAAGTAAATCTGATTCGGATTTCATATAAATAGCAAAAGATGTCATATTTTAAGACCGAAACAATCACGTCACCTTCAGTTCAAATTTTAATAAATTTCAGTTATTGCGTAGTTAGTGCCCGCACTGACTGGGCGGGAACTTATCCAGCTTTAGACCGCGCCCGCACAGAATGGGCGATAGCTTTCTAGACTACAAAAAAAAACGTCTTTACTATGTACATACTTCGATATGCGATGTAAAGCAACGTTAGGCGCAGTTAGTACTTGGATGGGCGACCGTTTCAAAGAAGACCGCGTCCTCGCCTCAAATATATTCCAGCGGCTTGTATATCAGTGTATACGCGGAAGCTATGCAACCTTAGGCAAGGGTTGTGTAGGTGATATACCATCCTTCGGAGGGGATGTAAAGCCGTCGGTCCCTTGTCTATTAAATGTTAGGCAAGTAAAAATCCTTACTCTTCTTAAGGGAAGAGGTTCGGCAAAATTCCTGGTTGGGGGTAGCTCGTCTACAGGCGTCGGTGTTAGGCCTCAGTAGCTGAAATAGACCGACGTTAAATAAATGTAAAAAAAAAAAAACGATCGTGCGAGACTCGCAGTGCACGATTAACGCAATCATAGTGACAGTATAAAAGGTCGCGCGCGACGTCAATTTCGATCTGTGTGCTTAAACCGATTTCAAGTTCTTTCTTGGTAGCTCCATGTAAAAAACAACAAATCTATTCTGTGAATTTATCAAACTATTATAATCGGCACCTTCGCCAAAAAAGTGATTTTTTTTAAAATTTCAAAATACGAGTTATTCTATTAGTTTTTTATTTTTCTAAGACAAAATTTTCGTTGTTGAAAAATTAACATTCTACAATCTCCTTTTAAGTTGATTTTAATGGCATTAAACTCTGTGAAATGTTTAGAAATAAATATTATAAT